>OZ025297.1:195783646-196406979 GCA_964019185.1 Maratus speculifer
TTGGATTAAATAAAGTTTTCCTTTGCATTTTTGTTAAATAAATATTTTATTTGGCTTTAGTTTCGGAGAGGTACATTCTATATTAAAAATTTAGTATGTAATATAAAATATAGTTTTAAATATAAATATCATTACTAATTATTATATAAATGTAATGTAATGAATAAGTTTCATCTTTTTTTTTCCTAAAGCTCTTTAAGTACATTTATCTTCATTATTTTGAGGTTATTTCAGTAGAGTTATATCATTTGTGCAACTTGTTATTATCAATAAATTAACAGTTGTTATTTCAGTATTTTTTTAAAAAAATTTAAACATCCTGAATTTCGTTTTCATGAATTTAAGTGTAACTAGTCATGCAAATAATGCTTAAACTTTTTTTGTTAATTCAAGGATAATAAATAGTATCTTGTTTGTTTGCTTATTTAAACTGCAATATATAATTTTTCTACTCCCGAATAACAGTTCAACGAAGACTAAGAAATGCCTTCAAGTATCTCCCTTATTGAGCTATTCAACTTACGTCTTTCATTGAAACTTCCTATTTAAATCTGCAGAAAGCAAAAATACTGGATAATGGAGATGTGATGCTACTACACCTGAGTCTTTCATTTATTAGTTAATACATGTCGCATTCTTCTTAAGAAAAATTAAAAAGGATTTCTCTGAAAAAAAGTTAACGGTATTTTTAAGGGGGTAGTAAGGTATAATTTTTTTTTTTTTTTTTGCATTTTTTTATTTTTATTTTATATTAATGTACAACATCTTAAGATTATTCTGTGAAAATTTGAAAGCAATTGAATTAAAACTGACGGAGATATACACTTGTAAGTCTCCGGCCTCCGATTTCGACAAAAGCGTCTGTGAAACTTTAAACGTGTTTTTCTAACACTTCGCTTTTTCGAAGCCGGTGAACTCTGTAGCTCAAAATCTACTGAACCGATCTTTTTTAAATTTTACACACTCTTTCTTTATATAAATTACGAGATAACGCTGTCGAGTTTTTTTTCTTTTTTTTTAATTTTAACTTACTTTTAAAAAACAAAATATCAGATTTTTTTGATGAAAAATCAGTATTTTGACTTCCGAACCTTGTAAAAAATTGAAAAATCAATAATAAAAAAAAACTCGACAGCGTTCCCTGAGGAAACTTATCAACTAATTAAATCAATTTGGTTTTTTAATTTCAGTTGATCCAGTCATAAGTTATGCGGTTCACCGCGAATCAACTTTTTTTTGGGACGTCTTCGAAGATTCGCTGTCATCGGCTCACTTTTTAATATTTCTTAATGAAAATTTCACAGAATACTCTTTAAATGACATATAATTATACTATAACTATACAAATAAATAAAAATTGTATCCTTACAAAAAATGATAGAAAATATGCTTTTTTTCCCTCGAATTAACCTTACTACCCCCTTAACACTTAAAACTTTATTTTTGAATCCAAAAGCTTTTCATCATAAAACTATGACTTTTATGTTCTTTTAAATTTTGCTCCTTTATCTTGATTTTAGTGATATTAAAATATTTCATATTTATTACCTAGTGCAATAAGCGCTTGATAATCACTACAGCATGTTTACATAGGAACAAAACAATGTGTAGAAAAAAATCTTTAAACTGAGATTTTATTATATCATTTTTAAATATGTCGGTAGCTTTTGGGATTACAACACATATATTTTTCAACAGCATGCATTAAATTATTTTACTCATTCCATTTTCATTACAATCACTACATATTTTAAATGTTGTAATCTACTTTACATTTTACAGAAAGCATTTAAAAAACTTTTTATTCATTCATTTTTTTCCATTACTTTCAAAGATTTAACGCATTTAGTCAAAAAAATCTTGAACATGCAACTTCAGTAGTAATATAATTCATTTATTTGTTTCATTCTTGCTGGTTTTTTCTTTCTTTTTTGTGGGATTAAATAAAGTTTTCCTTTGCATTTTTGTTAAATAAATATTTTATTGGACTTTAGTTTCGTAGAGGTACATTCTATATTAAAAATTCAATATGTAATATAAAATATAGTTTTAAATTTATATATCATTACTAATTATTGTATAACTGTAATATAATGAATAAGTTTCATCTTATTTTTTTTCTAAAGCTCTTTAAGTACATTTATCTTCATTATTTTTCGGTTATTTCACTAGAGTTATATCATTTGTGTAACTTGTTGTTATCAATAAATTAACAGTTGTTATTTCAGTGTTCTTAAAAAAAAATTAAACATCCTGAATTTCGTTTTCATAAATTTAAGTGTAATGAGTTATGCAAATAATGCTTAAACTTTTTTGTTAATTCAAGGATAATAAATAGTATCTTGTTTGTTTGCTTATTTAAACTACAATACATAATTTTTCTACTCCCGAACAACAGTTCTCCCTTATTGAGCCATTCAACTTACGTCTTTCATTGAAACTTCCTATTTAAATCTGCAGAAAGTATGGGTCTTTCATTTATTAGTTAATACATGCTGCATTCTTCTTATGAAAAATTCACGGGATTTCTCTGAAAAAAAAAAAAATCAACGGTATTTTTAACACTTAAAACTTTATTTTTTAAACCAAAAGCTTTTCATCATAAAACTATGACTTTTATGTTCTTTTTAATTTTGCTCCTTTATCTTGATTTTAGTGATATTAAAATAGTTCATATTTATTACCTAGTACAATAAGCGTTTGATAATCACTACAGCATGTTTACATAGGAACAAAACAATGTGTAGAAAAAAAATCTTTAAACTGAGATTTTATTATATTACTTTTAAATCTATCGGTAGCTTTTGGGATTACAACACGTATATTTTTCAACAGCTTGCATTAAATTATTTTACTCATTCCATTTTCTTTACAATCTCTATATATTTTAAATGTTGCAATCTACTTTACATTTTAAGGAAAACATTTAAAAAATATTTTTTTTTTTTATTCATTCATTTTTCCCCATTATTTTCAAAGATTTAACGAATTTAGTCAAAAAATTCTTGAACATGAAACTTCAGCAGTATTATAATTCATGTAATTCTTTTTTTCTTTTCCACTGTTTGATATAAAGTATTAAACTTATTTTTCCTTTGAATTTTTGTAAAATAACATTTTTGTTGGCATTAGAAACGGAGAGGTGTATTCTATACAAAATAGTCACATATAACATAAAATATAGTTTTAAATTTATGTATTGCTAATAACTATAAAATGACTCTAATATAAATAGTCAATGTTATTTTTTTTCTCCTCTAAAGCACTTTAAGCACATACATTCTATTATTTCTCGGTTACTTATTTTAATTATTCGGAGTTATTTCAACAGTGTAACTCGTTATTTTCTACAAACAAACAGTGTGCATTTTTATATTCTCCTAAAGGTTTTAAAACATCCTATTTAAAAAAAAAAAAGTATAACAGTCATGCAAATAAAGCTTAAACTTCTCTTTATCTGAGTAAAATAATTAGTATATTGTTTGTTTGTTAGTTTAAACTGTTATACATATTTTTTTTCTATTCTTAAACAACATTGCAATAAAGAAGAAGAAATTCACTCAAGTATCTCCTTTATTCAGCCATTCAACTCACGTCTTTCATTGAAGCTTCCTATTTTAATCTGCATAATGTAGAAAAATGCTGGATGATGGAAATGAGATATTACTACACCTGGTCCTTTTATTTATTAGTTAATACCTGCTGCATTCTTCTTAAGAAAAATGAAACGGAATTTCTCTGGAAAAAAGAATTTTTATGGTATTTTTAACACTTAAATCTTTCTTTTCAAGACCTTGATGATAAATTTTGCAAAGTTTTAAGATCTTCGTTTTTTTCTACTTTTTCTTGATTACTGTAATATTAAAATGTTTCGTTTTTATTACCAAGTAAAAGAAAAGTTAGATAATATCTACAGCGTGTTTACATAATAAATACTTTTCATAATAAATACTTTTAAATACATAAATAGTCTTTTTTATTATATGCACATTTTTAATCTATCTGTCACATTTGGGAGTACAACACATAAATTTTTCAGCTGCTTTAATTAAACTATTATATATATATATATATATATTCTTCAAAATCACCATATATTTTAAATGTTTGGATGTATTTTACATTTTTCATAAAGCACTTAAACAATGTTTTTTTTAAATTTATTTATGCATGTATTAATATTTTACCATTATTTTCAAAGGTTTTACAAATCTATTTGAAACATTCTTGAACATGCAAATTCAGCAATAATATGATTCATTTATTTGTTTCATTTCTGCTGTTTCTTTTGCTGAATGAAATTAATTTTTCCTAAGCATTTTTGTTATATACTTATTTGGTTTGGTTTTAGTCGCAGAGAAGTACATTCTATATTAAATATCCAATATGTAATATAAAATATAGTTTCAAATTTATACACCATTACTAATTATTAAATAACTGTAATATAATGAGTAAATTTCATTTTTTTTAAAAGAAGCTTTTTAAGTACATTTATCCTCATTAATTTTCGGTTGCTTTAGTAGAGTTATATCATTTGTGTAACTTGTTATTATCAATTAACTAACAGTTCAAATTTTAATATTCTTTTAAAAATTTAAAACATCCTGTATTTAAGCGTAACTGGTCATCAAATAAAGCTTAATTTTTTTTCCAAATCCATTGAAAATAAATAGCATCTTAGTGAAAAATCACAGCAAACACTGGCGATAATTAATAAATAAAGTAAAACACTTTGTAAAATCACAATAACATGAAAAATAAAGTAGGACGCGTTTCAAGCTACAATAATAACAGCTCGTCATCAGCTAAACCAATACGTGTCCATAAGGGCACAGAGTCAAGATGGTGACTCTGGCTTTGTGCCTTTACGGACACGTGTTGGTTTAGCTGATGACGAGTAGCTCGAAACGCATCCTACTTTATTTTTCATTTTACGGTGATTTTATACAGAGTGTTTTACTTTATTTATTAAATAGCATCTTGTTTGTTTGCTTATTTAAATTGCTGTACACAATTTTTCTACTCCCGATCAACAGTTCAACGAAGACTAAGAAATGCCTTCAAGTAGCTCCCTTATTGAGCCATTCAACTTACGTCTTTCATTATAACTTCCATGTTAAATCTGCAGAAAGTAGCAGAAAAGCTAAATAATGGAGATGTGATGTTACTGCACCTGGGTATTTAATTTATTCGTTTATACCTGCTGCATCCTTCTTAAGAAATATTAAACAGGATTTCTCTGAAAAAAAGTTTACGGTATTTTTAACACTTAAAAGTTTATTTTTGAAACCGAAAACTCTTCATCGTAAAATTTGAAAAAAAATGTTAGATGCGCCTTTTATATTCTTATTAATTTTACTCTTTTATCTTGATTGCCGTGATGTTAAAATGTTTCATCTTTATTACCTAGTACAATAAACGTTTGATAATCTCTACAGCATGTTTACATGGAAACAAAACAATGTGTAGAAAAAAAAAATCTTAAAACAGACTTTTTATTATATCCTTTTTAAATCTATCGGTAGCTTTTGGGTTTATAACACATATATTTTTCAACTAATTGCATTAAATTATTTTACTCAATCCGTTTTCATTACAATCACTATATATTTTAAACGTTGGTATCTACTTGACATTTTACAGCAAGAATTTAAACAATATTTTTATTTTATTTATTTATTTCCATTATTTTCGAAGATTTAAAGCACTTAGTCGAAAAATTCTTGAACAACTTCAGCAACTTCAGCAGTAATATAATTTATTTAATTTCTTTTTCCATTCCCGCTGTTCAATAAAAATATTAAACTAATTTTTACTTTGCATTTTTGTAGGCATTAGCCTCCGGGAAGTGTATTAAATATAAAATAGTCAGTAAGCAACATAAAATATAGTTTTAAATTTATGTATCGCTAATAACTATAAAATGATTCTAATATAAAGAGTCAATGTCATATGTTTTTTTTTCTCTAAAGAACTTTAAGCACATTAATTCTATTATTTCTCGGTTATTTATTTCGGTTATTTGGAGTTATTTGAACAGTGTAACTGGTTTTGTGTATGAAAAAACAGTTTGCATTTTTATATTCTCCTAAAAGTTTAAAAACATCCATTTTTCCAAAACATTAAGTATAATAGCCATGCAAATAAAGCTTTAACTTCTTTATACCTTAGGAAAATAAGTAGTATCTTGTTTGTTTGTTTATTTAAACTGCTATACATAGTTTTTCCACTCCTAAACAACAGTTCAACGAAGTATAAGAAATTCCTTCAAGTGTATACTTTATTCAGCCATTCAACTCACGTCTTTCATTGAAACTTCCTATTTAAATCTGAAGAAAGTAGCTGAAATTCTGGATAATGGAGATGTGATGTTATTGCACCTGGGTCTTTTATTTATTAGTTAATACCTGCACCATTCTTCTTAATAAAAAATAAAGACAATTTCTCAGAATAAAAACTTTAACGATTTCTTGACACTTAGAATTATCTTTTTCGAAACTAAAGCTCTTGATGATAAAATTTGCAAAGTTTTAAAGCGTGCCCTTCTTATACTTTTTCTTCTTTATCTCCTTTATCCGGATTATCGTGATATTAAACTGTTTCTTTTTTATTACCTAGTGCAATACGTTAGATAATCTCTACAAAATATTCACAAGAAAAGCTAAACACAGTATTTTCGCAAAATAGAAGTTTGGAATAGACAATTTTATTTATGTTTTGTAAAACTTATTGCCTTTAAAGATACAAAGCAAGACTTAAATACTGCTTTCATTAAAATATTTTATCTATTCAGTTATCATAGGAATTACCATAAATTTTAAATATTTGAATCTATTTTACATTTTATACTGAATACAAAAACCTTTTAAAAACAATTTTTATCATATTTAACTAGTGTAGTAGAATATTTATTGATAATGCAAATGGATGTTTAACATAATACCTTCTTTTTTATTTAATCGATACAGTACCATTGTAAAAGATTAAATGCAATTTTCCTTAACGTTTTAAAAAAATCAATTACTTTGCATTAGCATTGATAAGTTATATTATTTATTGAATATTCAATATATAATATAAATGATAGTTTTAAATTTAAGGTGGTCTGGTGTAATAACGCCAGGTGGGGTAATAACGCCAAATGCTAATATTTTGCATAATTATGAAATAATCTTGTAAATGACACCCATGTGCTCTGCGCAGAAGGGTTTTGAGTCATATAAATCGCAAAAAACAGCTTCAGTATAATTTGTTTCATTTTTAGGTCTTATTGTTTTTACAAGCAACTAACATTGGCGCTTGACCTAAAATTTGCGAGATACGTTTTGTGATGTAAAGACTATTTTCTTTATCCGTAAATACTTTGTTAATTACATAAATTTGTAGTACATTTCATGGACTTTCAAAATGTTGTTGAAGATTTCTAATATCTTCTCGAGATAATTTGTAATTTAAAATGTACAGCGCAATAACTATAACGGGGTAATAACGCCAATTCTTGGCATTAATACCCCGGTGGATTCACTACAGTGGCCGAGCTACATCCTAAATACTGATTCAAATAAACACAGTTAAAGCTGTGCAATGTTTCTAATAATTCTATTTAAGCGGTTCTTTTTAAGCAAAAAGAAGCTCACGGTCTAATATTCTTTTGCCTCATCCCCCCCATACCACACCTTTATTTTTCTTACACTTTCACAAAAAATTGAACATTTTCAATAGCTCAGAATGCAATTTGTCAATTTCTAAGTATTTAGAGTTTCTATTTCTAGAATTGGGCAATCTACATGCAATTATTCCATCTTATTTCTTAGTTTTATTTGCATGGCGTTATTTCCCATATAGGTGGGTAATAACGCCAAATAGCATTGGTCAAGAAATCCCGCCATTACATTTTATGAATACATATCTGTTAAATTATTTTTTTTTATATAGATAGTCAATGAGTTGCTGTATCAAATCATATATTTGTTTGAAAAATACAAACTAAAACTGAGCCGTGAAAATTGGTAGAAACTTAACGTGGCGTTATTACCCCAGGGTACCTTATATATCGCTAATAATTACAAAATATATTAAGATATCGAATAACAATTTTCGAATAATTATTAAAAATAATTCAAATTTTCAAATAATGTTTCTTTTATATAAGAAAATATTTATATAATAAATAGCATTCATGAATATTTCATTACAGAAATGCATATTTAAAAAAAATTACTACTGTAAAATGGATCTCAATCCTTGATGTACAGAAATTTATGCTGCTTCTTCATTATCATTTTTATAAGGTTCATGAACATGTTGATCATCAGTATTATTTGATACAGAAAATTCATTGGCCAAATTATGACCAGAAAATCATACTGCTGCTTCACTTAAGGTACCATCTTCATCAGGACCAATACCGAAGTACTGCCACATTTTTAATCCAGTTTTTGGGGATTCTATTGAATTATATGTAGTAACTCAATTTTCTCATATTTATATTGCTGCTTGAATAATTTTTTTTTCAATCACAGACAACTTAGAGTTTCGTATACTACCTACTTACCGTAAGATTTACTTTAGCTCTTGTGTATTGCTGTAACCTGCCAGAATTTAAGTATGATGTACAACAGAGCTATGCATATGCATTTCCAGCTTCTCGAGCTCACTGACTGTCTCTAAACTGACTGGAAACAATCCCGATAATATAATAATGAAAAAATCTGAATAGGTAACAATCGAAAAGACATTGAAACAAATATTTAATAAATAAATTGTTTAAACAATAACTTGTTTGTCCTCGTCTACCCATTATCGAGATATAAAGTTTTAATGCTTGCAAATTAAAATATCTAGCGCTAAGAACGGAAAGTTCCCTGCAAGCCAGCGGGCAAAATAGGTCATGGTACAGAAATAATAGCTTGTAGTCTTATCAATTAAAATTCTTTGGATAAACTGTTGGTACAACATGACTTTATTCAACTTTCAACCCATAGTTTGAATACTAGATCGATAAACGCGTGCTGCATACAAAAAAACTCACCTCGATGAATTCGCGGTTGAAATTCCAGAATAAGTTTAAACTCAATTCGGGTATTAAAGAGCATTCGGTCTGCCAAGTCATAGCTTTGTGGTAAATACATGGAAACCCAATTGTAGTAGTTGACCCGAAGGTTTATTATTGTGTTTTCCTGCTCCCAGTCCTCTATACATTTATAACTTTGGGCGCAGTAAAAACCAAATCAGTTGCTAAAATTGGAGTTCCAGGCTTGAAGATCAAACATTTCTAACTGAAAATAAAAACTTGGAATGATCCTCTTTGTCTTCATATTTAATTTATTCTAACATGTATAAAAGTTGTGAAAATATAAATTCTCACAATCCGATCATTCGTCTGTGTTAACCCTGTATATCTCTATAATGCGGTGACAAGGAGAAATGATTTACATATGAACAAACCTAGTTCAATATATTATTTCGGTTGCTGATTACTTAGATTTTTTTTTCACTTTTACACTATAGGGTAGTTTTCTTGTGAATGGCTAATTATAATCATACCGCATTAATTTTTGTTTATACTTTCTTCGAATTAAATTGGATATGTTCATTTCCACTGTAGTGACTGACATTATCCGCTTCATATATAAGTACAACGAATGGTTGAAAATTTTGACTTAACCTGTTTGCGATATGCTGAACAGCATATCCCTATATTGCTATGCTCCAAAACTATGAAATTCCCTTGCTTCTCCAAATGATTACCAATTTCGAAAAGTTGTGCATATTAATATCAGAACTCCTTTTTTTCGAATAAACAGGTCTTCTGACATTTTCAAATTTTCACTGGATGACCTTTTTGGGTCCAATTTTTTACCCACAATGCAGATTTACGAGAAATTCTTCCCATTCCAAATGTATTTGCATTATTTTGTTGCACTTCACGAATGGTAATGCTTCAATATGAATAAACTGTAAATTATGGAATATTTTGCCTGAAAAAAAAATTTATTTTTAATGGCATGTAACCGTTCAGGGACATTCATACATTCTGGGCAGATTGGAGTACACTGTTAAAAATTTTTCTCTAGTTTGAAACAAATTTTGGTGCTTAGTAGCTGCCACCATAAGACAGTGATATCTCGCACCAGCGTTTGGAGCTTCTTATTTGAACCTCGTTCCAACAATTGGAACTATGCTTTAACAATAGCTACAAATATTGGTTTACACTAATATTCGGTTCAAACTAGAACAAGATTTTCAACAGTGCACGGCTTTTGGAATTTTCACAAACTTGACGAAAAATTAATATCATTTGATTCATTGGAGGTTTACAATGGGCAATTTGATGATATTTCGTGACAATTAGCACTGTAGTACAAATTGTAACCTAAATTTAGGTAGAGTAGTATTTTCTGTATTTTGGACGAAATTTATGCGAAAGCTATCAAGCTCAAAAATTGTATTTGCCACATTAGATTGTCAGAACATTGACAATTCAATTTAAAACAAAGAAGGGAGTAAGAGGAAAGGTATGTTCTATCTCTGATACCGGAGAAACATAATTAGGGGATAGAGAAATGGGGTTTAAAATTTGTAACTTTTGTTTATTTATTTTTCGATTTTTGTTTTCGAAAATAGCATGAGACCCCTCTTTTTTCTTTTTCATATTTTAGTATGTATTTTCATCTATAACATGATATATTCTGTTCCTATACTTTTTAAATAGGTCTAATTTAAAAGTTACAGCTTTTGAAACCTTGAAATATTTAGTAGATTACATCAGCTAACAGCAACAAAATCATAGTAATGTTTTATATTACTTACTTTTTCCTAATAGGAGGCTTTCATGTTCTATAAGAAACAAAATGGAATACTATTACTTAAACAAGATAATAAATGCAGATAACAAACAAAAAATCTTATTTTGATTGCATTTTGTAGCATTATAACAGTGGAAAGTAATAATATCATGTTACGGCAAGTTAAGTTTATTTAGCAGGCAGTGTTATGTTAATAGTTTATGAAGACATAATTATAGGATATTGTTGCTTTACACTAATATAACACTCCAAAAATACTCACATTTAACCTTTCATGTCAAATGTAATTTTTTAACGTTAATCTTTGAGAAGAAGTAAGAAGTAATAGACGAGTAAATTTTTTAGGACATTAAAATTACACAACATTTATTAAATGCGGCTTATTTGAACATGGAAAAAAATAAGCCAATACAAAAATATAAGAATCACTTTTTGATTATCAAAATAATGGCTCTTAATGTAATTATGAAGGGTGATTTTTTTATAGTTTGAGAAAGCAAAATCCTATAACAAAAGAACCGCTGACCCAAATGACCTGAAGTTTCACCGATATGCTCTCTAAAAGCAAAGATAACTTTTTAGGTATATATATATATATATATATGTATATATGTCACATAAAATCACACCGATAGATGGTGTTGTATATTAACAGAAACAAAGACTATCGTCAGTGGGAGAAAAACAATGGGTGATACGATGAAAAAAAAAGAAAACCGTAATACGCATATAAAAAACACACAGAATGTTGGAAAATATAACACCTTCGTAGAAATTGAACGGAATAAAATTAACGCGTAAAGCTTTCGTACGGAAATACAGAACTAACGCAAGACATTTTCAATGTGCCATCTATCGTTGTCAGGAACGCATTAGAAATGTGAAACCGCATGTTCCAGAACAGAGCAGAGAGTATACGGCTGGATGTTGTGGATTAGGTACACAATGTATGCCTTCAGGTCAACTCAGTTCATGATACCAACACAATGAACAATGTTACTTTAATAAATTCTATAGCTGGTAAGACTGTTGGGAAATTGTGGCTTATAAGCCTCATCTACTTAAAAATAATTACATTTTTCAAATACCATCCTTTTTCTCCCCACTGGCGATATGTTTTGTTTTTGTTTATTTACAGAGCCATCTATCAGTGGGATTTTAAGTTTCTTTTTAAATCACACCTAAACAAATTCTATTGATTAGGGAGCATATTGCTGAAATTTCAGGTCATTTGAATCTGTGGATCAGTGGTGCCTTAAAAAAGAAAAAAAAAACATGTATTTTATTAGTTTAGTTAAATACATTAAATGGGACGATACGATTTTTAATAATATATATTTTACAATTTGAGGAAAAATATAAATGTTGCATTTAGTACAATATTATATGTGTTGCTACTAGTGGAAAAAAAGTAGTTTTCAAAAGTCATTTAAATTTTATAAATGTGCAATGTTTATTTATAGTCAGTAGATTAGTTCAAATAAACGTGATTTCGTCGAAATTATTAGTTTTTGTGGGGTTTCTGGTAGCAAAGAATACCATGCTTTCTCAATAGCCTCTTGGAGTTCTTCAATAGAGTCATACTGCTTTCCATTACCTAAACTTGGCGGGTTAAAGTATTCCAGAGATTCTCAATCGGGTTTAAGTCTGGACTTAAAGCTGGCTAGTCAAGTACTTTATCATTTTTCCCAAAAATCGAAAGTTGTGTAGAATGGGATACATGGATTGAGGCATTGTCTTGTAGAAAAGTTCATTCAATACCCCCCCCCCCCCCAAAATGTCACCGAATGGAAGCAAATGGTGGTTTAAGGACTCTTGAAACTTTTTAAACTTTTCTTTTCCTTTTAGAGAAGCTAGAGAGGGCTGGCAAATGTCCCAAATGCCCCCTAAACCATAACGGATTTACCGTTTTGCTGCCTGCTTAAAAATGGCCTTCGGTTCTTGCGTAACTCATGCCAACACGCCTTCCAACCACCAGGGTCATCTAAGTTCTACTTTTTCTCATCGCTGAATAAAACAGTAAGCCATTTGTTCCCGTAGGTTATGTGTTTTTTAGCCCAGTTCATTCTTACCTGTTTGTGATGTAATTTAAGAGACGGTTTGTGAGCCAATTTCTTTTACATGATGTAATCACACGCTTTAATACGTCTATTTGCAGTGTTTTTGGACATCTATACTCTCAAATTATTTTTAATTTGCCGTATGGGGACATATTTTGCCTAAATACCAATCTCCATATTTTCCGATCAATCTGAACAGTCGTCATACGTGGACGTCTGCATTTTGGTTTCCTCTTAAAATTATCATTTCTAGAAAGTACTTGATATTTACATAGCTTAGATCAATTTACAGCAATAGCAATTTCTGAAACAGTTTTATTTTGAGATTTCAATTTAAAATCTTTCAAAATCTCACATTTTGTGAATTCTTTAGCCTTTGTCATGTTTAAAACATTAGGAAATAATTTATCCACCTTTTCTACTTGTATAAAAGTACAATATGATGTCATACAACGTCATTACACAATACCAATCCGGTGTTTCTAAAAAAAAAATTGCATAAAGTGCTTAAACTTTTGAGACAGCGTTTCTTCAAGAAAAAAAGAAAAAATAAATAAAAATAAATATATTTTTTATTTTAACTACCCAAAATGGCTTATTTTATTTTATTTTGATTTAATGTTGAGTATTTATTGTAAATTAGCATAAAATAGTTTCTTCTTCAATTATTTTAAACTAGATTTGCAGAGTGCTTAAGCTTTTGAGACAGACTATAGCAGTTAATTTGTCTTTTGATAAAATAATTGACATTCGTTTTCGTTTCCGGTAATAAACGGGAACAAGAACAATTTATTTAATTTCAGGATTTTTCAAATTATAATTACTACATTGCTACGCACCATTACTGTAACAATAGGCGAAAAAAACACTTAAAGTAAAATGTTTAATTGAAATTCATCAATCTGGGAAATTTAATAATAATTTATTAAGCTTAATTTAATGTTTATGTATTTTTTGTATAATACAACAAAACGAATATTTATCCAAATGCAAATAAGGCATACGCTTGGGACCACAGATGAACAATGATTACACAAAATTCTTCTTTGTGATCTACCCAAGCATATAAATCTTTCTGTGCACTTATGAAGCAAATAAATGCATTGAACATGTGTAAGAAAATTTTAAGCGAGAAAGATTCATTAATCAACAATCATTATGAATGCATACCCTATCTTAAAAAAATATTTTTTTTCGTACATATAATATACATATAACTCAAGAATTACAACAAAACGTTCCTTAATTAGTGTTTTTTCAAAAAAATACAACTAAAAGTTAAAAATACGATGCTAATAAAAAAAAATTATGTAAATGTTTTCAAGTTGTTTAGTTCACTTTTTTTATTTCGAAAATATTTCGTAAATTTTAATATTTATGCTAGCTGTTATATTTACATATTGTACAATCATTTAACGTTTCTTTATTGAGGTTTGTATCTATATTCGCCGAGAAATTTTCCATGTAAAGTAATTTTTACACAGTGGCTTTTTCAGACTATATCTATGACTCCTTTTTTTTAATATGATAAACCAAAGCAGTATCATAAATACATAACGAGACAGTATGAACATTAGAAAATTATTAATTTTCATTTAGGTTAAACTGAAATAAATTTGTTAATAGTAAATTTCTTAAGTCTGTAATCTAATTTAGATTTATAATATCAGTACAAAAAATAAATATTAAAAAATTTTTTTTTTAATTGTAAAAAAAAAAAAAACACAAGGTGATTAACAAGTGATAATAGAGACGAAAAACTCTCTGATTGAGCAGTTTGTTATTTTGGAAATGAAAAATGACTGTTTAAAAAAAGACAGACAGACGGAGAGATAGAGAGTGAGAAAGAACTCTTCCACGTTACTCATAGGTCTATCAGACATGTTATTTGGCTTGTAAAAATAAAACCTTTTCTGCAATACTCTTCATTTCTAATAATTGGTTTGAAAGACTGTTTTTTGGAATTTTATCAATATCACACATTTTGAACTATCAAAAGCCATTTTTTCTTTGTAATTGTCCTTTTGAATGAGCTTTTTCTCGTTGTTTCACAGTATATAAAGTTCGGGGTTACCAATAATTTATATGAGTGCAAGGACCTATGTTCATAACCCCCCCCCCCCCCCTTCTCCCAAAAAATGCCACTAAAGTCACAATCCTAATGTTCCATTATTTTATTTTATATTTTTCCAGTTTTAAATAGAAGAGACAGGTTAAAGATTTTATTACGAGTTGGTTAAGTGGAGTGGTTGCCCTTGCAGCTTAATATGGTTTAAAGTTCTCTCTTTATTTTTACTAGTTCTTGCAGAAGTTTAAACAAAGGGATTATTTATTTATTTATTTATTTTTACTACAAGAAACTTTTCTGGTATACGTAATTGACGTAAAAAGCTTACAATTGTTAAACAACCTCTCACTTTGACTTTATTAGAACAAGATGTTCTTGTAAATCGTAATGTTTTAGATTTACAAGCATAAGGGCAAACTATCTATGTCCTAAAGAAGGAAAAGCACACGGCAATGCATTAAAACGAAAAAAGCAGTTTAAAAGGACAGCGAAAGACTTCAGCCAGGAAAAGCACACGGCAATGCACTAAAACGAAAAAAGCAGTTCAAAAGGACAGAGAAAGGCTTCAGCCAGGTCTGATAATTTTTTTAACAGTGGCACCACTCTGTAAGTACCAACTAGTATATCAACTACAGAAATAAAAAAGAAACATTATTAATAAATGTATCAGTAAGGACCATCTGTCACAAACTTTGCTTTTTTCAATGAGTGCCAAGATTTTTTTTTCCTTTGCTGTCACTGTACTTATATATATATTTTTAAAAATACTAACGTATTTTTAACTTTAATCTTTGCACTAGATTTTCTATGCGAATATTTATAAAAAATCTACCACGAAGATTAATATTTAGAAATGGTGGTAGGTATTCTGAAAAAATACATATATGTCTTTGTGATAACTATGAGTGGATTTATGTGAAAATATAACATACATGTTTACACTATAATTACATTTTAATTCCTTGTTGGACTATTTTTTGAAAAATTGCATTTTTACAAAACGGGATAAAATTTATTTCAAGAAGTTTCTAACATGAAATCTGATTTTTTTTAAATTATGAATAAGAACTACTAATCATGCATCAAATATTATAGACTATGTAACACTTTCAGACATATTCAGAATACCGTACCAAATCTTCATAGGATAATATGGTAAAATATAATGACTAATTATACAATGTCCAGACAAGGAAGAAGTCTACCGTATGACCCTAGTGAGTGTCTGTGTAAACCATACGGAAATCAAAGAGCCCATTTGAAAACCAATTTTAAGAATTCCCATGAATAGTATCAAATATATCCTGAAAAAATGTGAGAGATGCTCAGAATGTAAGAAGATAAAATTAATAAAAATGTATTCGTGATTTTTTTCTTTTTTATGATTTTTTTAAAAAATGCGATTTTTTATCCCGAGAAGTTTCTAAAGGTCAATTTATAAGTTTTCTAAAACGATATTGAAAAATTATCATAAATTTCGTCAAAGACATCGGAAACAAATGCCATTTTTTTTCAATCTGTTGCTGATAATAGATATTTTCAATAACCGGTTGAGCAACAATAACATGAATTTCGTCTAAAAAATTACGCTGACTTTTTCAGTTGATTAAGGAAAAAAGTAAAGGGTTTTTACAAAAAATAACAGAAAAAAGAGCAAATTTTGGCAGTTGGTAAAAGCGAAATATTGCGATGTGGGATCAATCGGTCGCACAAATAATAATAATAATAATAATAATAATAATAATAATAATAATAATAATAATAATAATAATAATAATAACAATAATAATTTCGTCAATCGGTCAAAAAAAGCTATTTTTGTTTTAAAAATATGCATTGAAAATAACTAGTATTGTCAAGCTATTGATTAAAAACAATCTTAAATTTCGTGAGCCGATTTCGGAAAACAAATCATTAGTTTCTTCAAATAATTGAGAAAAAATCATAAAATTAATTCAATCACTATATATTTATCACAAATACATCATTAATTGGTTAAAAAATTTCCATAATTAATGTACTTTTATGCCGAATCCTGCTTCTGTTGTGTAATCCGATGATAACGATCCTCTAATCGATATTTTGCTCTTTTTTTATCTATCTTTATATTTATAATCATCTTAGTGGCAAATTATTTTTTTTTCTGGAATTTCGAAAAGAGAAAAACTGCTTTTGTTAAGTCAGAGTTGTAAGCGAATCGGAAATACCAATTAAAATTTAAACAGCAAGCAAATTGAAATCTGGAAATTTTTATTTACTCAATTATTTATTTTATTTATTTATTTTTATATAAACAATAGGGAAAAGATTGTCCAACTATGATAAAAACATATTCGTTGATAACCAGTGAGACCGGAAATTAAATTCCTGCCAAAGTTAATCAATAATACTAGCCGAACATGTCGAAAAACATTTTATTAACATGAAACTCTACTCGAACAAGATATATTTCAACTTGAAACTGAAAAAAATAAGAAACTTTTTGAAACATTTATGCGTAAATATAATCTCTAATATCAATTTTATTTCTTTTGTCGAAAAGTGAACACATGTATGTTAATTAATATTCAAGTGCATAATTTTTCATGTCAAAAATATGCATTTGTTTATAACCAGTCCTATCCAAAACTAGAGCCCTGCCAAAAATTATTTTAATTTAATGCTCAATACTACTCGAACGTAGAATGAAGAAAATAATAACATAAAACTCTACTTATACCAGAAACATTGATATTTAGAACTGAAAAAAGAAATTAAAAAACCAATCTATATTTTAGCACATTTATGTATAAATATTTTACGATCACTAATATCAGTGTTATCTTTTTTGTTGAAAAATGAACACATGTATGTTCATTAGTATACAAATGTATAGTTTTTCCATATAAAAAATAATCAGGATGTTCACCTTTCCCAATTAATACACGAAATTAGAGTCCTGTCGAAAATTATTTCAAGTTAATCCTCAATCGCACCCAAACATTGAATGAAAAATAGTTAATTAAATGCTACTCGTATCAGACACATTTTAACCATGAACTGAAATAAGAAAAAATATTAATCCACGTTTTAGAACATTTATGGATACTCTATAATCTCAAATGTAAATTTTATCTCTTTTGTGGAAAAAAATGTATGTTTTACAATTAAATGCATAGTTTTTCATGTTGAAGATATTCTGGACTTTCCATAAAAAATTAGCCCAATCAGAACCCGACTCAAACCCGAAATAAAGTCATTCCAAATTAAACCGACAGTCGGATCAGAGTCTGATAAATACGAGCTACCTAACAGAATGAAATACTCCCAACCCGTCAAAAAATGTTTCTTTTATAAGAAACCTTCTATAAGGGATAAAGGTTTCACTATTTAATGTAACGGAAAACTAGTCTATAATAATTTTTTGTAGTAGCAATTTTATGTTCAAAACTAACATATAAACAGTTGTTCTGTTCAAAGACACATTTTTTTTTTTTTTTTTTTTTTTTTTTAATTTGAAAAAGTATTTTGATTTTTCTTTTGAAAATTTGGATATATTAAAACGTACTATGAATAATCAAAGTTGTACTCGAAACCGACCGGGTCTGAAACATGAGTCAACATGAATCAAGTCTAATACAAATCAACAAGTCCATCGTGGCTAAAATGGAGCAATCTGAATGGATGCAAACTCTATATGGAGAAAATTCATTTTACTGTAGAGAGGATTTACTTTGTTATACAAGTGCGTTTATGGTCATCAGGGTTTTAGATTGATAATTATTCCTCAGTTAATGTAAATACTTCGAAGTTAAATTATGTATCAGCTCAGATAAGCTGTTTTTTTACGGGTTGTGTTTCTTTCTTATATCTTTTCATAAGTACATTTTTGATCTTCTCAGTTTAAATTTATAATTTTTCTTGAAATGAACAAAAATACTTAAAAGTATAGACCCGCTACGCATAGAATAATTAAATTTTACAAATCATTTTTTTTCCTTAAAAAAAAAAAAAAAAAAAAAAAAAAAAAAAAAAAAAAAAAAAAGTGGCTATTTTTTTGGTAAGTTTTTTTTTTCTGTTTTTATAAGAGCGGTTGCAATATTGTTTTGATCAATATTTGTTAACGAAACTTATTTTTTATCGCTATTTATGCTGATTTTTAATGCCTTTTTTTATACGTCATGATGGTTCTTTTCCTCTGCTCCTTACTCTTTTTGCTCACATCCATCTCATTTTCTTCTCATATCGTGTCCTTCTTATCCCCGCCATGTGACTCTTTTTTGTATAATAAACTCTAAAATTTAACTGATATGCAACTGAACTACTCTGGTAAACTACTGAAATTCTGATAATCAAAATGTCTCTTGTAAATGATGCAATCTTTTGCAATTTCTTCTGCTACTTATTTCAAAGCATGACTGATATATTTCATATTTGAATCCAATTTGATGTTGACAGCTGGGAGTCTAAAAGATATGCATGAAATGCAAAAAAATTGTTAGAGATTTCTTTAAAAAAAAAAAAGAAGTTTCACCTGTATTTAGTACCACAGAAAGCCAGCATCTCCCTTTGTCAATTATAAAACCGGAGTTTCTACATTGAAAAATTAGCATATTTTTACATATTTCTCTACGTCTAAAAACTTGCTTAAAATAACAAAGTGTTTGTTTTAAAAACAACACAATTAAAGTTTTGAAAAACAGGCAGAAATATACAAGTAATTGCTTTAAAAAAACATTAATATTAAAAAAATGATAATTTTTATAAAATGTTTCTCTTATATTAGTTTGTACTAGATGCTGCATTGCACAGCAACATAGCTTTCTGCGGTTTCAGAGTCTGATCTCACAGTCTATCTGAAATAAATTAAACGAAAAGCGTGTTTAGATATACATAAATGTCAATTCCTTTACTGACGAATTTTTGTAATTTTAATTTTACAGAACAAAGAAGAAAAGATCGAAATTAAAATTTTAATATTAATATAATGATAAAATAAGGTACCCTGGGGTAATAACGCCAGGCGGGGTAATAACGCCAAGTGCTTATATTTTGCATAATTAAGAAATAATCAGGTAAATGACACCCATGTGCTCTGCGCAGAAGGGTTTTGAGTCATATAAATCGCAAAAAACAGCTTCAAGTTAATTTGTTTCATTTTTAGGTCTTATTGTTTTTACAAACAACTAAAATTAACGCTTGATCTAAAATTTGCGAGATAAGGTTTTTGATCTGAAGACTATATTTTTTATCCAGAAATACTTTGTTTATTACATAAATTTGTAGTGTATTTCATGTACTTTCAAATTGTTGTAGAAGATTTTGGATATCTTCTCGAGATAATTTGTAGTTTAGGATTTACTGCGCAATAAGTATCCCGGGGTAATAACGCCAGAATAATAATGCCTTATACAGAATTAATTCTAATTAAATTTAATCTATTCAAATATTTCTAACAATATTACGAGAACTCCAAACGAAAGAGAATTTCAGTTGTAACTATAGTTAAACTGGAAAATACAAGTTAAACGCTATTTTTTTTTTTTTTTTTTTGGGGGGGGGGGGGGTACAGTGTTCAGTCAGATTGCTAACAGCAGTTAAAGGTTAATTTTGTTGCTAATATAGAGATAATGATATATAACCATATGAATTATGTATAAAATTGAATAAGAGATCTCACTGGGATAATATTTTTTAATCAAAAATTTTATTCAATTTATTAAAAATTTATTAAAGCATGCTGTTTAAAACGTCGACAATTTAACTGTAAGTTTGGAGAATCCGCATTAGTGTGGAGTTATGGGTTAAAAACTATTTACTAGATTACTATAGTAGTATTAACCCTTAACTGCTGTGACAAAAATTGTCGCATAACTTACTGTGAGCGGCCTGTCAGACCGCTTAATCTAACGATGAATAAAATGTTAAATTAACTTTTAGAATATTATTTTTGTATTGAACCTTATATACAGAATTATTATAAATAAATTTCAGCTATTGAAAAGTTTCTAGAGATAGTAATAGGACTCCAAATGAAACAACATTTTCCCGGTATCTATAGTTAAACTAAAAATTGCAAGTTAAACTCTGAAACTGGAAAGACTCAGCGGTATGTGAGACGCTAACAGCAGTTAAGGTTTAACAAAAATATTTATTACATATAACTCTAATTATTATCAAACTTCACATGATTAAAATATTACATTATGAATGGTTAAAACCATGCAATGTTTCTTATAATCATATTTAAGCGGGACTTTTTAAGCAAAGAGAGACACAGAGTGTTATATTCTGTCGAAGCTCCCCTCACTCCTTTTTCTTTCACTTTCACAAAAAAAAATCAATATTTTCTATCGCATAGAATGCATACATGGGAATATAAATATTGATTCAAATAATCCGTGCAATGTTTCTAATAATTCTATTTAAATGGTCATTTTTAAGCAAAACGTAGCTTAGAATCTGATATTCTTTTGCCTCCTCCCCCCGCCACCACCACAGCTTTCTTTTTCTTTCAGAGTCACAAAAAAATTGTACATTTTCAATAGCTTAGATTGCAATTTGTCAATTTCTAGAGCTGTAGAGTTTGTATTTTTAGAATTGGGCAATCTACATGCCATTATTCCATCTTATTTTATAGTTTTGTTTGCATGGCGTTATTACCCATATAGGTGGGTATTAACGCCAAATAGCATTGGTCAAGAAAAAACGCCATTACATTTTATGAATACATATCTGTTAAATTATTTTATTTTATATAGATAGTCAATGAGTTGCTGTATCAGATCCTATATTTGTTTGAAAAATACACTCTAAAACTAAGCCGTGAAAATTGGTAGAACCTTAACGTGGCGTTATTACCCCAGGGTACCTTATTTGGGAAATATATAGTTTTTCAAGCAATAGAAAAAATAGATAAATAAATAAATAAAGAAAAGGATAACGTTGTAGAAATATTTCTGGTACTGATATTTAAAATATTGTTTCGATAAAATTGCGTTTTGAAGTTTCACACGTGCCGCTCCTTTGTTCACAGTGAAACAGGAAAAGCTATAAGATATATATATATATATATACAAAGTGTTCCAAAATCATTGAAACAAACTTTAAGGGGAGATAGGTAACACCACAAGGATTTAGATTTGCACAGCAACCCATGGTCGGAAACTTTCTTGACGCGGTATTGACGTCACAAAACACAAGAAAGATAGGATACGAATAAGAGGAGATAATATTTTATTATACAGTACAGCAAAAAGTGCATAGTACAGCAAAAATCTAAGAAGAAAAAGAACATGAAAGAGACAAAGATCGTCAACAAAATAGAAATTTGAAGTTACGACCTTGAGCCGAAATGCATGGAAGCGCACCTTCGGCGCATGGAATATCTAATATTCTCGAAAATACCGGGAATGTCCCGGACTTCTCCAACACCTGCAACGATAGATGCAACAAGTTTCTATATACTATCCAGCATTTTTCCGGCTTTTTGCAGCACTAAGGTTAATAAACATGTTTTTCTTCCTTAACGTGTTCTTTTGTCTTGTGTTATATATCGTCAATATCACGCCTGGAAAGCTTTTCCAATTATAAGTTGATATGCAAATCTAAATCCATGTGATACCTCTAACTTCCCTTAACGTTTGCTCCTATAATTCTGGAATTTTCTTTTACTCGAAAGTCTTTCTGCTTTTTCAGAAAGTGCTAAAGTTAAAAAATCTGTAAATACAATCAAGTTTAATGAAAAATGCGGCTGTCTCTGGAAGAAATTATGTGATGATAAAAATGTAAACAATTACATTTTTATTTCCCACAGAAGTAAGTTTTCAAGAAACGCAATTTTTCTACTTAAAACTTCAAATATATGTACTTCGGTTGTTTTTATCTAGTTTTGATAAAAACCTATTTGTTGCAAAAAAAATTATTTGTTCGATAAGCAAAAAAAATTTCATGCTGACTTGTCGTTCATATTTATTTTTTAGTCCTACTCCATTTTATTATTAGCTTGTTTTATTAAAATATTAATTATATGTACTTGAGGGTAAAGCATGATTTTAGACATCCTTAAAATGGGGCATCGCCTGTAAAAGGTTGGGAACCACTTACGTATATTAATGTAATAATAAAATAGCATTCATAATTTTCATTTATAGTTTAAATATTAAATAATAATGCAGGTTATATACATAAAAATACGCTGACACACTTAGATAATGTGGACTTACGTGTAAACATTTTTCTAAATAAAGTATTTTATGTCAAATGAACTGAATAAAAATTAACAACTTTAATTTTTAAATTATAAAGCAGTTCACAGATATGAAAATATTATTTTTAAAATCACAGGACTTTATGATAATTTGTTTACAATATTCTTATTATAATAATAGCAAAAGTAAAAAAAGAAGCATGTTTTTTCTAATAGATTAGTTTTTAATTATCTAAGGCTTTATATGTTTATCGTATGCGATGAAAGCAACACAAAATGATGTTTGATGCATTGCATTCTAAAGAACAACTAAAAAGCTGTCAGAGCTTCTAAAATAAGCTTGTACTTGAATGGTTTCACCAGAATTGATTTTAGATTAAAAGTCAATGCCTCTTTCAGCAAATTTATAAAACAAACATAAGACTCATTTTAATAAATAGCACGTGCAAACGATTTTCCAACAATATACTCATTCATTCATACTTATTTCACACATTGTGTATCGAAAAAAAGAATATCGCCTTCAAGAAATTGATTACAATACAGTTTCACTGTATTTATAGCAGAATATTCAAAATTGGTGTTGAAAATAAGTTACGTATAAAGATATATAAAAAAATGCAAAGAAAGATTTCTTAAAAAAAAAAAAAAAAAAAAAAAAAAAAAAAAAAAAAAAAGTAAGATATATATATCATAGGAAAATAGCACTGTTAGAATGTAGATTTTAGTCTGCAACAAGAAGAATAACAAATCGTTTATTTCTTTTATTATTATTATTATTATTCGTTAATACTTATTTACTATGTATTTACTTTTTTTATTTTCTTTTACTAAAAATATATATACATATATATATATTTATTTATTGGATCTTTTTTTTTTCTCTCTTTAAAATTTTTCTTTCACAATGGTAAACTTTCCTCTTCTGCATGTGCCCATCTGTGTGGTTGATGTTTACCTTAAAGCTAGTACCATCTGCCGCAATTTTCGTAAACTCTCCTCTCTCCGCTTTTAGCTCATTTGTGATCTTGTCCCCTTACGGAGACGTGTTTACATTGCCTGATGAAAGGTTGCTATAATTTCCAACTCGAAATGCACCCTATTTTTTATGATGGTTTAAAAAACGTTTTATTATTTAAAAAATAATAATAATTAATGTGTCAAAAAAGTCGAAAAATATTCATTCAACACGTCCGAAATTAATAAAAATAAATAAATAAATAAATAAAAATTTCTTCTTGCAATATTACACTTACTTTTTAAAATGTAAAATATATTTAATTAGGTAAAACAAAGAAATCATTCAGATATTTCAGAAATGATTAAACCATACACAATAAAAATAAATTATTTTAACTTGCTAATAAGATGCTAAAATGAGTTACATACCCGTTTTAAAATCTTACAAAATTTCGTGATTAAGAACATGATATTAAATAATATTATCCGAGTGCATTTTCTGTTATTACAACTGAAAGCGTTCGAATAATCATTTTTAACATTGTGTTATATCTGGGATTATTTTTAAGCTTTTAAAATCTGTAGACAACTTCTTTAATTACCTTAAAATGTTACCCTTTAAAATGTACCTTCTTGTACAGTTTTGAACATTTTGAGCTTTTTTTTTTAACTTTTTTTCATAGAAGCGTGCTGTATAATTTTAAGCATTGGATTTACCCCAAGTTAATTAGTTCGGGAATAAAAAAAATTTAAATGTGCAAATACGGGTAGAGCTACAGCACAAACTGAACTTTATATTACATTTTTTTAATGTAAAAAAATGTAAATCCGATACTTACACTTATCAAACAAACTATAAGAAAAAAAATCGAATGAATTCAACAATATAAATAAAATTTTTTATTTAGCACTTTGAACATATTTATTCACCGAGAAAACACAAACTGAGAAAAATCACATTTAAGTGAAATGAACTATGACATTTATAGGGTCAGCGATGTTGTAAAAAAGCTTGTATCTGTAATACTTGGATCTTTAAGAAACATCAGCAGACTATACTTGTTATAATAATGTATAATTTAAGCAAAAATTAGAAAATCAATATATTTTTTTCTCTTTTGCCGAATAAAGTGTACCGTGTCTCTCATAAGTGGATATTTATTACATTTTTCTAGTAAAATTCAATACTGAATGAAAAAAAAAATTACAGGCATTTCTTCTTTAAAAAAATAAAATAAAAAGTAAATACTTACATTCAAAATGTTTCTAATCCTTCACTTATGAAGCTGTTTATTTACTTTACTCAATTGAAGTAGCTTTGAAGTTATTGCACATTATCTCTTTATTTTTATTTTAGACTTTCGTATTCACGTATAACCCATAAATATCTGCTAGTCATGTTTGTTTGTTATTATAAAAACAACTGCGTTATTATTACTTTTTAATTAATGAAAGTTATGGAATTTAATTTTGCCTGATTTTGCATGTTTAAAAAATGCTAGATATTATTTAATCATATATTATTATATAGTTTTATAAAAATATGTTAGAATTATGTAATTTTACCTAAATGCACATTATAATTTATTAACACGTGACAAATTTTTAGAGGATTGTATGGAAATTTAGTACATGGAACGTGGAGTTCTTACATGAACCTATAGAAATGTATCTACTTTTTTTTTCAAATATTTTTTCCATTGGAAAATAGCTTTTTTATCAATGCTAAATCGATTTCTATGTCATTAGTTATAACACCTTGCTTGGAGTAAAATAAAAACATCGTGTAAATTAACGAGAACAACAAAATATGTCTTCATTAACCCTGAATGAACCGAAGCGTAAATGAAATAAAAAAAATAGTTGTACAAACAAGCGTTTTTGTTTTCGATCCAAAATATTTATTCCCAGAGAACAAATGAATAAAGGATATAATATTTTTAAAAATATAACAAGGCATGTGATATTGAAGAAAATCAAAAGAATCTATTTCAATCTGAAACAAATGTGAAATGATGAAAAATAACTATGTGCATATTATTATATATCATTGTAAGTCATATTAAAAAAAAATTCTTTTCCATCTTTTATTCATCGGGCTTTGTACATATGCCGAACAAAGCAATAAACAAAGTCGTAAAGCGTATTGAAAATAGAGTCATAAATTTTCACAAAGGAAACAAACTTTTGAGTTTTGTGAACAAGAATCTGCTTAATTTTTAATATTTTCAGCAAATGAAGCATTTTTTATAATGTGTTTTTCCTTTAGAATTTTTTTATACTGGTGCTATTGTATGCGATTTTTCCAGAATCAAGAGAGAAATAAATCATTTATTATTTATTTTTATACACAATAAAAGAATCATCGTCTCCTCAAATTACCCGTGTTTTGAATGAATTGGATTTCGGGGGAATTTTCAAAAGAGAACATGCATATAAAAAGAGTCATTATGTACTTTTTTGATGTTGGATTGCATAAAGGACGTCATTAATCATACTATGACTTGCATAGACATATTGAATCAATAGAAAAATAACTGAAGCTGATCAATTTTGATTTGGAAAAGTTATGAAGAATAGGATTGAGTTAACAATTTCAAAATAAAACTAAGTTATAAAGGGTCGTTATGAAGACATATAGCAACGGTTTCGCACTTTTTCTGTTGTTAAAGCTTTTGAACCGGATTACAATGAATCAAATTTATAATTTACATGTTTGATAAAACTTAAGAAGATCACTAAAATGATTTTAAAGTTTACAATTTAAATATATTTAAAAATTTACATAAAAAATAAATGTTGTTTTTCTCCCTTTGTTTGATTTCATTAAAAAAAAATCATCATTATTCATACCAAGATTTAGAAAGATATGTTGAATCAGTAGTAAACTAAAAACTCATCCCTATTTAGTTTTTCTTTAAAAATGTATGAGATTGATTTATGGTGAATAAGAATGACGTTTTTACTGTTTTTTAACTGAAAAACAGAATCAAAAACGGAATAAGGAAAACAATTTCTAATTAAAGAATTAAGGAAGCTAAAATACATAATATATGAAATGAGTCATTATGTATTTTTTTTAATGTTAGATTACATAAAAGACGTCCTTAATCATACCACAACTTGCATAGACATATTGAATCAATAGAAAAATAACTAAGCTGATCAATTTTGATTTTAAAAAGTTATGAACAATTAAGTTAACAATTTCAAAATAAAACTATGTAAGAAAGGGGGCGTTATGAAGTCATACAGGTGACTGCCTCGCACTTTTTCTGCTGTTAAATTTTTTTAAACCGTATTATAATTAATGAAATTTATAATTTACATGTCTGAGAAAATTTAACTAGATAAATGAAACAATTAAAAAAAATTATATGTATTTAGAAATTTATACAAAAAATAATTATGATTTTTTTCCTTTGTTGGATTTCATAAAAAATCATGATTATCCATACCAAGACTTGCATAGATATAATGAATCAGTAGTAAACGGGAAAGTCATGCCTATTCAATTTTGCTTTTAAAAAATGCATGAAAATAATGTCTGAGTTAACAAATGAAAAAAAAATAAAATAAGGAAACATTTAATAATTAATGAATGAAGGAAGCTACCAATAACTCAACAGAGTTTTGAATTGTAATAGATAATGATTTGCACTTGTTGATAAAAATATTATAAGGAAAAAAATACGACTAATATGACCTGTGCTTTTTAAAAACAGTGTTATGATGGCAAATAGGTAAGAGAGAAAATATATAAATAAATACATAGTAGTAATAATAAGTATGTGGATGATATGAATAACAGTATGTATAAATATTTTATCAATAATTTAAAACATTAAAGAAAAACCACACTTTATACAAACCATCTAAGTACGGACGTTTACACTAGTTTCATTATGTCACAATACGGAAATTCTTATATTTAAGGACCTTGACAAAACTGAGATAAATAAAAGGGGAATTGTGTATCAGATAAAATGAATAATCGCGAAAATGGAACTGCAACTGCTTTATTCTGTACAACCATTGTAACGAAACCCATCTACTACAGAAATCATGTTTTAGTGCACTTCAGAATTTCATATCAAAGAAAAAAAATCATGCTTTAAGCCTAGATAATGAAACAGTATCGAAAACTTCAACCGCTGCGGGAGCGGCCTTCTTTCGTTCACCACCACACGTTCGACCCCAATATCCGATACTCTACAGGAACTAAATAATAATAATAATAATAATAATAATAATAATAATAATAATAATAAATAAAAATAATATTTTAAAGGTAATTTTATAAATATAATAAAAAGGTTTTTTAATTAAATGAAATTTCGATTTTAAAGTAAGTTGAAATTCATCTACGAATGAGCATCAATTCGTGCACATACATGCGCACCAAGTCAAATCAACCACACGTCTCTTGCACATATTCTTCTGAGAATAAGTGAAATACTCACATAATTGCAAGTTTAAAAATAAATAAACAAAGTAAAGATACATATATTTCCAGGATTAAACCTTTACACCATAGTTTTATCAAACTTAAAACAAATTGAACATTATTGGAAAGAGTGAAAGAGAAACTTGTACACATTAGCACTGTATTGTATAAAAAAGAAAAATAAAGAAAGAAAGAAAGAAAGAAAGAATTATGCAATTTATACAATGTACGTACGTTGGCTGAAAAATATACATATTATTGTTAACATAACAGTTTAGTAAAATGTATTTTAAATAAAAAATCGAATATAAATGCTATCGAAAGGTTTATGAGCTAAAAATTAGGCAGAACTATAGGAATGTTAAAAATATAAATTTGTAAAAATTACATAATATATAAATCTGGAATCTTTAAACTAACATTTTTTATTATTATTATTTGTGAGAATATTATAAGAAAGCATTAATTATTTTCTTAATATTCCTTCATTTAGAAAAAACGAAATTTTGATTTTAAAGTAAGGTTAATTTTATTTATGTATAAGCATAAAATCATGCACATACTACAAGCGCACACACTCAAAAAAGTCTCTCACTCGCATTCTTGTCCGAATAAGTGCAAATGTTTACGTAATTCTAACAAAAACAAATAAAAAATAAGTAATATAATTAAATAAATAAATAAATATAGCAAAATACATATATTCCTCAGGATTAAATTTTCCCCGTCAGTTTTATCCCACTTCAAACAAATTGAATATTAATGGAAAAAGAAAAACGCTTGTAGACTTTAGCACTATCTTGTATGCTAAACAATAAAAGAAAAAGAGAACGAATTACAATCGTAAAAGAAATAACAAAAAATTGTATCTCCTTTCCCTATATATATCCCCCACCCCTAACAGGCAAACAAGAGAGGGAAACCCCAACACGATAGAAAAGGGGATTTTCGGAATAGAAGCCCCTTCAATGAAAAGCCAGGGAGGGTTAAAGTTCTGCAGCTTCAGCTTCTAACGACATTCAAGCAAGTTAAAAAAAAAAAAAAAAAAAAAAAAAAAAAGATAAACTAAAAAATAAAACTTTAGGAAAACTGGCAAAGAAAGCAGAAACGTACTCCACTGAAATTCCATCGTCTAATGGTATTACCTACAGCCTATTGAATTTCAACTTGCAGCAATTATGTAGATCACGAACGAGCCGCATCAACTAAATTGAATTTTTTTCCCCCCCACCAACCCCTTTTTCGCAACAAGACTGTTTTCAGTTCTCCATCGAGGGAAAAGGGGGAATGGGGGGTAAGCTAGAAAAA
Organism: Maratus speculifer; assembly: GCA_964019185.1. Classification (NCBI taxonomy): domain Eukaryota; kingdom Metazoa; phylum Arthropoda; class Arachnida; order Araneae; family Salticidae; genus Maratus; species Maratus speculifer. Next base: position 195,813,489 of record OZ025297.1, read on the forward strand.
TCAATAATTCAACTCGCTTATATTCTAATTTTTTCCCTCCTCTCTTTTCTGCCTACATCGGAGACGAGCACGTTACAGAAACTTAAAATGTCTCTGCACTTACATAATTGGCTGATTTTATTAATCTCTTCCGCGGCAGACAGGGAATAAAAAAGAATAAAAAATCTGATTCGGTAAAGAAGATATCACGCAAATGTGAGCTTGTCAGAAACCCATTGTAGTGGTTAAAGTAACATTGTAGTAATAACAGGTTTTATCTATATTTTTTATGCAGAAAAGTTTCACGAGACTTATTATTCAGGAATGTATTTCTGACACTATATTATGTTATTTATATTGAGAGTATTCTGATATAGAGAATAATTGTGTTAAAATAACATTGCAAAAGGGGCATATTTTGAAATCTGGCAGATGAATTTTTGCATGCATTTTGATTTGATTTTTGAATGCGATCAATAAATATGATTTCTAATACATTGTTAAAATTATTAACTCAAGCGCAATCTCCAAATATGGTATTAAATAGTCTACGTGTTGCATTTTCAAGTTGATTTTGTTTTATTAAGTTACTATAATTTTTATTATAAAATATTTAATAAAACTGTGTGATAGAAACTTTTTATACACACACGCTTACACACATATATATAAATGTCTGCACATCCTTGTATATATATATATATATACATATATATATACAGGATGTCCTAAACCCATGGTACATACGTTAGGGGGTGATAGAACACATCAAGACGAGTAATAGTAAATGGGAAACCAAGGGTCCCAAACGTATTTCAAAGGAGACAGGCGCCATCAAAGTTTAGTGTCCCAAATTACAAATGATGATAAAACAGGAAAAATTGGTCGATTTATTTGCCGTTTTTGCTAAAATCCTTCTTTAAATTAGTATGTTCTTAAAAAAAAAGTTTTAAAGAGAATGTTATAAAAATGCCGGTAAACGGCGCGCTAGACTTTGGAGTACGAATAACTACTTTTTACCGGCTTTTTTAAACACTGTTAAATTTTTTCTAAATCTTAGACCTTAACTTAAATTTGTGTGCACAAGTGAAATTATCGGAAGTGGTTAAGTGGAGCAAATTTACATGTTTTGAAATCTAGCAAATACATTAAAATGATGAGTTTTGGTTTGTATTTTGATTCGAATAATGAATGCGGTCAATAAATATGTTAAATGTGATGCAGTTTTCTAAGACTCGGTTTAAATAGTTAACTCAGGCAATTTCCAAATATGGCATTGAATAGTTGTCTATGTGTTGCATTTTCAAACTTATGTATGAGAAGTTAGTAATTGAACAATATATACTGTTGGACCGATTGATTTTTTTTTAATGAAATATATTAAGTTACTACAATTGAATTTTACGTTCTTGAGTCTTTTTAGAATAAAACTCAAAGTGATTTTTGTTAAGTTAAACATACATTTTAATACTTTGTAATTTTTTTTGCAATGAGAAAACACTTAAATAGTTACAAGAAAGACTTCATCTTTGTATTTAATCATTTCTTTTCATTAAATCAAGAAACATATAAAAATCGTGTAAATTTACATTGAGCGATAATTGCCTTTGATGCTGAAAATTAGTTCCGTGATTGTATCCGATTTCGTACAAAGCTGGTTTGTTGTCCCCAAATAGCAGAAGCTGCTTCCATGACTGTTTTGACTTTTAGTTCTGCAGCTTGAGTATGGCACGGAAACTCCTTGAAAGTAGGTAGCATTGCAACCAGAATTAATGCTGGATTTACCATTGCTTCTAAAATCATACCGTCACATAGTCGTTCAGTTAATGGAGGTTCCGTAACATTTTTCCACTTAATTAAATCGACATAATCCGTTGCATTAAGGTCAAAAGATGGCAAATTGAAAATGCGGATATTATTCATTGTAATGGTTGCGTTTTTAGTAGACCGATTGTTTTCGCGCACTTTTAGAATTCTTCGAAGGACTTATTAAACTAAAATATTAAATTAAGTTTATTACTAGTATAAAAAAAAATTAAAAAAACTGTGAATTAATGTTATAGAAAAAAAAGTTTTCCTTGCTCTTTTTTCTTGGACTGCTGAAGTTGCAGATGTAAATTGTGTCCAGTAATCTTAAACTAATGAAGCCATCTCAATCTTTAAAACCCCAAACGTGTTTAGACGCTGTTTTAACCTCCTTTAGAATCCTTTAAACGGCTTGTGTGTGATGATTTTTTTTAAATTTCTATTAGTAGTTCTTGAATCAACAATCAGTCTCTTGTTTCTTCAACTTAGTTGAGGTTGGTTGAGTTGGTTCCATTACTATAGTAGATATCTAATGAACAAAATCTATGTAGTTTTCTGCCTAATAATTAACCTAAGGGGTTTTTAAAACTTTCTTGTCTTTGAATTCGATTTGTCAAGCTTTTTCGATCTTTTTGCTTTCCAGAGATCTAACATGTTTCCGAGAATCAAATAACATTCCCACACGGAGATGTACTGGAGGTATCGTAAAATCGTTTCTCTGTAGAGATGATTGACCAACAATTTTAAATTCATTTTCTATGTATTTAATATACTGCGCGATTTTAAAAAGTTTTGTGATGCATAAATAAATAGTAGGCTGATATTTTATGTTAAACCATAAGGGGCATAAACGTTCAGGACAAGATCAGCTAATTTTTTTTAATTTTGCAGTTGGATCAATTGATGCAAACAGTAAACAGAAAATCCTGCCTGCCACTGTCAGGCACCTATCATGGTAAAAGTTTCCAGGTTTTCTTCTTGCCAATTCTTGGGAATATTCGTCTGTCAGTTCAACTTGACATATGCCCCATTAATATTTATGATCCGTGCTCAAATATTTCTTATTAACCTCAGGAAATATACTACCTATTTTGATTAATAAACGACTGATAATTTTTGACACTTTATTAAACTTTTACTTATAGGACCACTGAAATACGTATGACCATCTACAAAAAAAACTTTCGTAAGAGGTAATTCATGTAAGGGGGCTCATGGGTTAAAAACGTTTCACAAAATCGATTATTTATGATCTTGTTTGATTATTCAATTAATTCTTAACCCAATGCAAAAAAAAAAAAAAAAAAAAAAAAAAAAAAAAAAAAAAAAAACGCATAAAATATTTGCATTTTTAACGGACTCATAAGCATTTATGTATCAACACTTCCATAGCCGCATCTATATAATTTCAACTTTAAGCCGCGTTTTCTCAAAACTTGATTTTTGACGACTAACACCAAGATAAAAAAAACTACTAGATGGAATGGCTTATTATTTTTTTTTGCACGCATATAACATTATTATCTATATAATGAATTAAGGATATAACTATCACTTAAAAAAAAAATTATAAAAAAATCTCTCGAACTTGAAAAATTAAAAAAAACCCTAAACATCAGATAACAGCATATAACATCATTATCTATAGAATGAATTAAGGATATAACTATCACTTAAAAAAAATATTATTAAAAAATCTCTCGAACTTGAGAAATTAAAAAACCCCTAAAAAATACACCTATTTTTTTCATTAAAAATGCTCAAAATATTAAACTATCTAAAATATATTAATTCATTCTATAGATAATGATGCTATATGCATGCAGAAAAAAAAATAAGCCATCCCATAAAATAGTTTTTTTTTTAATCTCGGTGTTAGTAGTCAAAAATCAAGTTTTGAGAAAACGCGACTTAAAGTTGAAATTCTATGGGTGCGGCTATGAAAGTGTTGATACATAAAAGCTTATAACTCCGTTAAAAATGCAAATAATTTTATGCAGTTTTTTGCATTGAGTTAAGAATTAATTGAATAATCAAACTAGATCATAAAAAAATCGATTTTTTGAAACGTTTTCAACCCCTGAGCCCCCTTAAATAAAGCAAATAAATCACTACTTGCAATGTGTGCTTCAAAGCACTTTAATTCAATACAATTTATCCATTAGGATACACCAGTACTTGTTGTAGTATACAATACACCCAAGAGCTTTAATAGTTGTCGCTTGAAAACAGATATATTTCATGTATTTCAGTATGATGATACTATGTTTTTCCCAGAATCACTTTCTAGAATTACGTAACCAAAATATATAGAATATAGTTCTTCAATATCTATCAAGATAAAAAGAGAATGAAATCGAAATTTTCTTGGTATAACAATTTTCTAATTGAATGTTGAACTATTGTATCTGAAATCTTTTTAAGTTAAAAACTGTAATTTCTACGTTTTAATTTTGTATTTGTATGTGTATGTGTTAATTTAAAAATTATTTCTAATGTCATGTGTCAAAATAAATTAGACCAGTAAAATAATTTAAAAATAATATACATTTTATTTTTATGATATCTGGAAGTTTCCAGATATATAAAATTATCTGGAACAAATTTTAAATCATCAACAAAATAAATTGAAAACCTTGGATATTTGGTAAAATAATAAGATTTTTAATTAGTATCCGGGAATCCGGGAGACTTATAAAATTAATGACAGAAATGAAACTTTTTCTGTGTCAACTGCTTATCTAACGTTTATGTTTTTGTACTTTAAAAAAAATTCCTTTATATTCATATATAAAAAATATATAGCAAAATCTACATTTTAGGCCAAAAAGTTTTAAAATTATCTTTATTCCGGGACACCTAAATATTTTTAAATTATTATTATTATTATTAATGTTTATGTATGTATATAAATGTGCGTGCGTACATGCCACATACATGTATATATACATGTACATAGATTTATTGCCAGCGAATTCTATAAAAATTGACAAATTGTGGAGAAAGCCGTGATTGTCGTTTTGCGCTTATTAGAACACCTTGTAGGTAAGTTTTAAATGTTTCTCGGCTTACATAAATGACCAATTTTATTATTATCTTATTAACACATCTGATAAAAGTTTAGATGATTATTAAAACAAGTAACTGTTTCATAAAAATGTATTTAAATATTTTGGGGAATTTTATTTTATTTCATTTTATTTTTATTTATTTATTTATCTTTGCAAAAGTGTTAATATATAGATATTCTTAGAGTTACTTTTTACTTGAGTCTCTAAAAGAATGATATGGTGTTTAAGTAGTTGAATACCATTAAAATAACACTGTAGCAAAAATAAATAAATAAATAAAAATAAAATAAAGTGAAATGAAATTGTCCAAAAATATTTAAATACGTTTTTATGAAACGCTTAATTGTTTTACTAGTCATCTCAACTTTTATCAGAGGTGTTAATAAAAATACTTATAATTTTCTTTATACATTGTAAAATTCGAAAAACAATTTCCGAAGCAATTGCAATTATTTAGCAACTTCCGAAAATGTAGTGACTGGAGAAAATCTCTCTTTAAACATTAGGATTACAAAATCATGCTTACCCAAGCTTTTCTAACAATCACCGTCTAAAATCAATATCATCTGCTTGGAGGAACAAGGGAAAAGTAGCCCAACAATGCAGATAAAATTGCCTAAAGCCATTCAAGCTTGCAGTTCTGAGATAATGCACGGCAATGTAAAAGTTGTTCGTTGGTTTGAAACATGAGGGAAGAGAAATTTCGAATTAGTTTTCTGACGATCAGAATATTGCATGTGTCTTAGAAGGCATTCGCTTTAATATAACTTAATAAAATTCAGTTTACCGAAGATGCCTTTAACATGCATTGTAGCTATAAAACAGTGTTTTTTTTCGGGCATTTTTTTTTCTTGAATATTATTAGCCATGGTAAATGTCTGTTTTTTATTGATCATGAAGGAGGAAGAAATTTTTTTTGTTCACTTTTAAAAAGAAATAATCTATACTATGTTTTTTAGGTGAAAATCAAATTTAAATTTGTACATTGTAAAAAAAAGACGAATAATTCTTTATTTCGAAAATGTACGATAATAAAACATGTAAATGTATAATAACCACTTACAAAATTCCGAAAAATAGTCCTTTAACATTAGAAACTTCAGAATTTAAGAAAAACTTATAAAAAGAAATTTTTATTAGCTGCCCGTAATTTTGGAAAACTTTTCCTAATAGAATTTACAGCCCATTAATCGGTTTTCTGCAGTCGGAAAACGGTTTTTTCGGATTCTATCAATTCTGAAGTAAATATTTTCAGCGACATACCTGAATTTTTGCATGCAATTGTATCAAATTAATGCTAATTTTCATATTAAAGTTACTGCTGTTAATTTTGTGTATGTGTCTGTTAAGCGATCTTGTACCTTTTAAATTCGTTGAAAATCAACCACAACATTAAAAATTTGAATTAGTGTACCCCATTATGTTTTTATGTAGAAACATGAAATTTTGGATTTTGATTAGACATATTATAATCTATACTGATAAAAGAACAAAACGCTCTGTGTGTGTGTGTGTGTCTGCGATGGCTAGCAAAATCTACGGCATGTACAAAGCTCAAAAATTATTTGAGAGTAGCTCTAAATCTCTCCTGATGCACCTGAGCTTCAGAATTTCGAAATTCCAATTATTAACTGAATAATTAATTAAAATTGAGAGGTCACTCTCATAAAAAAATAATCTTTTTCCAATTTTTTTCTCTTTCGTTTGTTTACGGTTGGTTGGTTGTGTAAAAATTTTCGCAGAAGTAATAAGAAAGCTGAGACAGAATTAAAGAAACCCATAGAGGAATGAGATAAGTGGAGGTGTAGTAAGCCTCAAAAAAGTTTTGCAATATGGAACCATTTATCGCTCAAATTTTAATGTGCCAAACAAAAGGACGTGGAAGGGATTTTGTATTATAAGACGAATTGAAAGAAATGAATTACAATTGAAGCATATTTTAAGAGGAAATAGCAAATTTTTAAAATGGTCTTTGTTCTATTATTATTTATTAAAATAAATGTTCGCTTTTAAAATGAAGGAAATAGGAAAATTTGCAACAATTAAATATCAAATTAATTCTTTTAAAATCATGTATGAAAACTTAAGTAATAACTATTAATCTAAAATATAGATTTCTGACTGCAGACGATTTTAATGTATTAACAACAGAATGTTATATTTTCAAGCAAAACGTTAAAATAATTATTTATATTGATATTTAAAATACATATGATAAAATAATTAATAAATTTTTACCGGTGAAGCGATAGATTAGTTTTTTTTTTAAGAAACAAGAGCAAAAAAGTACGGGTTTAAACCTGTTTCAATTGATAGGCGTGTCAAAGCACGTACTTTTGTTGGTACTTAATTGGACTTAATGTAGGGTTACATATTTAGCATCACCTCCAGAGATAATACTTCCATTCTATTAATTTCTTTTTACTCTATGAAAGAAACCAATTTCAGATTTTGACATTTCAAAAGTGACTGTTTTTTCCCCCAAAAGACTTTTAAAATTTAAAGACTGGCAAAATGTCAGTTTAACTTAGGATTTTTGATCACAGCTGTTACGTCAGATCGTTAGTACTTCGGACATTAGAATGTATGTGTGGTTAGCTATAATGCAGCAAATATATGTATACGTATATATGAGGCTTTTTTAGCAGTTTTTTTAAATCATTGATTAAATTTGAATGCATTTTATTTAAGTTAAAATTAGATTAAGACTTTAATTTGTTTTTAAAACAAAAATGAGATGGCTGTTTGACGTACAATCATTGGAATCGTCAGACGATTCATACACAGTAATAAATTATCAAATAGCAAAATAAATTATATATCAAAAATAGTCACTAAAATAATAGTAGCAAAACATAATGTTTAGGCGTATTAACACATAACCCGATCCCAACCAGAAAAAAACAGACGTTACTCCGATCCAAGGACGACAAAAATTCCATGAACATAAACCCTACTCGAACCTAAAAATTACATTTGAAAAAAAAAAAAAAAAAACTATGGATTTGATATCTGGTCCGAATCAAATCTGAATCCAACAAAAATATTCAAATGAAGCATACCCCAATCCGATCAAGGAAAAATAATGTTCGTGTATATGCAACCCGACCCGAACCTAAAAATTTTCTTTCAAAACACCCGAAAAATGACCAGAACAAAACCTGAAATCGATAAAAATATTTCAAAGAACTATAATCCGATTAGAGTAAGACAAAATAATTTCTGTGAACATAAACCTGATTCGAACCTATAAAATTCCATTTGAAAAAAAACCTGAAATTTTATGCAAACTACATCTGAATCCGATAAAAATATTCGAAAGAACCATAACAGGATTCGAATAAGAGAAAATAATTACCGTGGACATGAACCCGATCCGAACCTAAAATTCCATTTGAAAAAAATACCTGAAATTAGAATCGAACCATATATGAACCTGAGAAATATATTCCACAGAACCATACCCGGATCTGAACAAGACAAAAAATTTCCATGAACATGAACCCAATCCGAACCTAAAAAACTGAACTAAATCTGAATCTGACAAAAATATTTCAGAGAAGCATATCCTTATTCAAACAATGCAGAATAATTTCCGTTGATGCGCAACCCAACCTGAACCTAAAAATTCCATTAAAAAACCGAAATCTGAATTGAATGACATCTGAACCCGAAAAAATATTCCAAAGACCCAAAACCGGACCCGAGCAAGACAAGATAATTTCTCTGGATATGAATCCGACCAGAACCTTAAAAATCAATTTGAAAAAATACCTGAAATCTGAATCAAACCAAATCTGTATCCGACGAAAATATTCCAAATAACTATAACCAGATACGAACAAGACAATATAATTTCCATGGGCATAAACCCAATCCGAACCAGAAAATTTGTAAAAAAAATAAATCCCGAAATGTGAACCAAACCTAATCTGAACCTAAAAAAAATATTTCAGTGAAGTATAACCTCATTGGAACTAGGTAAAATAATTTCCATGGAAGTACAACCCGAACCGAACTTAAAAATCTCATTTGAAGGGGAAAAAAACCACAAAATCTGAATTGAACCGAATCTAAACTGAACAAGAATATTCCAAACAACCATAACCGTATCCGAAGAAGACAAAATAATTTCCATGTACATGAATCCAATCCGAACCTAAAATTCGGATGTTCTACAAAACATAATGCGCTCCGTAGCGATGGAAAGTGAAACTAAGTACTTAGCGCGAGATGATTAAGATATTTCGTTTATAGTTAGTATTAAATTAGAACTTGGTTACGGTTAGGTAACAGTTAGGTTTTAAGTACATTCCGGTGAGCCTTATGTTATATTTATTTTTCGGTTAGGTTACAGTTAGGTCATGGTTAAGTTACAGTTAGGTTAAGGTTAAGTTGCGGTTAGGTTGTGGTTAAATTATGGGTAGGTTATGATAAGGTGACGGCCAGGTTACATTTATGGTATATTTAAGTTACAGTTAGGTTACTGTTAAGATACAGCTAGGTTACAGACAAGTTATGATTACAATACAATTAGGTTACGGTTAGGATTTTGTTCACAGAATGAACATTACGCATGTTTGATAAAAATATGCACCTATTTTTGTAAAATGGCTCTGAAATTATAATTCTATATACTAACCTTTTAGCTAATCATCGAGAATCGATTTCATTCACGGTATAGTCGGATTTAAGAGTGATATAATTAGTTTGAAATTCAAAATATTTCACTTGGGATATCTATGAGAAAAAAGTATTTAGTTAAGTCACTTAACAGTAATTTTAAGGATAAATATCAACAGTTTAACACGAAAATCACGCAATCGTTTTACACATATTCCTTCCTGCGTTTCCCATTGCAATCATTTTGGGTATTTTTGCAGCTAAATATTACTTTTTTTAACCAATTTTTGACACAATCAGGGTTCACGTATTTAATATAATGTACACTGTAAAAAATTTTACCCTTTTGCTGCATCATCACTCCCTAGCTTTTATAGAATATCTCTCTTTTGACCTATGAGATTTCTCCATAATAGGCTGAAGTAATCACTTTCTATAAAAGCGGTGGAGTGACGATGCAGCAAAAGGGTCAAGTTTTTAATAGTGTATTTACACATATTTCGAGTTAAAGATAAAATCATAAAAATTTCAAGTTCGTTTAAGATTATTATTACTGACTCGGGCAACGCCGGGCGGATCAGCTAGTTTTAAATATAATGCCATAAGATAATGACTAGCATTTTACAAAATTTGTGTATTGTTGAAATTAAATCTCTCTTTTTTCCCTGCCATAAGTCGTTGCGCGCACGATATCTTGAGAAACGTATGTATGGATTGTTATGAAATTAGGTGAAGATATTTAGCAGGTATGTGTGTTTAAAATGATCTACTTTTAAGTTTTTAGAGTAGTAATGTTTTTAGTTATGACTAGTTCTATTGAATATTTTTTTTCTTATATTTTGAATATTTTTTTCTAAACACACACGAGCTTATTATACATGCTAAGCTTCGTAACAATCCATACATACGTATATACCATACATATATAATCCACACAACCATATATATACTATATATATATATATATATATATATATGTATACAGATGGGGGACAAAATAATACGAACACCTGTGAAATAATGGAAAATCTTTAGTAGTAGGGGGTTGGACTAATCTTTGACTGAAGTGCAAATTTAATGTGACCTTTTTATAGATACATAAAGGTCATGGACAATATTTAAAAGTATATTAAGCCATTACTCCTGCAGAATGGTCTCTAATTCCGAAAGACTGGATGGAGGAAGAAATTGAGAACGAATTTTGGACTCCAAATCTTTCAAAAATGTTCAATAATATTTAAATCTGGAGACTGAGGGGGCCAGGTAAGTTATACAACGTATCATCAAGCTCTTCGAACCAAGCTTGAACACACCTAGCAGTGTGGATAGGGGCATTGTCGTCTTAAAAAAGCGGTCGCTCTCCATGTAATATAGTCGGGAAAAAAGGGTGGACATGATCCCCTATACTGGTTAGATAGAGATTGGATATGATCTTCCCATGCAGAATAAGAAGTGGCCCAAAACTGCGCCAAGATATCGAACCTCAGACCATAATAAAGCCCCCAGAATGCTTCAAATTCAGCATCAAGCATTGAAGTTTAAACGCTTCTCTGGGTGTTCTCGAGACATAAACGCGTCCGGTCGTCTGAAATAGAGCGAATGACGATTCATCTGACCATAATTCCTGTTGCGACTTCTGTGGGGACCACCGTTTATGATCTCTGCACCATTGGAGTCGCTTGAAAGCATTAGTTGCTGTCACCAAAAGTTTTCGAATTGCCTCTCTGCCATAAATGCTCGCATAATGGAGTTCCTTTTTGACAGATTTTGTTGAAATGGGATTCTGGAGATGTCTGTTCATTTCGGATGTTATCTCGGATAACGATTGCTTTTGCTTTCGGGCTTCTATGAGCTGCAAGATTAGTCTATCTCTATCAGCAAACTTTTATTTTCGGCCATTGTTGTGCTTTTGTCGTCTTACTCTTTTTCATGTACGCTGTCATAACTGCTGTACCGTACTGTTTGTAACCCCCAAAAGTTTGCTGTTTCCATAACCGATGCTCCACTTAAACGCGCTCCAAAAATCATTCCTCTTTGGACCTCTAACAGGTCTGACATTTCAACTTATTACAGACAGTTCGATTAACGCATGCAACACAGGTGCCTGCTGTCGAGAGACTAATACCTTCCTCTTCAAGCTCACTAAGTGGCAGACTTCTGTTTCAGGTGGAGCGGCCGTACTGCAGGTGTTAAATACCTCATACTTTTTTATATGTGTTCGTATTATTTTGTCCCCCATCTGTATATATAAGACCATTAATAGTAAACAATATTAACCATTTGAAATTAACCATTGAATTTTATAACTTATATCACATTGAATATGGAAGGAAAAACATAATAATAGGAATACAAATGGAATTTGTCGAACGAAAGCAGAATCTAGTGTATATATATATGGTTTTGTGTGCGTGTGTTTATTAAACATTTTGGAGTTAGTTTCATTTTTAATGTGTAGATAGTTCCTTGTAAAAAATAAATAACTGCGAAGTATAAAAAATATTCAAAAAAATAAATAAAATATCTCTCTCTCTATTTTTTTTTTCTTTTTTGCCCTTCATTGCTTTATATATTTCCATGCAATATAATTAAGCTTTGCGTGAGTTGTTAAATAAAACTCTTTATCATTTACACGCCAAAAAGGAAATGAAAAATAAAATCTACCAAAATAATTTCCCAGAACTTTTCTGTTAAAAACTTTAAATCACATATTTCCTGAATATAATCTTTTAGAAAAGCTACCTCACTAAACATTTTGACAGAAATTCATTTGTTATATTTTAAAGATTTTTTTTTACTTTCTTCATTTTACGGCAACTTCTAACCTGACATTCTTTACGGCTTCGAGCCATTTATCTTTTAACCTGTTTTGGCAGCGAAAAATATGAAGTTATCTTAAGCGAAAATTTAACTAAAATAAACTTTCGAAAAAAAAATACGACGTTAATAATTCATACTAAAAATTAAAAGGAAGAAATGTGTGGGCTTATCAGACATTCAATATGATTTACATAGAACAATTTTAAGTACATCTACGATGTTTTAAATTATTTCTCTTTCTATCAAAAATGTCTTAAATTCATCAATATTTATATCTTCTTTAATGTATTAATGAAACGTTTTTCATAAATATGATTTTTTAGTTGGAAACAAATCTTTGGATAATAAAATCCTTTACCTTATTTTTAGAGAAATTCAAATGCACAAATTTATGAAATATTGAAAACTCTCCATTCATCGGGATAGTCGAGAAATACTTCGTCCTAAATTATCGAAATTTTGATGAAAGTGTTTGGAAAACATAGAAAATGTAAAATTATTATGCAACAGAATGTTACTAATTTAATTAATACGAAAGAAAGTGAACAAAGATAAATTTGCATGTTACTTAGATTTAGAATCAGAATATAGTTGAGTATAAAAATAAATAAATAAATAAAAATATAATTTCCTTCATTGTTTTGTAATGAATGATACGATAGAATACTGTTTCCGTTTTTTATTTAAACTATATCGAATTTTACTACGCAGATTTATCAATTGATTTTTTTTCTGCAGGTTTTGAAGTAACGGCTCAGTGAGAAAATGCGTCACCATGAATTATTTTTTTTTTTTAATTACAAGATTTTCTTCGTCACGTTCAGAACATTCCTCGAAAATCTTTGTTTCTACTGAATCATAAGCAACACGCGACACAACATCACCGTCATTTAAAACCTCATATCATTCTAATGTCGAATCTTTTTTAACTCATTGCTGCATTGTCAAAACAGGATTTCTGTGATTCTTTATTATAATCAAAATAGCATTAAAATGATGTTAAACTTATAAAGAAAAAATTTCGATACAAATATAAAATTGAAATAATCAGAAAGAAAAATGAGCCCGAAGACTGTTATAGATGTAGAAATTAAGCCCGTCTCATCACTAATTCCCATACGCGTAATCAGAGCTTTTTTTTTGGGGGGGGGGGGGAGGGGGTTCTGGTTAACATGCAATTCGGATAATCAAATCCATCTTATTAGAGAGTCTACACTAACATATTTATAATCTCATTTGCCCACAAAATAATGCTTTTTGGTGAATTTTTATTTGTCATTGCCTCAAACTAATTTTGTAGTACATAATGCAAAATAATAACAGTAATTAAAACAAAAAATTCAAATACAAGTGCACCAAAAATTGACTAAAAAAAATGCGTGTTCATATTTAACACAGGGATTGTTTCTTTATAATTACAGTGTTTTTTAAACTGTCATTCATTACAAATATAAATTCATACATGTTTCATTATTTATATCAAATTTATGTCTTCCAGAACTTTTATTTACTATCAGGATTTAATTTTGGAAAAGAAAATTAATCTTCTGTTTATTAGCATCCGATGCTATTTCTTTCAGACAAGCTAAAAATGTCGTGTCATCATCCCTGAATTTTCTACTGAACCGATTTTGATAATTATTTTTTTAAATGAAAGCTATTTATTTGTAGTTGTGCCCATTTTAGCTATTTTTTAATTTATTTCCATTTTTATATTTTATTTTAAATTTTATATATAAAATACTTTTATATATTAAATGCTTTTTTATGATTTTTCTTCAAATGGTGGCAACTCAGTTTAGCTTTTCTCTCGATAATAACAATTTATTTTCCATTATCAGAAGCTTGATCTCATCACTGAACATGTCCTCGCATTTAAAAGAAAAAAGTTAATTGTTTTCGTAAAATTTAACCACAATAAAAGGATTGCGTATAATTATGCACTAATTGAGGTAAAAAATATATTTACTAAGAAATAATACAAATAATGCAAATAAAATAACAGAATATAATTTATGATAAAAATTAATGTCTAAAGCAAAATAAGAAAATTCTCAAATGAGGAAAATGATATCATTCAGTAACCAGATAAATGGCATTTACGATATTATTACGGACGCCTTTTTCATATTACTAATAACAGTAACTTTTAAAAAACATTTGAAGAGAAAATGACGTCACTATTTAAAACATTTTTACTCATAACGATATTACATTTCAATATTTCTTTTCATTATGGACACTGAGATTGAAATTTTACTTTCGGATGACTTCAGTTAGTGAAAATAATATCATAATAAAAATGAAATTAGTTTTTTTTTTTTTTTTTTTTTTTTTTTTTTTTTTTTTTTTTTTTTTAAGCCTCCGATGCCATTTCTTTCATACAAGCTAAAAAGTGTCGTGTCAAAAATTGTGGCCCACTTTTACTTATCTATCATATGCAGTATAGGGTAAGTCTTGCAATCGTTTTGAAAATCGAAAAAAAATTTGACGGATTTACACGTTTCAGATACTGGAAATTCCAAAAAACATATTTTTAGAAAAAAAAAATGCCGTCCGTCTGTCTGTCTATCGGTCTATAAACGCTCTATCTCACAAACAAATAGAGATAGAGACTTAAAATTTTCTATGTACTTAGTAAGTAAGAATAGGACGAAGCCTATTTAATATCAGTAACCTCGATAATCCGGAACTATCTCTTTCGGACTCTCGAAAAATTCGTTCTGATGAAATATATATGAAAATTTTCGATTCTTTTTATTTTAACAAAAGGAGTAAAAGGCAATAAAAAAACATAAATTTTGCATCAAGAACGAAGTCGGTCGGATTAATAGTTGCCGAGATATTTGTAATCCTGTTTTCCACATTCTTCGATTTTTCATGACCCTGTATTTTCCTCAAATTTAAATTCAAAGATATGTTTCAATTGGAAATGAGAGGCTTAATGTGACGCAGTAAACTGTTAGTTAATATGATTATTGTTTTTGGAGTTATAAGGATGTTTTTTTAAGGAATCCGGCACTACTTGTGTAGTTTGGTATTTTACAAAATTTGTCGAAATGGGGCAATTCATTAATGGAGCATTACTATGTATATTAAGAATATTTAAATATACGTTTAAATTTTGTCTTGGAATTGCAATGCATTTTATAAATAGTTTTCACATATTTTATTTTCACATATTATACAATGCATATCCATGATGGGTAAGTATTACGGTGGCTCCCAACGACTAGTTTCGTAATCTGGCCGTTAAAACGAGATATTCATACAATTTTATTGTTAAAATGCATTTCCTTTTTCTTAGAGTCTATAAAAAAGCGTTTAAACTAAAGAAAAAATTCGTTTTTGATGAATCTTGTGAATGAAGAAATAACACGTCAAATTGTATCTCCGAAATTCCAATGTGTCAGAGAGAAATTGCTTATCAATTGGGTGTTTCACATCGTTCTGTTTGCTATTATATTGATAAACACAAGAAAAATAAAGTTAGTTCATTTCATTCTAAACGAGGTCGCCCTTCTAAAAAAATCTGTATCGATTTTATTTTTTTTAATCGGAGGCGAAACTGAATTCTGCAATGGCAGAATCTACATTCAACTTGTTTAAACATTGTTTTTATAGCTAACTAAATACACAAAAAAATGTGGTAATATGTTTTTGATAAAAATAAATAAATAAATAATAGAGTTTGAAGCAGAGTGTCACATTCATCTGGCGTTGATAAAAACTAAAATAAATTTTGAAATTTGTGCTTAAAATTTATTTGATTTTTCATCACTTATAAACTGGTCTTAAAGCTTAAAATCGTTCATATTTAAAAGATAGGTAAATAAAAATTTTGCATTAATAGAAAGCTCTTTAAATCGAAACTAAGATCATTTTCAAGGAATACATCTACTCGAATGCCGCGTTAACTGTTCATGCATAGACTAGTTAAGGGGAAAAAAATCCAGCCTATTAGTCATTGAGGTAATACGTAAAATTATTGCATCCCAATGCTGAAGAGTTTGGTGTTAAAAATTATGAAGCAAACGTCATTTATGCCACAGAATAAAACATCATTACGTATATTATATATATTTTTAAATGTAAAATGATTTTCTGATTTTTAAAGAGTAATAATCAGATTAAGTATGCTACATCAGACTATTGCAATGATAATTATACTGGCAGATTAAATCAGAATGTTATAATGGCTAATAATTATTTTACTGAAGCACATTTCTTAGCTATACTGTCAAAATGTTAATTACTATTAACAGACAATCGAGATACTAGAGTCATAACGAAAACAAAGCAAACTGGATAGTTAATGATTTAATCTTTTTTATTTAGCAGAAATCAGCATGTGAGAACAAATAATTCTCAAAAATACCTTTTTCTAAACAGCATAAAATCGAAGAAGCATGCCAGAGCTTATTAAGGAAGAACCACTTTTGAAGATCATTAACCTCTTCAGCCCTCAGGGTTTATTTATGTACTTTATTAGATTTCAGTTAGATTTAGTTAGATTTCAGTAAGATTTATCTTAACAGACTGAGTGTTCGATATTTAAAAATATTGAAACAATTTAGAAATTCTATAAATTATTGAACAGCTAAGAGAAAAAAATTATTCTTTTTTTGTAGATAAAATTTTATGATACGTGTGGATTCAAAAAGTACTTTTAGAGAACTTCTTAGATTTTCAATTTTATTTTCTTTTCTTTTTTTGCATTTAAAAAAATAGAGATAAAAACACAAAATAAATATATAATAAATAACTTTTTATTGCTAAAAAGTAGCTTGTCTCTAAAAAGGATATCTTAACGCACAGTAATATTATCTATGTTTTCAATTTTCTACATTTCGTTCATTTCTGCTTCAAACCATTTTTATACAACGCATATCTCGCTGAAGAAGCATCATAAGAAACAAACTGTTTTTTTCCTTTAGATATGCTAACTATTATGCAATATTCACACTAATTTCTCTTTTATTAACATTATTTATACACAAGAAAAAATTGCAAAGTTGTATATGCTATAGGATATATAAGGTCTGGAGAGGTTTATGATATTGTCCTTTCAATACGTAATCTGCGTGCAGTATCAGTCCTATGGATACCGGATGATCGTAAATAATGTCAACAAAATATGACAGTAAATAGTATGTAACAAAATAAAAAAAATTCACTATAAACCCTCGATAAAAATTCTTCCCGTAAAGAGTTTCAACAAAATAGGAATGTTTTTGTTAAACAACAGCAATACGATTTATTTTTTCGAGAACCATGATCGAAATGGAAATAAACAATAGAAATCAATGGTTTAATCAATGGAAATAAAGATTGTTTCACTGTAAGTTGGTTGGTTGGTTTTGTTTATGACAGCCAATTATCAGTACGAGGGATATTGACCTTAAGGGGGGAGGAATGTGTCTCCATGGGATTCTTTCTAAAAGAATTTAACTTGCATGTAATTTATGCAAAAAAAAAAAACAAAAAAAAACAAAAAAAACATATACTTGAAGAAATCCACGTTTCACTGTAAAACGAACCAGATTTTGATATCATAGTAATGCGGAATATTACTGAAACTAAACAATAACAATTATAATACTAATATTTTTCGTGAGATGGAGGGCACAACGCCATGCTAGAATTTTTTTTCGGCCAGCTAAATTTTAAATGAATGAATGTCTAGTTAAGGTTATTTCGCTGCAACGACACAGTAAAAAGCGACAGATGTTTCTTAATCTTCTTAATTTACAAAAATGTATTATAATAAAGAATGAAAATATACAATAACTTTCACAAGGTTACTGAAAAATCTGAAAAGCATTCCTTTGCCTTTCAAAACCTCAGAAAACAATTTATTTTTTAAATTTAAAGAAGAATTTATAAAAATAAATTTTATTAGCTTCCTGTCCTTTTCAGAAATAAATTTCTATCTATCTATATATATATATATATATACAAATATATATACATATATATATATATATATAAGTAATAGAACCCAAAGAGCATAATTTCTGAATATAGAGAACTGATAATGCACTGTAAAAGCTACTAGGAAACGTTTCGAAAATTACGTACAATTAATAAAAATCTTTTTGAAATATCTTTTTTAAATTTCGAAAATGAACTACCATCTGAGGTTTCTAAAAAAAGAAGCACTCTTCGTAAACTTTAGAGATTCACAGCCGATTACTATACAGAGTGATTCAAAAAACCGTTTACAAAATGGTACTACATATCAGACATGAAACAAGGATTTTAAAACAATCATTTAGGAACATAGGGTCACAAATACAGGGTGTTTCATCCAAGGTTGATAGTAATAGTTTCTTGGAAAATAAAAGCAATGTAATGAAAATGTAACGATATACATATTGCTTTGTGTGGAGTGTTATAACATCACGAAAAGATCTGGAAAAACAAGTTTTTCAAGCAAACATGGTACCATATGTTGTGATAATCACAGTCCCAAATGTAGGACATTAAGTTGTTATCATATTTAAAATAAAGTTAAGAATATATGAAAAATGTTTTATAATATACTTTAGCTTTTGAAAGTTATTACCGTCAACTCAAAGTAAGTTAGGATGTAACACCTTGTATTTGTGACTCAATAATTGGTTTGTGACCCTATGTTTTTATATGGCTTTTTTGCCTTTTATGTATGCCTACTTTCCCATATCATTTTATAAACTTATTTTTTAATCACCCTCTATACTTGCCTTCGTGATTATTGTACATTTTTGTATTTGTAGATTAAAAAAACATCTGTCATTTTTTTACAGTATGGGGAACGCCTTTTGTATGTCATCACATAAAAAAAAACCGTAAAGTAATTCTTTTGAAAAATCTTTATCATTGGTAAAAAATAAGAACTCAAATTTAGGTTTTACTAGTTCATGTAGGGTGTAATTTTGACTAAATGAGCTCGGTGTATTACATATAGTTGTACAAAGAGAAGAAGCACATCCCATATTCTTTAACACGTTGAGTGCCACGGTGACTGATACTAAAGCTAAAAAAAATATAATGTTTTACGTAAGTATTAAGAAAGTATAATCCTTTAATAAAATTAAAGTTATATAAAATTTTAAATAAATTTTAAGTGATTACTTAAAACAATATATATATGCATATGTGTGTGGGTGTGAGCATTTATATCATATTATAAACTGTCAAACTGTCAGTCATCGGTGAAAGACGCTGCCTAAACGGAAATTATAGTGTCAGTCAGCGGTAACTGACGTGGCGATCAACGTATTAATCAACAAAGAGTCTCAAGAAAAACATACTGACTTCCATCAAGCGATGTTTAACGCTTATTATCGAAAATATATATTATTGAATATGTTATATGAATAGCATTTAAATTTCGTTTGTAGGGGCACTGAAAAGAATTACATTATATTATGATCTATCGTGTAATATCATTACTTTTATCGTTTAATCATGTTTCACAATTGAAAAGTCATCATGATTGATATTGATTTATGAGGTGCATTAAAACATTTTTTTTTTTTTTTTTTTTTTTTTTTTTTTTTTTTTTTGTGGGATATAAGTAAAGCATTTGTCATACATATACAATGCCACAAAATTCAGTCACATAATGGTCTATGGGGAGGAATGCTTGTAGAATATTTTAATCATTATTCAGAGTTTCACATACAATAAAACTGATATACATTACTAATTGCATTTATTGATGCATTATTGATACAATTCGATACAGAATACTTGTTATAAATATGATGCACAAAAAAATTTATGTTCATTTACAGAAAAACGTGAAAATTTAGGGCACAATATTACATTAAATGTACTATGTATTAATGATAATTGCTAGATATGTGATTTAAATTAACGTAGGCATTTTCAAGTTCGATTAAATTTTAAAATACCACGTTGTATGCATTAAGGCTGTAGATCATGTAAATAGCTACAGAAATAGAAAATTATAAATAAAAAAAATAACTTAGTATGAATAATATAAGCTTAATGTGACTTCTTTACGGAATTATGCATTTTCAAGTCGAATTATATTTAATTTGTGCTTGCAAGTTCTCGAAGAAGTAAAAAATGTCCGGGATAGGATTCGGACAACTAATCTCTTTGCTGAAATTTCCAAAGCTCTGCGAAGTGAGCCATCCCGCACGAAATAGGAGGACCTAATTCTCTCAGCTAAGCTTAATAATCACAGAATCTGGTCTGATAACCAAATCAGCTAAACAGAATAAATCACAGAATATGGGACTCCAGTTAACGTAAATGCGTATTATTATTATTATTATTATTATTATTATTATTATTATTATTATTATTATTATTATTATTATTATTATTATTATTATTATTATTATTATTATTATTATTATTATTATTACTATTTTATTTTTATTTTAAACAGTCATTCAGTTATTAAACAAATCATAAAAATTATAAATTTCCAACTATTTGAAACAGTCTGCATCAGGAATTGAACCAAAGACCTCTTGGATAAAGCCGTCAGTGCTCAGTAACCTGAGCTATCCTGGACATATCTGGAGGACCTTTATCACCCAGATAACATTATTGAACACAAATTTTAGTTTATTATCTGAATTAGCACAACGGAATAAACCACCATTATGGAACAAGTTTCATAAACGGCGATTTATTTTACTGGGCAGATTTCAGATTTCAGATCAGATACTGTAGTCATAAAGGTTAAATAACTGAATTAGGTTGTCCACATTCGTTCGCAATGGCTTAGTTGCAGAATACTGGCCACGCGTACATTGCTTCGAATTCCAGCCCGGATATTTTTCACTAACTTGGAAATTTACAATAAATATGATTTATTCACAAACTGAATAATTGTGCTAAAAATAACTTATATTTAGTAATCTAAGATGTTTGTAGAATATGCAAAAAAAAAACCTATACGTGATTACGAAAAGTACCGGACTATAATTTCTGAAAATGTGATTTCAGTAGATTTAAGTGTATTTTTCTTTAAATTAATACTTAGTTGGCGCATATAAAAAGTTGTAGATATAATATATAGAACAGTAAAAAAAGTATGTTTTCATCAATTTTCAGATTTTGGCGAAAGTCAATTGTTACCAGTGTTATTCATTTTCTTAGCAAATTAAATTTTATCATAGCATGTAAAATATAGACGAATTTTTATATTACATACAGGGTTGCGTAAAACAATTGGAGTATTTTTCCAGCTATAGACGGTCGTTACTGAATTCTGGCTTACAGCTGTGCTATTTTTTCAAATAATTAGCTCGTTATAAAATTTACATTCTTAAAGAGCGAAGGTCTGTTAACGATTTGTAAAATAATTCTCGGTGCGTTGGAAAAATTTTCATAATCAATACTTAAGTCATGATTCTTCTCCATGTTGTCACTTTCTTTGGACAATTTTCGGGGTTGAACTGTGCCAACTGTTATCCATTTCTCCCTTTAAGTTTTATATTGGAACGCTTATTTTCTATCGCTCTCTTTGTATAAATATATAAATATATATTTCCTCGATATGTCGTATCGTACCTTTTATGTTGTAAAAACAATTTACAATCGTCATGTATTTTCTTATTGTGATATTTAAACATAAAATCATTGATTAATTTCACTTTTCTTTACGAATTCTCTTATAGAATCCGAAGGAAAAATGAAACATATATCAATCGCATATTGAATGATATTTAACAAGCATATAAATGTAAACTTTTTAGTGAAAAAAAAAAACCTCTGGAGATAGGACGATCCATAAAAAAAATAAATGCCATTGGTATTACTTATATTTAAAACATAAAATTTCATTAAGGTTTTTTTTTTTTTTTTTTTTTTTTTTTAAATATCTGAACAGTTTCTATTAGCGCCACTATATAAATATTTATAGCTTTGGACGTCACACTTAGACTTAAAAGAAGTAATTCTGTATATATTACTTGTTGTATAACATTTTTTTCCTTAAAAAATAATATATATATACAAATATATTCGATTAACTATTGAAACCCTTCTTAAACTTGTAAAAGTTTGGACTATTGAAAGCTACAGTTTAGAAAAATTAAGATTAGTTCAACATTATATAAATTCAATAAAATCAAAATATAATTAATTCAGATATAGAGAGAGCTACGAAAAAATAATCTCAATCGTTCGTATGCAGTTTTATTTTTTTTTATATATATATATATTTCCAATATCAAATAATAATTAGCCGATGTGTAATTTTTAATATAATGAACACGTAACACAAGTATGTAAGTATTTACAGTCGTTTTCATTCTTGGATTAATAAAATTTTAACATTTACTTTTGAAAAACGTATACTTAATAAAGACACACATTTAATAACTACTAAATTAATAAGTTTAATTGTTAATACTTAACTATTACATTTTTGAGTATCTATTGAAGCAAAAGTTCTTGCTGTAACAGCTGTCAGCCTTTTGTTTGAGATAAATACAAAAGTACATTTTTACTACTTTTAAAACAAAAGATATTGCATTTATGTTTAGAAACATTTTTATAATTTTTGAAGTACAGATTTCGGCAGCATTATTAAAATCTCTTTGATGAAACGAAGTAAAAGAAATGTGTGTTCAATGAATCCTGACAATTATAAGTTTAAGCTAAATTATTAAAAAACAAATTTTAGTTTTTTGAATCACTGTCTTTTATGAACTATTCACCGTGTAAAATTAATTAAGAAAACAATAAAAATTATCAAACAGTTTTATTTATATATTTATTATACCAGTCTTGTTTGTTTAAGAATGTTAAGGGTTTCTATCTCAATCGGAACAAAAAATATTAATTTTTAATTGTAATTTGTTTTCAAAATCCAGCTTTCAAGCAATGATTGTCATGGATGGACAAGTCGTCTTGCAAAAAGGGGTTTTTCTTCATGATGGGTTTTTTGAACATTTCTTATATTTAAATTGTTATAAGTCAAAAACCTTTAGAGATAAATGGTTCCAACTTAGAACATGTATTTTTCAGTTGTTTTCCTTTCATTTTGATTAAGAAAATTAAAAAAAATACTTTTGAAAAAAATATTTTTTAAGGTTTTTTTCTTACTTTAATTATTTTTAATTTTTGTTTGAATTAATGCTTTCAAAAATGTTGAATCAGGACGAAAGTTTATGCATTTTTGTTTATTTAAATAAAAAAAATAAAATTTTACTTATAATATTTTGAGTTATGACGATTTTAAAATGCCCCACTTTTTTTCAGAAATTTTAAATTTAAAGAAAATAAGAAGTTATGTCATGTGATTTTGTTTACAAATTATATGGTTAAATATCACGAAAAAATTCAAAATTTTTACTTAATAAATACAAACCATTTTACAACGTATCCCGGATCCCCCTTAATTTAAAAAATAATTTTAAAAAATCCTCACGAGAAGTATACTTAAGAATTGAATTCTGTTCCCAATTTCCCCCACAGCCGACACTTTGATATTCGAACCTGCCAAGCTAATTTTCTTCTACTTCTAAAATACTTTATTTCGTGAGATCCCTGTTCTGCCCGAACGCAAGAAATAAAATACGCAGTAGAAAATTTCTAATAACATTTAGAAACATCTCAAGATATCTTTCTTGTTTAAATATATCTTTATACATAAGTATCAATCATAAATACAACCTCATGACAATTCCATGAAATCTGTGTTCTTGAAATTAAGTTTTAAATTTAAAATTTGTTCTATATAGCCATCCACTGGCATAAATCTTCAAAAGAAGACTCAACATTTGCTGCGGAAAACAGATTCATTGGGGATATCAGTTCGAATGTCATCTACTTAACACTTTACACGCTGACGGTTAAAATATTTACTCAGTCTGCTAATAAAAACTTACTTGTTTTTCGATCCACACATTAAATTCTCAAGTTTTCAAAAAAAAAATAAAATAAAAAAAAAGGAATTTTAAGGAATGTGTTAATGAGTTTTTAAAGATTTAAAATCACAATTATACATATTGTGCTTTTTAACAATGCTCGATTAAAAAGAAAAAAAAACCCTGATGCATTTAAAACAACTTTTTGATGTTTGTCTTGTAAAATTTTATATTCCAATTTTGTTTTTAAATGAAATTAAAAATAAAATTAGAGGCAAGAAATCTTCAAACTAAAGTATACCTGTTAAAATGAATTTATTTTCTTGAGAAATTTGACTTCCTTGCTAAAAGCATTTAATTTTATTAAATGCATTTCCTGGCAATATTTAATTCGGGTTGTTATTTTTAAGTTACTTTCTGCTTTCCATCGTGTGTAAACACCGTATCATGAGCGCAACCTGCTAAAAGCATTTCCAGCGCTTTGTTTTAGTTTTATGGAAGACATTTCATAGGTTGTCATTCTTTCATTTGTTGAAAAAAAAATAAGAACAATATCACTAAATATACAAAACGATAGTTAGAGTAAACGTATACAATTTAATTTTAACTTAAGAAGAAGAAATTTTAATGCTTGCCTGATTTTAATGGTATAGACATATACATATTTTACAAGCAGCTGTACCGAAATAGAAACACGAAGTCAAAAAATCTTATATTAAATAAACTTCCTTCGTATTAACTTAAAAGAAATAATAATGATAAGAAAAGAAGAATCCTTTATAGATATAGAAATTACGATTTACACAAAAAAAGGAGAGGACACATAAAATCATAAAATCTATTTTCCACATACTAAAACTATATAAATTTTAAAAACCATGTTAAATTAATAAACCACGTTTCTTAACAATTATACCATTCAGTATGCATACTGAAGATCTGGAATATATCTGATAATTTTTTATTGCCATTTATTTATATATGTTTGCATTTAGTTAATATTTGTTACATGTTGACTAAATACTACACAAATGCAGGCATAATATTAAGCGATAACCTTTTAAAAATATCCCGTCAACATAAATCTAATAAAAACCAATATTTATCTAATATTATCATTTAATTCCAAATTATTTTATCATAAAATTAATATTTAGGTGTTATTGACTTTCCATTAGAAGTATACATAATGAATGTATACTGCATAAATATAAGCAAATATATATTTGCTACTAAAATTTATTAAATAACTTTTTCCAAAAATATTTTTTAAAGAATTTCCTGTTTAAAAGTAAGATATAATTATTACCGATTTTTTATATCTGCTATTTCCTTAACGTTAATTTAACATTACAAAAATTTAAGCACTTGCATACATAACAATTTTTATCTTTGTTAAAACTTTTTTTAAAGTCTTGCGCATGGTTACGTCTTTTAGAAAGCATGAGGGGAGCTTGAGTTCACGAATCTGAACACTTAATATGAGAAGGTAACGAGCGTATTATTCACAGTCTGTTTATCTTTTCTCAAATGTTGCTATGTAATGTTGAAATTTCTGGAGATTCCTCAGTTCATATACGATATATGCAATGCATGAAATAGCCAGTTTCCGCTTGGATATTTTTTTCTCTGTTTTCACTTATTTTGCTTATTTGTTTGCTTATTTGGTTGAAACCGCATGAAAATTTTTGCTTTATTATTATTATTATTATTGATAAAATAGTGAGAAGGAATCAGTAACACCAAATCTGCACTGGAATATTTTATTTAAATCATTTCTTTAGTATTTTATAGAATTGGAAAATGTATTAACACAACGCACAGAAATATAATAATGATCCCGAACCAAAACATTTCACTCATATCAAGAAAGCTGTACTGTGTGCAGATGGAAATGAAAAAGAAATCAACTTTTTAAAATTATTTTTTAAAAATAATAATGCATTTGTAATAAGATAAAGTAAAGTATCTGTTTCTCATTATAAACTGTATTCTTACTAATAAATGTATTACATGAATTTTAAAACACGTTTCTTTAATGATAATTTAAAGTAACACCAGCGCGCAATAGATTGAACAAATTCCTTAATTCTTTGTCATTAATTTTTAATTTTTTTCATTGTTATTTAAGAAAAATTATACAAGGTATTTGTGCCCTATATGGACAGGTCTGTCAATATGGACACCCCTAATATTTTAAAGGTAATAATTTTAATCGAGAGATGGCTCAACATTTTCGCGAAGAAACGCAGTTGAAAAGATAATTAAGGCTGGAAAGTGTAAAAAAGCGCGCTATTCGCTATTTACGAGGAAACCTGTTGTTTCGAGATGTGCTGATCTTAATTACTTACAAGCTTAAATTCTTATTAGATATGGTAAAATTACATTAAATGTTGAAAAGTGGAGTATTTTAGAAAGCTAATAAAACATATTTTCGATTGCTATTGCATATTTTGCTTAAAAATATTTTTCTTATTCATTTTTTACTAGATTTAGTAAAACTACGCCCGGTTCCTAATATGGACAGCTTATGTCCCCATCGACTACAATTGTAAGAAAGAAGAAAATTCAACGTTGCCAAGCAATAAACTGAAAAGGCATCAAAGTGGTAAAATCTTTGTTCAACAAGATGCCATTTGAACAATCTCCCCAAAACCTTCCTCCAAAAAACCCTTGCAGAAAAACAAAAAGAACCCCCCCCCCCGCCAGTAGGATATCTGTTGGCGAAATCATAGGCACCAATGGTATGACTTCCTCAACAAAAGAGAGCTGGTACTGCTTCTTTTGCAGTATTGATGCTTTTTGAAACATGCGGTCATGCATCACATGTGGCAGATATGTTCATGAGGATTATATGGGACTAACTGCCCATGGTGAAAAAGTTTCGATTTGTCCATGCTGTGAGGACTGGGTAATAACAGATGTAAATTCGCAGACAGATGCTATAAAACTAAGTAAAACCAACAATATTATTTCATAATATTAGTAACTAAGGGGCTTTGCATGGGTCTTCGAAGGGTAAAAGCCAAAAATGATCCTCCCCTTTCGAAAATGCATGTTCTAAAAATATTTACTGCCCCCCCTCCTCCTCTGAATACTTTAAGATACATTTTTTTATTCCCTCTCCTCTAAAATCCCTTGGAAAAGTGGTTCTTCCATACACACTGTGTAGAAAGTCAATAAGGAAACACTTGTCCATAACAGGGATAGGTAGTTCCTTATATGGACACTTGTAAACATTTTTTGTTTTTATCATATAAATTAAACCAGGATAATTACAAGGACGCTAATTTTAATAATGATAGTCAATAGTCCAAGGACAGTGGACACACATTTTTGGAGTCCTCTGACTTGTACATCGGGGTGAAAAAATACATTTTCCTTAAGGTGATCATATAGGGTACAGGTACTATATTTTTTAATATAAATCAAATAATGACAATACAGATAACATTTCTTATGCATAAATCATTCATATTATGGAGAAATATGTAGGGGAGACAATTGAGGATTGAACATAGATGAGGCTTGACCCAGCATTCAGTTTTCTTATTCAAGGCAGCACAGGGTCTTTGAATTTTTCAAAATGACCAAAACCTTTTTCAAAATACCGCAGTTCAGATCTTTTGTTTTCGTTTCTGCTCTAAGTATATATACTTAACTTTATTATTCAGAAAAATAAAAGTTGTAAGTACAAAATTAACATTTAAATTTTAAATAAAAAAATCATCTAGCTAATGCGTGAATTTAAACCATTAAATTCTGCGTGCATAATATAACTCGACATCCTGCATAAATAAAAAACAAAATTCAAACAAAATGATCCTTATTCTAAGTTAAAACCAAATTACATACAAAATATTTTGTTTAAAATTATATTTTAGCGCAAAAATAAAATAAATAAAGAAATAAATAAAATAAATAAAATCCATGTTTTTATACGTGCAAAATAATCAATAACCAAAAATATATGAATATTTTTGGTTTTAGTGGATCCATGTAGACCATAGTATTGAAACACATATTTGGTTATTGTTAAACTGTAGCTTATAAAATTGGAAAGTAACATTGCGCGCAAAATCCTAATTTACTAATTTAAGGAAACATGTTTTAATATTTCAATATCTACAAATTTTCAACTGTATTCAGTATCTATAAATGATTATAACTCAAAAAGGAATGAAGATTTTTAAATAAGGCTTTTAGTATGTTGTTGAGAAATTTTTTAAAATTCAGAATAAAATAAAATCTACAATATTTTAAAATAAAATAGTCTAATTTTTTTCTTCTTAAAAAAAAAAAAAAAAGGTCTTGTGCTTTCTTAAAAGAAGAGTTTTGCCAATAGTTGGCATCTAAAGCTACTTAAATGGTCAAGCAACAGTCTTTGGTTAATACAGAAAATCAACAGAGGTATGAAAAAACAAACTGTAAAGAATATTTAGCTTTAAAAGTATAAATTATAGAAACGTTTTGTAAGATATTTTCAGATAAAATATATCACAGAAATTTAGGTAGGCAGATTTTAAACAGCTATGAAATACTGAGTTTTCATTCAGGGATGTAAACTGTACAGTGAATTATACTAAAGTAGCTATGTGCCAATTTTTAAAAAGTGGTATGTGGAGAGGCTTTATCCAATCAATGTGAGGGAGGTTTGATAATAGTCAAAAGTCTCTTAATTTTGTGTTTTAGGAAATATTTTTATTATACATCATACATAATAAAGGGTTAATAGTTGCAGCTCTAAAATAATATAAGTTTATTCGGTAAAGCATATTAAGAATAAGACAATACAAGATAAAAAATTATACATATATACAGGGTGAGTCATAAATATCGAAACAATAGGCTATCTCCTTAAATATTGCCCCTAGACCCATACTTCCAATTGCAAAGTTTCATAAAAAAAGGTGAATTTTTTGATAAGATAAGTTGCAACTCCATGGGGGGTCTATTTTAAAAAATACGAAAATTAAATTTTTATACAAAGAAATTCATTTTGATATTTTCAAAACTGAGAGAGTTATGACAATTTTAATAAATCGTGAGGTTTCAAGGGATCAGACACAAATTGAAATGCGTGAAATTGAAGAAACAGTGTAGCTGTAATGGGTCCAGGAAACATTTATTTTATTTATTCATTTATAAAGTTGGAATTTTTAATGTTTTGTGATGGTTAACCATGTAATTTGTAAGCATTATCACATCATAAGACTTCTTAATATTTTTTTCAAAAAAAAAAGTAAATTAAAATTGTTATAACTCAAAATATTATTTGTCGAGTTGAATTTTTTTCTTTTGATTAAACGAAAATGTCTAATTTTCAATTTTAATTCAGCATTTTAAATAATATGTATTAAAAAATATATAAAAGTATTTAAAATAGCAATATTAAAAAAAAAAGTAATTTTTGTAAACAAATCATATTTTTAAAAATAAATTTTCTGAGCTGAAAAGTTACCGTAATCGACGGTTATTGACGTATGTCAGTTTAAAAATGAGAAATACTGAAATAAAAACATTTGATGCAGTAAAGTGTATTTAGCTTTAAGATGGGCAAAGATGGGCTCCTAACGTCTAAATGCTGTATAGTTTCGATTTCAGATTTTGTTTAAGTTTTGTCATTTTCACCTTCTTTAATTACTGTTTAAATGCGTCAGTTGATTTAAACTTCATTTTTTTTCACGTCGATTTCAAATTTTTTCATTGTGCTGTGACTCACAGACAGACATTTCATAAAAACATGTTTTTCGGTATCTCTGAGCCCTAAAACATGTGAATCCATCAAAAAACCGGAATTCAAAATTTTCATGAATCCAATACTTTCTTCTTGTAAAAATAAAAGAAAGCAAAAATAGGTTTAAAACCTTAATACATTTTGAAATTTAATACAGTAAAACCTTTAAATAACGGACACCTCAGGAACGCAGAAATTGTCCGCTATTTGGCGGTGTGTGCTACTGGAAAATCAGAGATATTCAAAAAGTGCTATGAAACGTTTAACATTTTATTAATTGACTTTTATGTGTCCTAAAATCCCTTTTATATGATTAATCAGAAATTAAAATTATTTTTTAAGCAATGGGGCTAAATAAAACTGTACACACCTTTACCCACTGTTCATTACATGCTTGTGAAAACACCCTGTTAAAAAAGTTAACTTTGGCTTGCGATTACATGTAATTGGTTTTTCAAAGTGACATTATTGGACATTATAGATTTCCGGTCGGGGAGGGGGATTGCACTTTTTGGCTGTTAAACGCATAAAATCTCAATTTTCCGAGGGGATATTTCAATGCTCTGGAAGATGTCCCTCCTTGGCAACCCCTTCAATTCTACTCTGAACGTGGGGGGGAGGGGGGTATTTTCCCTAGCTCATTTATCACAAAATTCCCTGATAAATTTAGAGGCCTTTTTACTTTTTTTCATTTTTTGTCCTTAAAAAATACTTTTTTATCCTTTATCGCCTTAAATAGTGTCCACTATTAGGAATGTTCGTTATTCCGAGGTTAAACATACACAAATTTAGGTTTTGAGAATGGGGATTGGAAAATAGTCCGTTAAACAGAGGTGTCTGCTATTCGGGAGTGTCCATTATAGCGGTTTAACTGTAGTATAAAGTAGATTTTTTAAAATATTTCTATGTAATTTATTAAAATATATTTCCATTGATTCCGGTAACCGAAGAATCATTTTCGCTATTTACTAAACTTATCACATTTTTTATATTTACTAAACTTATTGCCTGCGACAATAACTTTTTAAGACAATTTTATCGAGAGTTTAATTAATATTACTTAATTTTATAACACATTTAATAAGTGTTTAATAAGACGATCCGTTCAATGAGTCGTGCGAGTTAGGAAGTCTGCGTCAAGGTCGAAATATTGCAGACATCTAGCATATTTCATTAGTTTAAAGCAAAAACCTATACGCTTTTATTTTATATCTAAAAGTTTAATTGTGGTCTTGGATCGACATTTAACAATACGTAAATTTATGATCGATCCCTTAATTGTACTTCAAATGAACTGATTTTGTTGCGCTCAGAGGCATGCTTAAGTGGTGTAAGTCAGGAATTTTGGAAAATTTTGGATATTAATATCTTTCGGGGATTTGCAGATATCGAGATTAACTTTTTTTTTTTTTTTTTTTTTTTTTTGTTCAATTGAGGAAGGGATAAAGAAATTTTTTCTAATTGGAAGTTTTATCGTCTGGGGGCCGTATAAAAATTTAATTTTCGTATTTTGTAAAACAGACCCCCCATAGAGTTGCAACTTATCTTATCAAAAAATTCATCTTTTTTTATGAATTTTTGCAATTGGAAGTATGGGTCTAGGGCCAATATTTAAGGAGATAGCCTATTGTTTCGATATTTATGACTCACCCTGTATATAAATTTATATATATATATATATATATATATATATATATATATATATATATTAAAGGAAGAAAAGAAAATTATTTAGAAGAGCAGGAAAAAAATTAATGAAATGCAAATGGAAAAGTGGATAGAAACTTATATTTCACTTAGATAGCGCCCATAATAGCTAAATAGAATTGATTCAAAAGACTATAATTGATGAAAGTAGCAACCTTTAGTAATTTTAAATGCTTATTCCCCTGCAAAATAACATGGCATTGATAAAAGCACTTTTGGAAAGTTTTGACAAATTTACACAAGTTGAACTCAATGGAATGAAGCAAATTTTGAGGCAACTACTGTAGACTTTTAGATAGAGTGTCTCAGAAAGTTAGTATTTAAATTGAAATTTTTCTATTGTGTCTTGAATTTCGTAAAGCAGGTTTGTTTACATATCAGAGTTTCTCAAAAAACCTTTATAATAACAAAACCCTATAGCTTTAAAATATTCTACATTTTTAAGCTGATTTTATTTTCCTGAAAAAATATTTCAATATAAAACAAAGTTGGTCAAGCCTACCATACATAAGAAACTGTGACCCATTATTTTCTCATGATTAAAATCAATCAAATTACAAATGTCTTGTATGTTAAACTCTTGTGGCAATTTTATTTTAGTAACTGATTAAATGACAAATAAAATACTATATTAAACTTTATGCTACGTTCAATATTTAAATAAATAAATGTACATATATATTGAATATTTAATAAGTGACTATCTCATGGCTCTCTAAGCGTACAACCACCCAAACTGAAATATGTCAAAATCGGTGATTTAACCAGGAACCTTTGGATCCGAACTCCAAGTGCTCTACCATTTAAGCTACGAGGACGATCTCCAGCTTCACATTGTCACTCATTTGTTGATAATGCTGAAACTGCGGCAAAAGTCCACATAGCACACAAGCCAGTGGCGTAACATGAGACACACAGATAGACACAACATCGGTGAACACACATTTAATTATAATTAATTTAATTATAATCTTCGAGTGTGTTTTCACTGCTGATATTTAATTAAAAAATAATTAAAATTAAATGTAAAATTCATTTTAAAAAATGTGGACTTCCTAGTGTGTCTAATACTATTAAGCTGATTTTCTTTGTTATGCATTTTTAGGATGAAATGTATATATATATATATATATATATATATATATATATATATATACATTACTTTAATCTGAATAAACCACATTTCCTAACAATATGATATTTCAATGACTACCTGTAATAGAAAATACGAGAATCTAATGAATATCTGAAATAAAGTAAAATATTCTTATAATTTAATCCAGAATATTAATTTTCATTTTACACGAGCCGAAATTATTCTCTTGCACTTGTGGTCTAAATGTTTACTTTATAAATTTTTTTTGGAAGTTTTGCAAGTGAGTTTCCCTTTTTCTCTTACGTCAGAAGATCTTCAATTAAAGTACGCAAATGCTTCAAAATTTTTAAACTAATGAGAAAATTATTTAGTCTGTTTATCTTTCTCTAGCGAAACTATAAAATATTTAAATTTCCTAAACTTTCAGAATTCATAAATTAACTTTCAAGCAAGATTCGGCCAGTTTAGACGTGAATAAAGTGTTTTATATTTACGCTAGTATGCATTTGTTTCTTGTTAAACTTATGTTCTATTATTTTATTCGTAAAATATTGAAAATTTTTAGAGAACATTGATTACATAAAAATCAGCCATATTCTTAAAAAACAAATATGCTGCCATATTTTTTTTAATTACAAAAGTGAATATAATATATGTAAAAATTAAGTATATTTTTTACCTGTATATCCATATATATATAAATCAAACTTTTTTCTTTTTTTCATAAAAAAAATGACAAAGTATCGTAAGTGTTGTTTATGTCAAAGTCTAGCATTTTCTTCGAAAATGTACATGATGATTTTTCTTCTTCTTCTTTTTTTTTTTAGGTAGATTTCGTATGAAATACTATCTATTGCAATCGAACCATATATATATATATATATATATATTTAGGTACATTTCGTATGAAATACTACCTATTGCAATCGCACCAGTTTATATATATATATATATATATATCTCTCTCTCTCTATCTATCTATCTATCTATCTATCTATCTATATATATATATATATATATATATATATATATATATATGTGTATATATATATATATATGTATATATATATATATATATATATGTATATATATATATATATATATATATATATGTATATATATATATATATATATATATGTATATATATATATATATATATATATATGTGTATATATATATATATATGTATATATATATATATATATATATGTATATATATATATATATATATATATATATGTATATATATATATATATATATATATGTATATATATATATATATATATATATATATATATGTATATATATATATATATGTGTATATATATATATATATATATGTATATATATATATATATGTATATATATGTATATATATATATATATATGTATATATATATATATATATATATATATATATATATATATATATATATATATATATATATATATATATATATATATATATATATATATATATATATATATATATATATATATATATATATATATATATATATATATATATATATATATATCACTTCTTTATGGACACGATAACTTCTATAATTCTTCACCAATCTCCACCAAACTGGTACATAAAATCAAAGGGTTAAAATCTCGGCTAAGTTCGTTAATGCGCAAAACCGGACAAAGGGGGTCGGAATGGGGGGCGTTTTTGTGAAAACCGAAAAAACGCCATAACTTATTAATTAAAGTAGATATCGAATCGGTTTAAAGTTTCTATTACTTCTTAAAAATGGGCCAAAAGTTTATAAATGACAGATTTTTGATAAATTTAGAAGCGGGCTCAAGGGGCGGAAAAAACAGGGCGTTTGAGAGAAAAAAATTCATAACTTCGTCAATTTTCAAGATATCAAGTCCAAATAATTTTTTTGTAAATGTTCTTAAAATTATCTAAAACTTTTGTATTTACAAGTTTTTGATAGGACCATCTTTTACCGATGAAAAAAATTAAAAACGAAAAGAAAAAGGGCGTAAAAAAGAGAAAAATCCATAACTCCGTCAATTTTTAAGATATCAAACCTGATTAAATTTATTTTACATCTTCTCAAAAATATCTACAACTTTTATTTTGACAAGTTTTTCATAGGACCAATTCATATAGCAAAAAAAAAATTAAACAATAATAGGAGTTGGTGAAAAAAACCTCAAATCCAAACTGCTTATATTCTGACTCATTTTTAAATTCACTTTTGATTTTAAACGCATCCAAATGGTAGATCCTCTTATTTAGAAACTGTATAAAGTGACACATTGGTCAATTTTCTGATAAAAACAGAATATATTTCAAAAAAGGCTACCAAAAAGGGTATTTTGAACAGAATTTCCCAAAGTCATCGACTCTCAAAATTTAAGGAAGTGTTCAAATAAGAAATTGCGTTTTTTTTGTGACTCGTTTTTAAATCCATTTTTGCTCTCAAACGCATCCAATTTACAGATCCTCTTATTTAAGAACTATATAATGTGATGCATTGATCGGTGTTTTGATAAAGACAGAATATATTTCGAAAGAGGCTGCCAAAAAGGGTATTTTGAACAGAATTTCCCGAAGTCTTCGTGATTTGAAAATTTAAGGAAGTTTTCACATAGCAAATTTCGTTTTTTATGACTCGTTTTAAAATCCATTTTCGCTCTCAAACGCATCCAATTTACAGATCCTCTTATTTAGGAACTATATAGTGTGACGCATCGGCCAGTTTTTTGGTAAAGATAGAATATATTTTTTAAAATGCTGTCAAAGTGAGTATTTCGCACAAAATTTTCCGAAGATTTTTCCATGAAGAAGAAATATTCCATGATTAAAGAATTAAGGATGTATTCAAACAACAAATCGGTTATTTTATGACTCATTTTTAAATTCAATTTTTTTCTCAAATGCATTCAACTGACAATTTTTTGTTATTTAGGAACTGTATAATGTACGGTTTTGGTCGATTTTTTTAATAAATTCACAATTTATTTCAAAATATGTTGTCAAAATGGGCATTTAGCTGAATTTTTCTTAAGATGATTCTGATAAAACCAGTTTTTGCTGAAAAATGAAATAAAAAATTTTTCATAAACGGCCAAATGAAATTATTAAACTGGGTTTATCTCTAATCACATTTTTTTGTTGTTGTTGAAAGGACATTCTTCGAAATCTAACTCCGCCTATAGGCCCAGCCGACAGGGATTTTTTTCATTATAATTCCGCATTTACCATTTACTACAAACATTAAATATTTAAAAACTTTTAGCTGAATTTTTTTTAAAATAAACTAAATTTTCTAACAATTCATTTATTTATAATCATCTATGATAAAATCTGATTAATGTAGATAGAAAGCTGTCAGGAAAATATTTACATGATCTGAGTCATGATATGTTTAGTCCAGAGATACGGATCTGAAACACGGTTTTAAAAAGGATTGCTTTTAATTTCTCCTAATAAATTTTCTTCTGTTGCTTTGGTAGTAACAATTTTATCTCACTTTTAAATTCTATGAAAGGAATTGTTTTCAGATTTCTCCCTTGCGTTTTAATATATTTAAATGCTTATATATTTGTTTTTTTCTGATGTTTTTTCATAGGGCACCTGGAGTTGATAATCATCATTTTACGTTTGTTTACCTGTTTCAATTTTTTTTCCACAGTTATATATATATATATATATATATATATATATATGTGTGTGTGTGTGTGTGTGTGTGTGTGTGTGTATGTATTTATACATACATGTATAAGAAAAATTAACTACAACCAAAAACGAAGAAGTACAAAAGGATACAAAAAAAAATATTGACCACAGGAACCTTAAACACAACAAAACATACATTAAAACAAGAACGAGAACTGTGTAAACAAATCTCCCACAATTATTAACATTAGCGTTCGAGTTTCTCCTCATGACTAGTATAGATCCTTAATATTTTTTGTAGAGTCTCGCTTGTGACTTAGTCATTTTAGTAAATGTTACAAGATCTGCCATTAACGACATATGCTTAATTTAAGATATTTGCGAGTAAATTTTTTACAGTGTTTTATTTTTTCCCAAATGCATCTGGGAAATATTTTAATTTTCTAAACTTGCAATATACGTTTTTTCGGTAGATTTACTGCATGAAATATTTATTTTTCTAATCAGAAATAATTACTATATTCTTTATGCTCTTGTTAATTAGAACCAAAGAATAATGAACATTGCTTGAACGGAAAAGAACGGTTTAAAATGCATAAATAAGCAAATAATAAAATATTCAAGCGTTAAACAAGTAAATAATAAGTATCTATAGCATTAGTTACATGGAAATATAACAGAAAACACTAAATATTTAAAAGGAAAAATCTCGGCAAATTTTTATTAATTACGTTGCTCATACTGTAAAATTATTTTTATCGCTGTAAAAATGTACCAAAACTATGCATTAAAATCTTTTTAATGAAATATTCGAATATTTAAAACCTAATATTAATGATTAAGCAAATTTTAAAGCGTTCATCATAAACTTGTATTCTCTTTACTTTTTTGTTAAAAAAAAAAGAAAGTTAATATGCTTTTTTAAAATTTTATAATTTACTAAAACAAATTTTACTTAAAAACTGAAAGAATGCAAAATTTTAAATTATTCAGAACTTTTTGTAAATAAAGAGAGAAATGTTCCCAATTTATGTATAAACAAAAACAACAATAAATCATTTAGAGAGTGACAAGTCTACTGGCCTATTGTCAAAAACCAGCGCAACCCATAAAAATTTGAAAAACCTTCTGAGATTTACTTTATGAATAATCCTTGGTTAACGTGTAATAGATATAATGAAATAAATAGTTTTGTTTGTTTATACTTGTCGTTCAAAAATATGTTTATTATAAAGTGGAAGGTCTTTGGAAAGGCAAGTATGCTTGGAAAACCATTCTCTGCAGAATTAGTAGGATGCAAGGACTTAGTCAATCTTTACCCGATTTTCGTAATCTTTTATTTAATGAATTTCGTTTCTAAATTTGTTGGCTGGTGTTTATTTATTTATTTCTTAGAATTTACCTCATCTGGCGAAACCCTATTCGCCCCTGTCTTCTACCTGTCCGCCCGTCACTAAGCCTGTGCACAAAAACTGCATAAGTCAGAAACTTCAAATTTCATATACTTTTCAGCTAAATACCTTGTGACACACGACAAATCATAAAATTTTAAAAACTCATATTATTTCAATTGCGTTATTTTTTTTAATGTCGTTCGTTCATGTTTACAGTCTAAATTTCAAATGATAACCTTAATTTTAACGTCTTGTGTGTGGTCGTTATGGCGTGGAGGTAAAGCATCTCGCTTGTAAACAAAAGGTTCTTAGTTCAATCCCCGATACTAGAACATAAAATTTTCAATTTACGATGGATTTAATAAGAGGAAATTTTGCATTTTGGGCCAGTTTAAGTTTTTATATTATTGGGTTTCGTTCATCTGACATTCATGATATTTTTTTTTAATTCAATTTTCTTTCTGATCGATCATATTTTCTTGGAATTTTCTTTTTGTATGATGCAGGTTATATAATAGATTTTAAAAAATCACCATTTTTTCTTGTAAAGTAGGGAATGTGCGTTATACACGCGTGTGCGGTATACATGAGTAAATACGGTAATAATAATAATATTTTTTTAGCTGCACGTAAGTTTTGGACACATTTCTTAGTAGCATTTTCAACGCATTAATCCATTTTTGTAACCGATTTTTTTTTCTTTTTTTTTACAAGTATTTTTAACTGCATAACTGAATTTGTGCTTGCAATTGTAAGATAATAATGTTAATTTCCATATTAACATTAATATTGTTAATTTAGTATGTGTGTCGGTTAAACATGCTTTATGAATATCAAAAATATTTAGCTAAGAATAGATAGCATCCGAAAAAGGGATATACCGATTTTAAGAAAAAGGATTATTGCTGTATAAAAGCTACTTAACCCCTTGGGGACGAACGACACGTATGTAATCGGAGCATTTTCTCCATTTTACAAATTAGGTAGATTTCGTAAGAAATACTACCTATTGCAATCGCACCAGTTTATATATCTATCTATCTATCTATATATATATATATCTCACTTTTTATGGACACGATAACTTCTATAATTTTTCACCAATCTCCACCAAACTTGTACATAAAATCAAAGGGGATAAAATCTTGGCTAAGTTCGTTAATGGGCAAAATCGGACCAAGGGGGTCGGAATAGGGGGCGTTTTTGTGAAAACTGAAAAAACGCCATAACTTCTTAATTAAAGTAGATATCGAATCGGTTTAAAGTTTATATTACTTCTTAAAAATGGGCCAAAAGTATATGCATGACAGATTTTTGATAAATTTAGAAACGGGCTCAAGGGGCGAAAAAAACAGGGATTTTGAGAGAAAAAAACTCATAACTTCATCAATTTACAAGATATCAAGTCCAACTAAATTTTTTGTAAATGTTCTTAAAATTATCTAAAACTTTTGTATTTACAAGTGTTTGATAGGACCAACTTTTACCGACGAAAAAAATTAAAAATGAAAAGAAAAAGGGCGCTGAAAAAAGAGAAAAATCCATAACTCCGACAATTTTTAAGATATCAAATCTGATTAAATTTATTTTACATCTTCTCAAAAATATCTACAACTTTTATATTGACAAGTTTTTCATAGGATCAATTCGTATAGCAAAAAGAAATTAAACAAAAATAGGAGTTGGAGAAAAAACCTCAAATCCAAACTGCTTATATTCTGACTCATTTTTAAATTCATTTTTGATTTTAAACGCATCCAAATGGTAGATCCTCTTATTTAGAAACTGTATAAAGTGACGCATTGGTCAATTTTCTGATAAAGACAGAATATATTTCAAAAAAGGCTACCAAAAAGGGTATTTTGAACAGAATTTCCGAAAGTCATCCGGACTGAAAATTGAAGGAAGTATTCAAATAAGAAATTGCGTTTTTTTCTGACTCGTTTTTAAATCCATTTTTGTTCTCAAACGCATCCAATTTACAGATCCTCTTATTTAGGAACTATATAATGTGATGCATTGGTCAGTTTTTTGATAAAGGTGGAATATATTTCAAAAAAGGCTACCAAAAAGGGTATTTTGAACAGAATTTTCCGAAATCATTGTGTCTGAAAATTTAAGGAAGTGTTCAAATAAGAAATTGCGTTTTTTTCTGACTCGTTTTTAAATCAATTTTTGGTCTCAAATGCATCCAATTTACAGATCCTCTTATTTAGGAACTATATAATGTGATGCATTGATCGGTTTTTTGATAAAGACAGAATATATTTTAAAAAAGACTACCAAAAAGGGTATTTTGAACAGAATTTCCCGAAGTCTTTGTGATTTCAAAATTTAAGGAAGTTTTCACATAGCAAATTGCGTTTTTTATGACTCGTTTTAAAATCCATTTTCGCTCTCAAACGCATCCAATTTACAGATCCTCTTATTTAGGAACTATATACTGTGACGCATTGGCCAGTTTTTCAATAAAGATAGAATATATTTTTTTAAAATGCTGTCAAAGTGAGTATTTCGCACAAAATTTTCCGAGCAATAATGAATAAAGAATTAAGTATGTATTCAAACAACAAATAGGTTATTCTATGACTCATTTTTAAATTCAATTTTTTTTTTTTTTCAAATGCATTCAACTGACAGTTTTTTGTTATTTAGGAGCTGTATAATGTACTGTTTTGGTCGATTTTTTAAATAAATTTAGAATCTATTTCACAATATGTTGTCAAAACGGGCATTTGAGCTGAATTTTTCTTAAGATGATTCTGATAAAACCAGTTTTTGAAGAAAAATGAAATTAAAAATTTTTCATAAACGGCCAAATGAAGTTATTAAACTGGGTTTATCTCTAATCATATATTTTTTTGTTGAATTGAGCACTCTTCGAAATCTACCTCCGCCTATAGGCCCAGCCGACAGTGATTTTTTTCTATCTAAAAGGTGGTGACAAAACATTAAAAATTTCGTAAAAGACTCCAGTCGCGAAGGATTTAAAAACATTTCCAAAAATGATGGGAAGATTATAAGAGATGATTTTTTGAAGTACATTTTTAATTTTTGAAAACAATAGTATTCCGGAGATTTTTCAGAGAGAAATGGAAACCTTTAAGAATCTTCAGCGACCCGGAATAAGTTATTATATAATTTTGTTCTTGAATATTTTGGTAGATTAAGAAGCATCTGCCATTTTTACATATTAATTGAATTAATACATGGAAGACTGACAAAATAATAATAATTTTAGTGTTAATACTAAAGTTCTAAAATCGTCACGTATGTGTAAATCATGCTGAACGAACATGAAATTACGTGAAAACTTATAGCATCCAAAAAACATATGTTGCGAACTCTGACTAATGCAATATAAAAGCAATTTGGTAAGGTTGCCGAAAATCAGTAGCATCAAAAGAAACTGTATTTTGATATAATTGCTTATTTATTACTTTAAATTTTGAAATTATATTCGTTTCTCAATTTCTTAAGGATTTAGTTAAAAAAATGTAAGAAATGAATCATTAAAATTAATCAATGTTTTTGATGCATTGAAATAAAGTAGAAGTTTATTATTTTGGTTTCATTTAAAAAATTTCCTTTTCAATTATTACCAGGAAAAAAAAATCAAAGATAACTTTTATTTTATTTTTTCCGAAATCTTTATATTAATTTTACGCTTTAATAAGTGATAGGTAAAACACAATTTACATTAACTTTGGAAATTCTCAAAACATCATAAATGAAATTTCCAACAAAAATTTAAAAGAATTTCATAACAATATTTTTTGTGGCTTTAAATAAAATAAAATAAAATAAAATAAACAACATTGAGACATTTTCTTTCAATCCTAATTGTTAGAAAAGAAATTCATTAATGCTATGATAATTTATTTTTCATTGCATGTAATTAGTGTTAATTGGAAAAAAATCATCCGAAATGTTTGTTTAAATCTGAAATGTTAATAAAGATTGAAATATATAAAAATTATATGGTTGTTATGATAGTAAAATTATCAAAATTAAAATTTAATTAGTTGCCAGATTTATAAGTATATTTCTTTATAAAATTTCTTGATAATATTTATTAGTAAAAATTTATTTTTAGGTATTAGAGCTACAATTAGTAATAATTCGTTCATTAAAAAAGTAGTAACTGAATCATTAAAATTAATGAACACTTGTGATGCATAGAAATAAAATAGAAGGTGATCATTGCTTTAGTGGCTTTCCAAACATTCCCCTTTTCAATTATTTACCAGAAAAACTCAAAGATGAATTTGATTTTCTTTTCAAGACTTTTACGTTTATTTTACGCTTTAATAAGTGAAACATAAAACAAACATTGAATTTACTTTTTATCGTATTTTATTTTTATTTGTTAACCAGATTTTAATTCTAGTGAATACTATTGATTTTTTTATACAAATTTTAATTGCATAAAATTTCAGATTTTTTTTTTTCATTTTTTTTTCAAGCGTATTAGTTTAGTTATCGTATTATTATTTTGAAAGCAGCAACTTCAAAATACAACCAATTTAAAAATTGTTTTTTTAATCCTACGGA
This sequence comes from Maratus speculifer, assembly GCA_964019185.1. NCBI lineage: Eukaryota > Metazoa > Arthropoda > Arachnida > Araneae > Salticidae > Maratus > Maratus speculifer. The sequence continues at coordinate 195,855,761 of OZ025297.1, forward strand.
ATATAAGTGGATTAAAGCTGAATAAATTCAAGTCCCTTTTAAAACAAACAGTTTTTAGAGGCAGAATTTATGAATTCATGCATTTATTTGTTTATTTAATAAATGTACTTTAATCAATTTTTTTTTCAGAATAAGTTCATTTTTTATGCCTTATTCCGCTGCTGTTTTAAGACAGCATACTTGTGTTAATGATACAGGAAATTTATATTTTGGAAAAAAAAATTAATTAATAAAAAATAAAGAATTTAGCTATTTTTTTTTATTGCAGTGAAACCTCGTTAACATGAACACGCTTAACGTGAATTACTTTTAACAGGAACTGTTTTCATAGTCCCCTATGAAAACAAATACAAACGTTTGATATTGATGACATGAATTACTGTTAACATGAACAAAATTTGGATTCACCTTAAGGTTCATGTTAACGAGGTTTGACTGTATAAATCTAGAAGTTTAGTATTAAAAGATAAATGAGTGATTCACTGAGAAAAAAATACAGTTCTGGAATCTAGAATCTAAATTGTGGCTCTAGAAAAAATAGTTCCATGTCATCCTTATAAATTCTAGTTACCATTATATGAGAGTTCTAGAATCTACAACAAGAATTCAAGAGCATTTTCCTAAATTCTCGCTGTAATACTTATTTAAAAATCTCAGCAAATAGATGCGAGCACAAGAGGCTTGATTTAGTAATTGTAATTCTAATTTTCGAAACTATTTCCGAAACCAAGCAATAATTTCTCGTTACAGAGACGTGTGAGTATCGCTTCGTCACCTTGAAAACAAGAGACTAGAAATGCTAGGTCATTTCAGCTATTCAGCTTAGTGGTTCAACCTATTCGCATAGCTCGGTCATCAATAGTTCTAGTTTAAGTATTCAGAAAACGACTAACTATTCATTCTAGGTGTAGGCGGTATATTTTTTTCTCAGTGTTGTTTTCTGTAAAATTTGAGAAATTCCAGAAAGTAAAACTACACTTTAATCAATTTTAGAAAAATTAAAAATGCGCTTTTCAATTCTGATTGAGAAAAAAATACCACATTTATCTAGATTAAATTGTTAATCATTTTCTGAATCGCTAAACTAGAATTACAGATTTTCAATCGATATAAATAGGGTAAACGACTAAATTGGATAGACGAAACGATTTAAAATTTCTATTCTCTTGTTTTCTTACGTAACGAAACGATATTGAATCATTTCAATGAAGAGAAATTTCTTGAATGGTTTTATAAACTACAATTATAATTACTAAAATTAGTCATGTTCACAGCTATTTGCAGAGATTTTTAAATAAATGTGAACACGAGAATATAGAAAAACGTTGTTGAATTCTAGTAAGTGACTCTAGATATTTCCAGCAAAGGAAACTAGAATTTATAAGAATGACATGAAACTACTTTTCCTAGAGCTACAATTAAGATTCTAGATGCCAAAACGATGTTTTTCAAAGTGAGCGCTATTGAATTCTAGTAAGTGACTCTAGATATTTCCAGCAAAGGAGACTAGAATTTATAAGAATGACATGAAACTACTTTTCCTAGAGCTACAATTAAGATTCTAGATGCCAAAACAATGTTTTTCAAAGTGAGCGCTGTTGAATTCTAGTAAGTGACTCTTGATATTTCCAGCAAAGGAAACTAGAATTTATAAGAATGACATGAAACTACTTTTCCTAGAGCTACAATTAAGATTCTAGTTGCCAAAACGATGTTTTTCAAAGAGAAATAATTATGGCTGTCATAATAATGTGTAAATAATGTAGATTTGTGTATAATGAATACAAACCAGTGCAAACATGTATTAGAATATGGTTACTAGTAGAATAAAAGTCACCATCAAGTTCCTAATCTACTCCAAATTGCAACTATTAAAGTACTAATGAAGGTTAATTTCAACTTATATTGAATCAAGAAAGATCACAATCATATACAAGTATTTGTATTTCAAAATCTAATATGTACTAATATATACTTGTTTCATTTGTCGGCGAAGAAATTCCACAAAGAATTGCATAAAATTATAAATATACTTTGATAAAAGATATGTGTTACAAGTAGTTAGACGTACATTTTTTTTTACAATCAAAATGCATTCGAATGCTTAAGGAGGTCCAAGAAAAAAAAAGATTTTCTAAAAGAATTATTTCATTAAAAATTTTGTTGTTTTTTCGGCTTAAAATGGCATTTAAATCATGTTTCTATCTTATTTCAAACAGGAAATATTAATTTTTATGTTTTGGTTAGTTTTCAGAATTTAACTTTTAGGAATGGTTGTAATGGGAACAAATTCTAGTGAAAATACGTTTTTCTTCACGATGGCTGTTTTCAATATTCCATATATTTAAATTAGAATAACTCAAGATCATATCAAAGATAGATGGACACTTGGAACATATTTTTTTCAATTACAGTCAAACCGTTAATACGAGAAACCGTTTAATACTCGAATTTTCTCTGGTCCCTTCAAATACTCTTATCTTACGCATATAAAGAAAAAACCTCTTTAATACGCGAATGGTTAATACGGCAAATTTTATCAGTCCCTAGAAAGAAAAACCTAAGTTTAATAAGCGAATGAGCTTAGTTAAAAACATGCGAATTTTTTGATGAAGCATTTTCCCAAGCATTTTAAACAACAACTATTTAACTTATTTTTATACAACAATTACTTAAATCCAATTAAATTGAGCATTTTCCCCCTCAAAACCATACACTGACTAGATTTGGACCCCTATCCGAGTCTATCACAAGACTCCCACAAAAATTATCAGGTTAAAAATTGATATTTTTTTCAGGAAAGAGTAGGAATTTTGCTGTGTCATGGAGCACAAGCACGTAACCATATTTAGTAAACTTAAATTCTACCTATCGTTAAAAGGTGTAACTTAAATTTTATAAATTAAAAATGTTTCTTGTAATTTTTTTATGTATCTTTGAGATAGTTTTCAATACTGAAAAATACTTTTAAGATATTAATTTTCTAGGAATTATCAAAAAAAAAATATATGCTTATTAAAAGGATGAAAAAACTTATAGAAGATTTATTAAAATTAATGAGTTCTTTTGATGCACTTAAATTTAATATTTTTACGACCTTTTAAACTCTACGTTTTTAATTATCTACTGGAAAAATTTCAAGTTAAAAGGAATTTTTTTGTACTCTTCATAATAATTTCACGCTTTGTTCGGTGAAACATAAAAAACAAATTAGTTTCGCATTTTTTTAATTACCTTTTTTTTAAAATACTTATTTATTTATTTTTTTTATAGGAGGATGGGGGATATGAGGATGCACTATTAGAACATTTATATCTTTTTTTGTAAAAGATATTCATTGCTAAAATGATTTAAAATTTTCTTTAAAAAATAATTGTATGTTCAGTTAACTGTTCTGTTATTAAAAGAAGAAAAAAAGCTAAATATAACTAATTAAAAAGTGTCTTTCAACTTACAAAATACTTGTATACATATAGAAAAGCTTTATTTAGCTGAAAAAAATATTGATCCGCCCCACCCCCACCCCCACTCCCACGCCGTGTTAGCAATTCGAGAAAGGACTGTTTATTTTAATTATACATTAAACTTAACTATTACAATTTTTAAAAAAGGAAATGGATATAATTTGTTTAAAAAGGTTTTATTTTTTCAGTTTTAATTATTTTTTTATTATGTTTGCTTATTAAAATATAACGTCGCATAAAGTATTAAAACATAATTAATTAAATTTACATATATTTAAAATTATTAATTGGATTTCCTTAAAATGATTTTTTTTGATAGCAGTTAATAAAATATTCTTCTTTTTAATTCAGGTTATCCATAAAAGTATGTCCCAATTATAAATTTTAATATCATCAACTGTAAACGTTGATGAAATATCACTAACAGTTTAAGACGAAAATAATGCTTTGCTATTTGATTGCTTTCATTGACAAGTACGCAATTTCAGGGCGTAATGCATTATTGTTGGTGAAAAGATTTAAAATTATTCAGACCAATGCGATTTCTTTCTTTTGGAATTTATAAAAGAACGTGTCTCCTTTCCGTCGCTATCTAATGACCTGCAAAATTTGAGACTCAGAATTGAAGAGGCTATTGTTTCTTTAACTCTGTACTTGTTACTCGATGCATGGAAAGAAAAGTACTTTATTATTATTGCGTACCGTGTAACCCAATATGAGAATATTGGAAATTTATAAGAAAAATCACATTAGTTTGCCTACATATTGACGTATGATTTGCATTAAAAATCCTAGATTAAACTTTTATGATATACCATTGACGCTGGGACATTGTTTTACAGACAAATTTTATAATATTAGCAACTTAGGTCTCGTTAACTTTTATTATTATTATTATTATTATTTGTGAAATATGGTTCTAAAGGGAAAAACATTTTATAAATAACTTTAAATTTAGTTAAAACATTTAAAAAGGATAAATAATTCAGGAATGAAAAGTAATTTAGCTATATCATTTGTAAGCTAACAAAATGTTAATTGTGAAAACGCATAAAACTATAATTCTATAAATGTTTCATTCATAAATATATAAATATAATAAATTCATTTTTACTTCGAATAATTTTCCCCTAAACTAGAAAATGATGCTTGAATATTAGGTTAATATCTATGTTATATGGCATCATTGGGTTGACAGCCGAAGAATAATAAATAATAAAAGAAAAAGAAAAACTAATGTATGACAAAGCAACAAAAAGGAAAAATCGCATAAAAAAAAATTTAATGTACAGCATATTTACAACATGGAATTAAGGTATTTAATGTATATATTTTTTTTAATTTAAAGTGAGATGACGTGATGTACGAGACACAATTTTATGTAGTTTTCATATGCGCAGTCGCTGTTGGGAAATTATGTGTTATTCTGTTGTAAGCAAACAGGTTCCCTACTGATACTTTTTTTCCCAGTTTTATTCTTTTTTTTTTCCCTTTTTTACAAAATTTTTAGTGTTGCTTTTTTATTTCTATTTCGTTTTAAAACTTATGTTACGTGTGCAAAATCATTTGCGTGACTTCTCTCTTTGCCTTATGTTATTATAATATATAATATATAGTTGTTTAATTTAATTTAAATACTGGAGAAATAAATCTGATGTATTTAGGGGCCCATATCCCTAGCGTAGATAATCGGCCGTCACAAAAATACACTGATGTATTTAGGTAATACTGGTACCTGCACTTTCAGCAAAGCATAAATAACAGCCGGATCCCACTTTTTAATCTCATTGGGCGAGGGAGGGGGACCAGGGTCTTCCCTTTGGCCCATACCTTGATTTAAGATGCCAAACAAAATTTTCGATTTTAAATTTTTCTATAATATCTGTTAAATGCGTTTAAATTATATATAAGAGTGCAAACATTAAAATGAAATCAATGAATAACAATTAAAGTCATAAACGATTTTTTGCCATCTTACCCATGCATTGGGATAAGATTCCGAAATGTTGGATAAGATGCCGAAAAAAACATTTCGATGCTTTCTTCAATATCTGTAAAATGAAATATATTTTAAATCAGATATACGAGTGCAAACATTAACAAGAAATCAATGACTAACAATTAAAATATCAGACGATTTTTAAAATAATTAAATCAAAAACTTCCGAATCTTCAACCAATTTACCCTACTTGAATATTACTCTTTATGGAAGATACGCAAGCTTATTTTTATTGTATGCTAACTTCGATCACTAAAATAGATGTGAGGTGAAATCTTGGCAATTTTTTTTTTCGTAGTAATGTAATTAGGTAAATTGTTTTTGCATTTAATAAATAAAGCGTGAAATTCTGTAAATTGGCATTTAGATTTCTGTTCGATGAAAAACTAAAGTTTAATATACAGCTTCTACGTTGTATTTAAGGGATGTACTATTGCTATAACCGAACTCCTGATTTTCCCATTATAACATATCATATTTTAATTTAAGGGAACATATTTCCTTTTCAACAATTTCGTTCTTTTTTGAAAATATGATTTAAATGGTGAACTCACTGCATTTCAATGTTCAACCAACTATGAATTTTGAAAAAAAATCTTTAACTGAATATTTAATTAAAATTTTTAAAAAGTAAAAAAAAAAAAAAAAAAAAAAAAAATCAATATTACGAAAATAAAACCCAACTTGGAGATTTTTTTGTTCTTCCTACTCGCATATGGGAGTGACAACAAATTAAAATATAGCTTAGGTTGGAGCAGGAACTATCACCATCAATTTGCGACGACTATTTTTGAAATCGGTGATTTGATATTTCCTCAGATTGCGTAGAAATCACAATTTAAAGGGTTTTTAGAATGTTTTTCTCACATTTTGTTTCCATTTAAATTTAGATTTTTTAAAGAAATATATTTAGAGATCAATAATCATGTCGTAGAGATCATCTTATAAGTAACTATCATGTCAAATTGTATCTTCCAAAGCCCACCATTAACACAAATATCGCATTTTTTTACTTTTATTTTTTTGCTGCTATTCCACTTTTGGGAAAGGGATACCGACATAAAAATATAGCCTATGTTGGACCTTTCTGATATTGCGTAGAAAATTAGAAGGGCCTCATAGCGTTTTTTCAGCATTTTCACAGCTTATAAATTTCAATTTTTTTAGGAAATCAATAGTATCTTACACATAATTACCATGCCAATTTTCACGGTTCTAAGCCCTTCAGAAATATAAAAATAGTATTTATAGAAAATTGTCGCTTCTTCACCACCTTTGGGTTTGTCGCATTAACAAGAAATAGAGTTTATGTTTAAACAAGTGCTGGTCACCGTCAATTTCCAATCGTTACTTTTGAAATTGGGTTGATATTTCCTGAGATTGCATATAAATCTACATTTAGATCGTTTTTAGGACGCATTTCGTGCATTTTTAACCGTTTTAAATTACGCATTTTTTATGTTCTTAGATATCATTTATATCTTATAAGTAACTACCGTGCCAAATTCCATGTTTCTAAGCCCTGCAATAACACAAAAATTGAATTTTTAGATCGTCCATGCTCCTGCACTCTCTTTGGGTTTATGTCATCGTGTCATCGAAATAAGGTATAGCCTATGTTGGAATAGGGTTTAACACCATCCCTTTAATATCATTACTTTTGACATCGGTTCGTTAGTAGAAGAAATTACCTTAAACTTTACTTTTTTGAAATGTTAGTATAGATAATAGGTAAAACTAATCAGTGAATGAATGTCTTGAAGTAAGAATGTGGAATTAAAAAATATTGAATTATTGTGAATAAAAATTCTTATACATATGCTGTGATAGAGAGATGATCTTCTTCATGTTTTTTGCACAGTTTACCTATATTTAACTGGACGGCATTTCTTCTCTCAAAAAATTTAGATATATTTCTATTTATGCAAAGTTAAAATGAAAGAAATTTAATTTTTAAACGGTTTTTTTAATTTTAATGGAATGTTTTTAATAGGGTATATTAAACTATAAACTGCATTTTTTATTTAAAAGAATATCAAGAATGTTAAAACATTTTAAGATTACCTTAGGGTGTTCATTAATCAACTTTGTCTGCCTACGGAATACCATTTTTTCCTAACCAGAATTTCCATAAAAAAAATAAAATAAATAAAAAAAATCTTTGAATCTCGCATTCTGAAAATAAATATCATTAAATATCCATTTATCGGTTAATGACACTTGAACGTGTTTTGTTTTAAAGGAAGTCAGAGTTGTTACTGTTAGCATAGTTATCACAACTATACAAGACATAATCAACATTTAAATTTTTAATGCATTTTTTTAAGCTATAAAAATTTTATTCATTAGTTTTTTCATCACTTTTTCTATGAATTTTTTTCATTTTTTTCATTTAAATTTAGAATATTTGTTATTCTATTTTAATTTCATGTGTTTAATGAAATATCATTATTGTTTATTTTATTTTCAGATTGCCTTTTTAAATACCTTTATTCACGCATGGTTTTATTTTCAGTGCTCTACTCTAGTTGTGCAGAAAGCGACGACGATGTAGGGCCTAGATTTACAACAGAACCACCTTTCCGGATTGAATTTTCTAACAACAGCGGAGCTGAAATTAGGTGTTCAGCTGATGGAACTCCTGCTCCACGAATAAGTTGGCAGACAAGAGAAGGTGCTATCGCAAGAGATATACCAGGAATACGGTACACCCGTTCCGATGGAACGATGGTGTTCCCCCCTTTTTCAAGAGAAGACTACAGACAGGACATTCATGATACTCTGTACCAGTGTTTAGCTGAAAACAGTGTAGGTGCTATTATTAGTAAAGAAACGCATATCAGGGGAGGTAAGGAAATTAATTATTCATATTATAATGCAGTATAAGATTTTAAAGGGACACAGTACCTTTGAAACTATCTCTTCAAGTTTGAATAATACTGATATACATGTAGAGCACAGTACTTAAAGCTAAAAATGAAATACAATTTAAAATATATATCCTTACGGAACAGCCTATTTTAAATATATATATATATATATTGTTTTGTTAAATTTATTTATTTTTTTAATCTTTACTACGTTTTTAAGCATGAATATTTTTCCTTCAATTTTTTCCACATTTTTTAGAATATACTACATAAAACAGTGCATAGATTTTTCGTTATATGGAATTTTACTTAATATAATTTTTTTTTCTCTCTCATGTATATAAAAAAAAATTATGAAAATTCAAACAAACTTTCAATTAAAATAAATATATATATTTGAAATAACTCTAAACTTGAATGTTATATGAACCCCAAAAAATATTTAATACATTAGGGAAAACGAGTACAAAAAAAAAAAATCTCTACCTAAAATATCAAAAAGACCTCAGTATTTTTCGAACAAGCAAGTTGTAAAAATATGGACAGAGAAAAAGAAATCAGTTTAAATTTATCATTTCTATCGGTAATTGCGATAGATCTATTAACAAAATTTACAATAGCTCACGACACAATTATCGTATAGGTAAAAATGAGGCGTCAAAATATTCACAATTCAAGAAGCTTTCAGTTAATATTACAGAAAGAAAATAGATATTCTGATTAATTTCAAGGTACTGTGTCCCCTTAATTGAATGCTTTAAAACACTAATTTCTGCATTTTTATTTTTTCTTTACAAACTTTTAAATAAAAACTTATTTTTTATAAATGTAATTTATGCAATAACTCTACATATATAAATTGTCCAAAATGACTAAAAAGTTGTTTTTTCTACATTCATTTCATTTGAAATGTATCACAGTTGCAGTCTTAAAATTCAATATTCTCAGATTGTGTTTTTCAATGCAGTTCTGTATACTTGAAGTATTAAGATTTTTTTCTACTTAGTTGCTTCTTTTACGATACTGAAGTTATATTTCATAAAGTAGGGATCATGCTTTGAGTAATATAAATTATTAAAAAAAAAAGTTAAATAAAGATTCATTTTTACTGTATTTTCCTACAGATTTCATGCATTTTATTTATTTTATTTATCTTAAACAAATTATAGTGCTTTGTAAAATTGAATTCAAAGAAAATAGAGCCCATTTGTAAATTAATAAATAAATTAATTCATTAATAAAAAAAATGAAAGTGCAATTTTTAGAAAGAAGTAATGTTTTAAAATTGATTAAAAATACTTTTTAAAGTTTACCTCTAAAATGCAGTTTTTTTTATTAAACATTTTTTTTTTCACACAACTATACCAAAATATGCCATAATAGTAATGTAAGACAAAATACTGTACTACTAATACTGAACAAACTGTAATGACTCCCTATAGCAACCGCATTTTTAGCAGTAATATTTTGTAATATAGAAATTGTCTTTCTTTAAAGTTTAGGTGAGTATAATAAAAAGAGTATTTTTCTTTAAACTATTCTTTAAAACTCTTATTATCAAATTAATTTTGAAATAGAGCATAAACTAATTATGTTTATTTAAAAGGCAACAAATTTCATATATGCGTTAACAAGATTTTTTGTTGGCAAATTTATATTTCTTTGTCACCATTCCTTCTCTCCGCCTCTTTATTTCATTTTTAAAGAACCAAACAATGTTAAGTTCTCAAAATACATCTTTTTTTAGATTCTCTTTATTTATTAACAGTAAATTCCACTTATCATACATTAAAATTGAATTCATGACGTACATTTCATGTAATTTAAAAACAGATTCTAAAAATAAATAAGGAATAAACGAAAAAGCGTGAATAGACTGCAATTTTACTTTTTATGTCATTATTTAAAAATATATTAAAGCTTTCAATTAATATTGGTGAATTTGCAACGAACAGTTAATATCATGTTCACTTTGAAATTCTTTGTGTATAACTTAAATTCAGCATATTTTTTCGGTACCAAATAAATGATCAAATGAACAGACCCGCAAGCAAATTATTTTATTCTGTATCTAATATATGTTTTAAAATTCATCGCTCAAATATCCAATTACATTTTACACATGAACGAATCTCAAATGCGAAGCTAGCAAAAAAACAGAAAAATTTATAATAACGTTAAAATTTAATGATATGTTTTTTTTATTTAAATTCGTAATAGAATGTCAGAAGCAATCGTATTTCTCGCATTTTAAGCTGTTCATAATAATTTGCTGATAGGTAATTTTTTTTTTTTAAAGCAAAAATAATTAGATGATTATTTTTTGTTAAATAAATTTACGCATCTAATTCTGGAAACAGATAAAATATTTCGCGTATCTTGATATAACTGTAATTATTCTTTGTTTCGTTTTTTCTTTTTTTTTTAAAATTTTGCATTTTAATATTGGCTGATGCTATATGACAAATGAAAAAAAAGTAATAAAATAAAATAAAATAAAATAAAGATTGTCAAACTGACAATTTTTTTCTCGTTTTAATCCCTTTGAAAATAGATTCGTTCTTTTTCATTATGCCATTCTGACAGTTGAATAATTATTAGAATGATTAATTGTAAAATGTAAATAAATGGTTGCGTGTAGAAGATTTAAAAGAGTTCCAAAATTTCTGATTAATTGTTTGAATTTTGTGTTTTATTAATACTGTTTTCAGGTAAAATTATAATGTAATAGGTATACAGATAGAATTTTTCCAGGAAACATAAAAATATTAATTACAATTAAATTTGTTTTTTTTTTTTAACAGTAACTTTATTTTTTAAACATAAAATATTTATGTATAACAGGATACTGACATTTAGCATTTATTAAATATCTGACATTACTGATTAAAGAAATTCCTTATTCACAAATGATTTAATATTAGCGTATATGAAAAAAATTGAAATATTTTAATACTTTTAAATCCAAAATTAATCAAAACCTGGTTTTTAATCTGTTATTTTTACATAAGGTTTGGATGAATTTCTTTTTTTTTTTTCATTAAAAATAACTTTTCAAAAGAACCTATCAGTTTAAATTGCATTATACTTAACTATATACTTTATGAAGCATTCGAATAATAATATTTCCACTTCATATTGGCATTTTTTACTTGCTACTATATTTTGAAAATGGCGATATAATTCTTAATAAGTAAATGAGTTTTTAAAGTATGTTTTAAAGTAAGTTTTTAAGTAAATAAGATTTTCTAAATGAGTTGCACTTCTTATAAGTTTTCTGACCATAAAAATGCTTTTTGGAAAAAAAAATACAGAAGCCACATCATAGGAAATAACACAAACCAAATAAAAAGCAATAAATATGGTGCAAAGGGAATTCGGGATACTCTAATATATCTCTTATGCAAACAAACCTAGAATAGTGCAAATACATTTAGTATGTGATTTACTTACAGAAAAAAATTTCTCATTGTTAAAGGTCTCAATTGCACTGCTTAATAAGCGCAAAATGTTTTGACACATTAACAAATTCATTTTTTAGCGGAAAGATAGGAAATTGGACGGTCTGGCTTATATAAGCACTTTCAAATGGAACTCAGTTTTCCATTTTATGATAATTAAATTACCTACTAATTTATCTATTCCACTGTCCATTCACCCAACAGTACCACCTAGTAAACATAACAACAAATAATGATAAACTCTGGCACGGACAATTAGGTTAAAAACGAACACGTACAAATAAAGCAGAAACAGTAATTAAGTTTCTCCAAGAAAACTGCGACAGTATCACAACTTTAAAGCAAACAAACACATAAAATAGAAAGGGTCAATCCATTTCAAGTGGTCCAGAAAATATTTTTTTGGTCGCTCGACCATTTTTAAAAAATCTGAAATTTTTTGTACAACAACCCTAACATGACGGAAGTTGAAAATGACCGTTTTTTTAATTTTACTATTTTTTGTTTGTGCATGGCGGCCATCTTTGTTTCATCGTGTGCAGCGATTTTCTCAGATACTAGGATACACAAAATTGTAAATATCTTGTCTTCTATTTCCCCAATTGAAATGGGGTTTGCAGCATTTTGTTCAGAATAAAATAGGCTAAATATACAGTGATATAAAATTTTTGAAAAATAAATTTTTACAGGTGAAATTTTAGCCCAAAATGTACGATTTTTTCCAAAATCTATCCGTTTGCAAGAGGAAAATTTTCATGCAAGGGAAACTGTCAACCTTACACAATTTTTTCTACAAATAGGTCAAAAGTACGTGTACTCATACACCAAGTTCCAGATCTGGGAGTTAATTTCTCTTTGCGAAAAAAATTCCGAAATTCGTCAAAAATTTCAAAAATCGCACTTTTTAGGCTTTGATATCTCTGGTGGCGCACGAGATAAAAATCTGAAATTTTGGCCTGTGATAGTATTGTGTAGTAGCGTTATGTACAAAAAATTTCAAGAAGGAGATTTGACTACAAGCTGAGATATGACATAGAAAATATGTGAAAACAATACTGTCAAACTATTGTCAACCTACTATGTAATTGTTCAACAAAACTGTCAACCTTGCACAATTTTTTCTACAAATAGGTCAGAAGTGTGTGTACTCATACACCAAGTCCCATATCTGGGAAATGATTTCTCTTTCTGAAAAAAATTCCGAAATTCGTCGAAAATTTCAAAAATCGAACTGTTTAGGCTTTGATATCTCTGGTGGAGCACGAGATAAAAATCTGAAATTCTGGCCTTTGATAGTATTGTGCAGTAGTGTTATATACAAAAAATTTCAAGAAGGAGATTTCACTACAAGCTGAGATACGGTGATTTAAAAAATGTTAAGAAATGCTATTACGAGTACATTAGGAGAAATGAGATTTGTCTCTTTTATTATAATATTTACACAGAAAATATCGTTTGTTGAAAATAGTTAAATAATAAACATTTAATTTACAAAATACTATGTATGCTCAACAAAGAGCTTAACAATATTTACGAGAGATGTTATGAGTTCGACCAGTTACTGTTATCAGTCCATGAGGCTGTTCTTTCTAAAAATTTTATTTGAAGCCCCCCCAAGTCTTGTCATCCCTTGTTAACTTGAATGAAATTCTTTAGGTTTAATAATTGAAGCCATGTCAACTCAATCAGTTGCAATCCATTGTCTATAATTTATTTTTCCTGAAATGTGTTCCGAGTAAAATTGTTGCAATAGCATTTCTAGTAGATTTGTTCATCTGGACAAATAGTGTATTGGCTTAGCATACATTCTGAATTGTTTAAATCACACAGAAGCATTTGAAAAAGATATTTGTAATTAACATTTAACTTTGTACCATAAATAATTTAAAATGTTGGAGGTATGAACAATTACATAATAGTTTACAATAGTTTGGCAGTATTGTTTTCACATATTATCCATATCATATCTCAGCTTGTAGTCAAATCTCCTTCTTGAAATTTTTTGTACATAACACTATTACACAATACTATCAAAGGCCAGAATTTCAGATTTTTATCTCATGCTCCACCAGAGATATCAAAGCCTAAAAAGTGCGATTTTTGAAATTTTCGACGAATTTCGGAATTTTTTTCGCAAAGAGAAATCATTTCCCAGATCTGGGACTTGGTGTATGAGTACACGCACTTTTGACCTATTTGTAGAAAAAATTGTGCAAGGTTGACAGTCTTGTTGAACAATTACATAGTAGGTTTATAATAGTTTGACAGTATTGTTTTCACACATTTTCCATGACATATCTCAGCTTGTAGTCGAATCTCCTTCTTGAAATTTTTTGTACATAACGCTACTACATAATACTATCATAGGCCAAAATTTCAGATTTTTATCTCGTGCCCCACCAGAGATATCAAAGCTTAAAAAGTGCGATTTTTGAAATTTTTGACGAATTTAGGAATTTTTTTCGCAAAGAGAAATTAACTCCCAGATCTGGGACTTGGTGTATGAGTACACGTACTTTTGGCCTATTTATAGAAAAAAATTGTGTAAGGTTGACAATTTCCCTTGCATGAAAATTTACCTCTTGCAAACGGATAGATTTTGGAAAAAATCGTACATTTTGGGCTAAAATTTCACCTGTAAAAATTTATTTTTCAAAAATTTTCTATCACTGTATATTTAGCCTATTTTATTCTGAACAAAATGCTGCAAACCCCATTTCAATTGGAAAAATAGAAGACGAGATATTTACAATTTTGTGTATTATAGTATCTGAGAAAATCGCTGCGCACGATCAAACAAAGATGGCCGCCGTGTACAAACAAAAAATAGTAGAATTAAAATAACGGTCATTTTGAACTTCCATCATGTTAGGGTTGTTGTACAAAAAATTTCAGATTTTTTAAAAATAGTCGAGCGACCAGTGCTGGACCACTTGAAATGGATTGACCCGAAAGCTCTCTCACTTCGGTAACCCAGTAATAGCATAATACTACATATTAAATGTTATATGTTAAATGTTATGTATTATATTTTGTATGTAGAGAAAAAAAAGACGTTTAGGATTTACCCCTGTCGCCAAATAAATTTTTTAAAATTGTCTGTATTTTTCTTATGTCCTCTAGCATTGTGCGGTAGTCGCAAAACATCAGCTGGAACCATGGCCCGCAATAGGAGCCAAGCAACATATGAATTGCTTGCACAACGAATGTCTCCAACGGTTCAACAAGTTCTGCAATATGACATAGTAAGAAGCTTCAACCTCCCCCGACACAGCTTGTCCATCGACTGTGTGTGCTATAAAAATAAAATAAAAATTTTTAAATATATAAAAAGGCCTAAAAATCCCCTTAATGCCAAAAAAAGAAAAAACTGTTTTTGATGGTCCATCTGTGGTGTCCGGTAGTCGCACAACATCAGCTTTCATAGTCCTTAGCCAATAGTAATTAACTTTCAACTTTCCCAATAGAATATTCATATGTATTATTGTAAATAGCTACATAAATTCCAGTAAGAATAAATGACGCAATTTTTCATGTTATTATGCAATTATTTACTAATTAACTAATCTGCTGTGTTAACTACTTACCCTATCAATAAGTTAAGCTCAGTAAGAATATCATAGCCATGTTCATACGAGTAAGGCTACTAAGCAATTAGTTATAATAAATTGGGACCTGGTGGTAATTAAAATGTCTGCAATACATCTTGCAATATTAGAAAGTACTATAATATATCCTTAAGTAATTAGCAATTAGCATAATAGTTAGCAATAGTAGTATTATCTCCAAATAGTGATATAGATTGTAAAACCATGTAAATAAGGCTGTCCCCTTTCAGGATGCCCCCCCCCCCTTTTTTTAGTCGAATGAGGCCGGCAGTAAAGAAAGACTGGGTGGGATTTCTTTTTTTCTTTTTTTTTTTTTTTAATTTCAATATTTTTTTTATTTAATATTTTTTTATCATTTATTATTACTATTTCCATTTATTTATTTATTTTTGACAGCTCGCCTCTTTATTAGGTGTAGGACCCTGTCCGCACGAACTACCAGACCCGCTCTAATAAGAAAACCCATGGAGCCAGTTTTTATCGGTGGAGTACTGTAGAAAAGCTGCCATTCTCTGATCTTTTCATTTCCCTCAAAATTGACCCCCTTTTCAGCTAAGTTCAGTACCACCGTTTCGGCTCAAAAACACCCAACCACATTTTGTCAGATATGATGAGTACTAGGTGTGCGGCAACAAATCACACAGTTAACTCAATGTGAAATAAACCACAAAGATTATCAACAAAGCACTTAATGTAAATAGCCGACCCGAGTACTTGTCTTAGTGGTTTCCCACTTTGCCAGCTACAATTCCGTCATGCACGTTAATGGCACCTGGTGCATGTAAAATCCGTCGTGGGTGCAAAGTCTTCCAAGTTACCTGTGAATTATTACCTCTGTAGGTGCCTTGCCAGGTGAGGGACTCGTCATCTGATTCAAGGCTCTAACGTACGAGACGAACTTGAGTAGCCATTTGAAGTTCAAACAACAGGATGTAACGTTAAGTAACAAGCGAAATAAAGTATGCTCAAACGAGAAACAAGTACTGCAGAAATGATGGCTTGCGAAAAGAATAAATCAGGAAAATAGCCGCGTAGCGGCAATTAGGCGGTCACCCGCCCCGATATCAGGTATCTAACCAGTTAAGCTGAGACAACTCGGCAGGTAGGGGGCCTGGTCATCGGTTAGAAAGAAAGAAAGCTACTTTGATCACGTGACCACACGATTTTTTACCTTTCGTCGACTGGTTTTGAAGCTGTCGTTGGAAAATGTAGTTCAAAAGATGATTTTTGACGGCTTGTTCTGAAATATCTATTGCATTTGCACAAAAACAGAAAATGAGTGTGATTCGATAATTTCTGAATAACAACACCTGCTAGTTTTAGATATTTCCGAACAAAAATGAATTAAAACTTGTGTGACTAAGTCGCTCTTTTTGATTTAAAACCACCCTTAAACTGGACATCGTCCCCGTAGCTTGAATGGTAAAACACTTGGAGTGCTTTTCCAAAGGTTCCAATTTGATTATTGGGCTGAACATTTTTCACTCTCTTGATTCTACGTTTACTTAGCAATGTGGTAAATCACATAATAAATATTCAAGAATTTAAGAAAAAAAACATGCAATAAAATTACTATATGTTATCATTCAAAAGCGTCTGCCCAACTCAGTGAGACTAGACATGCACTAAACTGAGTATGAAAATAACCTTATTAGAAAGCATGCAAGTGTCTGTAATAATAATCGAATTTTTCAAAATGAATATCCAGTTTTTATATCAAGTTTGGATTTTCAGCAAATTCACAACCACCCATCGAATGGTAAGACATTTAATGAAGTATTTAAGAAAATTATTAAATTTTTATTTGAATGAATTAAAAAAAAAAACTGTATTTCATTTAGTTTATAAACCTAATTGAAAAACTACATGGAGCAATAAGCTGTAATTTTTCATTTTCAAATGAATCATTCTGAATACTAACTTATGTAAGAAGTTGTACTACATATTTTTCGAAAATTAATCTAAGAGAGACAAAAAATCATGCTCTAAATTTAGATTACGAAATAATTTTCCAACCTATTTAAAATAATGAAATGAAACTGTATTGTTTAATAACTTAAAATATTATGCCTAATTCAACCGTATGGACATACATAACGAATTTGAAAATCCGATTTCAGCTGTTCCGATCTACAATCGGAATATGATCTCAATTCTTCGAGCAGCTCGGTATAGGATATATAAATTGTAATATATTAACTACATGCATGCCAAAATATAATTTGGTTACGAAATATATGTATGCATTAATTGAGATTTTCCCCTTCAGTAATTTAACCTTATATAAAAATATGGTGGGGTTTTTTATGTGTATGTGTGTATAAGGTACAGAAATTATCTAAACTTGTAAAACAAACAAAAAAAAAATTAAAAGCACATACCAAAATTAAAAATGCATTAAAGCAATTATTACTTGAAGTCTGTACTGTAATTTTTTTCTTCCATGTGTCCCTGTTATTTTTAAAACACTACGATAATTTATTTATCAATATTTTATTTGCCCTTCATTATTCAAGAATCAATAGAGATCTTTAAAAAAAAAAAACAGTGAGAATATATGGAATGATTTAGACTCCATGGCGGTACATAAAATTTGGGAAGAGATGCTCTGCAAAATAAGCAACAGTATAAAATAACTCACTTTCTCTAGATATTTATTTTTATTATTGCTCTTGATTTCATTATATTTGAGCTCTTGTGACTTTTGTTTATTAGTTTTAAATTAAATTTTGTTTTTGCGAAAATATTTGTATCATTATAAATCTTGAAAGTGTTGCCATCTGAATGTTGAAATAAACCAATCTGAACAAAGTTAATTATTTTCTGTGTAAGTGTATTTTTACCACTTTTGGTATGTATTAAGTTAGTTTGATGGGTAATAATTTGTGAGCATTGGATCAACCCTGTGTTAAATATATTTATCTTTAAATCGTTTTTCACCTTTATTTTCATCTATTTTATAGCTAACAATATACAATGAATATAATTTCTAAATTTCATTAAAAATAAGATTTTGTGATGTTTACTATTTTTTAATTTAATTTTGTTTTTGCGAAAATATATGTATCGTTATGAATCTTGAAATTTTTGCCGTCTGAGCGGTGAAACATATCAATCTGAACAAAGTTATTTATTTTCTCTGTAAGTGTATTTTTGTTCCTTATATCATGTATTAACTTAGTTTAATAGGTAACATGTTACAAACATTCATATGTAGTGTGCAACCAATGCAACCAATATACAGTGCCAGCAAAAATTCTTGACACTCATTGAAAAATGTCAAGTTTGTGGCAGATTGTCCTTACTAATACACTCATTAGTACTATTTCTTTTTTATTTCTGCATTTGTTATAGTTTCTATTTACGCCACGGTTTAAAAAAATATCAGATCTGGCTGAAGTTTCCTCGGTCTTTTTGAACCGACTTTTTTTTCTGTATGCTGCATGTTTTAAATTGGCCTAATATATTTAAAGACATAGTTTTCCTGATGCTTGTAAATCTAAAGCTTTAGGTCTTACGGCAATATTTTGTTCTCATGAAGTCAAAAGCGCGAATTTGTTCATCAATTGCAAGCTTTTTACGTCGATTATGGGCACCAGAATAATTTATTTTATTAGAAAAAGGAATTTTAAAAATCCCTCTTTTCAAACCTCTACTAAAGCTACAAAAAATAAAGGTAGAACACTAATTCATTTTACGATGCAAGGACAACTACTTCAAATAACCAACAAGTGATAGAAATTCTCACCCGCCTCTCTTATTTAAAACTGAAAAAAAAAAAAAATAATAAACATTCGAACGTTGAGATTATGGCTTAAGTGTCAAGATTTTTTTTCTGGTACTGTACTTCTATTTAAAGAATTTTTAACATTTCTTTTCCATCTGTCTTTCAACTAAAAGTGTACACTGAATGTAGAGCTCTTGCAACAGACTTAAATTTATGAATCAGCGAAAAGACATTCTTTTCCGAGATCAGTAGTCGAACAAATTCCTTTCATCAAACTTAGCTATAGCTATGTACAACTTGGTTACTGATAAATCATATTAGTTGTTTCAATATGAAATACCGTATTTTCTCGTGTATACCGTGCACTTTTTTTTTCAAAAAAATTAGGGCAAATCTCCTAGGTGCGCGTTACACACGGAATATTTCTTTATTGTCGGATACAATCACACGATATACATATGAAACAATAAATTATTCAAATAAGACATTAAACTCGGAAAATGTTACTTAATTGAAGTATTACTGTATCTTTATTTCACTCCTTGCAGTTTTTCATACAACAGAGCTAGTAACATTATCTAAACGCTAATTAGTAATTCTCATTACCGCCAGTCACTCCTACTTCCTGTCATTCACTTACTACACGAAGTCTAAAAATGCGTTTTTGTCTAGTTTTCTGGCATCATGTAATGTTTATTTCGACTTTTTTTACTAAAATTCATTTGATCATTCTTCATTAACATATCAAATTTATGGTGCGCGTTATATACGAGATTTAAAAATTTTTTTATCACCATTTTTTCTTGTAAAGTATTGTGCGCAGTATACACGCGTGCGCGGTATACAAGAGTAAATACGGTATACCAATCTGATAAATTACAGCCTGATCTTAGAACCTCGTCCTTCAAAACAAAATTAAACTACCCGAGTAGAACGTCAAGCAACTACGTATTAATTCTATTAATGAAATTCAATCTTACATACACTCTTACACGTTCACATCCACCAAAAATAAACTCTGAAACATCATCAAATTTTAGCCTGTGATTAAAAAAAATGGAGTAACTTTTACTTATTTCATTTGGAATTTTGCTAATGTGAAATGACTTTAATATTCTAATTATCTTATTTGCATTTGATATTCATAAACTTTAATTCAAGTATGGTCCATTTCCTTAAATTAACTACATTAAAATAATATCTTCCATCTAATCCACATTTTTAAATTTAAATTAATATGTACGCATTTATCATATTTATAAATGAAAAAAGTTTTTGCGTGATTAATTTTAAAATATTAAAATGAAAAAAATTCTTTAAAGATTATTTAATTTTCAGCTGTAGATTTACATTTATATCCATTTTGTTTTAGTTTATTTCATATACGGCATTTATTAAAAATTATTCTCGGCTTATTTAATTAAAATCTCGAGTCAGGAAAGACGAGAGAATTACTTTTTCTTTTCTTTTTTTGCTCGGAAAATGAAATTTCATGTCATTTTTGTGTGTATTCTGTGCATTATTTGACTTTTTCAGTCTCCAGTACCTCATTCTATTTCTTTATTTTTTAATTAGTCGAGATCCTTCTTTTAAAGAGCAATCTGGGTTCATGTAACTGTGAATCCTGCCTCGGTGTGTCAAGAGATGGGAAAAGTGCAGACTATCCCAGACTAATTAAATTTTTATCGATTGAAATCCTCTTTTCTTTTCTGATTTTTTTCCTCTTCATTTTCCTCCACTTCGTGCAGTGAAGCGTATCCTAATCCCTTCAATTTCAGAAAGATTATTAGAAACTGCCTGGTACTTGCTCTCCCTCATAAAAAATAGGGGGAAAAAGAAACAGAGTCCCACTAAATGAAAAGTTTTCTCCCCTTTTGTTTTCTCATGAGAAGCTTCGAAATGTATTCCGAACAACTTTTTTTTTTTCTTTCTTTTAGTTAAAAGGGAATTTGATATGCGATGATATGCTTTTGTACTCCAAATATTCGATTTTTTTTCGGGTTATACAGTTTTATATTTTACAGAATTTTGTGCATAATGTGCATACACATAATTTTAAACTATTTCTTTTTTTTTCCACTTTTTGAAGATAAAATGAGAATATAAAATTTAAAAGGTCGTGATACTCAGACGAAAATAGCTTTGTTCATTTGCTAACATTTGATTAAAAAAAACTTAATAATGAGTCATTTTTGATATTACACTGATATTAAAATAGAAAATAAAAATTATGAACAGAAAAGAAAGAATTCTGATATATGTATTATTATGTTTTATTCAGATTAATTTATTAATACAAATAAGATATAATAAAAATAGCAGTAATAATATTAAAATATTTATTAATAAAAATATGTGTGATTTATGACGCACATTAACAGCCAGATTATTATCAGCTTTTAATTTTTTTTTTTAATTGGAAGTGCAATATTTTGCAAATCCAATCTATTTTAATTTTATTCCGAGGCATACTAAAAGAGAGGTTTGGGCCAATTTAATAAACAGGAATTAATAAATCAAATACAAGTAAGTGAGCGTAGGAAGGCCAGGACAAATGTGCACAATGTTCCTCTTCATGACTTTTTTTTTTAAATAAAAACACTACTGAAAGATAATCAACATTTCTAATTAGTTTTATGGATAAGAAGGAACATGGAAAGAATATTCATAACTTACATTTTTGACTTGGTGACTTGAAAAACTTCCGTAGCTGTTTTTAAACTTTTTGGTGATAAACTTTATGGAGTGCTGTTATTAAGAACATACGAAAACATTAATTTCATCTCGAATTATCACATTTATACATTTTAAACTATTTCTTTTTTTACCACTTTTTGAAGATAAAATGAGAATATAAAATTTAAAAGGTCGTGATACTCAGTACAATTAATAAACTAATAATAATGATGAAAAGTTTCCTTATTTGTTTTCGCAGAAGCATCTGTTATATAATTAATAAATTAATAAATTAATTTTCAAAAAATATGCAGCAAAACTTCTTAATTTATGATATTCCGAATCATTCATTTGAAAATGAAAAATTACAGCCTATTGCTCCAAGTAGTTTTTCAGTTAGGTTTAAAAACTGAATGAAATACAGTTCATTTTGAATTCATTTAAATAAAAATTCCATTTTAAGATTTTAAAATTTCACATTAGGCACATTGCTAAAATACTTCATCGAGTGTCATTCCATTCGATGGGTAATTGTAAATTTGTTGAAAAATCCAAACTTGATCTAAAAACAGGATATTCTTATTAATTTTGATTATTAAAATAGTCACTTGCATGTTTTCTAATAATGCTATTTTCATACTCAGTTTAATTCAGGGTTATTCTGACTGAGTTTTGCAGATGCTCTTCAATGGTAACACATTGTAGTTTTATTGCATGCAAATCTTTTTGTACTACTATAATCTAAAATAATTTTTAACCTTATGCTTGAAATTCTTGAATATTTATTACGTGATATATCACATTGCTCACTAAGTGTAGAATCAAGAGAGGGGAAAATGTTCAAGCTAAGAATCAAACTTGAACTCTTGAAAAAGCACCCCGAGTGCTTTACCATTCAAACTACGAGGACAATGTCCAGTTTAACAGTGAGTGTAAATGTAACTTTTTGTGAATATAAATCACGTATTAAATGTGTTTGCACTATTCTAGGTTTGTTTGCATAAGAGTTATATCAGTGTGCCCTGAAATTCCTTTGCACCATATTTATTTCTTTTTATTTGGATTGCGTTATTTACTATTACTTGGCCTCTATTTTTTGTGCCAAGAAACATTTTTTATGGTCAGAAAACTTGTAAGAAATAAAACTTACTTACAAAATCTTATTTACTTTAAAACTTATTTTAAAACATACTTAAAAAACTCATTTACTAATTAAGAATTATATAGCCACTTCCATCAATATAATAGCAAGTAAAAGATGCCAGTATGAAGTGGAAATATTATTATTCGAATGTTTCATAAAATATATAGTTAAGTATAATGCAATTTAAAGTGATAGGTTCTTTTGAAAAGTTCTTTTTAATGGAAAAAAAAAGAAATTCTTCCAAAACTTACGTAAAAATAACAGATTAAAGACCAGGTTTTGACTATTTATGGATTTAAAAGTATTAAAATATTTCATTTTTTTCATATACGCTAATATTAAATCATATATGAGTAAGGAATTTCTTTAATCAGTAATGTAAGAATTCTAATAAATGTTAAATGTCAGTATCCTGTTATACATAAATATTTTATGCTTAAAAAATAAAGTTATTGCACTAAAAAGAAAAATAAACTTAATTGAAATTAATAATTTTATGTTTTCTGGAAAAATTCTTTCCATGTACCTATAACGTTGTAGTTTTATCTCAAAAAATATTAATAGAATACAAAATATAAACAATTAATCAGACATTTTGGAACTCTTTTAAATCTTCTACACGCAACCATTTATATACATTTTACAATTAATCATTCTAATAATTATTCAACTGTCAGAATGGCATAATGAAAAAGAACGAATCTATTTTCAAAGGGATTAAAACGAGAAAAAAATATGTCAAAGAACAGTTTGACAATCTTTTTTTATCATTTTTGTTTCATTTGTCATATAGCATCAGCATCAGCCAATATTAAAATGCAAAATAATTTGAATAAAGGAAAAAGAAACACGAAAGAAGTATAATTACAGTTATATCAAGATACGCAAAATATTTTATCTGTTTCCAGAATTAGATGCGCAAATTTATTTAACAAAAAATAATCATATATTTATTTATGCTTTTTTTTAAAAAAATAGTTATCTGCAAGTTATTATGAGCAGCTTAAAATGCAAGAAATATGATAGCTTCAGACATTTTATTATGAATTTAAATAAAAAGAGCACATCATTAAATTTTAACGTTATTATATTTTTTTTTTTTTTTTTTTTGCTACCTTTGCATTTTATATTCGTTCATGTGTAAAATATAATTGGATGTTTGAGCGAGTAATTTTGAAACATATTCGGTACAGAATAAAAGAACTTGCTTGCGGGTCTGTTCATTTCATCATTTATTTTGTATCGAAAAAATATGCTGAATTTAAGTTATTAAAATACACAAAAAATTTCAAAATGAACATGATATTAACAGTTCGTTGGAAATTCACCATTATTAATGAAAGCTTTAATAGATATTAAATAATGACATAAAAAAGTAAAACTGCACTATTAAATAATAAAAAACTGTGCTTATTTTTTCCCTTCCAGTTAGTTTGATAATAAATGTCTTTATTATTTCAATTAGACAGTTATAAGTTATAAGTTATAATATATACATATTTCCTCAACTCACCCATCTACACCCTCTTCTTTGAAAATTCAGAAATGAGATATATTTATTGAAGGCCATTTTTTTTATTTTTCTTATTAGTTTTATAATACAAAGTTCCATCTTGGAATTTTGTTTTCATAAGTTACTTTCCATTATTAACAAGGCGAAAACAATAGTAATTTCGTAACTGGGCATGTTATGAAAAAAATTGGTTTTGAAAAATTTGCCTCCGCCACTTAATAATAATAATAATAATAATAATAATAATAACTATAGTATTTATTGATTGCATTTTTTAACAGTCTTCTTCCGCCACGAAGACAATTTTTGTGAGTTTATTTTATTGAATCTGGGCCTATTTCTTTCTAATAAGTTGATCATTTTTTATTTTTATTTACAGAAAATTTATATAATAATATTTTAAAATATTATATATAAATATAATAATATAAATATTATGTATAAAATATAATATATAATTTAATAAAATATATTAAAATGTAATATAATAATATTTTAAATAATTTTATTTTCAATTTTTAAGCGGCAAAATTAAGCTTTTATTTATTTATATATATTTTTATGTGTATTACCTTTTCGTTCATATTTTCCCAGAAATAATAATAATAATAATAATAATAAATACGTATTGCACTCGGGGACTGCCGCAGTAAAGCTATTGCATAGCATTTTTTATCAACTTATGCAATAATAATTATTTATTTATTTTTTATTTATGCAGGTTTTTTTTTTTTTTTTTTTTTTTTTTTTTTTTTTTTTTTTTTTGTCTTTGATATTAATTCATGTTGCACTTTTTGAGCGTGATGACCGATAAGAAAACAATTTTTTTTTTTTTCATTTATTGAATAAATGAGAAGTTTGCCGAAGTCTGCCGAACTGAAACGTCGTCAGCCGGAGTGTTAGGTTTTGTTCTCGTTACAGAATTTCTAGATTCGGTCGCCGCGCTCAAAGCCCGCGATAAAAGCTATGCAATACCAGAATAATTCTTATTTTAGTTTTATTTTTAAGTATACCAATTGTTTTAATTTTCTGTAGTTTTAAATATACAATAAATAAACAAGTAAAAGATAAATTTCAGTTTAGAACTACTAGGAAATATAATGATGCATTGAATATAAAATGGATTATGTATTGAGTTTATTTTAGAATAAATTTCATTATGTAAATTAATCATGTTATTAATAATATAAGTATATTTAATAAAATATTAATTTGATTTAGATTAATTTGATTTTTATATTAAAATTAGTAACTGTTTTGAGAATTAGGATTACCATACAAAATATGTGTGAATTATAATATTTTGGATAAGAGTTATACGTGTGTGCGGTTTTCGGGCACTTATAATCGCATTATACTAAAATTTTATGGCCTTCAGTCTAAAAATTCTGCAATGTTCCCTATAAAATTATGTCTTGTTTCATAAAATTTCAGTTTGCAGGAGAAGGGCCGAAATTTCTTGGGACCAAAATGGCTAGGGACCGAAATGTCTCGGGATCGAAATGTCTGGGGACCGAAATGGCCGGCCGGAATGGCGGGACCGAAACGTCCTGCTTCCTAAATAAATAACTATAAATATTACACATTTGTTTAACTTTATTTTAAAATTAAATTGAATTTTGTAAACAAATATCTTTTCATGGAATGAATTCAAAATTCTTATACTTCTAACCATAATTTTTCAAAAAATTAATTATTTTTATCGAATAATGAAATGTAAAAATTTTAATATTCTTGAACACAATAGTTTGCTTAAGAAAACTCGAAACTAAAGTTCTTAGAGGCAAAATCGGTTGAAGATTTTAAAAAAGATTTTTTTTTTCTTTTTCTTTTTCTTTCTTTCTTTTTTTTTTTTTTTTTTATAATAAGCTATGTGTACTTTTAAAAAATGGTAAAATTTTTAATTAGTTGGAAGTTAAAGTTTCGAGTTTTTATACATTTTTAAATTTTTTTAATGCTTACCTAATCTAGATATTTTATTATAATTTTTTTCTTAAATTTTAATTGAACAATAACGATAATTTTAAACAAATAGGGTTACGTTAAATAATCTACGCGTGCGGAAAATTTAAATCTTGCATGCGAGATTTTTTTTTTAATAAAATATATGTGAAGATGTGTTAGATTTTATCGTTTTGCACTACAGTGTAACCTCTCTGTCTGACCACCTCCCTGAACGACTATTTTTTCATAGAACCAAATTTATTCCCATAGTATTAATAATAATTTTACCTCTATTCATAGACCATCTCAGCTGAACAACCTCCATCAGCGACCAATTACTTTAAAGAAAATTAAACAAATTCCGTTTTTTCCTGGTCACATAAAGAAAGATTTATTAAAAAGATAATTCTGTAGAGCCCATTATTCATCAAACTTTTAAACTAAATTAGGTTTTTTTAATTATTATTCCGGTGACTTTTAAAAATTTAAACCTTTTGTCTCTTTTTTAGGCAATTAATTTAAGTGCATTGATGATTTAAGAAAGACTGACATTAAACTACCTTGCCCTATTACCTCAGGAAACTGTCAAAGAAATACATAAAGTGATGAAATCGTGATTATTTGTTCCCAGGGCCCTCCCTCCCCCACAAAAAATTCTTTTATTTATTGAAATTTTAAAGGACTTGGAAATAAAAGTTATAAAAGATAAAACCTTAATTCCAAAGCAAATGTCAAAGTATTCATGTTTTAAATTCTGCAGTAATTAACTAAATTAATTAATCTTTGTTTAGATACTTTTATTTTTATACTTTTCCCTAATGTGAAATACAAATTTTAATAACATTAATTGTCACATTTTCAACAGTTAAAATAAAAATTTAAACATGACCTTCATTAAGAGACTACCTCTCGGAGCGACTGGTTTTTATTGGAACGGAACTTGGTTGCTTTAGAGAGGGTTTACAGTACATTTAATGTCCGCAAGAAAAAAGTAATATTCAATGTACCGGGTGCGTCATAAATTCGTGCAAACTTTAAAAATCCATATTAAAAAAAGTAATGTTCTAAAATATTTTTGGTTTACGCCAGTATGATCAGGCAGATTAAGGATTTCTTTTTCCCATGTATAATAAAAACGACTCCAAAAATAACCGATAGAGGGCACTCCCACATCATATTGAGGCGTTTTATGCAAATCAGAATAGCAATAAAACACCTAGCTGGAGATGGATTCGTCATTCGAAATCAGCAGCATGCTACGTTACCAGATCGAGCGCTAGTGGTTAAAAATTTGTACAAGAATGATAAATCCACAAATATTGCATCGCGAAAGTTTCGCATGTTGAGCATATTTTACTACTTTATAATAAATGCAGAATGTCCTGTCATTTTGATTTGTTTCATTGTCTATTTGAGTTTCTCTGATTTGCCCAAAAAGTCCTTATATGGCAAGTGAGCGGAATCTATCAGTTATTTTTGGAATCATTTTTTATTATACATTGAAAAAAATCCAAAATCCGTCTGATCATACTCGCGTAAACCGATTTTTTTCCGAGCATTACTTCTTTTATTATGAATTTTCAAAGTTTCCACGCACCCTTTATTTAAAAATCCATATGCAGTTTTGTGTAATACATATTTGAAAGCTTTATAAAATTAGAAAAAAAAGGGAAAAAAGTCGTAGGCAATTTATTACATTGTCGCCTAAAAGACGAAGGCAATTTTAACTATAACTTTTAAAAATTTCATAAAAAATTCAATTATTTATGAAATTTTAAAATTTTTTAATTAAATAAACATTTTTTTTTTCATTATACTTTTATGTGAATATTAAAATGGAGTAAATTCACCATTTAAACCATCTATATGTATACATATCATGCTAACGTAAGTGGCATACAAATCACAATTATTTGTTAATTGTTTAATAGCACCATCCAAATGAAACACATCTTATGGGTTACTCTGCAAAAGTCCTTTGGTAAGATTCAGACTGTAATAAGGTGGATTTATTTCTGTTTTGTTCCTTCGGTGCAGTTATGGAGCTTCAAAATATCATAATTATTTTTTTTCTATTCTTTTTACTTAAAAAATGAATAAAAGTCATGAATTTCAAACTTTTCAGTTTCAAACTAAAGTTGTGTATTATAAATGAAATAAGTGAAAGGATTACATTATTGCATTTTAAATAATTAATGAAATACGAAAAAATGGCACGGGTACAATATTTGGCGATTTATTATCTACACAGGGCTTGCTTGATATATCAACACAGATGTCATATATGCACCACATTGGCGCTTTATTTTTCTGACGCCAATTTGGCAAAAATTTCGTTTTCAAATACCAGTTACATACACATTTTTTAACTAATTTCTATTATTTTAAAAAGGAAATAATAATTTAAAAACGTTAATAATTATAGAATAAAAAATTTATTATCATTTAAAAAAGAAAATAACAGCAAACAAACACTTTATTAATAAATAAATAACAATAGCCGAGTTACCATGTGAGGCACATATAATTGCCATTTTGTTTAATCGCGCCAATGTATGCGTATATGATATCTATGTCTATTTCTCTAGCATAATCTTCTAACTTGGCAAACAACTGAGCATTTAAAATAAATTATGAATAAAAGTGATATGATTTAATGCTTAGTATATATTTAAGGGAGACCAAACTGGTCGCCAAGGGCGGGTAGTATTTCTTAAGACAAAAAAATTGTTGAAAAGGTAAATTTTCCCCTGAAGCGCGTCGTTCTGTGCATGTGAAAGGATTTCTCTTTCGATGATTTGCGTTTAGTAACGAAAGCGATTGCTGTATTAAAAGCTTTACCGAGGCTGTCTTTTGATCTGTGTGCATTCCGGTTTTTCAAAGGGATTATTGATTAAAATACAGGATCAGGATCACTCTGCAAGGGAACCAACCAAAAAAAGCATAGACAGAACCCCTGACAGAAAAGTACCCTCTGCGATATGTTAAGCTATAGACAGGGAAAACAGCCACAAAAATACAATGTCAAATAATTAAATAAAATACTGAAAGAGTTCCCTAGCACCAGAAAAGTTGTTAAAAAAAAAAAAAAAAAAAAGTATTAAAAGTCAATTACATTAATAATAGGTGACTGAAAATGGCAATAGAAGCAAGAAAATATTACAAATTTTAAAGTCATTTACAGTTTTGACACTTGACTGTATTAACATTAAACCAACTGGAAATAATATTTAAAAATATTTACAAAAAAAAAAAAAAATAACTCTGAATGATGAAACGTCAAAGGTAAGTCAAGTTGTCCGTACAAGTTAATAAGTGTAACGAGAAGAAAAACTACTTTGCATTAAGACATTAAAGATAATGTAAAGAAACCAAATACCCCAATGGAATGTCTTATTATCAAATGTAGTATTACTCTAAATTTTCAAATTACTATCTCACAAATCAAAATTTATATTTTATAAATGAAAAATGTTTATTAAGCTCGTTGTAAATAAGTCTCGGTTTGTTATAGATTGATTTAGAAAACAATTTAATTAAAATACAGAGGGATTGAAGTTTTAAATTATCTGAAATTATATCTAATATTAAGAGTGCATAGTACTCATAAAAAAACTCAATGTTTAGGGTCATATCTATGCAAAACTAAAAAAATTCTAAATATTCTAAAACAAACCGTATTAGAACTACATGCGATATGAATCAAAATATGATTCCTATGCATTTCAAGCGTAATTTTAGAGTTGTTTATTTTAAAATTTTAAAAGTAAGCATTTAAAAATTTTCACGATTATTATTTTTAAGCGATTAAATTTTTTACATGGAATATTCAGGCATTTATACATTATAGTGATAACTTAAGATGTCAAGAAATATGGTAAATATGTTTATTGTTTTACACTTTTATGTATAGATAAAAACTCAAAAAACAATTTTTAGTACAATGAACTTTGTTTTTAAAATATAGATTTTGTTGAAATAAACACATGTTTTGGTTCAGTCTTAAGGTAGTTCTCAGGTTCAAGCTGGAGAAGCACGAAACTTTCAGAAACTTTCACTCTTTCCTTTTTAAACACAAATACGTAAAATTTGCAGGAAGGACTAATAATGCAATGTGGAATCGTCGTAATTTTTTTTATTTTCGATCAATGAATTATTTATCGAATTATAAGCTATCAAAAGTTTTTTCTCGTTTCTCATTCTGGTTTTTCTTTCCTCCGAAAATTCTTTTCAAAATGCCCAGTTTCACTGTGTTATCTGAAAAAAAAAAAAAACATTTCATTGACAAATTAATATAAATTAAAAATAAGTAAATAAGAACCAAGAAAGAAAAAGCCTTTTGATGACATAGATTCTGGATAACAACATCTGTCAGTTAGTTTCTTTCATTTCTGAAAAAAAAAAAGAATTATAATATATATCATTAAGTTACCCTTTTAGATTTCATAACAACAAATATATTGCTATAATCTGAAATTTGTGAAACTTCCATGTAAAAGTTAAGTAGTTTAATAGAAATTTTTAAAATGTCACGTTTTTAAAGTTTTGAAGTAAAAGATATTTGATAAAAAGTATATTTTATATTAATCTATATAATAAAAGCCTGAGTCATCTGATTGTCATCAACAATTGCAAGCTACCTGCTTAACTTTTTACATGTTGTGTGGCAAAAATTTTGTACTTTAATGTTAACAGCCGCAGGTGATAAGACATCAGATATTGTACAGATTATTATTATTAAGCGCAAAGCATTTAGCTGTCATCAACATTTTGCCAGGTTGATCACTTCGCTTTTCATATGCCAAGCATTTTATTCAAAACTATGTTTTCAGATAAAATTGCATAAAAATTTCACTTTTATAGCGATCGTTTGAAAAAATACAATATTTGGGAAATAAGTTACATTGATAAATACATATTTTGAGATTACCTGAGTGAAAATTAAATTGACAATCAAATATCCCTTTCCATCAAAGTAAACCAAAAAAGTTTCCTTCTTTAATAAATGAAAAAAAAAAAGCTACTTTATGGAGGTAACAATTCACATAGCAAATTCGCCAACCATGAATTTTACCATTCAAAAGTAATTCGAGCATGCAACCCAATCAAACTTTTGTTTTATTCTGTTAGGTAAAATACTGTACAACTCAGCTTTCAAAAAATTTTCTTGAAAAAGCGAAGTGTAAACAAGCCCAACTCTTGTAATATTTAATGAATCGAATTTCATATCCCATCGTGAGTTAATTTGGTATATACGTATCATTTACGTAGATCACAGTAAATTATTGTTAATCACCAATTATATTTAAAAGTGTTAAAGTCTAATCGCATTCAAAACAGTATTTTAATATAGATTTATTAAATACATAACACGGAAAAAATTCTATGTTTTTTTATGATAAATGATTTGATATGATTGTTGCGGTCTTAGTAAAGGTTGAATTATTTAACTTGCCACTTAGGCTAATGTCAAACAAAGGGTTTTTTAAAACGACGATATTGATGGCCTCTCTTGAGGGAAAAGAAATGTTCAGGTCTGTTCAGACGGCAGTCGAAGCCATTGGGAGTAAAATTGAGAAAATCTTCACGTTGACATCTGGTGTTTTCTTTAGCACGCTGGTATGGTATTTGCTGACTGGAGGCTATTATTACTATGATGAGATGAACTTTTATTTCAACGCTGAATTTGACTTTCTTTGTCAGTTTTTCTTAAATCTCTCTCTCTCTCTCACTCTTTTTTTTTTTTTTTTTTTTTTTTTTTGCTATTGCGTGCCGAATTTTCTCACTAGAATTTCAACTGGATTTTGCTGTGGAACAACTAATTTTTGAAGTACATGAGCGTTCAATATTGTAGGGTACATCGTCGTAATTATATAAAGATAATAAAAAAAAAGAAATAAGTTGGTCAGTAGTATGTTGCACTCTAATTAAAAAAAAAATCTGAAGAAAATTGGGAAGTTATCGGAATGCTATTTTAAATAATTTTGTTTCCTATAAAAAATAATTTAAAGTCATTTTAATTGAAAAAATTACGTTTTATATAAAAGATACTAGAACAATAAAATATTATTATAAGGAAAAACTGAATGTAATCTTTATAAAATTATAATAACAATATTTTGTCTTAATATGTTACCAGAGAATTAAATTAAATTCAGGGGTTAATTACAGGTGCTGTTTTAGGAGGGGGGGGAGGTAATTTGCGAAAAGGTAAAAGAATTTTTGTGAGTAGTAGTACATAAAAATCCATTTAATTAAACAGGCCCCTTCTAAAAAATTCGAGTATTAAAACGGGTCCCTTCACAAAAGTCTACTACATAAAAACATACTATTCATTATTTATATATTGTTAGGTTTAAAAATCTGTAATTTTCAAAGAAAACTTGTTCCCCCAGATTTTTAAGTTCAGTAACTGTATTTCCTATTTCCTTACAAAATGTTGCTTTCCTCAAACATGAAAT
Source organism: Maratus speculifer (assembly GCA_964019185.1). Lineage (NCBI taxonomy): Eukaryota > Metazoa > Arthropoda > Arachnida > Araneae > Salticidae > Maratus > Maratus speculifer. The sequence goes on from OZ025297.1 coordinate 195,888,629, forward strand.
GGTTGTTCAAAAGTTTTGTCGGTCGATAAGAGAGGGCGTTGCTACTAGTCCAAATTTGTTTTTATTTTGTTGTTTCACTCTTCTTATCAACGTATGTGAAGGTTCATTTCAATCAGTCAATTCATTCTTTGTTTACAAGCCATTTAGTGTCGCCGTGTCACAGTATTTTCGACAATGGAAAAAATTGAATATCGTGCAGTGATAAAATTCTTATTTTTGGAAAGTGTAGCACCAAAAGAAATTCACGAACGAATGTTAAGAGTGTATAATGAACGTTCACCTTCAATTAGAATAGTAGAAAGATGGGTTGCTGAATTTAAACGTGGTCGTACAAGCCTTGAAGACGATCCACGTGAAGGACGTCCAAAAACCGCATCAACACCAGAAATCGTAGCCAAAGTACAGGATATGGTTTTGGAAGATCGTCGATTGACTGATAGGGATTTAGTAGAGGCTCTACACATCTCATTAGGTAGTGTGAGTCATATTTTAAATGAAATTTTGAGTTTTAAAAAGCCGTGTGCACAATGGGTGCCGCATTCGCTAACAATGGAACAAAAACACATTCGAATGCGACTTTCTCAACAACATTTGGAGCGTTTTAAAAAGGATTAAGTGGATTTTGCGCGTCGATTCATCACTATGGATGAGACTTGGGTCTATCACCATGATCCTGAATCAAAACAAGAGGCTAAAGAGTGGTGTGAACCTGGTTGTTCGGCTTCGAAACGAGTTCGTGTCCACAAATCGGCCAAGAAGGTTCTGATATCAATTTTTTGGGATGCGAAAAGAATTTTATTTGTGAATCACTTGCAAACTGGTAAAACAGTTAATTCTGAATATTATTGCAACCTTTTAGACCAGTTGAAGGAAAAAATTCGTGAAAAAAGACCCGGTTTGCAGAAGAAAAAAATCCTTTTTCATCAGGACAACGCACCGTGTCACAAGAGCATTTTGACAATGGCTAAAATCCATGAATTAAAGTTCGAATTGTTGGAGCATCCGCCGTATTCACCAAATTTGGCCCCCAGCGACTTCCATTCGTTTCCAGAACTCAAAAAAATTATGCGTGGCAAGAGTTTTTCGTCAAATGAAGAGGTCATAACGGCTGTTTAAGCGTATTTTGCAGACCTTCCGGAATCTCACTTCAGGGATGGGATCCACAGATTGGAGGATCGTTGGAGCAATTGCATTAATGTTCAGGGAGATTACACTGAATAATAAAGTGTATTTTGAACCATAACATTGTGTTTTCTTATCGAACGACAAAACTTACTGAACAACAATGGCTCTAAATAGATCTCAAATTATGCCTGAATCGACCTAGAAATAAAAATCATTGTAAGTTAGATAAAGTTTTGGAAATTTGTTATGGAAAACTGGACAACAAAACACAGATATGACCACAAAGCTTTTGTGATCATATCGCAGTAGCGGTTCGATTTATTGCTGGCATATAACTTTGTATAATTATGCATACCAAACAAGCAAAGTTTTACGCGTTTTTTCTCACTACTATTTTTTAACATAAATTTATCTTACTTAATAATCGGAAATATAATTTTAAGTAAATAAATTTTTCCTTATCAAAAATACTGCAGGGAAAAAGCGTAAAATATATGGTGCATAATAGCTTTACAAAAAAGCTTTTAATTGTAGGAAAACAATGATTAAAAAATAGACATTTTTTTGTAAAAATTGTGGCCAGCTATTTGCTTAGGAATGTTTCTGGGTTTTGCCGTACTGCATTTAAATGAACTATTTGCATTGCCGAAACTAGCCTTTTTTCCGCTCAGGGTAAACATGGATTTTGGCACTGCCCCTCCACCTTCCTCTGAAAAGGATATTTACAAAAAAACAACAACGACAAAAAAAAAAAAAAAAAAAAAAAAAAAAAAAAAAACCTCAGTAATTTTTTAATAGCCGACTTATTTTAAAATTTTAAATATCTAATCATAAAATAACGCTGAACAATCTGCTTTGTCAAATGTGGATTCACTAAAAATCTTGTCACGAAATAAAAATCACAAAATAAAAAAATCGAAAAAAATCCGTTTTATACAGTATCTTTTTGCTATATCATCTTTAGATTCTGCTATGCTTTAGCATACCCCAGACAGGATGATTTTAACAATACAAGGCTAAACATTGACATGAGTAAAATTGACACACGAAATCTTCATTTGGCGTCCCTTCGTTCTGGTGCCCGGAGCGAATTCCCCCTCTGCCCTCTCCACTAGTTTCGACGGTGACTATCTGCGTTAAATCTTGGGTAAATGTTTAGCTTTTTTACCCTTCAGCCGAAAATTTCTGTAAAGTCTTAAATTTACTATTTGCGCTAAATATAATAAATCAATTTTTTTCAATAAATATTTTGAAGAGATAAAAATTATTGAAACCAAACCTCGTTAAAAGAAAAGCTAGCTTCTTTTATATTTTTGAAGCAAATACAGTTAAGTTTCATAAAATGTTCTTGTTCTTCTCTTTCTTTATTATTATCATTTTCATCTTTGTAAAATTTTTTTGGCATCAAAAATAATGTTCTCTGGTAAAATATTAAAAGAGCATTTGCATTTGGCGACAAATCTATCCAGTTAGAGTGCAATAAAATTTAAAGTAATTATGAAATATATGCATGAATTTCAATTAGAAATGTTTCATTTTCCAATATGATTTTTTTGCCTGTTCTTGGGAAAGAAATTTCTTACCTATTTAATTTTCAATATTTGATGTTCCATTAGCCTTGAAGCAATTTCAAATATGTTAATAACAAGTATAGATTTTAAATTTTTAAATGCACTATAAAAATAAAGATGTATCGAAAATATGAAACATTCATTGTTACATTAAAGCGCGCATCATTCTCGGAAAAGCAAAAGCAGGACTGATAGGCTAGAAAAATGATATACACATATAATGTTGTGTGCATTTTGTGGGGGAGGGGATGTCTATTGATAACGATAACTGTACCTAGGAGGAACGTGGTTTGTCTTTTGATACCGTTATCATTTTTGACCAAAAAAAAAAAAAGTCCGTTTTTATTTTTAACTTAATTTTTACATGAAATATTATTTTATCATTTTTCAAACAGTTATCGATTTTTATGCAAATGCAATGTTATTAAAATAATTATAAAATTATTTAATTCCAAAATACGGAATACCCCTACGTTTAGCATTGCTATTCTACTGTCATGCGTGTATGCATACATTAATTCGCTATTCGACAAATCATATTCGAAGTTGTGTTTGAAACAATACTTGTATTTACTAGTAAATAATAAAAAAATGTTTTCTCCCTGTTTTGTTGTGCCCGCATTCCGAAGTTCTACCTGTCCCGTGTGCAAAAAATTCTAAAAAGGCATTATTACTGTTGAAGGTATTATATAACAAAATGCTATTTTAAAATACTTTTAAACAGTAATTATTTCTTTTAAGTGTTGTTTGATATAAAGTTATTTAACATATAAAGTGCTATTTTATTGATTTATCTTCATCAAAATCAATCAAGTATTTGAAAAATAAATGTAACCATATTTGTATATCACTAAAAACAAAAGGAAAAAAAACTTAAAAAATCAAGGGAATTTTTAGATTAATAAAGATATCATTCCGGAGGAAGAGCATATTCCAGGAATGATAGTGTATGCTATCGTAAGAAAGGAGGGGGTCCAAAATTACCAAAAATTTATAGGAACGTTAAATATGCCTGTACAGTCCTAAACGGGAAAAAAATCTATCTTTTGCTCATGAAGGTAGCATATGCTTCTTGACTAATGTAACGCAAATTTCGCACTTTGGAAATTTGTCGGTTCTATTTTTCTTTTATACAACTAAGATATTTCTTTTGCTATCATGCTCTGTAAAAACTTAAAAATATATATATATATATATATATATATATATATATATATAAGTTTTTTTTATTTATTCAATAATAAAATAAATAAGAAGTATTATCTAAATGAAAGTTGAATAACAATTATCATCACTTTAATAATATCTGTTGTCATATATATTTCTTAAAATATGGTGGATTTTTCATTTATCATCAGATGTATTAAAATGTAGTTCCTGTAATTTTGGATATTTTATATAGAAATGCCCGATAAATAATCTATCACCTATCATAGGATGAGCCCATTACCGTCTGTGTATGTATTTTTTTTCTAAGTTCTTGAATAATTTATACACAATTACAGAATACTTTATTTACTCCAAAACATCCATCTTATTTAAATTAAAATCATCGAATTAAGAGTTTTCTATTATGACTAGAAACAATACCGTCTGCATATTTTGACGGAAAGGTCGCGTTCGTGTGAATGTAGACATCGCAGATGTTTATTTTTCACTCGAAAATCAAAGCGTCGAAAAAATCGGTCGTCTGACATTAGCCTTAACATGTTTAATTTTTTGCGTGGTAATTAAAACAATTCTTTTCTTAAATGTCATGGCATTTGTTATTATTTATTTTTTTAAAGAAATAAGTAAATATCGTAAATTTGTAATGTTTCAAATTTAAATGAAAGTTGTGTATTTTAAATAAAATGAATGGGCGATTGAAAAGTTTATATTTGGTACTACTTAATTTCCAATCGACTGAAAAACTATCGCTTAGCTATGAGATCAAATTCAAATAATGGATGATCGTAAAAATTTCTATTCAATTGTAATTAAACATGATACACGTATTTTTTACGTCAGAAAGTGATTTTTAATTAAACATTTTACCTACATTTTAAAAATATTTTAATAATTTATTTGTTCTTTCATTATTTAAAATAAAATTACGTAAGTTTGTGTAATTTGGTGAAATGGGTCCATAGGATAGCCAGATAGTACCTTATACTTTAAATGAAATTAATGAAATGGCAAAAAAATGTGGCAGGAACATTGGCGATTTCTCCCTTGCGTCCAGCTAAGATAAATATAACGAATTCTTGATTTTTTTCATCCGGGATACTTCAATTTGTCAAAGGATTAAACAAGTAAATTAAATTATGAATGAAAGTAACTTCATAAAATGCTTAGCATTACATTTAATAACAACTAAACTGATCATCAAGTGCGGTTAGTAAAAAAAAAAAAAAAAAAAAAAAAAAAAAAAAATGCTAATCTTTAAATACGTAATGTAATACAGGTGTTGCCCATTTTTTGCAATTTGCTGCTTACTGGATTTTTTTAGAGAAATTATTCTGTGTTTCATATATGTGCTATTACTGAAAGGTTATAACATATTTTGTTGACATTCTTTGGAATGTGCACAAGTAGCATTTTCCTTTTAACTTTATAGGACAGCAATTCTATAAGAAATTAAAGCTATTATAAAAGTTATTATATGGTCGAATAGCCGTTCTTGTGCGGTTGACTTTAAAGCAAGTATATAACTTAAAATTATCAATATTTGACAAATTTTTGTGAGGTAAGTCAAGAGTGATTTTTTGACATTATGTACAGCAAAAAAATAATTTTTTTTTCACTATTTTTCAGTAGATAATTAATAAAAATAACTTTTCGAGAATAATGCTTTTCGAGAAATAAAAAAGTAATACATTTAAAGTTTAACGCATTGATTAAGCAGGGATCATAACATTAAAACATAAGATATAATATACATAAACAGATATATTACAGTCACAATTTTCCTTTTATGTTGATAGTTTTAAAGTTTGCAAAAAAATGACAATCTTTCAAATGTTTACTTCTTAAAAAATCGAATATTTTGAAGATTTAACAGTTGCACGCCCTCTTAAGCTAATAGACTACCATATCTGCTGCGCTATTGCTAAGAAATGTCGTTCAATAAATGTGGATAGTTCCTACGAAAAAGAAATACATAAATATAAAAAAAATAATACACTCGTATAGATTATATCGTTCTTTTTATTGAAATATATAATTATTTATCGTATAAACATGAAGATGAAAAAAAAAAGTTTTTATTATACGCATTTTTTTTTTTTGGGGGGGGGGGGTTTAAATGATTTATTGAGCATGTGTATGCATGAACATGATTCCGTGGATGTGTATGCGCTTATGCATGCGGTATGTGGGGGGAAAATTGTATATCATGCAATAATAAATACTCTTTTCTGCTTAATATGTTGATGAAATTTTTAATTGAGAATACTTATATCTAAAAACCGCATGCAAATGAGTTTTTTTAACGTCTTTTAATAATATATTTAATAAGATAAATTTTAAAAATCATTGAATTCGTTAAACATACACCGTTTTATTGCAAATTGAAAAAAAAATCTTATTTAAAGATAAAGCATTACATGCGTTCTTGTTTGCTCATAAAATATTTTAAACTGTAAACTTTATTTTACTAGTATAATGATACAAACTGTATTTCTATTACTCAATAATATATTTGTTTATGACTGTTTATATCTGAGCAATCATACGAACTGGAGGGGGGGGGGATGCCCTCCATGGAATTCTTTGTAAGGTATCTTAAACTGTATTTACGCAAAATTCAAATAAAACAATGGCAAACTCCAAACAATCAGGTCGAGAGCGATTAGTTTCAATCGCAGCATATCCCATCAGCCAGCTTTTAGAGCGGAACCTCTTAGCCACTGGTAAGGCGTAAGCAAGGATGCTCTTTGTTATGCGATTTTCCTTACACCAGTTTTGTTCTAAACATAAATTCAAAAGTTGTATGAAATCATTATAGATGTTCAAAACAAAAATTTCTTTGTTTTATCTGTAAATTTGCTCAAATACTTCAAAAATTAAAAAATAAATAATTGAAAAATAAAACGCATTAAAATAAAACTTTATCCATAAATTTGTGAATATTTCTTATAATATTTGAAATAACTTCATTTAATAAATTTCTTCGGAATTTTAAATAATTTTTATGTTTTTATTGGTGATAATTTACGTTTGATAAAAACAAACACAACCCCATGCTCATTTGCGTAGCAAAATCTGTTTACTTAACAAAACGGTATATTTGCGTAATCTTTCTACAGTTATCGGTCTTTCCCAAGCCAACGAGATATTTTTTTTTTTTCTCTGAAACTGCAAATTAAACATTTCTGAATAAATATTTCCCAAGAGGCAAGTTTGGCTAAATTATAGTTCCCGGTAATAAATGGAACTCTTACTTTGAAGCTATTTTAGCTAATAACGGATCAGCGCAAAAGTGAAACGTGGATAGAATGTTAAGTTTACAGAAAGGCAAGTTTGTAACAGCACTTGAGCGTTACAAATTTATGGTAGTTAGGTTGATGGGACATTAATATAAGATATCTTGCGCTAGTTTTATAGTTCCGTCTAATTAGCAGTTCATCAGATAAATTGTAGGTATGTCTCTTTAAATATATTATATGCTTCCAAATAAATTAAAATAAATAAAGTACATAAGTTTAGCAATGCATAAAATAACTTTACTTTTAAAAAAGTATTTTTTGTGCATGTTTCATTAATGATAATTATTTGTAAATATAAAAGTACAAACATATGCTTGGCATATTTGTGAATGCAATATTCATAAATTATTTGTTAGAAATCATTTTATTTTTTAATATGTTAGTTAATGAAAATAAAATCGATTGTATATTATAGGTACGGATTTGCACTGTTAGAAATTTGCAGCATTCTGGCCAGTCTATCGATTGATTTTGAAAAAAGGGGTACATAGCTTTAATTTAACTCTATTATGATCATAAAATGAGCAAAAATATGGTCTGAAAACTATTAAATTACGGTTGTGTAACAGTTTGCGATAAAAACGGTCAAGTGACTGACAGAATGCTCTAAAATTTTTAACAGTGCGCAGTCGTCAGTCGCCTCGCAGCGACTACATTTTTTGACATAGAGACTGATTTTGATAGTCTAAGCTATAATTCTTCGGTGAATTTTGCACTTTTTTATTATTCGACGATAATTGCGATTTTTCGCAATCCTCTGACAAGAATCCCACGTTTTTTTTGGCGACCTTCTGATGAAAATAACTTATTTATAAAAGTTATTGATATTTGGTTCTAGGCATCCCAGTTTCCTAAAGAATTCTTAACTTCCTAACACGTTTTTTGATTTACAATGCAAACATGTATCTGCTACATATTTTTACTTTCTTCTATCTTTACAAGAAGAAAGTATTGGATTCATGAAAATTTTCGACTTCCGGTTTTCGACGGATTTATACGTTTTAGAAGGTCCTGAACACGTTTTGACTATTTTTAGAAAATGTCTGTCTGTGAGTCTGTCCGTCTGTCTGTCTGTCTGTCTGTCCGTCTGTCTGTCTGTCTGTGTGTCTGTCTGTATGTGACAAAAAATTTGTGGGCGCTCTATCTCAAAAACTAATGCTCGAAATTTAATAAAATTTTATATTCAGTTAGACCTTGATATGAATTAGTGCCTATTGGTTTTTGGTGAAAATTGGCCAGCAGGTGGCGCTGCTATACTACGTTTTTCATGATTTTCAAGATTGCTATATCTCAAGAACTAATGCACAGAATTTCACCAAACTTCAGATTCTGTGACCCCTTGATATACATAGACGCTGATTACGTTTTGGTGTAAATTGGCCAGCAGGTGGCGCTGCTATGCCACGTTTTTCATGATTTTCATGATAGCTATATCTCAAGAACTAATGCACAGAATTTCACCAAACTCCAGAATCCGCGATACCCTGAGATACATAGCCGCTGATAAGGTTTTGGTGTGAACTGCCCTATAGGTGGCGCTGCTATGCTACATTTTGCACGATTTTTGCGATGGCTATATCTCAAGAACTAATCCAGAGAACTTCATCAAATTTTAGATTCTGTCACACTAGAATATATAACATAATTAGACGCTGGTTGCATTTTGGTATTAACCTTGCAACAGGTGGTGCAGCTATGCTGCATTTTGCACGATTTTTCCGATAGCTATATCTCAACAACCAACCCACAGTATTTCATCAAACTTCAGATGTTGTTACAAAATGACATATAATATAATTACACGATGATTACGTTTTGTTATAAAAACTTCAACTGATGGTGCTGCTGTGCTATATTTTACACGTTTTTTTTAAACTAGCTATATCTCAAGAACTAATGCACAGATTTTCATCAAACTTCAGATTCTTTTACACCATAACATAATTAGACGCTTTTTTACGTTTTGGCATAAATTGTCCAAGATATGGTGTTGCTGTGCTACGTTTTGCAATTTTTTTGTCATAACTATATCTCAAGAACTAATGGACGAAATTCCATCAAGTTTCAGATTCTGTTAGGTCTTGACATAAATAGATGCTTTTCAGGTTTTAGTATAAATTACCCAACATGAGGCACTACTAAGCTCATTTTCTCAGAATATTAATTAAATTTTGCGTTTTAGGCTTTTCGGATACCAGAATCTCATTAGACTAGGTCAAATGTTCGAGGAAATTCGATAGTGGATAACTTTAGGGTCACCACTTTTTTTTTTTTTTTTTTTTTTTTTTTTTTTTTTTTTTTATTATTATTATTATTAAAATGTACTTATGAGATAGAAGAAAGTTTTTGGATTGACACATCCAACTAGTTTGTTGTTGCTTTTACATGGAAAGTTGTAATAATCTCAGTTTTCAAAAAAATTATAATACTTTTATAGCTTTTTTTTGTTTTTATTGTGTACTTGATGAACGTAATACTAGGTCATTTTGTGAATCTCAAGTTTTATACTTAAACATTCATTTCTATAGATTTTCTTTTCTTTTCTTTTCTTTTTCTTTTCTTTATACATAAATACTGTAAAACAATCTGTAGTTTTTGCAGAAAAATATTGTATTTTTTACAGTAAAAAACTGTTTTAAAGAAAAACGATATTTTTCTCTAAAAGAAACTAAATTTTGCAATTTTTACAAAGAAAAAAAAAGTTGCATTTTTTACAGATAAAATCTGTTTTAATGAAAAGTTACTTATATTTTCTGTAATTTATTCGGTTTTAAACTGACGAAAAAATGGAAAGTTTTTTCCTGTCAATTTAAAAGATTTTTTTTTTTTTTTTTTTTTTTTTTTTTTTTTTGTGTGTGTGTGAGTGTGTGTGTGTTTGTATAAATATGTGTGTGTATATATATATTACAGTATATAAAAGTACCCTTCATTCAAAAATATTAGATGTGTTTCTAAACAATCAATGTTCGAAACATTTATAACTGAAAAATATTTAATTACCTTCTTTTTAATTAGTTTACTGATATTAACTTTTACTCAATTTATATATATATATATATATATATATATATATATATTTTGAAACGTAATTGACGTAAGTATATTTCTCTAGTGTTTGAAAATTCCATTAGCCTTTACCGAAGGCATTTATTAACTTTCAAAGCAAGTTTATAGGGCTTGGTTTTCAAAAAATTAAATTAAATTTAGAGTTCCATTTATTGAATATTTTTGAAACAGTAAGTCATTTTATACATTTATACGCATTCATCTGTATTATATTGTTCCTTATTTATCTCTTTTTATCTATATCTCATTGAATATGCTCATAATTAAAATATTGGATAGTATTTTTGTTTTATTTAATTTTATTTCATTTGGTAAATCTACACGAAATTTGCATCTTTAATCATTGGAAAGTTATCATTTTCGCTGACAGATAAATTTTTATTACAGAATACACTATGTTAAATAATTTTGAATAAATATTATCCGAGTGGCTAATTAAACTAGATTATAACACCTTATACTTTTCGAGCTCATAATTTGGAAAATAACATTCCAAATTGCAAGGCGATAAAAGTAGTAATAAAATAAGGAATATTCAAATATCGAGACTTTGAGTTTTGTAACAGGAAAATTATTTAAAAAATTACAATAATTCAATGTATTAAGAAATATCAATACTTGGTGTTTTGAATTTATTTTGAAGTTATTGTTATTTGATAAATTACAAATCGAATTATATATTTGATATTTAAAATAACTTGGATAATATGTATTAAATTCTGAAAAGTCCGAAGTTATGTTCCATTAAACATTTATAAGAATAAAATTGATAATTATGAAAAATGCTTGTATTTAACTTTGATAGACGCGGATATAAAAAAAAATCTTATAAAAAAAAATCATAGCAAACGCGGTAGCGTTTTGTATAACATGTTTAATAAAAGGAAAATGCAATCGTCTTTTTGAAATATCTGGCGAACCATTTACGTAAGACAGTGTTTTTTTTCAATAGATATAACTCGATGAGACGAATAAAATGACAGCATTAAAAGAAATATCGTAGTTTACAGTAGTTTTTTATTTAACTTTTAACGAAATAATGTAGATGTAAAATTCAATAAGCGATAACTAACTATCCTGTGGATGGATTAACTCCATTTTTAGTTTATTTTGAAGTAAAACTTAAAATAGATTTTTTTTTCAGATTTGTAATGTTTGAGAATCGCTGAGAAAATCGAATTTGTGTCTTAAAACTCCAGTTGAACATTTTTTCTTGTTGTTGCTGTTGTAGATTTTTTTATTCATTGCCAGCAACTTTAAATAAATATGATTTTTTCATGCATGTAGCATAATTTATTCAAATTAAATAAATCACATGATAAGCATGGTTATTTGTTTTTATTTCGAAACATTTAGTTTCAGTTCTTTGAATAAAGTTGTGAGCGCACTGTAATTTTTTTTGCTAAACTCCTTGGTTTATTTTTCATACATCATGCATTTTATATGGCAATGCAACAACTTTCTTAATTATTCTAATACAAGAATAAAATTCTGAGAGCAGCAAATATTTTGCTTTTCAAGATGTGAAAAGATCTTCAGTTTTTAGCAAAAAATTTAAATGGCAAGTGATAAAAAAGGCTCTGGTGAGCAACAAAAAAGATTAATATGTTTTTTAAGTATTAAAAAGTGTTTGACAAGTGTTTCTAATTAAACATGGGAAAAGACAAGGGGTCCCTTCTTGGCTGCAGCTCCCAGTCAATACGAAATCTGAAAAAAATCTTATTTGCGCTTTTTCCATATAAAGGTAATTTGCGTAAAACCGTCTTTCTTTTTAGTAAAATTTTCAATGCTGCTTTACATGTGAACCGCACTGTTGACTCTGCAGTGCAGATGCACTACAAATCAGATTTTTGTGCAGTTCTACCCTACGGGCGTGCTTGGTGGCGCTGCAATGAGTACGATACGCTGCAGGAACTAAGGTTTCTGGTACTATTTTGTCTTACATTCATGTTTTATTATGTTGCGTTTTTTCTGGTTACGTCTTTGCACTACACATTTTTATGGTAATTGTGGCTAAGTAATTTATGTGGAAAAAGCGCAACTATGTTTAATTTCAAATTTGGCATTGACAGTGAGCTGAAGCCAAGAAAGAATCCATTTTCTTTTCTCATGATGAATTCGAAGCACTTGTCAAACACTTTTTCATACTTAAAAACATATTAAACTTTTTTGGTGGTCACCAGGGTATTTTTTAATACTTGTATTAATGTATTTGAAGTTAAAAGAAACTGATTACTTGAATAAAACTAATCCGATGTGAAATTGCAAATCTTTCTTCTGTGTCATATGTATGAATTCTCAAAAGTCGCTATTACATTAACAATACATTACATTAGCTGTTTTTGCTCATCATGGGGATTTTAATTATATGAAATTCCGTGCATTAGTTCTTGAGATATGGCTGTGCCCGAAAAAATATAAAATCTTCAAAATGCAGCATAAAGTTACACCTTTCTGGTAATTATCATCGAAACGTTATGTGCAGACGCTTGTGTCAACATCAATCAGACATTATTTTTAAAAAACAGCAATTTTACAGATGTAAGTTATAGGCAACTAAATTCTGATTAAAATTTCATCTGTGCACTGTAATTTATTTATCTATATTTTATTGTTGTACATTTAACACAATTTATCTAAATCTCATTGAATATATTCATAATTAAAATATTGAAAGGAAAAGATCACTACTCCTACTTAATTTTACTTGATATTTCTAGAAGAAATTTGCATCATTAATCAATTGAAAGTTATTATATTATCTGACAAAGAAATTTTTATTATAGAATACGCGATTCTAAATATATTTGAATAAATATTACCCGAGTTGTTTGTTAAACTAAATTCTTACGTCATTTGCTTTTCGACTTCATAGTTTGGAAAATAACTTATTCTAAATTGCAAGCCGATAAAAATAATAATGAAATAAGAAATATTCAAACATCGAGACTTTGAGTTTTGTAACAGGAAAATTATTTAAAAATTTACAATAAAGACATGCATTAGGAATTATTAATACTTGATACTTTGCATTTATTTTGAAGTTATTTATATTTCGTTCTAGGCATCCCAGTTTCCTATAGAATTCTTAGTAACCTTACACGTTTATTATTATTACTATTATTATAATTATTATTAACGGTGCAAACGTGTATCTATTACATGAACTTTTGTTGTTACCGTAACATAAAAAGTTTTAAAAATCATAGATTTCTAGAAAAAAAAAATTAGTAACTTTACATTTTTTTTTTCTGTGTATTTGCTGAACATATCAGTAGTTCATTTTGTGAATCTGCAAGTTTCATACTTATACATTTTTTTCTTTATTTTTATATATATATTTATTAATTTATTTACAGTGTATAAAAATACCTTTAATTAAAAAATTATTAGATCTGTTTCTAAAAATTGAATGTGGGAAATATGTATTACTGTAAAATATTTAATTATTTCCTTTTTCTTCAATTTTTTGACATTAACTTTTACTCAGTTTATTTTTGCTGTAAATTTACCAAAAAAAAAAAAAAAAAAAAAAAAAAAAAAAAATATGTTATACATTTTTGTTTGCGAAGAATTTTGATATTTAGAATTTTCTCTAAGGTTTGAAAATTCCAATAGCTTTTTTGGAAGACATAAATCAGCTTTCAAAACAAATTTAGAGGATTTGGTTTGCAAAAAATTAACTTGAATTTAGAGTTGTATGTTTTAAATAATTTTCGAATTAGTAGGGCATGTTATAGATTTATACGCATTCATCGTTATATTATTGTAATTTATTTATCTCTGTTTATCTAAATCTCATTGATTATGCTCATAGTTAAAAGATTGGATAGTATTCCTGTTTCATTTCATTTGGTAATTCTACAAGAAATTTGCATCTTTAATCATTTGAAAGTTATCATTTTCGCTGGCAAAGAAATTTTTATTACAGAATATGCGACGTTAAATAATTTTGAATAAATATTACCCGAGTGGCTAGTTAAACTAAATTCTAACGTCATACACTTTTGGAACTCATAGTTTGGATAATAACATATTCGAAATTGAAGCCGTTAAAAGTAATAATAAAATAAGAAATATTCAAATATAGTTTTGTAACAGGAAAGTTATTTAAGATTTTATAATAATGCCACGCATTAAGAAATATTAATACTTGATATTCTGTATTTATTTTGAAGTTATTTATAATTGATAAATTATAAATCAAATTTTATATTCGGCATTTCGAATATCTTGCTAAATTCCTTTTAAATTATGAATAGTCCAAAATTCTGTTCTATTAATTATTTATTAAAAAAACGTTCAGGATTATGAAGAATTCTTGCATTTTACCTTCATAGACACTGTCACATAGTTCTGAAACAAGAAAAATAAAAATGTATTTGAGTGGTTGGTTGTATAGTCTTTAATGGCGGAAAGTCCCTTGAGGGACATGCTGCGCCAAAAAATGTATTTAAAGTTAAAATGATTTACTTCCCCAATATTAAACCATGTATTCTGGATATTGTACGACAGGGCATCGTTACATACTTGATTGTTTTTACTCTGTGTATATACGAATTTTCTGATAAACGATGCTTACTAATTGGTTGTTTGATGTATAATTTTTGCATAATCAAAATCTATTGAGATATACTTATTAAAAATTAAATGAGAGAGAGCTGTAGATTCATGAACTTTGATCTTGGGGAATACAGCCTGTAAGTCCTAAGAAGTTTTAACTAAAACATCTTTTTTAAAGTTTTTATCATGTCTTTTATTTTTTTTTGTCGATTTTTAAGTAAAACAGTGCTCTTTTTTAAAATTCATATTGTATATTTTATTTTTGAATGAAAGTTAAATATTGAAATTTGTCTTGTGATTTGCATATTTTTCTATTTATTTTCTATATTGCATTCTAATGTGTGAAATTATTCATAATAAAACGCTTATTTTTTTTCAAAAGGATTAGAATAACATTTGTTTTCCAACGCTATAAACACATTTACTTTCTTCTATCTTTACAAGAAAAAAATACTATGGGATTCGTGAAAATCTTTTAATCCCTGTTTTTGACGGATTTACACGTTTCAGGTGTCGAAGATTCCAAAAAAGCATGTTTTTACGGTATGTCATTTGTGAGTTTGTCCGCCTGTCTGTGATATACAGACGTCTGTCTATATTCTTCAGCTTCTCTGTGTGACGTAATTATTTTGAGAGCTCAAGAACTAATGGATAGAATTTAATAAAAATTTATATTCAGGTAGTTCCCGATATAAATTGTTCTGGATTAGTTTTTGGTTTAAATCGACCAACAGGTGACTCTGGTGTACTGCCTTTTTATGGTTTCTGCAACAGTCCTATATCAAGAACTACCTCACGGATATTCGTCAAACTTAGATTCTGTTAATCATTAACATGAATGGATACTATTTATATTTTGATGCAAATCGCTCCAAAGATGGCGCTTTTATGCTGCTTTTTTCACATCTTCCGCAACACCTCTATCTCAAGAACTAACGCACGGATTTTCATCAAACTTCGGATTCCAGTAGTCCTTGATATAAAACGATGCTGTTCACAATTTGGTGTAAATCACTCAACAGGTGGCACTTCTATGCTGCTTTTTTTTACGATTTCCGAAACAGCTCTTTCTCAAGAACTAATGCACGGATTTTTACCAAATTTCAGACTCAGTTAGTCCTTAATATGAATGGATGCTGTTCGTATTTTGGTGTAAATAACTAAACACGTGACACTGCTATGCTTTTTTTAAAGATTTCTCCAATCACTGTGCCTCAAGAATTAATGCACAGATTATCATGAAACTACAAATTCAGTAAATCCTTCATATGAAGTGATTACGAATACGTTTTGTTATGAATCGCTCAGTGGGTGGTGCTTCGTTGCTGAATTTTGCCCGATTCTCGAAATAGCACTATCTCAAGTACTAATGAACGGATTTTTATCAAATTTCAGATCCAGGTTTATCTTGATAAATATTATTGCTGATTATATCAAATAGATGATGCTGATTATTGCAAATCAAACAACAGTTGACCCTTTTATTCTTTATTTTTTCCTATATTCACAATAGTCCTGTTACAAGAACTAATGCATTTTGTACTGTGCATTTTGTAATGGATTTCATACCATTAGAATCCTCACGATGGACATAGAATGCCTTTAAATTTTGACATTGAGATAGCAATATTTGAAATTAAGACATGAATGAGATAGGAGGAAGTTTTGGAATTACCACATCTGACTAGATTTTAACTTTTTAATAATGTTTAATGAATTATTGTTTAAATAATAACCTTTCAAGTAGTTAGTTAACTTTTTCTTTCTTTTATTCAGTTGTGCAGCAGAAATTTATACCTCAAGTTTATGATGACTATGTCATCCGAGGAAACACAGCTGTTCTCCGATGCCATTTGCCTTCCTTTGTTAGAGAGTATGTCACTCTCGATTCGTGGCTTAAAGATGAAGAAAGTGTTTTAAAAAGCACAGACATAGGAGGTAAGTCTTCATTGATTTTCTATAGCAAAAATATTCGAACATTTTTAAAACGTAAACTTCGATCAAAATATCGATTTTTCAATGATGCAATAAAATCAAATCGACTGTTTCGTCTGTCTAATTCTACTTAAACTGTGTCTGTATCTTAATTATAACCAAAGTTACAGTAGTTTAAAGTTGCAACTATTACATATTTTAAATTGTGTTTAGAAGTTATTTTTAGCTTTTTCTCAAAATTAAGTTTTTTAGATTTTTACTGTACGCAAAACATTCTAAAACAAAACATCTATGCAGAAAATACAAAGAAATTTCATGTTCTTCTTTTAAAAATATATTTTGCATGAATACACTACACTCATGATACTATATTAAAAAGATTTACATTTACACTGGTATAAATAACAAACTTGAGACAACAAATTTTGCGAAATTTTCATTATATTAGTACTTTAACTACCATATCCTCTGAGATAGAGATGCGACTATAATATATGTAGTATCAGCCCTACAGAAAGTTATTCTGTTTATTACGTAATTTATAAAATGCCAATGCATTGTTTTATTTTTAAGTTATCACATTTTGCGGAAATGTCAATTTTTGACATAATTTTGACTTTTTTTCTCTGTAAAAAATTATTTATGGGTAGTTTTTGAAATGTAGATATTTTTTCAAAGTTTTAAAGTAAATATCTATATAAAAAAAATGGATAACAAGAAAACAGAAAAAAAAATCTCACGTTGTGCGGATATTTTAATATTCGTTGGCATTGAACAAATATTTGGAAACAATCATATTTAACACCTATGATTTATGTTATATTATAAACATAAAATTATTTTAAGTACTTCTATTCTAATAGTGCAAATGCAGTTACTAAAAGCTTTCTTCCATCTTCAGCAAATTTGTCTAGGATTACAACTATCTCAATTACAGCAATCCCATGATTTATGCTAGATACTTGATGTGAAGACCTATTAATTTATGAATTGTTGTCGGTTCTTGAATTGACAGTGAGAAGAAAAAATATTCATGCAAAGATATCTTCAGGTTTTCCTCAAATACTGCCAGAATTTATATTCGACCAATGAACTTCAAATGCCATGTCCATTTTAATGAAACCCAATGATTACAAATAATCTATTGTCTTGAAAATGTCTTTATTGTAGATACACTCGTTATTTATCACATCTCGAATCACACGTGTCTTAACGTTACTGTAAAGTAATCTGATCTCTTTCAACCAAAATTGAATATGTCGATGAATTTTTTGATTGTTTTAATTCTAACTATTTAAAATCAGTAAAATATTATCAGATTTTTCATCAGAGAATCTATTATCGCATTGCAACGAAACAATAAATTACTGCTAACTTTTACGAATTCATGGTTTTTATTATTATTATATCGTATATGTTTATATGTTTGTATCCGTGTAACATAATCGAAAATTTCCAGGAAAGTATTTTCTCTATTTAGCTGTTAATATGATATTCTCGAAAAATATAAAACCCGATAATTTATAGAATACCTCATTAGAGCTTGTGGCATTGCAACCACTGTTCCACACACAGATAAAAATTACTAACGCTTACTAAATATTTGAAGTCAGGATTTAAATATAAATGGGCTTAAAACATGGAGCCAAGGTTTAAATTTGGAATAAATGCTAAATATTATTCTAAAAATAAATTTTTTGCAGTAATGTAAACAACCTATGGTTATTTCATATGATCTGAAAATAGAAAGACTAAAAAAATGCATAATAAACCACCGTTTAATTTAAATAGAAAATAAAATTCGTGATCCTAATTTACCTTAACCAGAATCTCTATATTCCTATTTACAGTGAAAATGCTATTCCTTTGGTAATTTGCATGATGCAGTTTATTTACATTTAAATTCGTCCGTTGCAATAGTAACCATTTTCTCTTAAAAACAAACTTTTTCTAATTTTCAATCCGTATCAATATTTCATACTTTTTAACCATTTGGAAAATGATTGTTGTTTTCGGTCCAGAATCGATATATTTGATTCCTTGTAGTTTTCAGCATTTTATTGGTCCAAGAATATTAATGTTTAATCCGTGACGTACGTAATATGTGACTCTGTTATTACGTAAGCCACATTTTGATCATTAAAAAATTGTGTTTTTACTGATTTAAGTAACTCAAACATTTTGTTTTGGGCAATGGGTGGTCCGCATTTTTTTAAACTAAATTATTCTACTTTCACGAACAGCATTTTTCTTACAGTTTTAGGAAAACAGTGATTACTTCTATAAAGAATTCCATTTTCACTCTAAAAGAAATTGCTCATGTAGAATGTTAGTCACACTTTATAATTAGCATGGTCCTTTTTTTCTGTTAGAGATTGCGGCAAAATTTTAAATTATTTATCACAAAAGAATACAATTTTTATGAAAGATTTCTTTTACATTATATTGCTCATTCAATTTATTATTATTTTTAGATATAAACGAGTCAAAAAATAATATTATATTGATGTTTTAGTGAATAGTGGATATATGTACTCTTTTATTTAATAAAAATACTCTTAACTATAAATTACGCGTTTTTAGAATCTTATTAAAATATTATTTTTCTCAGAATATTCTTCATTTTTTTAATAATTTTCGTTGCTGTTTAGCAATTCTTTTTTTAAAGGTCTTCCTTGAATATTTTTATCATACCTAACGTTGTTTTTGTATGCTTGATTTCAAAGAAAACCAAAGCTAGTTCTTCGAAAAATTAAGGAGCTGATATGTGCCAGAAATAAGCATTATGAATGCAAATAAATAATGATTTTTTTTCATAGTTAAATAATAATAAAGAAGGAAATATAGTACAAAACGTTGAATAAAATCAATCATTCCATTGGAAAAAAAGTATAAAAAGCAGTAAGTACATTAAGGCACTGTATTTCATTCTGTTAATATCAAACTTTAAGAAAAATTAATATGCCCTCGAATAAGCTTATGCAAAAGTGATATTATATTGACGTTTTAGTGAATAGTACATATTTGTACTAATTTATTTAATAGAAATACTCGTTACTATAAATTAAGCTTTTTCTTACAATCTTACTAAAATATTCTTTTTCTCGGAATATTCTTCATTTCCTTATTAAATTCTGTTGCTCCTTAGAAATTCTTTCTTTAAAGGTTTTCTTTGAATATTTTTATCACAACGTTTTTGTATGCTTGATTTCAGGGAAAATCAAAGCCAGTTCTTCGAATAATTAAGTGGCTGATATGTGCCAGAAATAAGCAATATAAATGCGAGTAGATAATAATTTATTTCTTCTTCTTCTTCTTCTTCTTTTTTATTTTTGCATAGTTAAATAATAATAGAGAAGCAAATATAATACAAAATGTTGAATAAAAAAAATCATTCCATTGAAAAAAAAGGCATAAAAAACAGCATATTAGATATATTAAGATACTGTATTTCTATCTGTTAATATAAAACTTTAAGAAAAATTAATTTATCCTCGAATAAGCTTATGCAAAATAAAGCTTATAAAAAAGGTGTCAAGTATACTATAGAATGTGTCCAAAAATTAATTTCTTATTAAATTACTTACATTAAAATTAAATTCTTAAGGAATATTTTAAAAGGTTCCCTATGTGAAAGTATGTCTGAAGAGGAAAGTGATTTCCAAAATAGTTTGAGCTGTGTTTATGTTAACAAAGACTAATTCGATTTTTACTGCCAATTTTCTCAAAAACTTGATTTTGGTCATTTCAAGCATAATTTCTATTAAAAAAAATGTATACGCTTGCAGGAAAATTTCACGAGAGAGTATGAAATTTATAGAGTTACAAAATAATCTACTTTTATATATATTCAGCAAATATACTGTAAAAAAAAAATCTGAAAAATTACAAAACATTTTCCAGGAAACCGGGATTTCTAGAGCTTTTTATGTTACGGCAACAACAAAAAATCATGCAAAATGTAACCGTTTGCACTATAAATCAAAAAACCTGTAAGATTACAGTTTTTTTTTTTTTTTTTTGAAACTGACATGCGTAGAATATTTTATGTAACTTGAACCCAAATTACACATACAGACAATTATAGTAATAATACGATAGCTTCAATGTATTTATTGGTAACAAAACTAGATTTTTAATTTGCAGTTTTTTTTTTTTTTTTTTTTTTTTTTTTTTTTTTTTTTTTTGTAGAGCGTACAAATAATATTTTAGTAAGCATATAGACTTCTGAAACTTTACATCTGTAAAATTTCAGATTTCTTTTACAATGCAGGAGATTTTAAAATTATGACTATTTTTAATTTTAGGTGTAATTTTTATGATTTTTTTTATTTTACATTTGTTTCTTTAAGAACTAATCATATTTCATCCACTGTTGGTGATTTTAAACACATATTATATCTCTATTCAATACCTATTCAACTGTTATTCAATTATGATGAAAATAAGCGCATAAAGGTATAAGTTGAATTCGTTTACTGAAAAAAAGTAAGATTTCAGATTAAACTATAAAACTTGATATGCATCTAAACATTTTTTTAGAAGAAAAATCTTTAGTATATATATCTTTTTTAATTTAGGGTTTAAATTCCATATCTAAAGTTAATCAGATTCAAAATTAACAATCATATCTCGATCTCATTAATATATGATAGTTATTAATTTCTTATTTTTGTATTTTTTTCTATTAATATAATATATGAAACGTACTGTTCAGTATTTTTGATTTTAAAAATTGCTTAAAAGTACCTTTTTAAAAACTCAATTGTATTGATAATTAAATTAAGTATTATATAAAACTTAGTTTTCTTCTTCAAAAACTAGATAATGTATAGCAATAACTAAATCTAATTTACATTATCTATGTAACTTTCTATATTCATGTTCATGCATAGAGGTTATACAGAATAGCATAAATATTTAAAAAGTAAATATTTTATTAAACTAATTAAAAGCATTCAATGGCGGAATATATATGTATATACATAGATAAGTTTTTTTACTCGTTTCAAATGAACTTTGCTTCAAAAGAAAAGAATATTTACATGTTGAATTATTTCAGGGAGTAAAATGAAGAGAAAAAACAGTTCCAATTTCGTATTAAGTTTGAAAGAAAATTAATCCTCTCTTTTTTACACAAGGAAGTTTTTTTTTCCGCATTACCTGGATGAAAAAGTAAAAGGGAGTTTTCAAGATTTAATTTTTAAGCTTGGTTTATTCAAAAGTTGAAAAAAAGGACGAATAATTGAGAGGTACTGTTAAAAATTCATGGATGCCGAGAATTATATATTGATATTTGAAGTTCTTTTTTTTTTTATCTCTTCAAAATATTTTAAAAGAAGTCTCGCAAATGAAAAAAAAAGTTTCTTTTAAACTTTTATTTTAGTTTTGTTTCTTTATTATTTTTTAATATATGTATTAGTTATCAAGAGAAATCAAAACATAGTAAATAATAAACATGCTTACTATTCACTTTAAAGATAAATAAATCAAGTGTTAATTACACTTAATTATTTTAATTATTATAAATCTTTTTTTGTCTAATTTAAAGTTTATTTTATACATTTTTTATCAAAGTAATTAAGATATATCTTCCATACCAAATATTAAAATGATTATTCTTTTAAGTAATTAATGGATTAAAAAACATAACCACTACCGTCCCTTGGACCCAAACGAGGACCTGTATTTTTTTGCCATTTTATTATTTGTAGTCGAACATATGTATAATATCAATATAATAGTGATACGTTTTAAAGGCTAAGATTCAAACATATGTATAATATCAATATAATAGTGATATGTTTTGAAGCTTAAGATTCGAACTAATGCAAATAAAATAAAAATCTTGCTCTGAAGTCAAGTAGGGGAAGAGATAACTCAGTAATAGTTAATAATACTGAACTAATTAACAGTAGTGAAGAATTCAATAAACTGAAGGCAACCATTATACCATTTTCAAATAAGAGGAGATTCTACTGGGTGAACAGAAAATGATGAAATTAGTGAAAAGTGTTTGGCCATTTATCACGTATATATGAAACATCTTTCACCAAAGAAGTTTAAAAAGCGCAATTTTATATGGGAATGGCAAATAGAAAGCATAGGATCAAAGAACTCATAGCAGTCATCAAATACAACAAGAAAACTGAGGCTGGTATCTTTCGATCTTCTCCTGCTGACTCCATTCACTGCAGCTTTTCTTACCGGTCATTGTTCTTTTAAGGCATACCTCTTCAATTCAAAAAAGCTCTTTCAGCTCTGTGTGACTGCGGTGGTGTTGCCGATGCCTCTCACTATTTCTATAATTGCCCTTTAACAACTCGCTGGCGTATTCGCCGTCCTCCTGTTCTTCCCGACGGCTTTGTCTTGCAAATATTTTATCTCGCCCGACTCTGCTCTCAAAGATTAAAAACATCTTCAAGTTCTTACGCGACCTTTCAATTTTAATCCATCTCTGAGACTGGGGCTTGGATTCCCAGTTATTCAGTACCCATTGTCGTGTCGCAGCAGCCTTGTTAATATTGTCTTACTTAATGTGCTTATTGACATTTTATAAACTTTGCGAATGTAATATTTACTTATATCCTGTGTATAATGGAGATTCCATTATATATAGTATTTTTCGGTCAAAACTCACTCCTTTTATAAAACTGCATTTCAGTTAAGCTTTATAAATTAAGAATTAGATATTCATTGCGTCATTTTCCCACTGTATAATATTCTATGAAGTATAGAAAACCTCTCATTAATTCTTTTCTTTTACACGATTTTTTTCTGATGTAATGACTAACAGAAATAAAATAATGAAAAACAATTCTTTTCACCCTGCCCTCTCCAAATTCCGTTGAGAGCTATCTCTGCGATTTCAACAACTAAAATAAAATCTAATCTTTGTACAGCTGCCGATGATATCCTTTCTCTTCAAAAACATTTAGTCCTGCAAATTATTTCGTGGGTGCGTCTTAATGATTCGTCTATTTTACGGTATAAAATGTGAATGTAAGCAGATGTTTTCATCGTTCCGTTGAGAGATTTTTCAATTCTCATGAAATTACTCTGTTAACCCTTTTGTGCCTGCTCCCATAATCTACATATTATCAATTGGCTTTGTTACTTAACGACGCGTTCTGTCTCTCGCTGCATAATTATCGCCAAGATCGGAAATTATACAAAGAGTTTTGGCGAAAACCGCAAGCCAAATATCTATCCAACATCTGCACTGATTACAACGACACTTGGACTTTATTTTTCTATCATGTAAAGACGTGAAGTGATGTAACTTCTTTAATTGTCTTTTTCAAAGGTCACTCCCTGAGGAATTGTACTTCTGTGCTTATATTCCTGTATCTCTCAATAAAAAGCAAGAAGAGACATTTTTGGTGTTTCTCATTACTTCTGCAGACCTGTCTTACTGCTACACATCTTTGAATTATAGCATAACCTACATTCTTTCTTCTAAAACGTGTTCATGCCAGCTGCCACTAAAACGACACCCAATAAATTTATCACACTGTGCATATCATTTCGCCCTCTGTCACGTATTTTGGCAGACACAACTTCAGTTGAAATTTGTATTTTTTATTCTTTTTAAACCCTAATAACAAGGGACCGGGAGTGACATTCATGCTCTACAGACTTGCTGGTCTAAGCTGTCTCTCTTGGGCAGTAAAAGGAAA
Source organism: Maratus speculifer (assembly GCA_964019185.1). Taxonomy (NCBI): domain Eukaryota; kingdom Metazoa; phylum Arthropoda; class Arachnida; order Araneae; family Salticidae; genus Maratus; species Maratus speculifer. Next base: position 195,913,037 of record OZ025297.1, read on the forward strand.
AGCAATAAAAGCTAGATATATGATAAAAAACCTTTGCAGTTTAACTTCAGAACTATTAGATCCATATTTATCCATTAAGATTTTACGTACCATCCATTATCCAAGAACCAATAGGGATCTTCTTACGCAGAGGGAATATATTCAATTATTCAACATCCTTGGAGTTTCCTAAAATTTGGAAAGAGATGTGATACAGAAAAAGTAATTCACTGTGCTATTAAGTAATTCAGGTTCTCAAACATCCATTTTTAGGTGTGTTCGTAATTGTGTAAATACGTAGCACCTATAGTCATCATTCAGTTCTTCCGTCCGCAGATAACAGAGCAAAATATATCCAAACGAATCATTTGAAATTCAAAATTTGTAATTGCTGCATAACTTAGTCGAGGCATTTAAAGTTTATGAAGATCGGATGTATAGTTTGATTACAGTGACAACGAAAGTTATTCCGTTACCTTACATCCAATGGAAAAAAAGTTTCAAATGAATTTTAATTATGTTATAATCTTTCGAATTATGGATATGCATTTATGAAGTATATACTAAAATATACATTTTGTATTATCTCTGGTGTAAAGAATATCTCTTACTAATTTATAGGGCCACGCAAAAGTATTCCATTACACAATACCATCGGGGAAACATGGGACGAAGTAGTGAAATAGTTTAAACAAGAATAAACAAGGATATTTATTGCCTTTTTAGAAGTATTCTATCAATTTAAGCAAATATTATGTTAGTTTGAGTTACATTATAAATTAATACATTATATAAGCAATAAAATAGATTAAACAATGAGAAAATTCCCTTACTCTATATTGTAGTTAAACGTATTTTATGTTATTTAACGACCCATTTTGCTCCATTCAATAAAAAAAGTAAACTCCAAACAAACTTAATTTTTTTAAACTTATATTACTCTAATTATCTATCTATATTACTCTCTTATATTATTTTAAACGTTCATAACTCAAACCTTACACAATTTAATATTCATTTCCCAGAAAATTTAACCTGTCCAAAAAAAAAAAAAAAGTTTCTGAAGAATACAAATAAGTATTTAAAATGTCATACGTACTTAGTGGCATTTCGTTATCTTTCATTAACTTGTAAGAAACAATATTTTTCTATTCGAACTTTTATCTAATATGAAATTTGATTTTAAATTGTTTATTGAAATTGTTTTGAATATGAAATACATGCATTTAAACGACACTTTATATCTATATTACAAATTTTAATTTTTTTCGCCAAAACTAACCTTTATAATATATTAATTTCCTTATAATAATATTCCGTACTTCAACTTATTAAATTAAAATCTTGTTTCTAGATCTAATGTGATCTTTATGGGAACGATATAAATTCTTATTTCGCCTTAAAAAACATTATTTCCAGTATGCGTAAATTTAAAAAGATGGCTCTAAATTAAAAATATTCTTAATTAAACTTTATTTCTTAATATTCCAAACAAAACTCATTTTTTCTATGTTTTTATCAACCCTTTTTAAGAAAGTCTTATTAAATTTATTCCAAAACCATACCTTTCAAAACATATCATTATTTTATTTTATCTATTTATTTATTTTCCCTCAGTCAACATTTGATAGTGTGCATATTAATAAATTCATTTCTTTTCTTTTTCTCTTAAAATTAATCGTCTATAAAAATCGTCTGCCTAAGATATTTAAAATTCTGAGTCGATTATAAATTAGTTAAATAATATTTTTTTAAAATAAAATCGTTGTCTGTCAAATAGTAATCTCGACTCTGGGTACGAGTTATGTTTACATAAAAGAATGATGGTTTGAGACTAAAGAATGTTCTAGAATTTTCTTTTTAGATTTATAAAGGGAGGAAGCCTCGAGAGGTGGTAAGAAGAAGGATTCTTGGGTTCTCTCTTCCATGAGTACGGCTGGATGTAGTAAATGAAGGAATATTTTTTTGGATGTTTCGGTAAAAGATCGTCTGCAAAAGGAGCTTTTCTCTCTATTATAGCTACAGTTTAATAAAATGAACTTGCAGCAGCCAAGGAATGAATTATTGGATCTTCTACATTTATTTATTGTGTTTTTTTTCTCGCTGCCCATGACTTCTGTGCGGAGAAAAGGAAACCTGGCGATGATGTTTCTGCCCCCCAACTTTAAAATGTCACACACACACACACACACACACACACACATATATATATATATATATATATATATATATATATTTATATATATATATATATATTTCATTTGAAAAATCTATGATAATTTAGATAATCCACATGAGTAACATAATTTTCTACTTTTTTTTTTTTTTTTTTTTTTTTTTTTTTTTTTTTTTTTTTCAAACAGCTTACATTTATTTTTGTTTATCACAGGTTGTTTCTAAAAGGTCTGACAAATTTTAATTTTTAATAATTCATAAAATAAATTAGATATAAACAGATTTGTTTGTATTTAAGCATAGAAGAACTGATATATTTCATTTCAATCAGAATTCACGGAGTTTTATCTGCCACTATCCCATCGGATGTTTCTATAGACTCTCCGACAAAAGAAAGGACTGAAGAAAACATAAATAAAAAATAAGTCACCACATAACTTTACAAATTTAAAGTATAGAAAAATGGGACGGATTGCACTAGCAATTCTTAATCCATCAGAAGAGCGTTGCAATTTCCAGCTTAATTCTTGGCCACACGCATCGCCTGATATAATGCCGCTGGATTTTTTCCTTTTGGAATTTGTAATTGCAGACGACTATTTATATGTTCTCCTCTTACCACTATTAAGAATTAATTACATTTTGCAGAATATTTTTCTTACAAATTATATTAAAGCATGTGTTAAAAAAAATGTTTTGAAAGAATGGTGTCAAAAAAAAAGTCTGCTTGCGGCAGCCTTGTAATTCACATTGTTTACATGAGGAAAGAAATCGTTGAACATTGATGATCTGAAGGCATTCAATAGTCACTGTGGATACTTACATTCTTATCCGTACCAAGCGCAAAATTGATTACATTCTTAATAAAGGATAGTTAATTTCATTCTTGATACTGTAAGTCCGACAAAATACATACGTGTAGCAATTTAAGTAAAACGGTCTTAAAAATTTTGAGTCTATCTTATCAAATTGTTATTAAATTAAATCTATTTTTATTATCTGATGAGTTATTAAACATAAAAATGTGTCAAACATTTCATAACCACGCAATTATAGTTCGAAAGATAAAGATTTATAACGATTTTGGTACTCAAAATTAAACATTCCGCAAGTGAAAACAATTGTTATAAACAAATATCTGTTTATTTTGATAATCCCCGGATCCCTTGCTACTACTAAGTTCAGAAGGAAAGGCATTTTTTGCAGAGTTGAATTACAGATGACCCGCAGTAATTTAATTAGAAAATGCTGGCAGTGAATGTAGCAGTTTTAAAGGAACTTATCTAGTGGGGGGGGGGAGTGGAATCACGTGTTATCCAATGAGAATAATTATGTACCATTCGTCTTCATTCAAATTTAGAAAAATAGTTTTTTTTTTTTTTTTTTTTTTCTAACCAATTAGATAGAAATGTTCTTTATTCCCTAGTTATGAGTATTTTTAAATTTGTGTAAAAAATCAAAAAGAGTTCGAGTACTTTAAAATATTTTTAATTCATTTGTTACTTTCGACTGAAAAAAAATATACTAAAAGGAATAAAGAACCTTCTTAGCTAAGAGCTGAAAAAAATGTTGTTGAATTTTCCATATTTAAATGAACAACAAGGGATATATTTTTCCCTCACGATAATATGGGGTTCCACTAATGCTATTCCTTACTAGATAAGTCCTCTTAACAGAAACTCTTTTCTCTCAGTTCCATATAATAAATTTATGAATTATATATATATTTTTTTACATTATTTTAGTTCATTTTTCTGATTTGAATCGGGAAATATAAGTAAAAAAAGCATACATTGTTATTGATGAAAAATCAAATCATCAAAAATAAAAACTAATATTTTTTTATTTCATTAAAACGGAAAATATGTATTTGATTCTAAAATTTAAAATGACAACTAACGATTGTCTAACGAAAAATAAATATGCTTATTTTACATCTCTTTTACATCTTGAAAAAATAGCCTTTCTCAGTATAAACTATGATTTTTTCCTCAAACTTTCTGTTCAATAACATGAAACGTTTTGATAAATTTTCTAATGCATTTTTTTTAATGTAAAGCATAAAATTGCCAAGCCTGACTATTGAAGAGACTTGTAATCAAATGACTTTTTCTATTTTTTCTGATATAAAATTATTCTTACATTTCGTATATAATAGATAATTTATCGACATATAAGCGATTCTTTTCACGTGACAGTATGTCTTTGCCATTTAAATTCGCTCTTGCGTCGTCAGTTCGGTTAAAAACGGCTTTGAAACATCTGATCATTAAAAAATAATAAACGCTATTAGATTACATATAATTTCTACATAAGAAAACTTGCAGATTTCATGTATTTTCGAATAAAAATGAATTGATTAATGAAGCAGCTTTGAAGTGAAGAACACCCTCAATGGATCCAGGAACCATATAAAGGGAACCGTAATGTTTACAAAGAAACTGTTTTAATTTAAAAGTCTTCTAAGAAAATAAATAACAACATTTGAAAGATATTTGTAATTTCTAACAAACTTTATAAATATCTGTTTAAAAATTATCATTTGGTCAGAAAAACATCCTGCATACATTAAACATAAAATTGACAGATAAATGTGACGGTTTCTTTGGTAGCATTGCACCTAAAATTTTTTTTTTTTTTTTTTTTTTGGCTTTAAAATTTTTTACACGATATGCTAAGAAAATAATTTATTTTTTAAGTAATTTAATTAGAAATTTGACATATTTCCCAAATAACTTTGCGAATGACTATAATTTATAAATTTGTGGTTTTATAGCTATTATAACTTCAACCAATTTGAAGTTTCCAAATTCTGCAATTTACGATTAAAATGGCTATGACAAATAGACAGACAGACACAGGTGATATAATGATAGAGCATTTACTTTCAAAATACGGAATCTAAAAGTAGCAAAGTATATTTATTATATTTTATTCCATTTTGTGGCAGAAGGATATTATTTATCCATTTCAGATAAAATTGCAAAACATTTTAATCATATTTTTTTCCTTTTTAAAAAAATGTAGCAAGGACTTTTTTTTTCTGAGAACGCTAAAAAACAGATTTCAAGGTTTACTTTTGATACTCAGTTTATTAAACAGTATAAAAAAGGATTAAATAAACAAGATTCAAAGTTAAATATTCATGAAAACTAATAATTACATATTGATTTTTAAAAATAGTCTTTTAATCTTTTCCCCAAATATTTTTTTTTTTATAAAGTAAACTTTATGCATGAATATAGTTAAAAAATAACGATTTCTTTTTGTTTTTTTTATTAATATCTTTGTATGCAACATACATTTAAATAATAAAAAAATTTCAAAAAATTAGTATGGAGCAATAACGTTCACATTTTTTAAGGAATAAAGAACTTTTAACCATAAATTAGATGTTTTTAGTACCGTATTAAAAGACTTATCCATAAAATGCATTTTTATAGATTAAATAACTCTAAACATTACATTTTATTCTTGTTTTTCATTTTATTTTATTAAATACATTTTTTCGAATATGTTTTCTACTAAGATTGTTTTTTATCAAATTCTGAAAGGACTCTTAATATAACTAATTAACGTTTGATGTCCACTACACAAGCAACTCAAGCACCGAGCAGATAATAAACCATATTCTGAATAGCCAAATAATAATAATAAAGCTAAAAAATATATTATGAAGGACAAAATTTATAAAGTAATTTTGAAACATTTCTTTTTTGTAACTAAGTATTATTTTTCTTTGTTAACTTTTCACCTATTTTCTAAATGCCAAGTGTCTATGGAAGTGGGAAAAAATAGGTTTTTAGTATAGAGTAAAAATGTTTACTATTTTTTATGATTTTTTAAATTAAAAATCAGCTGCTTCTAGAATATTTTTTGAAGACTAAAATTTGCATAATAATTTTCCTTTTTATTTATTTATTTATTTATTTATTTATTTATTAGAAAAAGAAGTCGATTCATGATTCGCCACTCCCAATTTTATCATTATTTATTCCCAATTAACTATACGAGTAATAAAAACTAATGAAATTTTAGTGAATAATAAACATGATTCTTGCTCTTTTTCGAAGGAAAAAATATTTTGACCACGGAGAAGGAGATGCACGTATAAGACAATTTTCATAAAGGAAAATGTGCATTTTTTTAATCTGCTGAGATTTTGATGCTATTATGCTTTGGGTAAAAATATCTATTGTTATCTAAAACTAAAATTAAAATAAAATGAATCAAATTATTTCTAAAATTTTATAAAAAAAAAAATATAATAATGAAAATTTCGTCATTTTTATATTTTAAGTACGATACGAGAATAATACATTCACCGAAGAATGTGACGTACTGCCAAAGAACTCATCCATGTTTTGTTTCCTCTTAAGGTTCCAAAGTGCGGAATTCCTCTAGATACAGGATGAACGCTTTATTCCTGTCCTCCCACATTAAGGGGACTAGTCACTAATTTGAAAATACTTATTCGCTATTTTTAATTCTATAGGCCGTTTCTTTTCGTATTTCAATTTCAATTTATTTTTAAATGATTTTTTACATGAAAGCTGAACACTTGATCTTTAATAGGATCATTTTTTTAATTTTTTAATTTTGGTTGCAAATCTTTTTATTATTATTATTATTATTATTATTATTATTATTATTATTATTATTATTATTATTATTTTTTATGTAAGCATTTTAATTTTCAAAACCTCTCCAAAAGTGAAAGTACGTTCGTTATATATGTGTATATATACCGGGTGTCCCAAAAATGACTGATGGATTTTAAAATTCAATAATTTGCAAACGGTGGTAGCTATTTAAAAAATTTTTGCAGGAGGGTTATGTATAATGTCAGGAGTTTTTTTACCGTAATTTTTTATTTTAGTTCGCATCTCAGACAATAGAGGGCGCTGACGGCGATTGAAGGCCAGGTGATCAATGCTGAGTGAATCGTCGACCTGGCCTTCAATCGCCGTCAGCGTCACCAATTGTTTGAGAGGCGAAATAAAATAAAAAAATACGGTAAAAAAAACTCCTGATATTATACATAACCCTCCTGCAAAAATTTTTTAAATAGCTGTCACCGTTTGCAAGTTATTGAATTTTAAAATCCATCAGTCATTTTTGGGACACCCTGTATGTATATCTGCAATCCAAATCTAAAAAGTAAAAAATATCCATATTACAGATCGAACTCAGCCGTCCTATTAAAAAAATACTGTTTACAAATTGTCAAATTTAAATGAAAGATTCGAAAATCAAACCTGCTCCTACGTTTAGTACTAGTGAGTGGCTGTTTTCTATTCAGATGAGAGTCTTCTTAACCCCTTTGTGACGAGAACCTATTACGAAATTTTTAATGTTTTGACATCGGTTTAAAAAAAAAGATAAATTTGTTCCTTCTTAAATCGAGAAAATGCTCCGACAGAATAAAGCAAATTTCACAATATAATTTTACAGGTGGGAATAAACAAGGATTCTTAAGCCTTTTTGCGGCACGTATACGTGTCGCTCGTGCCCAAAAAGTTAATTATTGTTTAGCGGCAGCTACAGATTCTACCAGCGTGTCTGCGAATATTAAAGATATTATGCATAACTCCTATGACCAATTGCAGCTCTACACGGAAGAAAACTACGGAATTAGCATTTTTATCACTAAAACGACATTTGCTGCAGCAAAAATTAAATTACAAAGTTACGACTCTCCGATTAAGAAATGAATAATTTTTATTTGCATTTCATCACTTCTTACTTAATCGAAGTATCTCTAAATCTTTATAATCGATACTTTGTCATTCGAGTAAGAGTTATACAGTTTGTAATTGTTAATTAAACAGCCTGTAGCTTAGTGCACTGCAAGATTCTTCAAGTAACGCATAGCGATACTACTAAAATAACTGGATAACCCGCTTATGCATACAGCTATTGCTATTCTGAATTTAGTAAAGGAGAGAACCTGATTTTAGTGTGCATCGTTTGTAATAAAGTTTCCTTATCAATTAAAGTCAGTTTCCAGCAAAAACCTATTTTCCTTCAAAAATAAGTTTTGGTACCAGCTATCAGAGGAGAAAATTTTCTCCGTGGAGATCTTTCTAAAGTTACGCAATCTATATTTGCGCAGAATATCATAGTTTTAAACAAAATCATGCAAATTTTCTAAGAGATATGCCAATGAGAGGAACAACGCTTTGAAATCTGCACCTGCGGTCAACCAGTTTTGAGAGAAGTATCTCATGTCAGTGGAGGCTCAATATATTATCTTGTCAAACCGCTTGAAAATAGATTACGTAGGATAATATACTTTACATCTTACTCTTCTTTTGCTTGTATAAATTCTTCTAAAAGACAAAACTTAAAATGTTTATTTTTTTATTCTAATGAAAAGCATCCACAATTGCCATGTACAATTACTAAAAACAAAAACTATATATTAATATATATTTTACTGTTTGAAGCATTTTGTGGTACTTTAGATCAACTTTAGAAGAAATTTAATCTTTTCTTTTTTATATAAAACACGAATAATATTCTTTTCTCCTGCAATGAAGATTAAAAAGCATTTTCAAGTTTTAATTTTATGCTCAAATTAATGAAAAGAATTAAAGAAAAAAATGTAAGGCGTGCTTAAAAATTCATGGAGGCTGAAAATTTTAATGATTTTACTACTTTATTAAATATTTTTTCAAATCTTTAAAGAAGTTTCATACCTTCGAAAATATCTTTACTACTTGTTTTTGAGAAAAAAGATTTAAACTATAAATTACATTTTGTTATATATGCTTAAAACTTTTTTTTGTTGTTAAAGTAATTATATTTTTAAAAACCCTTAAGCTTTTTCGAAATATGCTTCTTTTTATTACAATTTTTGATTACAATATTCTCTTTTTTTAGCTTTGCTTTGAATAATTTATTTTGTAATTCATTTTTTGTGATCTGATTTTTTTAATTTAATAAATTTAACTTTTTCAAAAAAATGTATAACCGACTCCAAAGAAAAGCGCTAAAAAGAATTAAATAATTCTATAAAATTCTCTAATGACAAATCGTTATCCAATAACCACACATTGACTATCAATGTACCGGTATAAAACGGTTAAATTTAATATATAGAATTTAATATCCACCAAACATAGATTTTCCAGAGAATATTTTTTACAAGAGACTAATTTACATATTTTTCATTTAATTTTTGAATATATACATATAAAAAGTAACGAATTACTTTTTGAAGTTGGTGCCAAACAATCATAATCGATAATGATTTCCCCATTTTATTTATGGTACTAGACACAATATATCCACAATTCTTACTATACTTAAGATAGTTTGGCACCAACTTCAAAAAGTAATTCGTTACTTTTTATATGTATATATTCAAAAATTAAATCAAAAATATGTAAATTAGTCTCTTGTAAAAAATATTCTCTGGAAAATCTATGTTTGGTGGATATTAAATTCTATATATTAAATTTAACCGTTTTATACCGGTACATGATAGTCAATGTGTGGTTATTGGATAACGATTTGTCATTAGATAATTTTATAGAATTATTTAATTCTTTTTAGCGCTTTTCTTTGGAGTCGGTTATACATTTTTTTGAAAAAGTTAAATTTATTTCCTACTTTTTAGTTATTTATACCGTAATACATAATTATGTGTACTGACATATGATGGCTCTTTGCAACGCATTACTAATGAACGCACTTTGATGAGTTCTGATGTATTCGCTTTACTTGTCACTATTTGATTGTCAACTTTTCAAAAAACACTTACAATATCGGTTAGTATCGTTGTGAATCTTTAGGTTTTCTGGATGTGGGAACTTCTTCAGATCTGGCACGACGAAAAGCTACCGCATTCATCAAATCTTAAAGTCAACATCTAATCGTACGAACATCGGAAGTGGTTATCGAAAGGTGACAATGCCTCAAGTAAAGTGTCCTTACACATAAGCACGCGGCAAAGCGCTTCAATATATGAGTAAACAACAAAATGTCTCCATGTATCAATGAATAGTAAAATGCTTTTCTAGTGTAGTCAAAAGTACTCCCCCTTCAGTCAGAAAAAGCAAAAAGAAAGATTTTAACAAAAATCGCTCTATGATTCAATAGATAAACAACAACAATCTAATTCCTATAAATGCAGTAAAGGCATCGGAAATGAGCGGTGATGATTCGACGAGGAATCCGAAAATCATAACCTGTACTTGGCTGCACCTATAAGAGAATGACAGCATTCGAAGCCCAAATACTTTTTTCATGGACGCTTTTGTCCCAACTAAACTGTTAAAAATTTCACCCTTTTGCTGCATCGTCACTCCACCGCTTTTATGGAAAACGATTATTTCAGTCTATCATGGAGCATTCTCATGGGTCAAAAGAAAAATTTTTTATAAAAGCGGGGGAGTAACGATGCAGCAAAAGGGTAATTTTTTTACAGTGTATGTATGAGATATTCCATAAAAGGGATGGAGTGACGATGCAACAAAAGTTAAATTTTTAACAATGTATCTCAATGCTAGGCATTTTCTATTATAAAATTTGATGATGATTTCCTGGTAGAATTCGATTGTACGCCGAATGATCCTTTATTTCTACACAGACATAAATGCATAATCCATATTGTTTTACAAATTCGTGGACATACAAGGACAAGATAGCACAAGGAAATATTACGACACAAGAAAATTACAACCGGGAGCTACACATAAACAATGTGTGCAACGGAGCCAGTGAGATTCGAACCCACAATCTCCTAGGCTCTCAAGAGATTAGTAGCGTTGTGTCTTAACCACTAGGCCACAAGGAGTCCCTTGATGACTCATTTTTGTCCAAAATCTTTTCAATCAATCGTATACTGTGCTCCATGTGTCGTCATATTGACATCGAGGAATCCTACATGAACAAAATCTGAAATCATTCTGGTGTCTAATCCGGTAACCAAATCTGAATCTAAAGATAATTTTGTTACACATATCTATGCACTTTATTTTGCATTGATATGTAGATATAATTCTTTCCTCCGGAGCAAAATATATACTAAAGGACTTTTTAACAACTTAAGGATGTCGATTTGTATCGATGTCTATTTCCGCTTTAGTGGATGCGAGAACTTGTCCATTTAAGCTTTAACATTTCGGAAATTTATCGCTCCATCAAACTTTAAGGCCGGATGAAGAAAAAGACCCGGATGATAATGTGAAGTCTATGGGGGTGTTCTTTTCAAATATCTCGCTCAAATTTTAAAATTTTTACGTGATTCTTTTTTTTTTTTTTTTTTTGGAATAGGATAGCTTAGGATATTCCACAACGGGCCTAATTTTTACTTTTTCAATTTTTGTTTCAGATTAAAAAAAAATATATATTTTAAATTTCAAAACCGGTTTAAATGGTTCTGAAATTGAAACTATCATTATATAAAACATACATAAGCAAAATCGAAGAAGTAAAAACTAGGCCGGCTGTAGATCATCCTCGGCTATCCTATGCAAAAAAAAAACATGTAATTGTATTAAAATTTGAGCGAGATATTTGAAAAGAATGCCTCCATAGTCTTTACACTAACATCAGGGTCTTTTTCTGAGACTAGTGTAGTGCCTTAAGGTCCACATTGAAATCTACAGACTTCGTAATTGGGCATTGAAAAGCTGACAATCCATCAGTACACGTTACAATTATTGTGAAAAATTACCTTTTTTTTTAAAGCTATCTATTTTCTGACTAATGAGAGCGATCTAAAAATGTCTACGGAGCGTTTTCATTGGTCAAAAAATAGATAGTCTTTAAAAACAGAGGTAATTTTTCAAGATATTTTAAACAGGGTACACTGTTAAAAATTTGACCCTTTTGCTACATCGTCCCTCCACCGCTGATATAGAAAACGATTATTTCAGCCTATTATGGAGCATTCTCATGGATCAAAAGTGAGATATTCTATAACAGCGGGGTAGTGACAATGTAGTAAAAGGGTCAGATTTTTTACAATTTAAAGTATTCGTACACAATCAAAGCGCGTCAAGTTGCTTCTATGATTCAATGCATAGCAAAGTAATTCTAAATGTTCGCATGTATTAAAATACTCTTTTCAGTCATAAAAACTAAAAAGGAAGATATTATCAAAATCACACCATGATTCAACATGCGTCTATATGAAAGTAGCAATATTTAAAGTTAAGAATGTTCTTTGATAAACGCGGTTTTCCAAAGTACAGAAAATTTAAGAATTTTTATTCCAGAACTTGGCGGTAGTCGCCTGAACGAGTTTGTTTTATGGGTGAAAGAAGTTAGCTTAACTTTAATGGTAAGCTTATCAAAATTTTTCGTCATTTATATTTGTCCAAATGTAAATCTAGCACATAGCAATGTACTTTAATCACTTGGTGAATCCGGCATAACAAGCACCCTGATACACAGACACTCTTTCTTTAACGTGTAAGGCTCTTTAGAGATGAATTTTCAGCTTTTCGATATCGAATTATCATGTCTGGATCGATGTGGAACTTTCACTTTGGTGGATACGAAAATTGTTCCAGCTAAGATTTCGTACTTTGGAAAAAAAACTAGCATCTCTGCAACATTGGTTAGGATCCACAAGGATTATTCGCTGTTAAGGAAAATAAGATTGACCAATCATAAACCTTCATTTTTGAGAACTTTTCATTGTTCGAAGGAGAGAATCTGGAATACATGAAGTGAAAATCTGCTATAGACACTGTAAAAAAATTTGACCCTTTTCCTGCATCGTTACTCCATCGCTTTTATAGAATTTCTTTGTTTTGACCAATGAGAATGCTCCATAATAGAGCGAAGTAATCGTTTCTTATAAAAGCGATGGAGTGACGATGCAGCAAAAGGGTTCAATTTTTTTACAATGCAAGCAGTGCTAAAAATTTGTATCCTTTAAATGTGCAACGATGCTACTGAATTCCAAAGTGTCGATCACAGCGACATCGGTGGCATTTTCGTGATACATACCTAGACTAGCAATAATTCTTGCATTTTTAGAAAATGTCCTGCAGATGTCGCTTCTATCTTTAAATTTCATTAGAATTGTTGCACATTTAAAGAATAGAACATTTTAGCACTTTTTTTAAGTGTTACAGAGGGCGTGTTCAGCACAACTTACCGGTTACTTACCGACCACTTACCGATTGTTGACAAGTACGAAATGAAAATCAAAGCGAAGTGTGACGTCAGCTACAATTCAACAGAATAGTTTTCATTGATGCCAAAATTTGTTTTCGTACTGCTCTACAATCTGTCGGTAACATTGGTTACTTCTGTAAGTTGCTCTGAACACGCTCTGAGATAGCCGATTTCCACACTATATCCCCTAGATTTTATATTTCCGGTTTCTTGCATAAGAGAACTTGTCCGGAATCCATGTAGAATTTGCGCTGTTGGCGAAACCAGATTAACTAATCAGAAGTCTGAATTTTAGAAAATTTTTCAATGTTTTAATTAAATTTTCTTGTTAATAAATCTCGTTTCGCAAACAGCGCAAAATTTATGTGAATCCTGGCCCTCGTCCAGTTAGGATTTTGCACTTTGAACACTGTTAAAAATTTGACTTTAAAACTTGACTTAAAACTTGACGTTAAAAATTTACTTTATCGTCAATCCATCGCTTTTATAAAAAATGATTACTTCATTGTATTATGGTGAATTCTCATTAGTCAAAATAGAGATATTCAATAAAAGCGGTGGAGTGACGATGCAGCAAGAACTTCAAACTTTTAACAGTGAAAAGATCGTGTGTCTATGTAAGTGTAACGTAAAAGCATGCAAAATTAACACTTCTAATTGGTCGATTGCTTCTAAATGAATTTGAAATTTAAAGTTTTTATTTTTAAAAAAGCTCTAATTATCAGATTTTTATGAAATTCGAATGGGACCACATGGGCCTCATACGCTTTCAAACAAAAAAAGAATTATCAAAATCGGTTCATATTTGCAACAGTTATGCGTGAACAACAAATACATACACGTCGAAATCATAACCTCCTCTTTGAAGTCGGTTAAAAATGGCTTTTGATAATATTAATTAATGAAAATTGGTAATAAATAAGAATAACTAATGATATTCCATAATGAAAATTTATGATTAATGAAGTTATAGAAGAAAAAATAAGAAAGTTCACATAAGCACATTTTTTCTTATTTTCTTGCTTAAAAAAATCTTAATTTTATACTATATGTTTCACTTTTATTATTTATTAATTTATTTTATGCTATTTTAAATTACCAGTTCCCAGATGATTTTGAGTTTCCCGAAAATTGCATTTGAAATAGAAATATTGCACAAATATGTTTTAAAATTTTCCAAATTATATATTTAATGCAATTTTGTTTTCAATTTACTGATAATTAACAATATTTTTTTTTGTTTAAAATTCTTAAAGTAAGATGTTTAAAAAAATCATTAAAGTATATTCTATTTATTCTCTATTGTTGAGATTTTCAATGCATGTTTTGGTAGGAAATGTTTTATTTTCTTTCAAATAATATAAAATTAACTGTGGTCATAAGAGGATGTCAAGAAATAAGGCCAAAATGATACAGATTTACGTTAAGAGGAAACAATGTTATCAAAATAAGAAGTATTTGGGGGTGTGATAAAGCAGGATAATTTTGCAATGCTGATCAAATTTATATTCATTTTAACGTTCACTAACTATAATTTCAGCTTAAATGATGAACTACTAATATAAACAACTTACGATATGGAAATTGGTTTCTCAAATTTCACACACAGGACGGCTGCTCTAAAAATACTTTACTAGAACACAATTCAAAAGTTCTAAATCTACTAATAATATAAATATCTGAAGCAAACGATACAGTCATTCGACCGTTTTTAAAGAGAACGGTTACGCTGTTAAAATTTAACGACAAACTGTTCAATAAATCTATCGCTTTTTTTTTCCTAATAGAAAACTGCTATATAAACGTAATTTAACTGTACTCTGATCATATTGTTACCCATTTTATGGAGAGAAAAAAATTATATAAAGTTAAATAACCGTTTTCTATAAAAACGGTTGAATGAATGAACACTCCCTATATTATGGAGTGAAAAGATTCATATAAATTGAAACTTGTACTAAATATAACCGGTGCTTTTGTCAAATATTTTTTTAAACACGATGAATCATTTTCCTATCGAATCTGTTAAAAAATGATAGCAAATTTCTAAATTAGTGGTAGCAAAGTGAGCTTTCAATACAAAACTCTATATAACACACCTTTGATTGGCAGCTCCTTTAATTCAATATTTGCAGCTATATTTACAGTTTACCCACCGACCACCGCGAACCAATTAAAATTGCATGAAATGAGGGATTCACAACCATAAAAAACAAAATCAAATGGTAATACAAGTTGGCAATTTCACGTCCAGTATAGCAAATTAAAAGCATTCTTAATATAACGATTTTTAAAAAATATTTAGAACTTGGCGTAATAGTATAAGAAATTTCGTTTACAGTATAGTAGACGAAACTTTTGTATGTCCCTGCAAATACCATCAGCTTTCTATTATATACGAAATAACTTTTTGTAGACCTCAACAATGTAAGGTGGTCTGGTGTAAAAACGCCAGGCGTGGTAATAACGCCAAGTGCTAATATTATGCATAATTATGAAATAATCTGGTAAATGATACCCTTGTGTTCTGCGCAGATGGGTTTTGATTCATATAAATCGCAGAAAACAGCTTCAAGTTAATTTATTTCATTTTTAGGTCTTATTGTTTTTACAAGCAACTAAAATCGTTTGATCTAAAATTTGCGAGATACGTTTTGTGATATGAAGACTACTTTTTATCCGGAAATACTTTGTTAATTACATAAATTTGTAGTACATTTCATGGACTTTCAAAATGTTGTTGAAGATTTTGGATATCTTCTCGAGATAATTTGTAATTTAAAATGTACAGCGCAATAACTATAACGGGGTAATAACGCCAATCCTTGGCATTAGTACCCCGGTTGATTCCCTACAGTGGCCGAGCTGCATCCTAAATACTGATTCAAATAAACACAGTTAAAACTGTGCAACGTTTCTAATAATTCTATTTAAGCGGTCCTTTTTAAGCAAAAAGAAGCTCACGGTCTGATACTCTTTTGCCTCATCCTCCCCCTCCCACACACCACACTTTTGTTTTTCTTACACTTTCACAAAAAATTGAACATTTTCAATAGCTTAGAATGCAGTTTGTCAATTTCTAAGTTTTTAGAGTTTGTATTTTTAGAATTGGGCAATCTACATGCAATTATTCCATCTTATTTGATAGTTTTGTTTGCATGGCGTTATTACCCATATAGGTGGGTAATAACGCCAAATAGCACTGGTCAAGAAATAACGCCATTACATTTTATGAATACATATCTGTTAATTTTTTTTATATAGATAGTCAATGAGTTCCTGTATCAAATCATATATTTGTTTGAAAAATATAAGCTAAAACTGAGCCGTGAGAATTGGTAGAACCTTAACGTGGCGTTATTACCCCAGGGTACCTTATGTCAGTTTCATAAAATGTTAAGTAATTTAATATAATTAAAACGCATCTTAAGCAATGTATCCCCTTATACCTTTACGAAATTGAATACTTTTGTGTGGCATTGTAAATTAATAGCAAATATTCTTAGCACCAAAGCTTGCACAGGAAGTATATTTAATATATACTTTATAAATGTTCATAAATTTTATTGTACTAGAAGGTGTGTAACATAAAATGCACTTAAAACTGTATTTTTCCCATTGACCGTAATGTAACGGAATACTTTTGATTGTCTTTGTTATTAAACAATACATCCAATTTTAATAAAATTTGAAATGACTCAACAAATTTAAGCAACATTTGTATATTTTAAATTTCAATGGATCCGTTTGGGTACTTTTTGCTTTGTTATATGTAAACGGATAGGCAGACGAACGGACTAAAAGACGACTAAGGTTGCTACATATTTATATAATTTCGAACACACCCAAAATGAGATAGTTCATTTAGAAAGTGCATAAAATCTACTGTATTCTTTTCATCAATGAATCATGTCTGTTTTCACATACTTTCTCATATAGTTCATCAATTTACAGACTTGATTTACAGTGAAAGTATGTAAAACAGATCTTATGCACTTTCAGAATGCACTATCTCAAGTTTCGAAATTTTATTTGTTATACTATCGCTGTAAGCCTCTAAAATAACCACGAATCACAATTCCGAATGGCAGAATCTTACTTATGAAAATTGGAGTTGTAAAAGGTATGGGTCACTTTCACGAATACATTTTAGAAGTCGCATTCAAAAACTGACATTTAAATTGCCTACATGAAATTTTTCGTGTTAAATTTCTTCTGCATTCCTTTTATAAAAACTTAAGTATTTTAAAATCATAAGTTTTTTAGTAAAGAAATGGGTCGAAACTCTAGAAACTCCTGCACAAATTTTATGTAATTGATGATGGAGTTTATCGTCTGGTTGCTCATAATACAAAAGTCTCGCTCATTGAAAATAGCTCATCAATTAGAAATTTCTCTAATTAAAACTATAATTTCAGTATTAAAGACCACAAATAACTACTGTAATCAATATTTAGTCTCAAATTACGCCATACGATCTGCCGCGTTGAGTTTTACTCTTACTTTATCAGGCTCTAACAACAAAAAATAATGCTTTAAATGTTTACTTCTTAATTATTTACCTATGTCATAGAACTGCTGAAGCTCTTTCTGCTCTCATTAAATAATCATTAATGTATTCATCTTTGAAATTCCTTTAAAAATTTCTCACTCCGATTCCACTCCGATTTCAGAAGCACATACTCAAAAGGGGTACTTCTAATTTGATTGCATGTTGTGTCACTGAAGAGAAAAAAACCATACTTTAATTGATTTGGATAATAAAAAATACTGTTTCATTACGAGTGTTTTCGGTAAAAGAAATATGAAGCGATCTTGAAAACACCTACTTTGCGTGAGATTCGCAACTATCTACCATACAAAACGAAACTACTTCAAAAAGTCTTAGGAAGTCTCAGAAAGGCTAGAAAAAAAAACTGATGTAGGTAAAAAATAAAATAAAATTTTATTAAATAAGTTTGAAATTTCATATTAACTAACCTCGAGAGGGAAGGAGATCCTGGCCGGGTGCAAAATAATGTCTCGGAATACTCAAATGTCTTTTAATCAGATATAACTAAAAAAATGTGTCTATCTATCTGTAATAAAATGGCAATTCGCAATCGTATAAAAGTGGCTAAATCGCCAACAGTGGTTAAATGTCGATTGTATTGGGAAAAAATATGAGATGTAACAAAATACTCTCAATTACAAAATTGTGGAACATCATCTATTTAATATTAAATGACGTCTTATA
This sequence comes from Maratus speculifer, assembly GCA_964019185.1. Taxonomy (NCBI): domain Eukaryota; kingdom Metazoa; phylum Arthropoda; class Arachnida; order Araneae; family Salticidae; genus Maratus; species Maratus speculifer. The sequence goes on from OZ025297.1 coordinate 195,931,566, forward strand.
AGTAAAATTTCTTTTATTTGGACCTCTTAAAATTTGAAAGATTCTAATGGGTGTAAAACAATGGTTGGTTTTAGAAAATTAAGTTTTCAGAGTTTTAAATACAATTATTTTGACATATAAGACATTTTAAAGTATTTCTCATATTTAAGAGGTATCTCATATGTTTCTCACATAAAGGGAAAAGCATTTCACTATTCTGGCCATATTTTTATTTTTATATTTTCAGAATGATTTACAAGTAATTTAGGGATTTCCGAAACAAAGTACTGAAATTGTTTAATATAGTTCTTAAGGGAAAAAATGTATGAATGTCAAACGTTTTCATGTGAAATTTTTCATCTTTTCAAAATCGTCTAAACGTCATTTTTTTACTTTTTATTTTTGTAAAACGACTACGTGATAATTTGCTATCGCAAAAACTAAAAAATATATATATATATTAAAATCTTTTCAGTAGTTCTATGGAAAATATATGTCAATTTCAGATGTTTCACATAAAACTTTAATATTAAAATAAGTTCGAACATTGATTTTCCCAATGCCATTCAATTAATAAGTCAATTGTGTTTTTTTCTTATAAGAAATTGTTAGATTAAAATAAATACTACTAAACTGATTTACTGCAATTTGTTGAGAAATTAAAATGCAGGATTTTTTTTTTTTTTTTTTTTTTTTTTTTTTTTTACCATTCTAAATTAAATTAACTATGTGAACCACCATTACCATAGCGATATATGTACATAAAAAAGCTTATGTAGTGCCAAAGAGCTAAACAATTATTATGAAATCAGAAGCATCATAAATCGGATACTTGGAAAGTACAAAATGTGTTTGATATTGTCGTAAGTTTACTTAAAAGTGCCTGGAGAATCCTGAGCATAATTTACAGATTTCATCATACGTAGAAAAATCTTAACTTTTACAATTTAATCGTTTTAAATGAAACGATAGTTCAATTGATAATTACCAAAATAAGAAGTATTTGTGTAACTGAATGACTTTCTACAGAATCAAGTTTTAGAAATTTGATGTTATTGTGTTACCAGTTATTATGTATCAGTTAATATAAACTGAACTTAAACTCAACTGGTGAATTATAATGTTTCTTTATAATTTTTCCTACATTATGCTTATGTATTACCTAATAAATATAAAATTTAAAATAAACAAATGTTTTATTATTCTTAAATAATACATTCAGCAATGAAAAAAAAACACTTAGAGCAGGTATGTTTTTATCTTTTAACTTTTTAAAAGATTATTTTATGCGTATCGCAAAAAAACATTGAAAATTATCTATTGTTGGATAAAAATACAAAAAAAATTCAGACCAAATTTAAAGAACGTAAACTCTTGGCTGTTCATAAAAAAACACGATACATTTTTTTCTTCATTTCTCCAAAGGAAAAAATTAAAAAAAAAAGATTAAAGGATTTAATTTTTAAACTCTGTTTATAAAAAAAGTTAAAAAGATGAATAACGATAGACTTAAAAATTCATTTACTCAGAAATTTTCATACTAATATTTACAGATTTTACTTTTCTTTAGATTATACTTTTTATGCAAACCTTTCTTTAGTGAAAAAAAAAAAACTCTTCTGCATAAAATAGGTTATTTTACTTTTAATTTTTTTATTCATTTGATTGCTAACGCAACATAATAAAAAATTTTGAAAATTTATACAATAATAAATATGTTTACCATCTTTTGAAGAAAAAAAGCCTGTATTTAGAAATTTCATATTTTTAAAGTTCGATAAAAAGAGTTATTTAAAAAAAATTCCTTCTTCCATTATTGTTATTGTTAATCCTTTTGGAAAATGTGTCTTTTGTTATTATTAATATTAACCTTTTAGGTCCAATTTTTTTTCAATTTTTAGAAAAAAAAATTATTTTTACTGTAATAACATTAATATCTATCGAAATAGAGTAACTAGTATTTATCGAATATTTCATTATCTAAAACATAACGAGTGATGTTGTTTATGTATTACTCAATTAATATTCTTATGACAATAGCCTAAGTAATAATTTTTGGAGATATTTAAAAAAAATATTGTATTATAATAAAATTTAACTTATATTACAACTTTCTAATTCTTTTTGCTCTTTATTGCAAATTTTTCTTTCAGGAAAGTAACTTTTATATTAAATTTAAAGAGAGAAATATATGTTTAATGCAAAAGAATTGCAAACGGTGCAAAAAAAATTAAGCAAATAATGATAATAATTATTATAATTACTAAGTGGCTAAACGTAAATGAAATCATATAGTAAATGCTTTCAGGAAAGTAACTTTTATAATAAATTTAAAGAGAGAAATATATGTTTAATACAAAAGAATTGCAAACGGTGCAAAGAAAATTAAGCAAAAAATGATAATGATTATTATTATTACTAAGCGGCTAAACGTAAATGAAATCATATAGTAAATGCTTTCAGGAAAGTAACTTTTTTTATTAAATTTAAAGAGAGAAATATATGTTTAATACAAAAGAATCGCAAACGGTGCAAAGAAAATTAAGCAAATAATGATAATAATTATCATTATTACTAAGTGGCTAAACGTAAATGAAATCATATAGTAAATGCATAGCCATATACTAACATTACTGCATGTAAGTAGTAGCAAAAATATTTCTGAAAACAAAATAATACTACATTAAAAGACATGTACTATTAATAGTACACGAGACCCAAAAAGGTTATTATACACTGATGTTAAGGCTTCCTTTATTTTTACAATAAGATTTTTTTAACATCTTTTTTTCCGTGCTGAAACATATTCAAATTTTTAAAAGATTGAATAATATAAACTAAGACAGACTTGAAAACATTAAAAAAAAATAGTTAAGATTTATATTCAAATAATTAAAACACTAAAAACATTTAAAAACAGAAAAAATAAACGTTGCATCAAGCTACTTGCAAGGCCTCATTACTACAAATAAATATTCATTGGATAACAAACATTGGACCAAATGTAGACAACGGCAAAAATTCTACAATGAAACTCCACCTATTGAGAAACCGACACCAAAACGTTAACATAATCACTTATTATGAAGAAATAACTAAGTCCGTAATTTGATGAGAATTTGTGTTTTAATTCTTGAGCTACAGCTATTGCAGAAATCATTAAAAAAGCAGCATAGCATATCCCCCTGTTGAGTACTTACACCAAAATTAAAACAGCATTATTCATGTCAAGGACTAACTGAATTTGAAAAGTAGCGAAAATCGGTGTATTAGTTCTTGAGATACAGCTATTGCGGAAATCGTGAAAAAGGCAGCTTAGAAGTACCACCTGTTAAGCGATTTATACCAAACTGTAAAGAGAATCCTTTTATGTCAAGGAAGTTTGATAAAAAGGGTCTGAAGTTTGATAAAAATTTGTTAACTGGTCCACGAGATAGAACTGTTGCTGAAACCGTGTAAAAGCCAGCATAGTAGTGCCACCTACATAGCGTTTTGCTTAAAAATGTAAACAGCCACCATTCATGTAAATGATTAATAGAATGAGAAATTTTGTGAAAATCCGCGCAGTAATTCTTGAGATAGAGCTGTGGGGGAAATCATAAAAAAGACAGCATAGCAGCACCACATGTTGATCGATTTACAAAAGAAGAAAAAAAAAGTAATCAACATCAATTTATATCAGTAACTACCTGAATATACATTTTTATTTAATTCCGCGCATTAGTTCTTGAGATAGAATGCCCACAAAATTTATGTCACATACAGAGAGCAGAATGAGAGAATGAGAGTAGAATGAGCAGAATGAGAGGTGGACATTTTGTAAAGTATGTTTTTCGAATCTCTGACACCTGAAACGTGTAAACCCACCAAAAATTGGAATTGAAAAATTTCATGAATTCAATACTTTTTCTTGTAAATCTAGAAGAAAATAATAAAAGTGCAATGATGTAAATGAATGATTAAAATAAATCATTCTGACAAGCAGAAGGATATCCAGAAGTAAAAAACGCAGGAAAAAAAACGATTTTTATGCATAAGGTAATTGGGTTGTTTCGAGTTTACTCATTATTTTATTTATTTCTGACTGAAAAAAGTGAATTGTAACAAGTTAACTTATAAAATAAATCACATACATTTCAATAATCAATATAAAAATTTTGGCATGTACAATTATTGCTATATAAAGTATTATTATTAAAAAAAATTAATAAATAAATGGCTGTATGAACTTACCATTCTATACCCTTTCTTCTGTTGCGTATCGTACAAGGAGAGGATCAAATTTGATAATCACAAGTTTTGGTTATCTATATTATAAAGGCCAAACGTATCTGTGCGTAACTCATACGTCATTAAGCGCACACTGTAAAAAAAAATTCAAGAGGTTACTAAAAAATTTTTAGTAAATTTGTATTCCACAGAATTTTTTTGTAACCATTACAAACTTTTTTTTTGCAAGTGAAACAAGCATTTCTTTTGTAAACTGAACAATAGAATATTTTGTATAACTAACTTAACATTTTTTAGTATGAGCCACCAAGCAAATTTTAGTAATAGCTCCAAAATTATTTTTAATAACAATTACGTGCGTCCAAAGGGCAGGAGCTTCCTTCGAGCTGCATCCAGACTAATGAAGTGATAGATTTTCGGCAAAAACGCAATAGTTGGCAGCACCAAACATTGCGACCAGTTCCAACAGGAAATTCATAACCCCTTTATTATAGAGTACTTACACTACATACATTCGGGGCGTACTTGGCGCTGTCCAGTATTGAACCCGGGATCTTTTAGCCTGGAGTCCGTTACTATAACCACTATGCTATCGAGGCCACGCCAAGTGAGCTTTAGTAATAGCTATTAAAAATATAAAACTATTAACTCTATTCGTTGCTAACTTTTTTCTAGTAATTCTTACAAATTTTCTAGTAACCGACTATGATTACAAAACATTTTTTAGTAATTACAAGGATTACTAAAGTTTTTTTAGTAGATCGACCCTTTTTTTTTACAGTGCATGGCACCACTTTAAAATTTTAAATGAATTTCGGTATTGCAGTTTTTGCTATTAAAAGTTTTTAAACTTCTTAATGTCACATATTTTCAATTTTTACACCCTCGTGTAGTAAAAAAATGTACTTTTAAATGAAATTTGTTTGAAAGCTTTATCTTAATTTGTTTTTGAAATATTAATATTTTTGTAGCTTTTAATACCTCTTTTCCAATCGTGGCAACAGGAGTACTCCATTTCTATTTAAAGCAAAAGAAAAAAGACAAAAAATTGAGTGATGTATCTTTAAGTTGCCATTTTCTCATTAAAAGGGACAAAATATAAATTTAAATATCTTTTGTCATAAAACCCAGTGAATTTTTACTTCATTTAAATAACTTGATTTACACGTAAAAGAATATCAACGGTTGAGACTTCAAGTTTTGAATTAAAATTATCAAATTAAAATGCCAGTTTTTTTTAAACGTGAATACAGATGTGAAATGTATATTTGAAAATTTTGATATGGCGAAAATTATGCCGGGTGTAGATTTCACGGGAAAGAATTATATGATGGAGTCAAAGTTGAATAAATTTTGCTTTTTATCATTTTGGAATACTAGCATAAGAACCTTAATTGATAACTTTATCATAATAAATTATCTTTATTTTTTTACTGCTTACATATGCGATTAAAGTTTAATTTTAACAATTTCTATAACTGCGTTTTATAGAAATAGTATTTCGTTAATTTGACGATAAATATCGTTTGTTTAAGAGTTAGACGTATCAATATAAAATGCATTTTTTACTATAACTAATTTTGTAGCTTTATTAAAAGTTAATGAAACAGTTCGTTCTTAAACATTGTCTTTCGTCAAAATTTGACGGGTTTTACCTTGTTTTAATAAAAGGGCAGAGACCCCTTCATAGCCTCAGATTCAATGGATTTCATACAACGCGCCGTAGTTCGTGAGAAACAGTGAGAGGGTGTCTGATATTATCACACAGTTCATATTTTTATGCCTATGTTTAATATAATTATGTTTATTAATTTAAAAACAGAGTAATTTTATCATCGTATTGACTTCCCTTGTTAAAACAATTCATGAATGATGTTTCGGTAAAATCACGAATTTTCGCAATTGTTCAATATCATTTCATTGATAAAGAGTGTATGAAATACATTTTGAAATCCTTCTATAGTAAAAAAAAAAAAACTAGCCTTAAAAGGAATGACTCCTGGAATGATGCTAATGTGTAAGATTTCCGGAACTAACGAATCCGGGTAAACCACTCCTTCCATGAGTCGAATAGACCAATCAGGAAAGGGCTCAGTCTATGCATCGCGAAGCGTTTCCAACCGGGATTACAAATCAATACCGCAGCAGGGTGTTACATGCTTGCCCGCTTAATCGAGTATTGCAGGAATACTACATTTATGTGCTTGCCCGCTTAATAGAATATTGCTGAAATACTTCATTTTTATGCTTGCCAGCTTAATAGAATATTACCGAAATACGGCATTTGTATTCTTGCCCGCTTAATAGAATATTACCGAAATACGGCATTTATATGCTTGCCCGCTTAATAGAATATTACCGAAATACGGCATTTATATTCTTGCCCGCTTAATAGAATATTACCAAAATACGGCATTTATATGCCTGCCCGCTTAATCGAATATTACCGAAATACGGCATTTATATGCCTGCCCGCTTAATCGAATATTACCGAAATACGGCATTTATATGCTTGCCCGCTAATCGAATATTACCGAAATACGGCATTTATATGCTTGCCCGCCTCATCGAATATTACCGAAATACGGCATTTATATGTCTGCCCGCTTAATCGAATATTACCGAAATACGACATTTATATGCCTGCCCGCTTAATCGAATATTACCGAAATACGGCATTTTTATGTCTACCCGCTTAATCGAATATCACGGGAATACGGCATTTATATGCCTGCCCGCTTAATCGAATATCACCGAAATACGGCATTTATATGCCTGCCCGCTTAATCAAATATCACCGAAATACGGCATTTCTATGCCTGCCCGCTCAATAGAATATCACCGAAATACGGCATTTCTATGCCTGCCCGCTCAATAGAATATCACTGAAATGCGGTATTTCTATGCCTGCCCGCTTAATAGAATATCACCAATATAAGGCATTTCTATGCCTGCCCGCTCAATAGAATATCACTGAAATGCGGCATTTCTATGCCTGCCCGCTTAATAGAATATCACCGAAATACGGCATTTATATGCCTGCCCTCTTAATCGAATATCACCGAAATACGACATTTATATGCTTGCCCGCTAAATCGAATATCACCGAAATACGACATTTATATGCTTGTCCGCTTAATAGAATATTACCGAAATACGGCATTTATATGCTTGCCCGCTTAATATAATATTACCGAAATACGACATTTATATGCTTGCCCACTCAATCGAATATTACCGAAATACTGCATTTATATGCTTGCCCGCTTAATCGAATATTATTGAAATACTATATTTATATGCACCCGTTTACTCGAATATTACTGAAACGTTACACTTATATGCTTACCCGTTTAATCGAATACTATTGAAATACCCTATTTATATGCACGCGGTTATTCTCCTTCTATAGTAAACTAGTTGTTGGGGGCCACCGTAATACTTACCCATCATGGATATGTACATGAAAATAAAACATGTGAAACTATTTATGCAATACATTGCAATTCATAAATAAAAATTAAATATTGTTAATATACATAGTAATGCTATATTAAAGAACTGCTGATGTACCAATTTCGACAAATTATATAAAACGCCAAACTACTCAAGTAGTACCGAACTGCGTAAAAGAAACATCCTTATAACTCCAAAAACAATAATTCTCTTAACTAACAATTAACTGCGTCGGATTACGCGTCTCATTTCCAATTAAAATATACCTCTGAATTGAAATTTGAATGAAATACAGGGTTATGAAAAATCGAAGAATGTAGAAAACAGGATTACAAATATCTCAGCAACTAATAATCCGATCGACTTCGTTCTACTTGCAAAATATGTGTTATTTTATTGCCTTTTACGTCCATTCCTTAGAACAAAAAAATTCGAAAATTTTTATATACCTTTCATCAGAACGAATTTTTCGAGAGTCCGAAAAAAATAGTTCCGGATAATCGAGGTTGCTGATATTAAATAGGCTTCGTCCCATTCTTACATACTAACGACATACAAAATTTCAAGTCTCTATCTCAATTTGTTCGGGAGATAGATTGTTTACAGACAGACAGACAGACAGACAGACAGACGGACGGACGGACGGCAAAATTTTTTTTTCTAAAAATATGTTTTTCGGAATCTCCACTATCTAAAACGTGTAAATCCGTCAAAAAAAATTTTTCGATTTTCAAAACAATTGCAAGACTTACCCTATACTACGTATGATGGGTAAGTAAAAAAACTATACTTAAACAAATCTCAAGAAATAACTCCTGGAATGATGCTGATGTGTAAGGTTTCCGGAAATAACGCGTCCGGGTGGGCCACACCTTCCATGAGTCAAATAGACCAATCAAGAAACATTCCAAAATTGAGTGTATGGAAAATAAGGTATCGCGAAGCGATTCCATGGGGTATTGGCGAGCGCAGCAAGCAGGGGTAGCCTACAACTTGGAATCGAGAAGCCTATATTTTGGCCGCGAAGCCTACAACTTGGAATCGCGGGGGGTTGGCGAGCGTAGCGAGCAGGGGGACTGAGCCCCCCTAGTGATTAAAAAAATAATAAGTGTTCCGCTTTTATTTATGATGTTTCATACAAATATGTAGATACACAAAAAAGTAAATAGATTTCAAATTAGAATTGATATACATTAAAATTTTTAATTGACAAAGAAATTATTAAATTATAATTCAAATATATTTATAAAACCAAAAATAAGGAAAAAAAACAAAAGGAGCGCATCCCGACTCAGTTGATTAGTGGTAACTGCTTATCCGACTCAGCTACGACCACGTACTTACTTTCTTCTCAAAGTAAGGTATTTCAGTTTTGTCATTACATTAGACCCCCCTATTTCTCAAGAACTAAAGAGAGTTGTGTAAAATGCATTCAACCTGAGTCAAAGGGGTCTCCGCCTTACAACATATATTAACATAATTAAAATCTAAGATTAACATAGTTGACTCTCTCCTTCTGAGATTGTTTCTTATGTATCGAGTGAAAATTAAATTCAAAAGTATTTTAATTTATTTTTTTTTCAAAGATACATGTAGTTGGGGATTCTATTGCTCTTTGAGAAATTTAAAGAAATATCTAAAATTATTCACGCACAAAAATCAAACACAATCGCATGCAAAATCACAAAAGCTAACTTATTGAGTGAAGTAAAATTATAAGAGAGTAAGCATGCTGCAAAAACGAAGATATGAAAGAAATTACTCAAGCTGCTAATAGGAACTACATCAAACTGAGCTATTAGCCTTTATGAAATTACGTAATAGAAAATTATATAATTTTTGAAATAAGTTTATTAGTAATTGTACTAGTTATGTATAACGCTTGTTATATCTAAATGCGCTGTTCAAAATTTAATTTCTCAAAAACAAAGATCGGTAGAATTATGCAGTAAACGGTTTGTTTATTAGATAAGCTTTAAAAATCTTATACAGAAGTTTCGAACAGTGACTATTTTGTAAAGACTGCGTTCTGATTGCGAAGAATCCTTGATTTAACAATTTTTGTTTTAGATTGTTTGCAGAGAGCGAGTTGTTTGGCTTACAGTGCCATATTTTAGCAATTTTGGGGATTTTAATTTAAAATATTTAGAAATTCCAAAGCTTTAGTTTGAAAAATCATTAACATATGGCACTGTAAGCCAAAAAACTTGTTCTCTGCAAGCAACCTAAAACAAGAGAAATGTCAAATCAAGCTTTCTTTGCAATCAGAACACAATTTTTTGAATATATTCATCTTTCGAAACTTCTGTATAAGATTTTTACAGCTTACCTAATAAATGAACTGTTTACTACATGATTCTGTCGATCTTTAATTTTGAGAAGTTTAATTTTTAAATTGGGGTCTTATTTGCAGGACACATTGTACATATTATATACATTTTTATTACTAATGAAATTCTGTTGATACTCAAAATCGTCACTGAATTCTGAAACATGGTTTTTCACAAAATAAATAAATAAATAAATAAAACCCTTCTACTTCATAAGATATTTTTAATACGATATTTATTTCTAGAATTTTTTTTTTTTTTTTTTTTTAAGTAATTAAAAAAACGTAAAAATTATTCCAATTTCAGTACATAAATAAATTTTAATTAATATCCTAAATGATTTCTTTTTTTTGTTTATTAGTTCTAAATCAAACAATTTTGTCCATTGAACTGTTCGTAATTCAGGATATGTCATTTCCAGGAACTATATTTAAATAAAGAGGAAATAAAATTTTCCTGTGTCAAAGAAACAAGATTAAATTGAATTCGAAAAGTCGATGTTAAATTTTAATTTTACCAGTTGATTAAAATTATGAAACCATTTGTAATTACTTAATGCGCTTATTAAATTACGCCATACAAAATAAATTATTGAATTAGGTTATTAAAATCAGTAAAAAATGATACATTTTCGAGATGCAGATTTGAATATATACTTAATAATGAGACATTATTATATGAGACATTACATTAATTAACAGACATTTATTAATGAGACATTACATTAATATTCAATTATTTATATAATTATTTGCATATTTTTGCATAAAATGAGAAAATGCATTAATTTAAACAATTTTGTCTTTAAAAACAGATCAGATTTATTAATATTACTATTATTATTGCCTACGATTTAACTCCATGATTATAGTGTTTCAGTAGATTAAGGATTGTAAACCCGCGACACCTGAACAATAGGTGTAGATTTAGTGTCGCCAGTCGCCAAGCGGCGAGTAATTTTTTGAATTGGTGGCCAATTTTTCAGCCTCTAATTCTTCATACTTTGGTGAATTTTGCGTTTTATTTGCAGATCATTTGACAAAAACGGGTGCTTTTTCTAATCAAAATCACGTTTTCTCCGCCATTATTCAACGAAAATAGCTTTTTCAGTGATTCTTCAACGAAAGTCATGGCGTTTCTTGTGATCCTTTGATACAATTAACTTTTATGTTGTGATCTTTTAACGAAATCCTTGTTGGTTCTCAATTTTTCTTTGAAATTAAGCCCCGGTGGTGACTGGAATATTTGAGTTGGAGCCACTGGTCCCTTACAAATTTTGGGATTCTACATTTATAACGTAACTATACGTGGTACACAACAGAATATTTTTGGTATGGAAATGATTGAGATTCTAAATCAAAATATGTGATTTTATGCTAGATGAGTGTTTTAATTCGATTTGTTGTAAATTGAATGAAATTATACATAAGTTAAGTATTACCAAACAATTTCAACATTTAATGAAAATGTTTTTCAAACTAAGAAAAGATTTCTGAACTTTTGAAATGGAAAGGTTATTAGTCATTATAAAATAAACATGCAAAAACACTCATGATTAATTTGCGAAAATTAGGATAATAACGCCAGGCACGACAAGCAATTTAAAGAATATGATTTTAGTGATTTGATGGTTCGTCTTGCGTATTGTTATTTACAGAAATTTACAGGCAAAAATAAAGTAAAAACCTCATAACAGGTGAATTTAATTAAGTTTGCACTCTCCTAAAAGTAAGTAAATGCGAACCTAGATAATAAAAAATATATATAAAATGCAACAATAGGAACATCACAAAAAATAATATAATTAGAATAATGTTTCCACATAAAATGGTACAATTCAATATTATTTCATTCTGCTAATACTTATTTTGAAACGCTACGCGAAATGTGTCACTAAATAAAAACAACATGACATTTAAAAAAAGGGATAATTTTCTTTGGTAAAAGTTAATATGATATAATGAATTCGTCAGAAAGAAAAAATAAATTCTGAAATTTGTATCCGCTGGTAATTTGATTTGAACCTATAATAGCGAGTTCGAGTGTAAGCATGCAATGTTAAAATTCAATAAGAGGATTCGAAATATATTTAATTATAACATATTCGATATTACATTTTTTTTGAGAAAATTCCCATGAGAGATATTTAAATTTTTATCTGATGAAAAAATTACACTAGGTTTAAATTTCATAAGTGGTGGGATGAATTTATGTTTAGGTGAAAGTGAAATAATATTTGCTCATTTTTCAATCTCTATTAACAAACGTTATTATGTTTAAAGATCTAGATTACATGTGATTGCTGTTAAATTTTTAATATTTTAAGCATTTAAAGTTCATGTAAATAGTACTTTGTTAATGTTCTGAAAAAATATTTCTTTTAAGAATTTTATCAAATAACGCAGGATAGAATTTTCTGATAGTTATTTATATTCAATGCAACAGACCCTTTCTAAAATTTTTTTTAATCGTCGAATATCAACTGTTGAACCTCATATTTGATTTAACTTCCTTCAAACAAGCAAAAAAATTTGCATATAATTAAAATTTCGTGCATATATATATATATATATATAAACTGAGCTTCAATTTAATATCTTAAATTGTATCTACTTTCCTTATATGTTTGACATTTTGCATTTTATTTGATACATTCGTTTATGTTTAAATAATTTTAATCTATTCTATTATTCATTATTCCTGATCCAGTCACTTCCCCGAACTAAATTCAAGTATCAAAGGGAATTAAATTTTCATATGTTTGAAGGAAGTAGATGGAAGTTGGATTCTAATAATATTTATTAAATATTCACTTTCCCAGATAATTAAAATTACGAAGAAATTAATAATTTGGTAATGCGTTTATGAAAATAGTGGCAAAGTGAATACATTTTTCGTGTAGTTACTTATAATAGGCTAAGTGTAAGATGATTTTGCAATGGCAGTTTATCCGCTTGATGGTTATGATTGAGAGGTGCTTGTCCTTTGTGGGGGATATTTCTTTAACAAGTTAGCCAATATTTACAAAAATCAAGTAATATTGTACGAAAACGACGAAAAATTCCTGAGTGTGATAGTCGACGAACGTGACGTGTAATTAGCCCAGCTGCTCAATTTTATCATTTAATACTCTATTACTTTGAAAGCAGACTCTCGCAGACAAAAGTGATGCAAAAGGGTAGAAGAAATTGTTTTGTGGTCGTATAATTATGTTTGCATACATTTAAGAATAATTTTTTAATTGTTAATTCCACATTTTTAAATCTGTTTGTTTAATACAGATGCAAATAAAAGAGGAAATTAATATTTTCACATGTTTGAAGAAACTGGATAAAAGTTGGATTCTTATAATCTTATACTATAATGCGAGTCAAAATTGTGTGTGTGTGTGCGTGTGTCTGTATGTGTAAATTTTATCTCAAAAACGGCTCTAACGATTTTCGCAAAAATTTAGATTTTACCATTTTCGGGCACGAGAAGACCATTGGGTTAGGTCACATGTTCGAGAAAATTAGATTATTGGGTCATTTTGGGTCATAATGGGTTAGGATCAAGCTATTTATATCTAGAGAACGGCTGGATTGATTTCAAGGAAATTTTTTATCCAATCGTTTTTCGGCACGAGAAAACTGTTGGGTTGGGTCACATGTTCGAAAAATTCCGATTAGTGGGTCATTTTTGGGTCATTATGGGTCAAGCCATTTTTATCTAAAAAACGGCTCTAACGATTTTGACCAAATTCTATATTTTATTGTTTTGGGTTACAAGAAGACCATTGGGTTAGGTAACATGTTCGAGAAAAATTGGTTAGTGGGTCATTTTGGGGGGGGCATTGTGGGTCATGCTATTTTTATCTAGAGATTTTCTCACGCAATTTTGACTAAAAATTGCATTCTATGGTTTTCGGGCACGAGAAAAACATTGGGCTAGGTTACATGTTCGAGAAAAAAATTTAATCTGTCATATTGGGTCATTAAGGGTCTGGGTCAAGCTATTTATATTTAAAGAACGGCAGAATCAATTTCACCGAAATTTTGCCTGTAACAGTTTTTTGACACGAGAAAGCTAATGGGCTAAGTCACACGATCGAGAGATTTCGATTATAAGAGTCATTTATGGGTCATGATGGGTCATAATGCGTCATGGTCAAGCTATATCTAAAGAAGAGGTGGATCGATTTTAACTAAATTTTGTATACAACATTCTTTTGGCACGAGAAAACTATTGGGCTAGGTCTCAGTGCGAGAAATTTCGATTACTGGGTCATTTTGGGTCATAAAAGGTTTGGGTCAAGCTATTTATATTTAAAGTACGACAGTATCAAATTTAATGAAATTTGTATGTAATAGTTTTTTGACACGAGAAAACTAATAGGCTATCTCACATGTTTGAGAGATTTTGATTATAAGAGTCATTTATGGGTCATGATGGGTCATAATGTGTCATATGAAGCTATAGCTAAAGAACATGTGGATCAATTTTAAGGAAATTTCGTATACAAAATTTTTTTAGCACGAGAAAGTCATTGGGTTAGGTCACATGTTCGAGAAATTTCGATTAATGGGTCATTTTGGGTTATAAAGGGTCCGGGTCACGCTATTTATATTTAAAGAACGGCAGGATCGACTTTAACGAAATTTTGTGTGTAACAATATTTATACACGAGAAAACTAATGGGCTAAGTCACATGTTCGAGATATTTCGATTATAAGGGTCATTTGTGGGACATGGTCAAACTATATCTAAAAAACGGGTGAATCGATTTTAACGAAATTTTGTATACAGCATATTTTTGGCACGAGAAAATCATTGGGCTATGTCACATGTTCGAGAAATTTCGATCAGTGGGTCACTTTTGGGTTATTCTAATTTTATCTAGACAATGTCTCGCGCAATTTTGACTAAATTTTATATTCTATATTTTTCGAACACAAGAAAATCATTGGATTAGATGAAATGTTTGAGAAAATTCGATTAATGAGTCATTTTGGGTCATAATGGGTCAAGATCAAATTATTTATACCTAAAAATTGGCTCAATCGATTTTATCTAAATTTTGTATCTAACATTTTTCGGCACGCGAAAATTAATGAACTAGGTCACATTTTCGAGAGATTTCGATATAAGGCTCATTTGTGGGTCATGCTAATTTTATCTAGAAAATTGTTCTTACCATTTTGACTATACTTTCTATTATATCGTTTTCGGGCAAGAGAAAACCATTGAGCTAGGACACATGCTCGTAATAATTCAAATAGTGGGTCGTTTTAGGTCTTAATAGGTTCGGATCATTCTAATTAAATATAACAGCAACTCAATCAATTTTACCTAAATTTTGCAACGAAACGTCTTTTGTCACGAGAAGACTATTGGGCTGAGTTGCATATTAAACAAAATTATATTAGTGCTTCATATCGCTTCATTGCTGAATGCTATCAAGCTAATTTTATTTAAGAAATGGCTTAAACGATTTTGATTTATTTTATACTCTACTGTTTTTGATTACCTGAAGACCATTGAGCTAAGTCGCATGTTTCATCACATTTGATTAGTGGATCATTTGGGTAATAAGGATCAGGATCACGAGATTTTGGCAAAAGCCAATAAGTTTGCGATATTTGACAAAATACTGGCGAAATTTGGTGGAAAAATCGACTATTAAGATTACGAAACCAAAACACGTATTTGGCACCAAACGAAAGAGTGTGTCCAAATTTGGCTATATCTGTCAAAATATATTGTCTTTCAGAATGTGAAGAAATTTCTTATACATTTTTAATAGTATTCGAGATGCATAGTTAAACTAAACAGAGTCGAGTTTAAAAAGTGATTTGGATTGATGCTCTTTCGTTGTAAATTTTAAAACAAAGTAAAATTTATGAACATGTGCATACAAACATAGTTTTCTTATTGATAGTTTTTGTAAATAATACTATTAATAATAACATGTTTTACAGTACTAATATAGGGAAAATATATCGAGTTTAACACAAAGTTAATTTTGACCGAGCTGAGCTCGGTCACCCCTGCTAGTATTTATTAAATATTCATTTTACCAGATAATAAAAATTATGAAGCAATTAATAATTTGGTAATGCGTTTATGAAAATGGTGGCAAAGTGAATGCATTTTTCGTGTTAGTTACTTATAATACGCTAAGTGTATGATAATATTGTTACGGCAGTTTACCCGCGTGATGGTTATGATTAAGATGTGGTTGTTGTTCGTGGGGGAGATTTCCTTGTTAAACTAGCCAGTATTTTCAAAAGATATACTGTAAAAAAAAAAAAAAAAAAAAAAAAAAAAAAAAAAAAAAAAATCTTCTAAATTCCTAGCAAAAACTGCTGGGAGCAATGTTGCCAGCAGTTTCATGCCTATATTCATGCAATCACAAATTTAAGAGCTTTAAACAAGTAAATAATCTACAAATCTTCAAAAAATTGAAAACGATTTAAGTTAAATATTTCTGAAAAATTCACTGCCTTAGTTTTTTGGACATTATTAAGCATTTTGATAACTCATATGAAAATAAGTATATACTTTACGAGAGATTCAGCTTAGATGCAGGTATTTATTCGTTTAATTTCAAATAAAAAAAACATTCAGCTACTAAGAAATGTCGTAAAATTGTAAAAAAAAATCAGACAATTTAGTTTTTGTAAGTAAAAAAACGAGGAACCAAAAAGATTAAACCTGTTTGTTTTATATAGGTTTAATTGGCGCATACATTAAATATTGAAATAGTTCTTATTTATCATTATTATTATTATTTTATTATTAGAAGCAAATGTGAAAAATAATTTTATCCTTCATATCAAAAGCATTTGAAACAATTACCAGGGAATTATGAACATGCATAATATTAAACATATATTTGTTTAATATACATAAAAAAATCGACTTATAGCAGTAATTTCGTAATGCATTAAATATATTCTTTACTCTAGTTTTGATTTAATATGTTTTTGCTATCACATTAATAAAATATATTTAAATAATATATAATTAAACTTATAAATGGTAATAGTATTATTAACATCATATTAACATAACATTAAAATTGTAAAATTATTATATCATTACTAACATTCCACAATGTTAACGTTATATTTTTATTTATTTATTATAAAAAATACAAAGAAAAATCTGTGATTATTTTCTATTTTAATACATAAAGAATTTTCAATTAATACACTTAATTATTCCGCATTTAATTATAATTCTGACATTTGACATTTTATCTGATACATCAGTTTTAGTTTATATAATGTTCTTTATTCCAATATTCATTGTTCACATTCTGTCACTTTTGGGAACTAAATCCGTTTAATTGAGCATATTAAATTTGCATTGTTCTAGAAAACTGAATTGAAATTCTATTTAAATAATCAATATTAAAAATTCATTTAGAGAATAATTATAATTAAAAATGCATTAATGTTTTAAAAATGAGCTAATGATATTGACGGAATACAGAATTAATTTACAGAATAAAGTTACGAGTACCCTTTTCGTCTTTTTAAAAGAAAGTGAGGAAGCTTCGTGATAGTCACTATTTTACTACTGAATTAATTTTTTTACAACATTTAGGACATTCTTTTCTGATATTTATAACAACATGTTTTAATATATAAAGAAATTTAAATTAATACCCTTAATTACTCCGCATTTAATTATAAATCTGACATTAGACATTTAATCTGATACATCAATTTTAGTTTATATAATGCTCTTTATTCCAATATCCATTGTTCACATTCTGTTACTTTTGAGAACTAAATTTGTTTAATTGAGCTTATTAAATCTGCATTGTTGTAAGAAATTGGATTGAAATTGCATTTGAATAATAAATATTAAAATTTCATTTTAAAATATAATTAATATTGTGAAGGCCATTTATGGTTTATGAGAATATTTTTCGTTTTTTGTTTTAAAGAAAGTATGTAAGCGTCTTGATTACCAATCTTTTACTTCTGGATCATTTTTTTAATATAATGTTTGGGATATTCTTTTCAGTGAATTATAACAACATAGTATGTTCAAAATTATCCTATTTTATTACTAAGGGACTATTACTTAGGGATTATTACTAAGGGAATTGAAACTGGTGTTTCCGTACTACAGAATAATTTTGAATGCTACATTCTTCTTCTTCTTCTTAATAAAGTAGAAAATATGTAACCATTTTTTCCTTTTTAGCTTTAAATTTTTTGACGAATTTACGCGTTTTAGAAATTAGAAATCCCGAAATACATGTTAATGCAAAATGCCAGCATCTCTGCATGTGTGTCCATATGTCCAATTTATATCATAAAAAAGTGTATGAAGCTATGCATAGAATTGGAATTAAAAGAACGCGATTTTGGTAAATTTTGGAAATCTAACAAAGCTATCTGGTTTAAACTTTAAGATAGTTTAAGAGACATTATTAAAACTTACAAAAAAGTATGGTGTGTCACATTTAAGGAGGCGGAGGGTAAGGGGCCCGAACGAAATTAGAGACTATAGCAAGATTGTTTATTGTTTGGAATTTTAAGATAGTTTATAACACATAATATTAATTTTAAAAATGAGGACGCGTCCAAAATCCGGATGAGAGGACGAGTGCATTTTTTCCAATGGAAGCTAAATATTGAAAGTATGGAAATTAAGGTACCGCGAAGCGATGCAGAATGGAAACACGAAACACTGACTTCAGGGGTTTGCTAGAGAATAGCGATTGCTTCGCAGTATCAATTGTTATCGCGAAGCGATTACTCGGTGATTTAGTAAGCGTTGCAACCAGGGGCGCTGACCCCCCCCCCAAATATAGTAAAAATAGTTAAATACAACACTTTAGTGATTTTATATCAATTATATCGCAAACATCTACTTTGAACTCGACTATGTATGATTATATGACTATGAAATAGGGATATTTGGAAAGTTGATAAGAAAATTCTGATTTTCTAATTTTATCTTTGTTAGATATGTTTCGTTTCATTCGAGATTCTTTTAGAGAATACGACCAGTCAAACGGATAAAGCTGCTAGTATAACATATTATATAAACTTTAATTAAGTTTTTTGTTTTACTTAAAATCTGAATAAAATAAAAATAAAAGTTGTTACAAGTTACAAACTTGACGTTGAGGGCCACCGTAATACTAAACCATCATGGATGAGTATGATATAAAATATGAAAATAAAGCATGCATAAACTATTTATAAAACGTATTGCAGTTCCAATACAAAATTTAAACTGATATTTAAATATTATTAATTCATAGTAATGCTTTATTACTGAAATGCAGGTTCTACTTGAATATCCAGTCGATCCATTACAACAAATTTTATACACCGCTGAGCTACTCACAAAAATATACAAATTGACATTATTTTTATATTAAGTAATGAAAAAAAAATAAGTTAGTAAAAAATAAATAAAAATATGAAAACAACATCAAATTAAAAATAGCTTGATAACATACAAACACGTGTAACGTGTTTAATGTCAACTGAATGTGACATTTACGATAAACCATTATTGCAATTTAATCTTGTAGTTTGGCAATAGTTTTTAGGTTCACGAGTTAATCAAGTAATAAAAGAAACTTCTTTACAATCAAAAAAGATAAACATATTAAATAACAGTTTACTGCGTCTAAATTTCTATTAAAATATGCATTTGAATTGAAATTTGAATGAAAAAAATCGCTGTCGGCTTGGTCTATAGGCGGAGGTAGATTTCAAAGAGTTTTCATTTCAACAAAAAATAAAATATTATTAACGATAAACCCAGTTTAACTACTTTATTTAGACGCTTTTAAAATTTTTTTAATTTCGTTTTTCTGTAAAAACAGATTTTATCAAAATCCTCTTTAAAGAAATTCGGTTCAATTGCCCATTTTGAAAACATATTTTGAATATATATTCTGATTTTATTAAAAAATCGACCAATACGCACATTATATAATTCCTAAATAACAAAAAAAAAAAAAAAAAAAAAAAAAAAAACTCTGAATTGAATACGTTTGAGAGCAAAATTGAATTTAAAAATGAGTCATAAAATAACCAATTTGTTACTTGAATACATCCTCAATTCTTTAATCATAATCGCTTTGGGATTTTTTTTTTTTTTTTAAATATATACATAGCCTTTATCAAAAAATGATGAATACGCACTTTATATAATTTCTAAATAACAAAAAACTGTCAATTGAATGCGTTTGAGAGCAAAGTTGGATTTAAACATGAGTCTTAAAATAACTAATTTGTTATTTAAATACATCCTCAATTCTGTAATCATAATCGCTTTGGGAAATTTTGTGCGAAGTGCCCATTTTAGCAGCCTTTTTAGAAATATATTCTGCCTTTATCAAAAAACTGGCCAAACCGTCTCACTATATAGTTCCTAAATAAGAGGACCTGTAAATTGGATGCGTTTGAGAACAAAGTGGATTTAAAAATGACTCAGAAAAAACGCAATTTGTTATACTTCCTCAATTTTTTAATCACTATTACTTCGGGAAATTCTGTTCAAAATACCCTTTTTGGCAGCCTTTTTTGACATATATTCTGCCGTTATCAAAACACTGGCCAATACGTCACATTATATAGTTCCTAAATAAGAGGATCTGCTATATGGATGCGTTTAAAATAAAAAATGAATTTAAAAATGAATCAGTATATAAGTAGTTTCGATTTGAGGTTTTTTTCCCCAATTCCTGTTTTTGTTTAATTTATTTTTGATATAAGAATTGGTTCTATGAAAAACTTGTTAGTATAAAAGTTGTAGATATTATTGAGAAGATGTAAAATAAATTTAATCAGATTTGATTGCTTAAGAATTGAGTAAGTTATGGAATTTTTTCATTTTCCCCCCTTCTTTTTCTTTTTGTTTTAAATTTTTGTCATCGGTAGAAGTTGATCCTATCAAAAACTTGTAAATACAAAAGTTTTAGATAATGTTGAGTACATTTATAAAAAAATTAGTTGGATTTGATATCTGGAGATTTAACGAAGTTATGAATTTTTATCTCCCCAAAACCCTGTTTTTTTCGCCCTTTGAGCCCATTTTTAAATTTATCAAAAATCTGTCATGCATAAACATTTTGCCCATGTTTTAGAAGTAATATAAACTTTAAACTGATTCGATATCTATTTTAATTAAGAAGTTATTGCGTTTTTTTCGGTTTTCATAAAACCCCTCCCTATTTCCAGCCCCTCGGTCCGATTTTGCCCATTAACGAACTCGACCAAGATTTTATGCCCCTTGATTTTATGTAAAAGTTTGAAGAAGATATGAGCGTAATTATGGAAGTTATCGTGTCTTGAAGAAAGTCAAATATACATAGATACATATATATACATATATACACTAGGGTGGAGCGAAAAAAATTTTTTTTTGAAAATCAAAAACGGGTAGGTGCCAAAAGTTGCCTTTATACTAGTCCATCAACTGCGTGAAATTTTACCGCTGAAAAAAAATGGCTTGAGTCTGCGCTTTTGCTCCAAAAATCGAAATTTTGGGTAAAATTTGTCATTTTTTGACATTTTTTCAAAAAAATTAAAAAATTCCTACAGAGCTGGTTAGTATTTAAAAGTGTTGCTTAGATCTTTATATTTATCTGCTTAACATATTTAAACTATAAAACAAAATGTTTATTCCCTATAGCTGGAGCAAAACAGGCAACTTTTAGTAAGAAAACAGCATTACCACTCTATCGGGTCATACAACGAATTGTTGTTTTTAATATAGCTCTTGTTTTCAAAACTACCTTGGACATGCGTCGTGGAGGTGGCTATATTTCCTATACCACCCGGCCCAACTATTCGATCATCTTAGTACAGTTTTATTTATACATTGATTTGTGATTTTCTTTATAAAAATTTGGCATGTTTTCGATGCTTACAGCTTGTTCATCTGTTCTTTGCATCCACATGCTGCTGTAACTATCTTCAGGTATATTTTTACAGTTTATACAAAAAAAAAAAAAAAAAAAAAAAAAAAATGGCAAGCAGAGTAATACACGGGAATCTATTAAAGGGATCTATTCGGTCATCTATTATATTTATCAAACTTACATTCAGTTGATGAATAGTGATTGGAAGTTCTGTTACCACAACATTTTTTTCAGTCAATTGTATTTTTTTTAAGCAATGATTCGCTTCAAAGATGATTTCAGATAATTCAACTATAAGTATGCCATCATTTATTCTACTTTTGCATTTTTTATATGTTGAGAAGCGAGCTGTTTAATGTGATGGTGATCGTCAGCGAGAATTGCAACGAAAATTTGTTTTCCATGTGTAAAGCAACCACTGTTGTAAATAACTTTTTTTGGCATTAGTTTTAAGCCGTTTTCTAAGTGTTTTCGTATCTAGGTAATTTCCTATTAACTTTTAGATCCTCTTTTAATGAATGGACAACATTTGATGGTGAAATGTCCTGGGCATAAACATATAATGCATAGTATATTATGAGGGAATGTACGGATTCTAATCGACTATAAGTGTTCATTTAAAATTAAGAGAATTTTATTTGTCACTGTGAACCATTTTGCATGGGGTAAGCTTAGAATTGTGTATAATATTGAATTATTCGCTACTTCAACTTCAGTGAATTTCCTCTGCGCCAATTATTAGAGAAGTCGATATAAAACGTTCTAAGCTACATGGATTCACTGGATCAATAAGGACTGGAAAATCTTTGTCTACGTACTATTCACTTCCCATTGCAATTTTTTTTAATTATAAAATAGAGAATAATTTTGAAAAACTATTTTCTCAAATTGAGAAAAAGATACTCAGAACAGACTAGAAATTTCTGTCAGAGATTGCAAAGCTAATTCATAAGGAAAGCTATTTCTCAGAAAGAATGGGGAATAGGAGTTTAGAAAACATCTCACACAAAAGACAGTTAATAAATTAAGCACAGATTGGCAATCAGCGTCTATATGTTCACTCACAAAATGTATAATCCAAGTTTATACCGCTGGATGTTTTATACCAAATGTACTACACACCTAAATAATAGATCTAAAATCTTATTAGAAATTACTAGACTATGGTACAACATAAAGCATGCTAAAACTTCTTTAGAAATATTGTTGTTTTACACGCAAATTTTGTTTGTAATCCTCTGTGACGATCGTCATAATATTAAGCAGCCAGCTTCTCAAAATATATTCAATGTAATAAGTACAGTAAATGATGACATACTAAAAATTGAATTCATACAATCAATTTTTAGGAAAATCATTATATATAAAATGCAATTGATTGAAAAATGCTGTGGTAACAGAACTTCCAATCATAATGTATTAATTGCATGAAAATTTAATGAAGATAATAGACTGCTGAATAGGTTCAATTACGAACATAACCAATACATTACTCAACTTCTCTTCTGTTATACATGGTATAAAAATATACGTGCAGAAGGTCACACCAGGAATCCAAATCATCCAAAGTCAGTGAATACAAAGAAGAGATAAATTACTTTGATATACAAAAAACTTATACTCGTCTTCGGGAAAAAAGTAACAATTCAATACATAAATAAAACACTGGGCCTAGATGATTGGGTGGTTGAGACGGGTGGGATAATGCAACCACTTCTATGAGTTATATACACAGTAGTTTTGAAAGCAGCTAGGTAAGAAATGCATTCAAAAGAACATTTCGTTGTATGCTCCAATAGAGAGGTTAACGCTGATTTTTCACAAAAAGTTGTCAGATTTGCTCCAATTATACAGACTACAGATATTGTTTTATAGTTTAAATATGTTAAGCAGATAAATATAAAGGTCTAAGCAACACTTTTAAATACTAACCAGCTCTGTAGGAATGTTTTAATTTTTTTGAAAAAATGTCAAAAAATGACAAATTTTACTCAAAATTTCGATTTTTGAAGCAAAAGCGCAGACTCAAGCCATTTTTTTTCAGCGGTAAAATTTCACGCAGTTAATGTACTAGTATAAAGGCAACTTTTGGCACCTACCCGTTTTTGATTTTCAAAAAAAAAATTTTTTCGCTCCACCCTAATATACACTATATTGCCATTGATTATGGGACACTTGCGATTTTAGACATTTTACTAAATATCTAGAAAAATACATGAGGAATCACCTCGAAACTCTTGGTGTATAAATATAATAGTATACGTCATACATATCCGGGAAGATTTTTTACCGAAACTTCATAGGGGACCGTTAACAAATTAAAAAAGAATGAATATCTTTTGAATAACCCTGTAAAAACTAATGTAGCAAAAGCACTCAAACTCTAGATTATGATTGAATGCCTTATTGTAATACACTGTGTTCATTTTTATGCAAATAGCATGCATACTCGCAGAGTAATTAAGAATTTTATAAAAATGGTCCCAGATTTTTCCAAGTTCTTTCCTTATAATTTTCAGAGTTCTTAATATAAAATAATATTTTTTTCAGAAAATATGACAAACAACATTGCAGACAGTACCCTGTAATCAGAATTAAAAAATAATGAAAATTGTATACAAAATGAGTTGGTTTACTAAAAAATTTTTTACTGCGCATGCGTCAACGATATCAAATTTCATTTGCATATTATGTTAGCTAAATGTATAGAGCAACTTTTGTGAAAGTCACAAAATTATAACTTGAAAATTCTGAAAATAATCGTCAATTGAATAAGTTGAAAATCCGTTATTCTCAAAATGAAGCAAAAACAAGAGGGGTTGTATCCATATATTCATTGATTAGTGTCAATATAGAATACACAATACGGCATGTTACGACTACTTTTGGATAAAATCCCTCATTTTTTTGCTTCATTTTGGAAACAACGGATTTTGTCCTTTTTCTATAGACGATTACTTTCAGAATTTTCAAGCTATAATTTTGGGATTTTTACAAAAGTTGCTCTGTACATTTAGCTAACATATTATGCAAATGAAATTTTGATATCTTTGACGCATGCGCAGTAAAAAATTATTTAGTAAACCTACTCATTTTTCATACAATTTTTATTATTTTTTAATTCTGATTACAGGGTACTGTCTGCAATGTTGTTTGTCATATTTTCTGAAAAAAATATTATTTTATATTAAGAACTCTGAAAATTATAAGGGAAAAACTTAGAAAAATTTGGGGCCATTTTTATAAAAACCTTAATTACTCTGCGAGTATGCATGCTATTTGCATAAAAATGAACACAGTGTATTACAATAAGGCATTCAATCATAATCTAGAGTTTGAGCGCTTTTGCTACATTAGTTTTGACAGAGTTATTCAAAAGATATTCATTCTTTTTTAATTTGTTGACGGTCCCCTATGGAATTTCGGTAAAAAATCTTCACAAAGATGTATGACGTATACTATTATATTTATACACTAAGAGTTTCGAGATGATTCCTCATGTATTTTTCTAGATATTTAGTAAAATGTCTAAAATCGCAAGTGTCCCATAATCAATGGCAATATAGTGTATATATATATATATATATATATATATACATAGATACATATATATATATATATATACATATATATATAGATATATATATATATATATATATATATATATATATATATAGATAGATAGATAGATAGATAAACTTTTTTACTAATGGTAGTTTTGGGATCTAGGAGTCATGATCGGTGTAGATCTGCAAAAAATTTTCAGAAATTCCAACATGGGAGAGAATGCAATAGGTAGTATTTCATACGAAATCTACCTAAAAGAAGGCCATAAAAAACGAAGAGTGTAGAAATTAGAATTAAAATATCTCGGCAACTAATTATCTGATTGACTTCCTTTTTTATTCAAAATTTACAATTTTCTATTGTCTCTAACAGCTACTATTTTCCACAATCAATGATTTTTCATAACACTGAATTTCATTCAAATTTCATTTCAAAATATCCCTTATTGAATGATAGATGTTTAATCCAACGCAGTAAATTTTTTGTTAATATTATGATAATTTTTGGAATTATAAGTATTTTTCTTTTACGCAATACACTTTTGGTTTACACTGTTCATATTTTGTTCCATCTCTAGAAATTTACAAATTAAATTACCATCTTTACAAATTTCTTCATAGACTTGCGATTTCATTTTCATTATATTTATTATAAAATATGATTAACAGTGAAATATTTTTACTATTTTTCCTTAACAAATAAACAGGTAACCGTGAATTACTAATTTCAATTTCAGCATATTAATAAGTCATAATTAATATCCCAAATCACTTCTAATTTACTGTGCATTCAGCATTTGGCATTTTATTTGATACATCAGTTTCAGTTAAAATAATCTTCTCTATTCTAATATTCATAATTCACGATTTCTCATTTCGAACTCGGATTGAGTAACTGAGGAAATTAAAATTTCGCAATTCATCGAAATTGGATTAAAGTTGAGTTCAAATAACCAATTTTAAATATTCATTTTACTGGTTAATTAAAATCGTGAATTTATTAATCCTTTTAAAATACGCTTTAGAAAATAATTTTATTGTATGCTGCATTAATTTAATTTACTTGTTTCCTAATAATAAGTAATAAGCTATAAGTAGTGCATAAAAAACGCAGCTATTCGCTTTGAAAGGTATTTTGGTACTTTTTAGGTACGTTCGTAACTATGTAAATATGTAGCATCTATAGTCGTTGTTCAGTCCGTCCGAGTGTTTGTCCGCATATAACAAAGCATAAACTACCCAACGGAATCATTTGAAATTTAAAATATATAACTTTTGCATACTTCTGTCAAGTCATTTAAAATTTTTATAAAAATCGGATGCATGTTTCGGTTACAGGGACAATCAAAATATTCCATTACATTATGATCCGTGGGAAAAAATTGTTTCAAGTTAATTTTAATCGTGTAAGAGCCCTTCAAACAGAATAAATTTTATATGCTGTTTTACCACATTGAAGTGTAGTAAAATTTACATTCTGTGCAATATGTGGTGCAAAAAATGGTTATTATTCATTTACAGAGCTACACAAACAAATTCCATTGCATAATGATATACGGAAAACAATGTTTTCAGCGTATCTCAATCATGTTGAATTATTTCAAATGTAATGAAATTGATATACGTTGCTGAGATTTAGTACAAGTTACTGCAGGTCTAATAAAAATTGCTAACAGTATTTACAGGGACTCACAAAAGATCTCTGTTTTTACACTGTACCAGAAATACTGTATGTTACAGATTTTTGCTGGAAGTGCATTTTTAGTCGGGGTATGGGTTTTTAAGTTTAACAACATTTTTACATATTTTGTTGAGTCTATAGAACATATGCAGGGTAGACAACACAACAGAATCGGTAAAAGTTATAAAGTAAGAATAAAAATAGCTTAAAAGTGGCATGTGAATGAGTTATGCATTTTTAGGATATCCCATGACAGGTAATGATTCTAAGGTTTGCCTTGTTCATTACTTCCTATTAAAGATGAAGTCCTATTATGTTTGTATTACAGATTTGAAGATATCTAATCTTATCTAATTTTGTATTTATGTATTTTGCATAAGTGTTAAACAGCTAATGCACCAAGCTTTGGATATTTATAAAATTAATTAAAGTAGAATACACCTCATTTGATACGTTTCACGTACAATTTCCAACTATTTAATAATTAATCTCGATTTTTAGCTCTATCTTTAGGATCTCTTAGCAATATTTCATCGATTCAGTTCTTTCCCTTAACAAGTAAAATGAAAAAAAAGTATTTTACATAAATAACATAAGATCATTTCGATTTATTTGGGAATAGGATCATGAGATTGCAAAATAAATCAATAATGGAATATTTTTAATGTTAATTTAAAATACCAGTTTTAATCACTGAATGTAGTGACCTTAAACACACGAACGTCAACAATACAAGAAGTGTAACGGCACGTTTGATTTCAAATGCGGCTTTAGCATGCAATATGCGTATTCTACTTTCTACTTATTTCGTAGATAAGCTGTTTAAGTTACTTTAATGATGGATATAAATTAACCAATATCGTTCTTTTCTTTCACATTTTCAAAAAAGTCATATAAATATAAATTGACTTGACAGTATTTTATTTTTTTATATATTTCGTAGGTAAGATTTTTTATTTACTTTTTATGAAGAATATAATTTAAATGCTATTTCTTATTTCTTTTGCTTTTTTTTCTTTAATGATGTTAGATATTATGTCTCGCCTTTAATTTATTTTGCAGATAAGCTATTTTAGTTAGTTTAATGAAGGGTATAATTTAACTACGATTTCTCGTTTCTTCCCCCCCCCCCCAAAAAAAAGAATTTGAATTTATTTTTCTTTTACATTTTTTATTTATTTTGTAGATAAAATACTTTAGTTACTTTAACAGAAGACATGAGTTTCCTATTATTTTTCTTTTCTTTCATATTTTGAAGAAATGTATATAAAGATCTTGAATTTATATTCATTTTAAAGTTCTTAGATATTTTATCATATTTGTAATCCAGTGAGGTACCTTCACGACAATATTCCGTAGTCCGGATATACAAACAAGGCATTCGGCTATTATTATTCAGGAAATCTCGCAAGTGTGCGACGGATCTAGTGTCATGCGAAGAAGATCTCTCGGCTATGATTTTTTTGGTGTAAAATCCCATTGTTTGTGATATAAAAATTCGCAAATAAGTCTAATCAGAAGCATAATAGTAATAGCAGTATACATGCTTCCTAATCACGATAAGCAAGCGTTCTATTAAATAGATTTATGTCTAAAAATACTTGAAAATAGAAGAGGTAAGGAAAGATCGCTTACCTTTAAATTTTCTGTTCTTCTTCCTCACGTTGTTTTTGAACACGTAATCCGCAGAGAAAATACAAACCTAATTCCAATATCCAGTATTTCAAATGTGATTAGAAGAATTAATCTCTTCGTAAATCTTGTGTTCAAATATAGAAAAAATGTATTTACGTAAAATTACTTTAACTATTTTCAGGTTTAATTTTTTTAAATAGACAAAACATAACAACTATAACGAGCGTGTACAGAAATAGCTTCTTCTTTTCTTAGTTACAGGATGAAAAGTGTGAAAGTAAAATTACTTTACCAATAATCCAGTTACTCAATGTCACCAAGTATTTCAGTTAATAATAGTAAAAATCTTTAATGTGTCTAATCTTTAAGATATTAAGCCCTGTGTTCTATTGTCAAAATAGAAGAAATAAAGAAAAATTGCTTACCTATGAGCAGGGGCGTAAGCCACCCTTGTTGCGTAGGGGGGTGTAGACTCATAAATTTCCGACTCCAAGAAGGAAAATTTCCGAGTACTAAGAAAAATAAAATACCGACAATTATATGCATATGTATGTGTGTGTATATACTCACACATGCGCGTAATGTCATGTATTAAATGCGTCAAATTTTGGCGATTTGTGAAAGATTGTGTTATTCTGTAGCCGTCGAATTCAGTCAACTTGCGTGAAATTCTTCATAATAGCTGATATCAGATAATTTTAATTAAAAACACAACGTGATTGTTTTGGAATCGTACTTCTAATCTATACGGTCAGAGCGTAAGTGTAGGAAGGCAGTGGATTCGATAATCCGGTGATTTCTCCATTAAAAACGAAGCCAGTTTGTTGTTCTAAGTTGTTTATTCATTAAACATGTAAAATTAAAGTGAGTCTTACATATGAAAAAAAATCATAAAGCCTTCATTCTTTGGGATGAATCTCTATGTCATACTATATGATATCAAAAGAAAATTTAGAAAAATACTAAAGTCGTAGACAGGACATAATATATGTGGAAATACTTGAAACAAGACAGAAATCTAAGCTCCAAAGTCATTGCACCTGCTTTTTGTTAGATTCGCAGACGACGACAGATATCGAACAGAAACGAACTAATCAGTGAAAGGAGCACTTTTAGAGATGGGCAGCTAAGCTAATGACTCGAGAGGATAGCGGCTTAAGGCCCCTGTCCTTGCTCGAGGAAACGCTGGCGAGCTAATGCTATTCCTATGGGGAAGCATTTTTCCAATAACTCTTTCGCATTTTGACATTTTTGAATATATATATATATATATATATATATATATATATTTTTATTTTTTTGCATTGGATAGCTGAGATGCATGCCGACAGCGCACCTTTTTTGCATTTTCGATTTTGGTTGCAGATATTTTTTTAAAGCACTTTCAGTTTCGAAACCGGTTTTGAAAGTGAAATTAACTTTGTAAAAAATATATGCAACCAAAATCGAAAAAGTAAAATTAGCGCGCTGTCGGCATGCACCTCAGCTATACAATGCAAAAAAAAATTATTCAAAAGTGTCAAAATGCGAAAGAGTTATTAGAAAAATGCTTCCCCATAGGAATAGCATTAGCTCGCGAGCGTTTCCTTGAGCGAGACAGAGGCCTTAAGGAGCCCATACCTCGTAGAGTGGTGCCTTCGAAGTAAAAAGCCTAACATCGAAAAGAAGTGGGAACATAGATTTCTGGAATTAAGATTGCAAATAAAAATAACAAAATGGCTTTTCAAACATTCGAAAATGAAAACTAGCTTCTCTCAGAATATTATAGATTGGACAACTGATAAAATTTATAAAAGACTGATTAAGATGATTCAGTATAAGATTTTAAATAAGATATTTATTAATATAAGCGTTTTAAAATTAAACGAAAACTCGATCGAAACTAATGTTTGGTATTATTAAGAAATGGGGAAATAAACAATATGCCAGAAATTTAGACTAATTTAAATGAATATTGCGAAATGAAATGCAACACACACACATATATATACTAGCAGTCTTCGCCCACTACGCTAGGTGGTTTTTCTAAAAATTCATTGAATCAAATGAAACAACACAGATAAAATTAAAATAAACCAAATTTTCTTAACATCTAGTAAATTATCCATAATTGTCTTATTATTACAATTTTACATTATCTCCTTCAAAGTCAATGTTGGCGATAGAATAGACAAAATAGCTCTAAAATCACTGAAGTACTATAATTAAAAATTTTTTGGTAGGTTTGTTACACTGAATTTCTCGCTTCTACCTAAAATTTATGCCTAGATATATCGAAACGACCTAAAACTTACCATCATCCCATCATACATCATTACTTGAGAGTTTCCAAAATCAATAAAATATATGTTTAAGTATGTTTTAGTAGATTAGTTATTCTGAATCTCATCATTAATCTAAAACAGAAATGTTTTGAAATGATCTAAGAGTTTCCCTTTAATACTCTTAAAGGCAGTAGAATTTCTAAAATTTCTGTAATGCATGTTAAATTACTTTTACATTAGCTTGTTATCTTGAATTTCATGCCTCTACCTAAAACTGCTGCCAGGATATAGGAAAAGGTTTTAGAATTTTTTACTACCTTTAACTCACTTAGAGGTCAATTTCTGAAGTCCTGAAATACGTGCTTATTTTTTAGTGGTACTTTTTTTTTATTAATTTCATACTTCTACTTAAAATGGCTGATGAGATATACCAAATATTCAAAAATTTTCGACCTTCTTTATCTTTTTAGGGGCAGAATTTCTAATATACTAAAATACGTTCTTAATTATTTGTTCAGCAGATTTACTTTCTTGAATTTCACATTCCTACATAAAACGACTGTATAAATATGGCTAATTGATCTGTAAAACGACGTCTCAACAAAACTGAATTATAAAACTTGCATTGTATTTTTTGTTCTTTTCTTTAGGAGGTGTCATAATTGATACAGAAAATAATGAATTATTAAAAATATACAAAAATATTCTCAGCAGTAGCAACATATAACGATTAACGGCCTTAACGCTTTCATGCTATATAATCATAAGCTAGAATACTAATGGTTTAAGCAGAGTAGGGTTAAATATTAAGAAGATTGGTTGTAAGGTATTCGTAGGAATGCCCATCATGGCGCAACCGTAGTTATGTTTTGTAACTGATACGTAGGAAGGGCTAAAGTCGTCTGAGTGTGCCAAAGCATTACCTGAAAAAGAAAAAAATGTTCTATCTCTTTAATTTTTAGCAATGAATTATAAGTAAAATTGAAATTTGATTGCTCGAAGACAACTTTAAAGATACAAATTTGTCAAAAATATGTTTTTATTTTTTATTTTTTATTTATTTATTTTTATTTAAGTTTATAATTCTTTTTAATGAAATATTTTCAATCTGCGTAAAAATGTGGTGTCATTTCTGTATTTTTTCGACTAAACAAAATGTAGTTATAATAATATGAAAAAAAAATCGAATATAATTGATTAAGAAAAAAGAAACGAAAGAATTATTCTTGATAGGACTAAAGTCATATAGATTGAAAAATATCCAGATAAATTTGCTGTAAAAATTCAAAGTATTAGGGGAGTTTCAATTTTCATCCATCTATTTTCATTAAAATTACATAAAGTAATCAAAATTCATATTAAAAAATAGTTAGTAGAAAAAATAAAACCATGATTATTTTCGATGAAAAATTAAATTTGTGTAGCTTGGAAAATATCCAGACTGATAAGGAATAGCACTAAATATTTGTAATTCATTTTTGAAATTTCACTAGGAGAAAATTACACATAAATTCAGTAATATACATTTCTAACTAAATTTAAAGTTTGAGAAAAACGAGAAGTTTCATAACTCTTATAACAGTATATCTTAAAATTTCCATATTAAAGTAAAAAATTTTCGACAATACAGCAGAATCTCGATATTCAGAAATCAAAGTGCACGAAAAAAATTCGGAATATCAAGATTTTTAATCAAATAATGAAGGTTTTATATAATTTTATCATCGCTGGGATATGTATCTAAGTATTATTTATCGTCATATCGAGGTTTTTGAGTTTACAATATTTGACAAATCAAGGTTTATCTGTATTGTTTTATCAAAAAAAAAAAAAAAAAAATCTGAAATATTTCCGACTAAGAACAAATTTATATAAGTTTTCTTTGTTCAAAATTGTTTATTTTTTCTAATTAAAACTACAATAAAAATATTTCTCCAAATCAAAATTTTTTATAATTTAATCTATATGTGTACTGTTTCCGACTAAACGTACATTTTTCCGTTCAAACGGAAATTTTTCCGACTCTCTCATTTTCTAATTTGTAAGTCCTTGTAGGTAATTAACATTTTTCCGACTAAAGATACATTTTTCCAATCGAACAGGAAATTTTCCGACTGATATTTTCTTTTTTCCAATTTATAAGTCATAGTAAATAACTTTTTTCCGACTAAACGAACATGTTTCCAATTTGTAATAGTACGAGATCCGGCTGCAGAATCAGTGTACTCATCGAATGTTTGCTGAAAACCAAATTTTTACACATATTTATGATTAGGAGAATTTATATCTACCAGGTTGCCTATCAAAATGTGGCCGCTAGTATTTTTAATTAAATTATTAATAATTCATAATCCGTAAGAAATTTCACTGACTTGTTTTTTAATAATAATTGATTAAATACGGGCTGCTTACTAAACTCTAGGATTTAAAATGTGAAACTTTTTAAACCTACACTGTAAAAAAGTCCGTTAAATTTAGACCAAAAACTGCAGGCAGCAATGTTGTCTGCAGTTTTTGCCGCAAAATTTGCAGTAAAATTAGATGAAAAAAATTTTATTACATCTAATTCAACTGCAATTTTTACGGCAAAAAACTTTTGGCGACATTTCTGCCTTAAATATGGCGGATTTTTCCCCACAGTGTATTAAAAGAACTTTCCATATCATGTGTGGAACAGTTTTTGTCTATATTACTACTGTTTAAACAATGCTATTGTATAAAATATTTTGTCCGTATACAGCACAAATTTTACAAGCAATTTGACTAACATTTTTATTTTCCTTGAAATAACAGAGAATAATGACGAAAATGAATTTTTGGGGTCTCCAGTTTTAGCAGCAATAACTCTTAAAAGCAATGGTGAAATATAAGAAAATTAAACCGTGTGTAGTTAAAAAAAAAAAAAAAAAAAAAAAAAAAAAAAAAAAAAAAAAAAAAAAAAAACAGAGTTTTACGGATGACCCAAGATTTTTTACCGCAAATTCAGCAATTAATTTATTGAACAGACACTTTATGCACCAAACATACATACTTTCTCTACACATTCAATAAATATAATGTCAAAACTAACTACCGTTAACTTATTCCGGAGCAGAAAAATGTTATGTCAAACGCTTAACTAAGACAGGAATTCACAAAAATATATTTTAGAAATTAAATTTGTTACTTTAAACTTTTTTTCTTTCTTCCTTTTTTAGGTGCGTTCGTAATTATGTAAATACGTAGCACCTATTGTTGTCGCTCAGTCCGTCCGTCCGTCCGTCTGTCCGTCTGTCTGTCTGTCTGTCTGTCTGTCCGCACATAACAACGTAAAAACTACCCAACCGAATCGTTTGAAATTTAAAATACATAATTATAACATAATTTTGTCGAGTCATTTCAATTTTTATGAAAATCGGATGGATAGATCAATTACAGGGGTAATCAAAATGATTCCGTTACATTACGGTCAATGGGGAAAAAAGTTTCAAATGCATTTTAATCGTTTGAAATTTAAAACATATAATTATTACGTAATTTTGTCGAGTTGTTTCAAATGTTATGACAATTGAATGCATAGATCAATTACAGGGACAATCAAAAGGATTCCGTTACATTAAGGTCAATGGGGAAATAGTTTCAAATGCATTTTAATCGTTTGAAATTTAAAACATATAATTATTACGTAATTTTGTCGAGTCATTTCAAATGTTATGAAAGTCGGATGCATAGATCATTTACAGGGACAATCAAAAGTATTCCATTACATTACGGTCAACGGGAAAAAAGTTTCAAATGCATTTTAATGATGTTACACTCATTCGAACATAAAAGAATTGGCATGAATCTATGAAGGATATACTAAAATATGCATTCTGTACAATCTGTGATGCAAATAATTTTTATTATTAAATTACAAGGCCACACAAAAGTAATCCACTACATAATGCTATACGGAGAAACATTGTTTGGGACGTGTTTTAATTATATCCAAGTATTTCACATTTTATGAATAAGATATACGTTGCTGAGGTGTAATAAAAATTACTTCCTGTATATTTACAGAAACAGAAAGATTTCGACTACTATACTGTATCCGAAGTACGCTCTACTGTATCACGAAGATCTGAATATTTTTAAAACTTCGTTACCGTACGAACGCACCTCATTTGCTACGCTTCACGTGCAATTTCCAACTTCTTTTTCTTTGTAAAAACAAAATTTTATTAAAATATTCCTATTAGTGCTTTTAAGTTTGGAATTAAAATCTGTTGCTTGCGATTTGGGGCCATTGCGCTGGAAAAAGTTAAAATGCTTATTAGTAGTAAAACTTTTATTAGTTTAAAAAAAAATATCTAAAACAATACTATATTATTTCATTTTCCTTATGTTTTAACAATATCTTGAATACGAATTTTATAAAAGAAAAATACTGTTACATATTCATTTGAATTTGGTACACTCTTTCTTTTATTTAACAATTTGTTTTAGAAAAACATTATTTAATTTCCTCTCTTTTGTTTTATCTTTTAAAGGAAATTGTCCAACATAAATTTGTAGGTTTAAACGGTTTTTTTTTTTGGATATTTTAAACCTTTGAATCCAGAAAGCTTCCATCAAAGTTACGAAAAAACCAAAAAGTATCTCTAATGTAATACTCACGATCTATTTCTTGAAAGTAAGAATGTGGCATAAGTTGTCTCCATTCTATGAATTTCCGCCTGCAAGTGAACTACTTTGTAAAAAATATATATAACTTGTTTCTATTCCGTTAGACTTGCGTGTTGGTATATTTTAACGTAATACAGATTAAATCAAATTTCCTTATAGAAAATTTTTTGGTAAAAATATTCACATTCAAATGAAAAATTCTGGATTTCAAATTATTTACCGGAAATGTAAACTGAAAGAAATCTGCTGACGACGAAATAATACTTACCGCAGAAAAGTTCGACATATTTAAACAAGCTGGAAATTGCACGTGAAGCGTAGCAAATGAGGTGCGTTCGTAAGATAACGAAGTTTTAAAAATATCACTCTCATAAAATTGTAAATAGTTAATTACAATAAGAATGCGTACTAAACAATGTTCCTCCTATACCATTATGTAATGGAGTACTTTTGTTTGTCCTTTTAAATCAATAACAAATGTTCTTTGCACCACAGATTATACAAAATGTATATTATAATATGTACTTGATAGATGCATATCAGTTTTATTATGTTCGAATGAGTGTTGCACCATTAAAATGCATTTGAATCATTTTTCCCCATTGGCCTTAATGTAACGGAATACTTTTGATTGTCCCTGTAATTGATCTATGCATCCGATTTTCATAAAATTTGAAATGACTCGACATAATTCTGTAATAATTACGCATATTAAATTTCAAACGATTAAAATGCATTTGAAACTTTGTTCTCCATTGACCGTAATTAAGCGGAATACTTTTGATTGTCCCTGTAAATGATCTATGCATCTGATTTTCATAAAATTTGAAATGAATTGACAAAATTATGTAATAATTATATATTTTAAATTTCAAACGATTCGAATGGATAGTTTTTGTGTTGTTACATGCGGACGGACAGACGAACGGACAGATTGAACGACAACTATAGGTGCCACGAACGCACCTAAAAAAGGAATATGGTAATTTAAAAGTGCAGAATTTCACTATGATGTCTAGAAAATTTCCGATTTCATAAAAACAAGGAATTTTAGCATGCGAATTTCAACCTAAAAATGACAATTAGAAATCTTATGGAATATAAAATTGTGTTTTTTAGTTCACAGCCTCTCAAAATCTGAGAGCTGATGTACCGCAGGATCTGTATGTACGAACATTTAAGTATGTATGTACGTATGGGTACGTAGGTAAGTATGCTTACGTATGTATGTATGTATGTACACCGTACGGTAGAAATATCTTGATAAAATATAGATATCGTGATAGAAATATCAGATTTGCTTCAAACTAGTATGTAAGTTCATTCTGATAATGCGCTTCTCTGTTATACAGGTAACCCTTTCCGGTGCAGAAAAATTATGTTCCTAAAGTAATCAAACGGATAACTATGACGAGAATTTGCACGCGTATTTTTTTTTTAGAAATTAATAAATGTTGCTTTAAACTTGCATTATTAAAGAAAAACTTTATTAAAATATTTTTATTAGCGCTGGTAGTTTTGGAATGAAAATTAGATGGTCCCGATGTGGGGCTACTATGCTGGAAAGCCTTAAAATATTTATTGGGATTTAAGCTTTTATTACTTTGAAAGAAATTACTTATCTAAAACGTTATTTTACTTTTTCCCTGTTTATGCTTTAAAGATCTTGAATATAAACTTCATAAATGAAGCATGGAGTAACATATTTATTTGAATTTATTACACTCTTTTTTTCTTTAGTAATTTGTTTTAGGAAAATATTATTTAATTTTCCCTCTTTTGTTTCATCTTTTAAAGGAAATTGTTCAAAATAATTTTTTTATGTTTAAACGGTTTCCTTTTTGTATATTTTAAACCTTTGAATACATAAATCTACCACTAAAATTACGAGAAAATTTTAAAAATAACTCTAATGTAATGTTCACGATCTATCTCTTGAAAATAAGAATATTGCTTAAAAGTTGTCTCCATTTTTTGTATTTCCGCATGCAAGTAATTTACTTTGTAACAAAAACAATTCGTTTCTCTTCCGTTAGACGTGCGTGTTGGTATCTTTTAACGTATTACAGATGGAATCAAATTTCCTTTTAGAAAAATTTTTGGTCAAAATATTCTCATTTATATGAAAAATTCTGCATTTCAAATTATCAAACGGAAATGTAAACTGAAAGAAATCTGTTGAACAGGAAATAATACTTATCGCAAATAAGTTTGACGTACTTTAAAAAACAAGGTATGGTAATTTACAAGTTCCAAATTTTACTAGGATGTCTGGAAAATTTCCAAATTCATAAAAGTAAGGAATCACAAACGAATATCAATGCAAAAAATGAAAATTAGAATTCTTATAAAGTATAAAATTGTGGTTTTTAGCTCACAGAGTAGCAAAATCTGAGAGCTGATGCACCGCAGAATCTGTATGTAAATAGGTATATGTCCATATGTATGTATACATACGTACATCTATATGATGTACGTATGTAGTACGATAGAAATATCTTGACACAGAAAAGATATTTTAATAGAAATATCAGATTTGCTTCAAGCTAGTATGTAATTTCATTCTGATAAGGCCCTTCTCTTTTATACAGTTAACCCTTTTCGGCACAGAAAACTTCCGTTCCTAAAGTAATCAAACGGTTAACTATGACGGGGATTTGCAAACGTCTTTTTTAGAAATTAAAAAGTTGTTACTATAAACATTCATTTTAAAAGCGAAATTTTATTACGATATTCTTAGTAGCACTTGCTAGTTTGGAATTAAAATTAGGCGGTCCTGATGTGGTGCCACTTCTCCGGAAAAGGGTAAAATACTTATTCGGAGTAAAACTTTTATTAGTTTGAAAAAAAGAAAAAGAATACTTTTCTGAAACGATATTTTATTACTTCCCTTTCATTATATTTTAACAGTCTTGAATTAGATTTTTATAGAAGAAGAATACTGTTGCATATTCATTTGAATTTGGTAATTTTTTTTCTTGACTATTTGTTTTAGGAAAATATTACTTCCTTTTCTCTTTTTTATTTCATCTCTCAAAGGAAACTGTTCAGCATAATTTTTGTATGTTTAAACGGTGCATGTCATTATTTCTTTTTTGTATATGTTAAAACTTTGAGTAGATAAAGCTACCATGAAAATTACGAGAAAAACCTAAAGATATCTCTAATGTAATGCTCACAATCTATCTCTTGAAAATAAGAATGTTGCGTAAGTTGTCTCCATTTTTTTGCATTTCCGCCTGTAAGTAATTTATTTTGTAAGAAAAAATACAATTCGTTTCTATTCCATTAAACTCTCGTGTTGGTATTCTTTTAACATAATACAGATAAAATCAAATTTCCTTTTAGAAAATTTTTGAGGAAAAATATTCACATTCAAATGAAAAATTCGAGATTTCAAATTATTAGGCGGATATATAAACTGGACGAAATATGTTAACCAGGAAATAATACTTATCTCAGAAAAGTTTGACATACTTTTAAAAAAGGGATATGGTAATTTAAAAGTGCAAAATTGTGCTATGATGCCTAGAAAATTTCCGACTTCATAAAAACAAATAATTTAAACAAAGGAATTTCTATCAAAAAATGAAAAATAGAATTCTTATGGAATATGAATTTGTGGATTTTAGCTCACAGACTACAAAACATGAGAGTTGATATGCCCGCAGGATCTGTATATATGTACATGTGGGATATACCCTCGCATGTGGGCTACACTCTCCCTCTGTTGCACCTGCATCGGACTATTTCCCTCCGCTACTCTCCGAAACGCTGGCACGAGATTAATTAAGAAATGCGAAGCTTCCAAGCTGTGTGGTCAGGATTGAGGGGAAGAAAATGTAAATAGAACGTTTTTCGACGATGGCTAACGACGTTGATAAAAAGCTAAAGAGATGATTCCAACGAATTAAAAACGACGATTTAAGACGATTCTTTTAAGAACTAAAATATTTACGACGTATTAAGACTTTTTAAAGATTGTTAAGAAAAGTAACGACGAACGAATCTATGTTTTATTTTTTGTTCGTTTTTTTTTTTTTTTTGTCCTGTTCGTCTGATAATAAATGTATGTGACTGTCAGAGAATAGTTTTTATTTACAGTAAGGACTCGACCATCCTATAAAGTGGTGCCAGAAGTGCCCACTTAGCATTTTTTCTCATTGTTATGAACTATTTGTTTTCTTCAGATTCAAGCCGGATATCATTTTACGGGTGAGTTAATTCTTCCATATTTTATATTTACTATGAAGCTAGTCGACATCAAAGAACTGGAACTTGCATTTAAAAATGAACGTACTAATAAAATTAAATTACTTCATAAATTATTGTTCGACACTGATGGTGATCGCTCAAATCGAAAAAGAATTCGTGACTTCACTGGTTTCGATTTCGAAACGACCAGCACTGAATTCAAAAATAAAGTTACGAAAGTTCAAGCAGATTTTTCTTTAAACGATTTAATCACAATTTGTAATTTACTCTGCATTTCTAACGAAGGTTCTTTAACTGAACTTGCAACCAGATTAGTCACATATCTTTCAGACTTAAATTCACTGCAAGCTAACATTATTCAGAATGACAGCGATACCGATTCGGAACCTGAAATATCTTCACATAATACTACATTGAATAAGGACACTGCAAGTAATACCGAA
The DNA here is from genome assembly GCA_964019185.1 of Maratus speculifer. Taxonomy (NCBI): domain Eukaryota; kingdom Metazoa; phylum Arthropoda; class Arachnida; order Araneae; family Salticidae; genus Maratus; species Maratus speculifer. The sequence goes on from OZ025297.1 coordinate 195,971,899, forward strand.
TCATCAAATTTTGATAAAAACAAGCAATTTCCAGTTCAAAGTTTTTTGCCATCTACTATTAATTTTAATGATGTTGAAAGCGTTATACCGCCTTTTGATGGTAGTTCTTTTCAAGATATAAATATTTGGTTAAGTAATTTTGACGATGTCGCTAGCATGCTCAATTTATCAGAATTCCATAAATTTATATTTGCTAAACGATCCTTACGAGGAAAAACCAGCTGCTAGTACAAACAGAATTTCACATTAACTCGTATGAAAAACTTAAACAACTCTTAATTTCTGAATTTGGCATTACTTATAATTCTGCTGAGTTACATGACATGTTAAATAAACAAAAATTACAAGAAAATGAATCCCTTGAAGAATATTTTCTCGTAATGAAACAATTATGTTCGCGCGGTAACATCGAAGATTCAGCACTGATGCAGTATATTATTAACGGTATACCCGACCCTGTTTTTCGAAAATCAATATTATATGGCTGCCAATCTATAGTAGAATTTAAACAAAAGCTCAAAATTTATGATAAAATTCGGCATGACTATGAGAACACTAAATTTCGTAAATCTAAACCAGAAATGCCGTTGAAAGAGAAATCTTTTCGTCCAAAACCTGATCTTCTCTGCTTTAATTGTGGTTTAGCCAACCATAAAAGTAGCCAATGTAGGCATAAAGACAAAGGCCCTCGCTGCTTCAATTGTTCGAATTTTGGCCATAAGTCGGCTCAATGTGATCAACCAAGGAAACCTAGAAATAAGCCCGAAACATCCAATATTTCCACCATTACATCGAATACTTTTATGACCAAACAAGTAATTATTTCGTCAGTAAATGTTCTTTCTTTGATCGATACGGGAAGTGAAAGAAGTCTGTTAAAAGAAAGTATTTATCGCAAACTCCCAACGGTTTCGAACCTCGAACATTCAACAATCACATTAACTGGATTAGGAAATACTATGATCAAACCCCTGGGTTTTTTCTCTACGGATGTTACGATTGATGATTTTAATTACACCACTAATGTTTATGTAGTACCAGATTATTCCATATCTTTTGATTTTATTATTGGTACAGATGTTATACAGCAGAGTATTCTAACAATTTCTCAAAATAATATTTCGATACAAAAAATCAAGCAAAATGAAAATATGTCAAATAATTTTCTGGTTAATGTTGCTCAAGTATTAGACGATAGTAATCTTGATTTATCTCATATTACCGATAAAACTATACGTTCAAAAATTACGGAACTTATTCAAAATTATTCCCCCCGGAAAGTAAAGACTACCGATGTAAAATTATCAATTCATCTGAAAGACGAAATTCCTGTTACTTGTCCTCCCAGACGCCTAGCTCCTATAGAGAAGGAATTTGTCGAAAAACAAATTTCTGAATGGCTTGAAAAGGGAATTATCCGAAAAAGCACCAGTAATTTTTCATCACCCATTGTCCTCGTAAAAAAGAAAGATGGTTCATATAGATTATGTGTTGACTATAGGAAGCTAAATGCTAAAACACATAAACAACGTTTCCCCCTCCCAGTAATCGATGACATTATTGATCAGTTGCACTCTGCAAAAGTATTTACTACTCTTGATCTTAAAAATGCATTTTTTCATGTCGAAGTAGAAGAAAATAGTCGAAAATACACTTCTTTTGTAACACATTCTGGTCAATTTGAATTTCTATACATGAATTATGGCCTTAGCGATGCTCCCTTAGTTTTTCAGAGATATATGTATAATGTTTTTCGCGATCTCATTAATGAAAAAGTACTTATCGTCTACATGGATGATTTCATAATACCGTCTGAAGACAAAGCCGAAGGACTCCAGAAATTACAACGCGTTCTTACAACTGCATCCGAATATGGTTTGGAACTGAATCTAAAAAAATGCCACTTTTTACAGCGAGAAATTGATTTTTTGGGTTACCACATTAAAAATGGTCAACTGCATCCATCTCCCTCAAAAACTAAAGCTGTTCTAAATTTTCCAGAACCTAAAAGTGTAAAAGATGTACATTCATTTGTCGGACTAACCTCATATTTTTGTAAATTTATTCAAGATTATTCTTTAATAGCTAAGCCCTTAACAGATCTCCTTAGAAAAGACACTAAATTTCACTTCGGTGACCAACAGCGAAATGCATTTAATCAGTTGAAACACATTCTTGCTTCAGGTCCTGTTTTAAGCATTTATAATCCTAGTAATGAAACAGAAGTTCATTGCGATGCTTCTATTGATGGTTACGGAGCAGTCCTCCTTCAAAAGTCTTCTATTGATAATCAATTTCACCCTGTCTACTTTATGAGCAAAAAAACCACAGATGCTGAGCGTAAATATTCGAGTTATGAACTAGAAGTTTTGGCTGTCATCGAGGCTCTTAAAAAATTTCGTGTTTATATTTTAGGTATTCCTTTCAAGATTGTCACAGATTGCAATGCATTTGCCCTAACTATGAATAAAAAAGATCTTTGCACCAAGATAGCTCGATGGGCTTTAATGTTAGCTGATTATAACTATACAATCGAACACAGACAAGGTACACGTATGCGCCACGTTGACGCTTTAAGCAGAAATCCCGTATGTATGACCATTCAAGACAGTTTTACTTCCAAAATCATACAATCACAGAACACCGACGAACATATACAGGCCATCAAAGAAATTTTGAAAACAAAGCCATATGACAACTATTTCCTCAAAAATAACGTTCTTTATAAAAATCATAAAGGTTACGATCTGGTAGTTGTGCCGGATGAAATGCAGCTAAACGTCATTAAACACGTTCATGACAAAGGACACTTCGGACGCAAACGTTGTGAAGAACTCCTTAATGAAGAATTTTTTATCCCTAATATGGCAAGTAAGATTGATAAAGTTATAGCAAACTGTGTAACATGTCTTTTATATAATCGGAAACGTGGAAAACAAGAAGGTGAGTTACATCCCTTACACAAAGAGGAGACTCCCCTCCAAACTTACCACATTGATCATCTAGGCCCTCTCGAATCAACTAACAAAAACTATAAACATATTTTGTCTTTAATAGATTCATTTACCAAATTCGTGTGGCTATATCCCTGTAAAACTACTTCTTCTGCCGAAGTCATATCGAAACTGCAACAATAAAGTTATACTTTTGGCAACCCTTCCAAAATTATTAGCGATAAAGGTCCTGCATTTACAAGTAAAGAATTTGTTGATTATTGCCAAAATGAAAATATAAAACACGAGACAATAACAACTGGCCTTCCCCGTTCTAATGGTCAAGTAGAGCGACTTAATTCCATCATAATTTCAGTAATCTCTAAAATGTCCAAAGATGAACCGACCAAATGGTTTAAACATGTTCCTAAAGTTCAACAAGTCATTAATTCAACTTACCAACGAAGCATTAAGAGAACACCATTTGAAATACTATTTGGCACAAAAATGAAACAGAAAGAAGATTTACAAATCATTGAACTCCTGAACAGTGCAGTCGAAGAACAATTCATGAAAGATAGAGAAAAACTCCGAAAAGAAGCTAAAAAGAATATTCTGGAAATTCAACAAGAAAATCGCAAGCATTATAATTTAAGACGTAAGAAACCCCGGAAAAATAACCTTGGAGACCTCGTAGCAATTAAAAGAACCCAACAAGGACCAGGGTTAAAATTGAAGTCTAAATTCCTAGGTCCATATAAAGTAACCAAAGTGAAGTCTAACGACACCTACGACGTAGAGAAAATCTCATCAACTGAAGGACCGATAAGTACTAGTTCGTGTGCTGAATACATGAAGCCTTGTCATGACGATAACTGAAACTTTATATTTTTTTCCCTTATCTTTAATGTGTATGTCTGATCATTTTAAAAGTCAACAATTTTAAAGAACATTTTCATACGATGTTACACCATTTCAGAAGAAAGACTGACTGACCTTTCTAGTGTGCAAACGAACTCTATATATATTTTTTTTCCTAAGAACAGTTACTTTTTTTTGTTTTTTTTTTTGTTTCTTTTCAGATTCTGTAAGATCACATGTCGCTGCGGCAGCTCCAGATGTCAGGACGGCCGCATGTGGGATATACCCTCGCGTGTGGGCTACACTCTCCCTCTGTTGCACCTGCATCGGACTATTTCCCTCCGCTACTCTCCGAAACGCTGGCACGAGATTAATTAAGAAACGCGAAGCTTCCAAGCTGTGTGGTCAGGATTGAGGGGAAGAAAATGTAAATAGAACGTTTTTCGACGATGGCTAACGACGTTGATAAAAAGCTAAAGAGATGATTCCAACGAATTAAAAACGACGATTTAAGACGATTCTTTTAAGAACTAAAATATTTACGACTTATTAAGACTTTTTAAAGATTGTTAAGAAAAGTAACGACGAACGAATCTATGTTTTATTTTTTGTTCTTTTTTTTTGTCCTGTTCGTCTGATAATAAATGTATGTGACTGTCAGAGAATAGTTTTTATTTACAGTAAGGACTCGACCATCCTATATACATATGTATAAGTATGTACGTACGTATGTGTACGTATGTATGTACGCATATATGTACATGCATCCAATTCGGTATATAAGTTCATTATGATATAGCGCTTCTTTCATTAGTGTTTGAGTTTGATTCGTTAAGTATAAAAGGAAGAAACGGTGGGCTAATCCATCCTTATTTTTGATAAATGGGTTTTACATACAGAATTATTCAATTTGCTTCAAATTATGCACACCAGTTTATTCTGACAAGGCGCTTCCTTGATTAGATTCGTGGGTTCACTGGTTAAGTAAAAGGGGGGAATTGAGGACTAATCTCTTAATTTATTTAGATGGATATTTCATTCGGAATACGGCTATAATATACAAGTAAATTGAATATCCTGTAAGTGCAATGTCATAAGTTTAACTGGGCACTTTTCTTTTGATAAATATATTGAATATTTTGATTACAAAACTTCATTTATCCTTAATATTACATGGTATTTGTTTTAATAAAGCATATTTTTAAAACAATTTGTGCAAAAATCTAATGTAGGTCGAAATATTTTTCATTTTTTGTTCAAAAAGATTTATTTATGTAAAAAAGAAATATTCGTATATTAATCAATTAAATTTGAATATTTGAGTCTTATTATAAATTATAAATATCTCTGTTAAACTCTTGCAACTCATTCTCGTTTTTTATGAGCATTCTCCTGTCCTTTTATTAATATGTTTTTCATAATTTAGTGAATGCTTTATAGTTGGACATTAACAAAACGTAAATTTTATTATTATTTGAAGTTTTATAAAAAATAAGATAATTATGATAAAACCTAATGTCAATGTATGAAAAAAAACTTCAGGCGGCTCCAACGTTATATAATAACACTCATGTTTGTTAAAACTGCCACATCATGAAGGAATAATCAGTCGTAAGTGAAATTTAATATACAAACGGCTATTACTGGTAGAAACAAATCGTTAAATTTAAACAGGAAATAATAATAATAATAACAACAACAATAATAATAATAAATGTCTGAAATCAGGATATGGTGTAGAAAAAAATGCTACAAAAATGTGCTGTACGATGTGGCATATTTACAATGTAAGCTTTAAAAAAGGCAAATAAAATTTTTCCTATGCAAACCAGAGTTCATCTGTAAAAGGTGTAGGATGAAGATAATTAACAAGATGGGGACCACCAAAACCCTATACATGTTCAATAAACGACATTACGCATGCCACGAAAGAAGCTGCATGTGTTCTGCTGATAAAAATAACACATTCTTGAACATTCTTTGCAGCATGTGGGCTGTCATAATCCTATTGAAAGATGGTTGTAGGATTATCTTGAAGAAAAGGAACGACTTCGAGCTTCAGCAGTTCATTGATGCTCCTATTGCTATTCATATTACCCACATATTAAAGCAACTGCGTTTATCCATAATTTACAATTGCACTAGAGATGATAATCCTAGAAGTTCATACACTACCATTACCGATAATCCACTGTGGAAGGTAGCATTCATCGGAACAAAATCAACTGAATCAGTGAATATAATCAGCTTAAAATACTTTGTTAAATCTTTGTAAAATAAGTTTGAATAACACACAACAAATCATTTATATATTACAAGAGATTAACATTTTAAATATATATTGTCTGTTTTGGATATATGGAAGTTATTATTCCAGGACATTTTTGTGTAAAATTTTGATCACCTATTCTCCTTGGTCCAATGACGTGAAAACACGTGAAATTGATGAGTTTGGTAAAAATAGTGCTAAAAATTACATAACATTTTTTTCGTCAGGTTCAAAATTAATTCTAAGATACTTAATATAAAATATTTATTTATTTATTTATTTATTTATTTTTTACGAGCAGCAATATTTTTAGTTCCGAATGGAGGAAATTCCTTCAAAAAATGCAATTACCTTTATTATAAATTATTATTATTTGTAATAATATTAAATTAATTTTCAACTCGAATTATCTGAAAACTTTGTCTTGAAATGGCTTTTTAAAATAACCTAATATTGTATTTTAGAAGAAAGGCCTTATATACATGTATATATTGTATATATATAAAAAAAATTATGAATTTTAAATACTAAAGGTGTTCAATTACTATAAGTGTTTGTTTTAAAGCTTTGTAATACTCAAAGTAATGAGTGAGTTTAAACATAAAATAAATTTAAACTACTAAACTGTTTAAAATTTTTAACTATTTAAATCCAGATAAAATAAATAAGAAAGCGTAAATTATAGAACATAATTCTTTACAGATTTATGGATAAATTTAATTTTGGTAAATATCTGAAACTATAAAGAAAACAGACCCAAAAATATATGTATTTTTTGCATACGACATCAAAATCCTAATAATTATTAGAAAATGCTGCTTACAGACAGCCATAAATTAAAAGCGCAGCAAATAATTGAAAATTGAAAATTTATGAGATCTTGCGGAGGGATGGCTCTTTGACAAAAAAAGACGAAATAAATTCTGGGTGAATAATTGTACTTTATTCTTATCTAGAGTAATGTGCTTAAGTAAAGATTACTTATATTGCATGTATACTTTAACCTCTTCAGACCTGACACATTTTAAGCCATCATAAAAAATATTTCACAATTTGTTCCATCTATTTATACGTATAGAAACATAATTTTGTAATAAAAAGTAAAATAATTATTATTAGTTTCTATTTACCATCAGGTACACATATGTGCACCTCCGGTTCATACTGCAAAAAAACACTTCATTTTTCAAAAAAGTATTTAAATGAGGAATTTGGTGGACAATTGATACACATAAGCTTATTTTAAGTGCTATTTTCGAAAGAAAATATTATTTTTATGTATAGAGATATATATTGCATCTTATACAAATAATTCTTTTTCTTGATTCAGCTTTCATACTTGCATTTTGAAGCAAAGTTATCGTTTGTTGAACGAGGAAACTGTCCAATTTTGTCGAATCTAATATAGTAAATTGGCTTCTAAATAACCTTACGTTGTTTTCGCTGTGGTTTATTTGCTGAATTGTCTTCAGAATCATTTTCAGATGAATAAATTTTGCGTGGTCTCCATGGTCGTCGTTCTTCAGATACTTTGCTCTTATATTTTATCAGTATTTAAGTAATCTCTAAAAGTATCGCAAGAGAGACAATCTGTCTTTTTGAGAAACTTTACCTGTTTTGCGATTTCTGATGTACACTATCCAACAAATGGAAATTACCAAATCTATAAAGCGTACAAAAACTCTTGGTGGCTATTTTTTGTGTGAGTAGAACAACTATAGTAAGCTGAACACCTATCATTTAAATCTGTATTACACATATACGTTTTGTATTCACAATTGAAGGTTGTGTTACATTAATTTTACAGTTTTGATCTTTAGACCATCTAACACAACTGCTCATGGGATCGCTATCGATGCAAATCGAAAGCAAAGGTACACATTTGTTATCTTTCCAGTTTAGTATACACATATCCTTTCCTTAGTCATCCATTCCACTTTCCGTATTTCAAATATCGATCATTCTTTATTTTTTTATCTGCTCCTCCAAGTCTTTCGTTCATAATCATTCCAGTTTGGTAGATATTGTTCCTCAATCAAATATCGACACATTTTACACTAGTAAAAAAACTGCCCTAATAAATACCCCGTGTGTTGTCTTTTGGTATAAATTTAAAAAACAGTTTTACAATGCCTCCACCTAGACCTAATTATAATTATTTTGAATCATCAACTGGTACAATTCCTTTTCCATGATATATTTGGCAGTCAAGGATATGTCCATCCCCGGCGGATAAAATAAAGTTTTTTAATGCCAACGGATTAGGTTTTAACGGCACAAACTGTCTAGATCCACAACGTCCAGCAAATGGGATCTAGTCATCTCTTTTGATTTAGTGATAAATGGTTTGGCAAGGGCAAGGATAAACATTTAATTCTTACTACATTCAAGATAAGATTTACTTTCCATAAATTGTCATCTGCTTAAAGATCATTCGATTTATCTGTAAAATGAAGAAATTTTCTAATCTCAAAAAATTGATCACGCGACATTGTAGCTGCAATTCTAAGTAATAACAAGTCTTTTAGCCAGTAGAACCTTGCTTGGATATATTTTAAAGTTCCCATGAGCATCTGTACGCCTGCAACATTTATAATTTCATATTTAGATGCATTTATTGAGCGATGGTTTCGTGTTTGAACAGAATATAGCGGAATTGGAATTGTTTGACAGGAATTGGTTTCATATGAAACTTTCCCCAAAAATCTTCATTTAACTAATCTGTAAATGATTCAAAAGGATTTACGATGCTAAAAAATCTGCTTTTAGATAATCCTTATCAATCAATAATCCTCGAAACACTAATAGAAGAAAAAAAAAGATTAAATAAATATTTGGTAAAATATAAGGTTTTATTCTCAGCATTATTATTCTAGTGTGCTGTAACACAAGTTTAAAATATTTACTTATTTTCAGCTTTCCATAACAAAGGCTTTTTAGGTAAAACTTTATTGTTACATGGGTTTGGGATAGGTACTGGAGATATATCTTCAATAATTATATCATTGTCATCTAAATTTTCATTGCCAAAAGACTCACCATCACCATTGGCCACATCAGTTTATTTACTCTTACAAAAATATAAGAATTATGATTTTTAAAAATTAATGTTTAATTTAAAACATCAACAAAATGAATTCTTATTTATAATTAAGTATATTTTTTAATAATTCCACAACTTTAGCACTGCACCAATTAGATACCATTCATTACAATTTTTTTATATGAGATGACTTCTTTCCAAAAACACAGAATGAAACCGGAGGTGCACATACGTGTACCTTAAAAATTACATCTAATTTAAATAATATTTTGATCTAGCTAAAAAAAACTAAATGATTTATGGAATACTGAAGAGTTTATAAGAATTCTTAAAAACTATTATGAATAAATATTAATTTTCTAATTATAAAAATGTACTGACTTTTTCGAAGTTTTAAATTTTTCGTCATCGCTCAATAATTTTCCCCAAAATCATATGAATTAAGACTGCTAGCGCCATTTCTTGCTGAAATTAGAAAACGCTAACGTACACAAATAGCATCCTCTCGTCTCAATAAAAAAATTTCAAATATTAAGTGAGATACGCTGTTGAAATCAGAGGTACACAAATGTGCACCTCGGGTCTGAAGAGGTTATTGGAAAGTAAATATTTTTGATATGGTTTATAAACTTTACATTTAGGTCAGTGTGCTATATACTGATTTCATTTTCTTTCTTTGTAATGGATATGCATCACACTACAGATTATTTTTAAAAAATCACTGTGTAAATAATTGACTTTTAAATATAAAATTAAAAACGCTGAAAGATTTTTTTTTGTTAATTAAAGTTGCTAAAAAAGGTATAGACATATACATTTGTTTTTTAATTATTTTTAAAGCTAATAAATTTTTAAGAATTATTCGTGCATGAATTGCTCGCATGATTTTCCCATTTGAATAACTAATGTGAACGATTTTTTTTTTGAGTAGAGATATAATGTGGTTTTCAAAATGACCTATAATAAAAAAAAAAAAATTATCCTCTTTAACTAAATTCAAACACCAAGGTTTTTTTTCAGCTTAAAAGCAGTTGTGAATTCAACTTATTAACCGAGAAACATAATAATAAACCATTTTGTGCCTCTGCCCATTTAATACATTCAGTGAAAGTTTTGTGAAACTCTGGGATATAATTTTCAGAAATTGTACATAAGGATAAAAATAGCTGTTTATCAGAAAATTGATGTTGAAAATCAAATCTTACCCTTTGATCATATAGCAAAAATTAAAAGTGTTTTGAACACAACTTTTCTTTTAATACGAATTTTTGTGAGAGGTTTGTTTTTAAATGTTCTTAACGAATCCCATTTAATCAGACACACAGATATATTTTTAAGTATATATTTTATATTTTATATTTTAAAATTTTCATTCGCTTTATTTAGTTTTATCATGCTAAATTACTGGTGTATTCAATAATTTCCTATTTTTTAATAATATCTATCATTACCTCTAATAATTCTCCTTAAATTAATTATTATTTTTCTCAATTTACTCAAATATAAAGTTTTTAGTTTTAATCTACATTGCATCACCATTTTGGACCATTTCTATTATATAGTGTATTTCTATTATATAGTCTATTATATACTGCTTCCAAACTGACAAAAATCTTTACAGAATTACTATCATTGGACTTGATGTAGACTTCTCGCGACCTTTATTTTCTTCATTGGCCCCAGAGCGAGCGCGACGTCAGATTTCCGGGATACACTTAAATCCAAAAGGACAACTTTGTAACATAAGTTTTAATTTATTATTGTTCGGAAATGCATGAAACTAACAGGTGTTGTTATTCAGAAACTGTCTAATTGCACTCATTTTTTTTTAAACATAATTGATCTCTCATAGCAAGCCTTCAAAGTTGACATTTTTGAACACATTTCCCGACGAAAGCAGAAAAACCGGTCGAAATGCAGGAGAAAAATGCTTGATCACGTAATCGAAATGGCTTAGAACTCGATAGGTAATTTATTAATCAAAAAATGGAAAATTAAGTTCGATTTGAAATCGCGTCCACAGTCAGGCCTTTCTATTTTATATCTTTCTGTTAAAAATCAATTTACAAATGTGTCAAAACGTTTTACGCATGTTGAGCGGAACAGTTGAGAACAACCTTAACGCGAGCTTTTCATAAAAAGGCGGATGCATGGAATGATACGACAGATTTGTTTGATTTTTTTCACTTGCCATTATCCCTGCTATCTGATAGTTTTTGATGGCAAGAACTTTCTTACTCTAATTTCCTCCAAAATCAACGAAGACTTCTTAACGTTCTAAGGCTTGAGCTTCTTATTTGAATTCTGGGAAATGTTTTCGATGATATGCTGCTAATAAAGCTTTGAACACTAAAGGTGATTCATTGTTTTGCTTTTATGGAGAAACCCCCAATTAAATTCATTCCACTGCCTGTACACTGCAAAAAAATTTTCCGTTAAATAACGGAAATAGTTCTGGTAATCTAGACGCCAGTACTATTTCCGTTATTTAACGGAAAAAATTTCCGTTTTTACCAGCAATATTTCAGTTTTTTTACAAAATGTTTCCGTTTTCATATTTTTTTTATATAAAAATTTTCGCTTGAAAGCCAAAAAAGAATTTTCAAGGACACACTGGCTTTTTTATTCTTTAGACAAGGACACATCAGATTAAAACACATACATTTAATTTAAACAACTTTGAATAAATGTCACTTACCCTCGATGGGGATCGAACCAAGCACCTGCCCCGTGGCAGCTTGTAGTAGTGTAATACCATTACGCCATAGTTACGCATACAGTGCTTGCAAATATCTTTACTTATTTCGAATGATTTTATAAAGCAAAGGCCTTATGTTGAACGCGGCATTAATTTTTATTGAGAATTATTTTCTATATGAGTGTATAGTTCTAAATGTTTAACAGATTTTATTTCCATAATTTCGAATATTTAGTTCTTAATTTCAGTTCTATACAAAATAAATTTTAGACTTTAAAATATTACATGTATTAAGAATTGAATGCATTAAAAAAGTTTTTTTTTTTTTTTTTTTTTTTAAGGAGATTTTTAAAAGTTTATTGTAATATTATTCATATTTATTTATTTATTTATTTTTGAAAGGATATTCTTAAAGTAATATTAAAATATGTTAAAATTAAAGTTATTTTATTAATATTTTATTATTACTTTTATTAAAATATATTAAAATTAAAAGTCGAACGTTTTTCCATTATCCAGATTCCAGATTTTACTTCCATAATTTCGAATATTTAGTTTTTAATTTCAGTTCTATAAAAAATAAATTTTAGACTTTAAAATATTACATGTATTAAGAGTTAAATGCATTAAAAAGTTTTTTTTTTAATTTAAGGAGATTTTTAAAAGTTTATTGTAATATTATTCATATTTATTTACTTATTTATTTTTGAAAGGATATTCTTAAAGTAATATTAAAATATATTAAAATTAAAATTATTTTATTATTATTTTATTATTACTTTTATTAAAATATATTAAATTTAAAAGTCGAACGTTTTTCCACTATCCTACGCCTATTTTAAAAAATAGGCTATAAATGTGGTAAACATTATTTTAAAATGATAATGGAAATAAACTAACTGAAAATAAACTAACTAACTAATCTCAAACTTAAAAGAGATTAATAAAATTGTGTTATTTTTATTATTTTTTTAATATTGTAAAAATATGTTAGCTTTATATTATTAAAACAGAAAGAAATAAAGAACATTATTATACAAAGTTGTTCATGAAACAACTTTATAATGTTTTTGTATCCCAGATATAGATGGCGACACTGGTGTTATTTATAGAATTTATGCTGTTTTACTACGGAACTCCTCCGTTTTCATAAAATTTTACGGAAAAGTTACTGTTTTTATAATCTCAAAATATCAATAACGGAATCTCTGCTGTTTTTTCGGAAAAACGGAACTATTCCGTAGAATTTTAGGGAACAATTTCTGTATATTAACGGATATTTTTTACAGTGTATAAACTCATTTCACGACCTCCACAAACGTCAAAAACATATCTTCTGTTTATCAAATTATAATGATTTGACGCACGACTGAAATGTCTGCCTGAATTATTAAAATCTTAGACATATATGTATATGCATATGTATATTTAAATCTTTTTTAGAATCTTCTAAAACTCCTAAATACACCGAAAATTCAAAAATTTGAATAGGTAGAAGAAAGTGAAAAAGAAAAAAAATCAATTAATAGTTTAATGTATTTTTTTTTCAATTTTAATTTTAATCATACTTACTCAAATTGAAATCGTTGAATAATTAATTCTGATTTTCCGTTCAATTATTTAAAATAATAATTATAAATTATTTTGTTTTATTTTTTAAATGGCTTTCCATTGTTACATTAAAACGCACTTTCGTTTTTAATTTTATTTAAAGCGGAATAAATTTTTTGTCTCTTGATATACGAATGAATTCTTGTTGTTTGTAAGAAATTCTTACCGGGTGTCCCAAAAATGACTGATGGATTTTAAAATTCAATAACTTGCACACGATGACAGCTATTTAAGAATTTTTTTGCAGGAGGGTTATGTATAATGTCAGGAGTTTTTTTACCGTAATTTTTTATTTTAGTTCGAATTTCAAACAATAGGTAGCGCTGACGGCGATTGAAGGCCAGGTCGACGTTTCACTCAGAACTGATCACCTGGCCTTCAATAGTCGTCAGCGCCACCTATTAATTGAAATTCGAACTAAAATGAAAAATTACGATACAAAAACTCCTGACATTATTATACATAACCCTCTTGCAAAATATTTTTAAATAGCTGCCACCGTTTGCGAGTTATTGAATTTTAAAATCCATCAGTAATTTTTGGGGCACCCGGTATAAACATATTACGTAAATCGTTTTAGAGCTAGACGCATAAAAGTTGGATAAATAAATAACAATTTTCTGATTAGTACGCTGTAGGGCTATAATTTAAATTAGTCCTGATAGACAGTCTTCATAAACGTATATTACCATGAATACTTGTTTTTAAAAATTTCAGCTCATGAATTAATATTTCTTAAAATATTAATTAACTATTGTGTCTTATATTGAAATTTGGAAAATTTTCCTGTGAGTCAATCCTTAATTTAAGTTTATTATTCCTCATGCAATCAACGAAATTTTGATAAGGTTCAAAACGAAATGTAAGGTATTTGAAATAGAATAATCTATGATTAGAAATGACCATAATTTAATTTTTTTTCAAATTATCGTAAGAAGAGCTTTAAACACAACATAGAATCAAAATCAAAAATTTGATACTTTAATGTTTTTCTAGTGATTCCTATTACCCACACAGAAAACATAGAAAAATAGTCTAATCCCATTCTGATATATTAAATACATTGTGTTTGGCCCATTGTATCCGCTTCTTATGGAGAAAAGGCTTGTTTGCTTACAACATTTCACGACATGAAATTACGCATAGAGAGAATACATTGATAATATTGATGTCTAAACAGACATGCTGCTATCCGGCATAAAATGGAGTGGGGTTTTGTTAAGCATATACCAGAATTTGCTTATTTCTAATAGTCTGCATACAGCAACTCAAATTATTGTTTTTGCACAATGAAAAATGGAAAATCCTTACATAATTAGCAGTTTCAAAATTCGCTACCGTCAAATTATTACATCTTTTTGTTTTCTCTGTTTTCACCTAGGAAAATTTTGAATTTTTTGGACAATTTTTATGATATAAAGCATTGAGTTTTATTTTGTACTGTAGTTAATGAATTTACATTATTGCTTACATGGAAATTACTATCATTTAAATTAGTTCACTTTTTAAAACATCTTGTATAATTACGTAGGAATTGCACAGATTATTACGTATGTACGAAAACAAACTTCCAAATTTCTTCTGCATTGTATTTAGAGATTTTCTGCGAATCATTATGCTACACTGATTGTGTTCATTTTCGTCCATTCAAAGTACGTACATTTTATGATTGTTTAATTTTAAAAATCGTCTGCTTTTTATCCCAGTGTTTTCCCCTCTGCGTAGGGATAATATGTATTTTTCCCTCTGCGCAGGGATATTATTGTTCTCTTATGTTTACTTTTCCGAGTTGAGTTTGTGAATCTCGACGATATGTGCATTGTGTTCCCTCAGCGGATTTTATTTGTGAAACGTGTTATTAAATTGTGTGAAAAGTGATTATACAGTCTACTGCTTTCATTAAAATATATCGACACAACATTTTGGTCGGCATCGCAGCCGGAGTATTGCGAAATCTAAGTAAAAAAGTTAATAGAATAATGCGTGTGTAAAATTTCATTCGAAAGTAAAATGTGCTAATTGGAATTGTGCCAAATAGAATAACGCAAGAAAAAAAATGGATAAGAAAACATTGACTGATAAAAAAGTTTTAAAATCATCAATTACAAGAGTGAAAAATAAATTCTTCAAAACTGATTTGAGTGTGTGCGACTTAGAACAAATTCAGTTATTTAAAAAAGATATTGAAAAATTAGATGAAGAGTTAAAGAGTTTATTTAAATCTATTTTTTATGCATGTGAAGAAAAAGACATTGATTTATTTATAGAAGAAATGAATGAACAACAAGACATCTTAGATGAATTAACGCTAAAAATTAAACATGAAATTAATGCTAGAAAAATAAATACAGACAATCCGAAAAAGGAGGTGAGTGAAATGAAATTACCTAAACTTTCTTTACCATCTTTCAGTAGAAACATACATGAATGGTTAAGTTTCAAGGATTTGTTTACAGCAAGTATACACGAAAATGAAAATTTATCGCCTGCTCAGAAACTGCAATATTAAAAATTATCGTGTCATGGAGACGCGTTAAAAATAATAAAATCAATACCTATTGAAGATTCGAAATACAATGTAGCATGACAATTATTAACGGAACGGTTTTCAAATAAAAGAGAATTGACTTATTCTCACATTAGAAGATTATTAAATTTTCCATTCGTGCAAGGCGATTCACCGGCAGCAATACTTATTTTAGTGGATATGACGAATGAATGTGTTCGATCTTTCGAAATCTCGGATCAGAAGGTAAGTGGCTTTTCGGAAACTTTGTTGATTTATTTACTTTTGCAAAAACTTGACTATAATATTACACTGTGGTGGGAACGTCAGTTAAAAAATGACGAACTTCCAACGTTAGATCAATTAATAAATTTTCTGAAAGATTATGCTTGTTCATTACAATCTGCTAAAGGAAATAGTATGTATAAGAAAAACAGTTATCCTAAATTAACTGCGATGACTGCTTCTGTTAATAATAGTGAGTGTAAATATTGTTCTTCACCTAGTCATAAAATACCTAAATGCAGTGAGTTTCTAAAATTATCTGTTCGTGAAAGAGTGCAATTTGTAAAAAATAAAAATCTTTGTTTTGCATATTTATCTGCTGATCATAAATTAACTAATTATCAATCAAAAAGAGTTTGTTCAAAATGTAATTTGAAGAGTCATAATAGCTTATTACATTATGAAAGACGAGAAACTAACTATCCAGATATAAAAAACCAAGTAAGGCCTCAGTCCTCGTTTCATGCTAGTGATACTGCTTCTGAATCATCTAATAATACAAATATGTCCATAAATTCATGCCTTGGGGAAATAAACTCATAATCATTTGGCATACTTGCAACTGCGCTAATTAATGTGAAAGATAATTATGGAGGCAATAAATTATTGAGTTGTATAATAGATGTCGGCAGTACTAACAATTTTATAAGTGAGCGTGCAATACAATTATTAGGTATAAAAAGAAATTCTGCTAATTTACAGATTAAATGCTTGGGAATGGGATACTCCGAAGAGACACGTGGCGTTGTAAGATTGGATTTTCTCCACATTTTGATAAACAAAACACACGATTAGGTACTTTTTTATATTTTGAAAAAGATAACGAGTAATCAACCAGTTGTATCATATGATATTAATGCATTCAGTCATTTAAAGAACATAACACTAGCTGATCCTAAGTGGAATGAACCGGGACCAATAGACTTATTATTTGGCGTGTCATTATCATTATCTATAATTAGAGGAGAAAAAAATATTTGGAAAACCAGGACTTCCTTTTGCAGTAAATTCAGATTATGGATGGTTAATAACAGAAGATAGTGATACATTTTCAGAAAATAAACCAAATATTATAGTTAATTTTGTAAATGTTGAAACAGATTATGTAAAAAGATTCTGGGAGTTAGAAAACATCCCCTCAAAATAAATATACACAAATGAAGAAAAATATTTTGAGGAGATTTTTGATACAACTCATTCACGCGATACTAATAGAAGACATATTTTGCGTTTGCCACTTAAAAAGAAATGTAAAGAATTAGGGGAATCAAAATCGTTAGCTATGAAAAGATTTCTAAATTTAGAAAAATGATTTAATAGAGAGCCCGATTTGTATGAAAATTATTGTGCATTTATGAATGAATATCTTGAAATGGGACGCATGGAGAAAATACCGAAGAGTGAAATTCAAAAACCTGTTAATGAAATCTATTATCTGCCACATCATTCAGTAACCAAGGAATCTAGTACAACAACTCGTCTTAGAGTTGTGTTTGACGGTAGCGCAAAAACTACAAATAATGTTTCTCTTAATGAAAATTTAATTGTAGGTCCTAGGGTTCAACAAGAGTTATTACTTACCCATCATACGTAGTATAGGGTAAGTCTTGCATTCGTTTGAAAATCGAAAAAAAATTTTTGACGGATTTACACGTTTTAGATAGTGGAGATTCCGAAAAACATATTTTTAGAAAAAAAAATTTGCCGTCCGTCTGTCTGTCTGTCTGTCTGTCCGTCTGTCTGTCTGTCTGTCTGTCTGTCTGTAAACGCTCTATCTCCCGAACAAATTGAGATAGCGACTTGAAATTTTGTATGTAGTTAGTATGTAAGAATGGGACGAACCCTATTTAATATCAGCAACCTCGATTATCCGGAACTATTTTTTTCGGACTCTCGAAAAATTCGTTCTGATGAAAGGTATATAAAAATTTTCGAATTTTTTTGTTCTAAGGAATGGACGTAAAAGGCAATAAAATAACACACATTTTGCATATAGAACGAAGTCGATCGGATTATTAGTTGCCGAGATATTTGTAATCTTATTTTCCACATTCTTCGATTTTTCATGACCCTGTATTTCATTCAAATTTCAATTCAGAAGTATATTTTAATTGGAAATGAGACGCTTCATCCGACGCAGTTAATTGTTAGTTAATAGATATATTATTTTTGGAGTTATAAGGATGTTTCTTTTACGCAGTTCGGTACTACTTGAGAAGTTCGGCGTTTTATATAATTTGTCGAAATTGGTACATCAGCAGTTCTTTAATGTAGCATTACTATGTATATTAACAATATTTAAATTTTGTTTATGAATTGCAATGCATTGTATAAATAGTTTTCACATGTTTTATTTTCATATACATATCCATGATGGGTAAGTATTACGGTGGCCCCCAACGACTAGTTTTTTTTTTTGTTAAGATTCCGCACATACACTATAGCTATTAATGCTGACATTGCAAAAATGTTTCTTCAAATTAAAATATTTCCTGAAGATCAAAATTTTCAACGAATTCTCTGGAAGGATAATTTTTCCGACGATAAAAGTGATTATTGTCTTACTACAGTTACATACGGACTGACGTCTAGCCTACATTTAGCTACTAAAGCTCTACAGAAATTAGCGTTGGATGAAAAATTAAATTTTCCATTAGCGTCAAATATTGTATTACGGGATTTTTACGTAAACGACTTATTTACAGGTGCATCATCTCCCGAAGAAGCTATAAAATTAACATCAGAGTTACAAGAATTAATGAAAAGAGGTGAATTTGAATTACGCATGTGGGCCTCGAATGACATTAGTGTACTAAAAAACATTCCTGAAAATTTAATTCAGTCTAAATCAGATTTATCAATTGAAAACGATAACTCAATAAAAGTGTTAGGATTAAAATGGGACTCAAATCTCGATGTCTTTAAAATTAGTGTCACCATAGAACCAACATTAAAAGAAGTCACAAAGAGATCGATATTGTCAGATATAGCAAAATTTTTTTATCCACTTGGTTGGATCCCCCCTTTATAATTTCTGGAAAAATTCTACTTCAGGAATTATGCCAGATTATTCAGGAGAAGTAATCTGGCATGGGACGATCCTGTTCCACATCTGATTAAAAATATGTGGATAAAATTTGGGAAGAACTCGGATGTTTAACATCAATTACTTTGCCTCCTTTAGCAATTATTCCTTCAGCTAACACATTTGAAATTCATTCATTTAGTGACGCTTCCTTAGTGGCATATGGTGCAGTTGTTTACTTAAGATCTTTATCAAATGATTCGGTTGCATCATCTGCAAAAAAAGAGTTTCACCTTTGAAATCTATAATTTTACCTAAATTAGAATTGAGTGCCGCCCTGCTGTCAGCCCGTTTGGTAAAAACTGTTCTAGGTTCATTGTGCTTGGACATCTCTAAAATTAATTGTTGGACGGATTCAACAATAGTTCTTTCTTGGCTATCAACCGAATCAAGAAGATGGCAAACTTTTGTTGCGAATCGTGTTTCTGAAATACAGCAATTTGTTCCGTCTGAGTGCTGGCATCATATAAAGTGAAAGGAGAATCCAGCAGATTGTGCATCAAGAGGTCTATCACCCTCAGAATTATCATTGCATGATCTGTAGTGGAGTGGCCCCAGTTGGCTCAGGGATCCATCTTTCACTTCTCCAAAATCACAATTAGGGAGTGTTCTCTGTGACGAAGCTTTATTAGAACAAAGGAAAAATTATTTTTGTGCTACAGCCCAGTTAAGTGAGGAAATGCCTATTCTCTCAAATATATCATCATTTACTAAGTTAAAACGTGTTATTGCTTGGTGTTTGAGATTTCTCGCGAATTCTCGTTTATCTGTTTCAAAAAGAAACTTCGGCTTTCTTACGCATATAGAAATTCAGAGTGCCTTAAAGATGACAATTAAACAAGTGCAAGAGTCATCATTTCCTGATGACTTTAAATGTATGACTTCTGGTAAGTGTTTACCTCGCAATAGCAAACTGATTAATCTTTCTCCATTCCTTGATAAAGAAGGAATACTCAGAGTTGGAGGACGTCTTCGTCATTCAAATCTCACACAGGAACAAATTCATCCAATATTGTGGCCAAAAAGCCATCCAGTGACAGTGATGATTATCAGATATTTTCACTTATCTCATTTTCATGCTGCCCCTCAGCTATTATTGTGTGTTATCAGACAGAAATTTTGGATTTTAAGTGGACGAAGTGCTGTAAAAAATTTCGTAAGAAATTGTGTAATCTGTGCTCTTGCTTCTGCTTCTACAGCTAAACAAATCATGGCTGATTTACCTACAACTAGAATGCAACCTACCCGTCCGTTCCTTATTACAGGAACGGACTATGCAGGACCTATATTGTGTAAATTAAAAAAAGGTAGAGGTTCAAAATCTTTTAAGTGTTATATTTTATTATTTATATTAGGGATGCACAACCTGTGGCCCGCGGGCCAAAAGTGGCCCGCTTTGGGTTAACGTGTGGTCCGCGAACTTCGTCAATTTACAGCTAGAAAAAATTGCAATTTTTGTGGAAAAGTCGCAGAAAAAAATCGTAAATTTTGTCAATTTACCACAAAAAAATTTTAAATTTCATCAGTCACTTAAGAATCGCAAATTTCTTAGATCGGGCGCGGAAAAATCACGAATTTCACTGATCAAGTGCGGAAAAATTGCACTTTTCGTTCATCAGGTATGAAAAAATCACGAATTTTGCCCATGATGCTCGGGAAAAAACAGCAAATTTAACCGATCGGACACGGAAAATACGCGAGTTTTGTCGATCAGGCACGGAAAAATCGCGAATTTTGTCGATCAGATGCGGATAATCGCACATTTCATTGATCAGCCAAGAAAAAAAATCGTCAGATTTGTTAAAGATGCACGAAAAAATTGCAAATTAAACCCATTGGCTGCGGGAAAGTTCGCACGTTTTCTTGTTTTGCCGCGTGAAACAGATGCGCATTTCGTTGATCGGCCATGAAGAAATCGCAAATTTTGTCGATCAGGGGCGAAACAATTGCAAAGCTCGTTGGTAAGGCACTGGAAAATCACGAATTTTGCGATAATGCGCGGAAAAATTGAAAATACCGTTGATCGGCTGCGAAACAAACGTGAGTTTTGTAAGATTCTCAAGAGAAAAAAATTGTGAATTTCATCTTGCCGCGTAAAAAAATGCAGTTTTCGTCAGTTAAAGTTGGAAAAGCGCGAATTTCGTCTATCAGACACGGAAAAATCGCGTGTTTTATTGATCGGGTTCCAAAAATGGCAAATTTTGTCAGTTGGATACAGGAATTTTGCGAATTTTTTCAATCTCACACGGAAAAATTGCAAATTTCGTCGATCAGGCTCAAATAAAATTATGAATTTCGTCGATCGGCGTTGCAAAAATCGCAAATTTCATCGATCAGGTTCGTAAAAATTGCGAATTACGTCAATCGACTTTATAAAAATCGCAAAATTTGTCGACCTGGTATGGAAGTATCGCGAATTTTATCAATCATGCGAAGAAAAATAAGAAATTTCGTCGATCAGCTTCGTAAAAATCGCGAATTTTGGCAATCGGTTTCGTAAAACATGATAATTTCGTCGATCAGCCGCAGTAAAGTCGCGAATTTTGCAGATCAGCTTCGTAAAATTTGTCAATCAGCTTCGTAAAAATCGCGAATTTTTCCGATCGGCTTCGTAAAAATCGCAAATATCGCCGATCAGCTTTGTAAAAATTGCAAATTTCGTCGATTGGCTTCGTAAAAGTCGCGAATTTTGCCGATCGGCTTCGTAAAAATCGATAATTTTGTCGATCATGCGAAGAAAAATCGCGAATTTTGACAATCGGCTTTCTAAAAATCGATAATTTCATCGATCAGCGGCAGAAAAGTCGGAAATTTCGCCGATCAACTTCGTAAAAATCGATAATTTCGTCGATCAGCCGTCAAAAAGACGCGAATTTTGCCGATCGGCTTCGTAAAAATCGTGAATTTTACCGATCATCTTTGTAAAAATCGCAAATTTCGTCGATCAGCTTCGTACAAAACGCGAATTTCGTCGTAGAGTTTTGTAAAAAATCATGTTTTTGTCGATCCGCCTTGTAAAATTTGCAAATTTTGTCGATCGGTTTCATAAAAATATTGATTTTTCTTGATCGGTTTCGATCACAAATCACAAATTTTGTTGATCGGGCTGTTAAATCCTAAAAAGAACTAAAAAGAAATCTGCAGTAAAAAGACATTAATTATTTCGGATATATGACTGTAGATGGCAGCACCAAAACTTTTGATCTTGATAAAACGAGACTATTTTGACTTTAATTAATATTATATTTCATTAATTCTCATTTATTTGTACTTTAAAATTCATAATATGTTTTTTCATAGATATAATTTGTATTTATTCATCTCTAATCCATCTTTTTAGATTGTATTCTTTATTCTGAGTTGACTGCGGAACTGTTTTAGAATGTTCTGATTCAAAAAGAATGTTTTCGTTTTGCTAAGTCTATTAAACCTCTTTAAATCCCTCTAAATCATAATTTTTTTTGTGTGTGTGAAGAACCATACGTAAAAGGTATAATATTGCCAGTAGGCAAAATTCATAAATAACTATTTTCAAGATATGAAGAAATCGTAAATTCGAAGACTGGAATTCAAGTTATGAAACATACAATTGCTTATACAAGTCGCCGACAAGAAGAATTGCTCAGGTAATAAATCTCTCTTTGACTATAAGAAATCAATTCCCTAAGTTTAAGCAATTAAATCTCTACATAAATAAATTTTCTGGTCCGTCGTTAGCAGGAACGTTCAGTGAAATAATATTTTTAAAGTTCAATTATAAAAGTTAATTACTTCAGAATGAAAACGAAAGTAGAAATACAAAATGAACAGAAATTTAATTTCACTATAAAAGAAATTAACAGATATAACATTCAAGTAACTGAAGCAATAGAAAATAAAAATGTTAAATTAACTGAGAAGCTTAAAACAGAATTAATTAGCTTAGAAGCTGATTTAAAGAAATCTTATTTTGGAATAGCCGAAGAAAGTATTAATACTTTATATGATTCATTTACAAAAGCGAAGGACATAGTTGTTGACGATTTAGTGAAAATCGAGGAATTTTTGGTTGTAAAAATACAAGAAATTACGAGTGAAACCAGTAATAATTCAATTTCTGTTAAGGATAACGCTTTAAAGTTACCTAAATTTGAGTTGCCGATATTTTATGGAGATATCAACAATTGGATTACCTTTAAGGAAACATTTCTGACTGCAATTCATAATAATGAAAATTTATCAGATCAGTTAAAATTTTCCTATCTAATAGCGAGTGTAAAAAATTATCCTGCTAAATTAATTTCGGGATTTTCAATTTCCGGTGATAATTATAAAGAAGCGTGGGAAACTTTGGTTAATCGCTATGATAATCGTAAGAATTTGACATATTCATTACTGACAAAATTCATTAATGCTAAATCATTAAAATCACCTACGCAAAAATCAATTCTAGAGCTATTGGACACTTGTAATGAAGTTATTCGGAATTTGAAATCTTTAAAATTTGAATTTAATGAATTTGTTGATTTGATTTTAGTTTATTTAATTCAAACAAAATTTGATGATAATTTAAGAAAACAGTGGGAGTTATCATTAAATAATGATAGTAGTAAGAAAAGGAGAGTTTAAGCTCAGCAGGCGGCACTGCGGCACCGTGCCGCCTGCTGTGCCGCCTGCGGTACCTCCGTCCCTCCGGCTGTCCCGCCTGCGCCCCCCGTGCCACCGCCGCCCTCCTGCGCCCTCCGTGCATCCCCCTCCCCGAACGCCCCCTAGTGGAAAAAAGGAACATTCTATTATAACTGGATAGGTGAACAACCTTCCCTAATTAAAAATATTATCAATCACATCTCAACTCGGAATCATACTATAAGATGAAGATTAAATTTATATTTGAATTCTGAACAACCATAATTTTAATGAGTATTATTAATTAAGCGAAACAATGGAAAATCACAGTTTTTAACCATTTTATTTGGATTTCTTCAACTACATGATGAGATTATCAATTTAACACAAGAAAGTTAAACATATATTTGAACTTTGCTTGATAGACATCTTAATGAGTATCGTTAATTAAGTAAAAACAATAGAAAATATCCAGTTTTATAGAAAAAGACTGATTTCTTACGATTTTTATCAACTTAAAAGAGAAAAGTTAAACGTACATTTCAGTTTTTCAACAGCTATAATCTTAATGAGTATCGTTAATTAAGTAAAAAACAATGAAAAATATCAAGTTTTATAGAAAATGACTGATTTCTTACGATTTTTTCAACTCAAACTTCAGACTCTCAATTTGCTAGAAAGAAATTTAAGCATGCATTCCAGTTTTGGACAACCATTTCCTTCATGAACATTATTAATTAAGCAAAACAACAGAAAATATTAAATTTTTAACTGATTTCTTCATATTTTTTTATTATTTTTTTTAATATAAAATCAGAATACACAACTTAAAATAGAAATTTAAACATTTTTTTTAGTTTTTGAACAGTCGTTACCTCAAAGAATTTCGATAATTGAACAATTAACAAAGGAAACTAATGATTTTTTAATGAAAAAAGACGAATTAAACGAATTTGGTTAACTTTTACTCTAATTGGAAATTTCATCGTACTTTATATATACCAACTAAGTAGAATTTTAATACATAAACGAATAATTTAAAGAAATCCTCAACACGCAAATGTGAACCTGCAGAGGATTTCTTATTACGTCATATCTAAACTAAAACTTTTTTCTGCAACCCCTCCATGCATGCATTCCAGGTAGGGGAACATAACAAAGAATTTTGACGTCACAACTTACAAAGGTATCCAACAAAATGTTTACGTTCAAGAAAAAGTATCACCTAGAGAGAAAAAAAGAAGAGATTTAAGCTATTTATCCATTCTAGTTTTATAACAGTTACCACAACATCTCCAAATTAAAATTTGGAAGTCATAATGAGTGTAATTAATTAAGCAAAATAATAGAAATATTAGTTTTTCAGAGGGGAAAAGACGAATTTAAACAAATTTTATTAGTTTTACACTAGTTTAATAATAATTTTAAGAGGAAAAAGACGAATTTAAACTTTTTTTTTTTTAGTTTTACACTATTTTTTCTCATCTCCAACACGGATATATCAATTTTAACAGAAGAATTAAACGTATATTTTAGTTTTTAACAACAAAATCTTAACAAGTATCATTAATTAAACAAAAATAAATATCAGTTTTAAAGAAAAGACGAATTTGAATAATTTTACACTAGTATTTTCAAAAGCAACATGGAAATATCAATACTTATTCACATATTTCACTTATTCACTGTATTCAATACTATATTTAATAAATTTGGATACACTTTAAGAATTTCCTAATCTATAATTATATATTAGCTGTATATTTAATGTTACCCATGTTTTCAACATTAGTTCATAATCGTGAATTTTGTATTTTAAATACCATGTATTCAGGTTCAGATTATTTTCACTTGAAATCATACAGAATTTTTTAACAAAGTTTGTTTTTGAAATCATTGAAGCAACTGTATTTAATATTTTTAACACCAATTTTCTAAGATTTTCTGACATTTTCCGATTATACATTCTCCATAAGTACATTTCTAAATGCTATAATCACTTTACATATCGAAAAGATATCATTGAAGCAACTGTATTTAATATTTTTAACACCAATTTTCTAAGATTTTTTAACATTTTCCGGTTATACATTCCTCAAAAGTATATATTCTAAACAATAGAAAATATTAATTTTAAGAATAAAAAGACGAATTTAAACAAATTTTATTAGTTTTACAATATTTTTTCTCATCTCCAACACGGATATATCAATTTTAACAGAATTAAACGCATATTTTAGTTTTTAAGAACAAAAATGTAATAAGTATCATTAATTAAACAAAAAATAAATATCAATTTTCAAGAAAAGACAATTTTTTACACAAATTTTCAACTTTGAAATACATTTGTTTACATATATTGTTACAATATATTACTAAACTTAAACTTTTTAAAAAGTTTGAATGTCTTTACAAAGGGTTCATATTTATATTTTTCACGTCTTGACTGCATTCGAAATCTTACAACAAAAGTATACTTTTATTATTTTTATTATTATTATTATTCTAGAAAACCTAAAAAGTCATTTCTTGCTGCTTTAAACACTTGACATATTAAAATTACTCTGAGATATCCTACCCATATAATTAATCAAATTAGGACATGATTCATCTTACACTTCAAAATTTCTGAATTTTTACAATACTTATTTTCATCAAACTTTATTCTTGATCCTATATATTTTAGGAGTACAGAATTTTAACATCTGTTTTTATCTACTTATCAGAAAATTATTAAAACACCCAACAACATTTTCCAAATATGAATATTATCTTTACAGTTTAATAATACAAAACATACACGAATACAAAGTTTAATTTTTACAAACATTTCATATTTCAAACCAAACTTTTCGAAATTTTCACATCATAAGAGCAAACATTAGACGAACTTTTTAACTTTTTAACTTTTTTTATTGCTTAGATCTTTTCATCATAACTTTTAATTATGATAATTATCCATTTTTAGGTTGATTGTCGAAAAACTGTAACTGAAATTACATAAACTTAATGTAAAAAAACCATGTTCTCACACAATTTCTTGAAATTCAACAAAGAATTGACTATTACTTATCTATTATTATTCTTATTAAATACTTATCTACATCAATATCGACTCTCGATAGTATATAGATATTTCATCATTACACACTTACAACTCTTTTCAAACATTTATCAGAAAAATAAGTCAATCAAAGTCTAGTAGTTATCACACCTGTTCCTCAGAAATATTACTATCATATGAAACAGTAAAGAAAATTAATAGATATTTAATATTTAATAACCTCATACGTGAAATTACTGTCGAATGAGAATACTAATAATCTATAAAATCAACTGTTGAACAAAAAAATAGTACAGATTACCGAAAATTCAAATGTTTTTTCTGCAAAATTTACAAAAATTAACAAATAACTTAAAATTTGGAAGACATACACACTGCTGAAAAGTAATTTTGTGATTCTTCTAACCAGTATGAATGTATAGATATTATTTTGCAGTGTATTCTTTAAATGCTCACATTAAATATTCTTTTATATGCATATATCGTTGTGTTTATTTTTCTAATACCTATTACATTAATGAAATACATAACATTTTAAGTGAAATAACACTCTCACAACTTAAAAAATGCATAAGAACATACAAAAAATAAGCAGATGTATGAAAAAATATGCAAGTTTACAAAATAATTTCATTGTTTTCTAGAAATATTAACAAAAAATATTTACAATATGAAAAAATTGCAAAAGTGAAAAGAAAAAACACAAATGTAAAAACAAAAACCACAAAGTGAAAAACTGATAACAAAGTTTTTGAAAAAAATATTTACAACAAAATTTTTTTTTTACAAAAACCAAAACTTCCAAAAATATTTTTTTCAAAAAAAATTTTTTTCGAAAATATTTTTTTCAAAAAATTTTTTTTTCAAAAACATTTTTTACAAAAATTTTTTTTTTCAAAATAAGTTTTTACAAAAGTAAAAAAAAAAAGAAAATCACAACGTTAAAAAAATGAAAAATTTTTGTTAAAAAAAGTGTAAAAAAATTGCAAAAAAATGTTGCAAAAATTTCAAAAAAGTTATGAAAAAAGTCTCAAAAATTTTATTGTTTTTAATAGCAAATGCAATGGTTTCGCCATTGCATACTGCATTAAAACCAACGAAATTTTTGAAGCTTTTTTCATGACTTTTTTGAAATTTTTGCAACATTTTTTTGCAATTTTTTTACACTTTTTTAACAAAAATTTTTCATTTTTTTAACGTTGTGATTTTCTTTTTTTTTTACTTTTGTAAAAACTTATTTTGAAAAAAAAAATTTTGTAAAAAATGTTTTTGAAAAAAAAAATTTTTTGAAAAAAACATTTTCGAAAAAAATTTTTTTTGAAAAAAATATTTTTGGAAGTTTTGGTTTTTGTAAAAAAAAATTTTGTTGTAAATATTTTTTTCAAAAACTTTGTTATGAGTTTTTCACTTTGTGGTTTTTGTTTTTACATTTGTGTTTTTTCTTTTCACTTTTGCAATTTTTTCATATTGTAAATATTTTTTGTTAATATTTCTAGAAAACAATGAAATTATTTTGTAAACTTGCATATTTTTTCATACATCTGCTTATTTTTTGTATGTTCTTATGCATTTTTTAAGTTGTGAGAGTGTTATTTCACTTAAAATGTTATGTATTTCATTAATGTAATAGGTATTAGAAAAATAAACACAACGATATATGCATATAAAAGAATATTTAATGTGAGCATTTAAAGAATACACTGCAAAATAATATCTATACATTCATACTGGTTAGAAGAATCACAAAATTATTTTTCAGCAGTGTGTATGTGGTCCAAATTTTAAGTTTGAGACATTGTGAAAATATGATGGATAAATAGCCTAAATATCTTCCTTTATTTCTAAATTCTACAAAAGTCTGACTAATTTTTGAATATCTTCGCTAAGTTTACATATATCTGACGATGCTTTATATGATGATGTGTGCATTTTTTATTCACGTCTCCTTGAAAACAGCATTTATGGTAATCTTTCCAAGTGTAGGGTTTTTCACCTGTATAGATTTTTGTATGTTCTGTTAAATTCCATTTACTTAAGAAGTGTTTGTAGCAAATAGAGCACATCTGTAGTAGAAATAAATGGACACAGTTAGGATTCTCTTCAATAATATAGGTAAAAAGCACTTGTTAAAGTGTAGGTAGTAAGACAAATCATTTTGTATTTACTCTAATTACGTTTCATATACGAATTCTAGTATTTCTCATATAAGTACTCACATATGTGTTATTCGTTAACGCTACATGTGCTAGGGATGAATCATTCGGATCATTAATTTCTGAAGTTTGCTGCTGTTTTGGTTCATCTTGTTGAAACATCTGTATAATGAAAGAAGTATATATTTAGTAAAGGTTTAATGTATAAATAATCGCTTATTTATTTATTTTTATTAAATTCATGTATATTGCAATCAATTTCGTGTACATTTAATATAAATTAAATTTTCTTCATTTATTCATATGATAGTAATTTCTCTGAGGGGTACATATCTGATAATTTTTAGAAAAGTGTGAAACACAAATTATTCTATGATAATAAGTATTGTGGTAAAATTCACATAGCTTGGTTTCGGAAATAGGTTATTTGAAATATGAAATGTTAAAATTAAAGATTGTATTTGTACATGCTATGTATAATCAAAAACTATAAATATATTATTATTTAAAAAAACTCGATGGACGATAATTCAGATGCAAGATGAAATCATTAAGATCAAGTGCAAGATGAAACATATAATTTGATTAATAGTATGGTTTTAAGCAACTTGATGCACGATAATTCAGAAGTGCAAGATGAAACATCTCGTGAATTGATTAAAAATATGAGTAGATTAGTTTTAATACATTAGATGATTATAGCAGTAAGAAATTTCGTGTAGGAGCAATGCGTACATGATGAAAATCGAATGGAATCAATTGACTTCAACTCCTGATCCAAGTTAGTATTTATCTCACGTGTGTAATATGGAAATATAAAAGGTGAAGAATCAAGTTTGATGTAAATAAATATTGTGGTATTGGTTTAAAAACTAAAAAAGTATTGAATTTTATTGAATTAGAAAGCATAAAATTTGATTAAATAATGTTTTATGTAAAATATTAAGTTTAAATGTGATAAAATTATGAAAATCAGTTTGTAAACTCTCATTTTTATAAGTACTACTATGTAAATATTCTTTTAATATAGAATTTCTGCTTATTGATGAGACTAAAAAATTATATTTTTGTTAATTTTGAATATTTATTGAGTGTATGTAATACTAGGACTAAAATCTTACAAATTCGGTGATAAATTTTTCAAGAAATTGCGGTTTGTAATCCAGAAAAAGGTGTGATTTTAATAAATTTGTAAATATGATCATTAACTTTTTTAGTTATTTCTCTAACTTGTCATTCATTTGTTAATTTTTGTAACTTTTGCAGAAAAAACATTTGAATTTTCGGTAATCTGTACTATTTTTTTGTTCAACAGTTGATTTTATAGATTATTAGTATTCTCATTCGACAGTAATTTCACGTATGAGGTTATTAAATATTAAATATCTATTAATTTTCTTTACTGTTTCATATGATAATAATATTTCTGAGGAACAGGTGTGATAACTACTAGACTTTGATTGACTTATTTTTCTGATAAATGTTTGAAAAGAGTTGTAAGTGTGTAATGATGAAATATCTATATACTATCGAGAGTCGATATTGATGTAGATAAGTATTTAATAAGAATAATAATAGATAAGTAATAGTCAATTCTTTGTTGAATTTCAAGAAATTGTGTGAGAACATGGTTTTTTTACATTAAGTTTATGTAATTTCAGTAACAGTTTTTCGACAATCAACCTAAAAATGGATAATTATCATAATTAAAAGTTATGATGAAAAGATCTAAGCAATAAAAAAAGTTAAAAAGTTAAAAAGTTCGTCTAATGTTTGCTCTTATGATGTGAAAATTTCGAAAAGTTTGGTTTGAAATATGAAATGTTTGTAAAAATTAAACTTTGTATTCGTGTATGTTTTGTATTATTAAACTGTAAAGATAATATTCATATTTGGAAAATGTTGTTGGGTGTTTTAATAATTTTCTGATACGTAGATAAAAACAGATGTTAAAATTCTGTACTCCTAAAATATATAGGATCAAGAATAAAGTTTGATGAAAATAAGTATTGTAAAAATTCAGAAATTTTGAAGTGTAAGATGAATCATGTCCTAATTTGATTAATTATATGGGTAGAATATCTCAGAGTAATTTTAATATGTCAAGTGTTTAAAGCAGCAAGAAATGACTTTTTAGGTTTTCTAGAATAATAATAATAATAAAAGTATACTTTTGTTGTAAGATTTCGAATGCAGTCAAGACGTGAAAAATATAAATATGAACCCTTTGTAAAGACATTCAAACTTTTTAAAAAGTTTAAGTTTAGTAATATATTGTAACAATATATGTAAACAAATGTATTTCAAAGTTGAAAATTTGTGTAAAAAATTGTCTTTTCTTGAAAATTGATATTTATTTTTTGTTTAATTAATGATACTTATTACATTTTTGTTCTTAAAAACTAAAATATGCGTTTAATTCTGTTAAAATTGATATATCCGTGTTGGAGATGAGAAAAAATATTGTAAAACTAATAAAATTTGTTTAAATTCGTCTTTTTATTCTTAAAATTAATATTTTCTATTGTTTAGAATATATACTTTTGAGGAATGTATAACCGGAAAATGTTAAAAAATCTTAGAAAATTGGTGTTAAAAATATTAAATACAGTTGCTTCAATGATATCTTTTAGATATGTAAAGTGATTATAGCATTTAGAAATGTACTTATGGAGAATGTATAATCGGAAAATGTCAGAAAATCTTAGAAAATTGGTGTTAAAAATATTAAATACAGTTGCTTCAATGATTTCAAAAACAAACTTTGTTAAAAAATTCTGTATGATTTCAAGTGAAAATAATCTGAACCTGAATACATGGTATTTAAAATACAAAATTCACGATTATGAACTAATGTTGAAAACATGGGTAACATTAAATATACAGCTAATATATAATTATAGATTAGGAAATTCTTAAAGTGTATCCAAATTTATTAAATATAGTATTGAATACAGTGAATAAGTGAAATATGTGAATAAGTATTGATATTTCCATGTTGCTTTTGAAAATACTAGTGTAAAATTATTCAAATTCGTCTTTTCTTTAAAACTGATATTTATTTTTGTTTAATTAATGATACTTGTTAAGATTTTGTTGTTAAAAACTAAAATATACGTTTAATTCTTCTGTTAAAATTGATATATCCGTGTTGGAGATGAGAAAAAATAGTGTAAAACTAAAAAAAAAAAAGTTTAAATTCGTCTTTTTCCTCTTAAAATTATTATTAAACTAGTGTAAAACTAATAAAATTTGTTTAAATTCGTCTTTTCCCCTCTGAAAAACTAATATTTCTATTATTTTGCTTAATTAATTACACTCATTATGACTTCCAAATTTTAATTTGGAGATGTTGTGGTAACTGTTATAAAACTAGAATGGATAAATAGCTTAAATCTCTTCTTTTTTTCTCTCTAGGTGATACTTTTTCTTGAACGTAAACATTTTGTTGGATACCTTTGTAAGTTGTGACGTCAAAATTCTTTGTTATGTTCCCCTACCTGGAATGCATGCATGGAGGGGTTGCAGAAAAAAGTTTTAGTTTAGATATGACGTAATAAGAAATCCTCTGCAGGTTCACATTTGCGTGTTGAGGATTTCTTTAAATTATTCGTTTATGTATTAAAATTCTACTTAGTTGGTATATATAAAGTACGATGAAATTTCCAATTAGAGTAAAAGTTAACCAAATTCGTTTAATTCGTCTTTTTTCATTAAAAAATCATTAGTTTCCTTTGTTAATTGTTCAATTATCGAAATTCTTTGAGGTAACGACTGTTCAAAAACTAAAAAAAATGTTTAAATTTCTATTTTAAGTTGTGTATTCTGATTTTATATTAAAAAAAATAATAAAAAAATATGAAGAAATCAGTTAAAAATTTAATATTTTCTGTTGTTTTGCTTAATTAATAATGTTCATGAAGGAAATGGTTGTCCAAAACTGGAATGCATGCTTAAATTTCTTTCTAGCAAATTGAGAGTCTGAAGTTTGAGTTGAAAAAATCGTAAGAAATCAGTCATTTTCTATAAAACTTGATATTTTTCATTGTTTTTTACTTAATTAACGATACTCATTAAGATTATAGCTGTTGAAAAACTGAAATGTACGTTTAACTTTTCTCTTTTAAGTTGATAAAAATCGTAAGAAATCAGTCTTTTTCTATAAAACTGGATATTTTCTATTGTTTTTACTTAATTAACGATACTCATTAAGATGTCTATCAAGCAAAGTTCAAATATATGTTTAACTTTCTTGTGTTAAATTGATAATCTCATCATGTAGTTGAAGAAATCCAAATAAAATGGTTAAAAACTGTGATTTTCCATTGTTTCGCTTAATTGATAATACTCATTAAAATTATGGTTGTTCAGAATTCAAATATAAATTTAATCTTCATCTTATAGTATGATTCCGAGTTGAGATGTGATTGATAATATTTTTAATTAGGGAAGGTTGTTCACCTATCCAGTTATAATAGAATGTTCCTTTTTTCCACTAGGGGGCGTTCGGGGAGGGGGATGCACGGGGGGCGCAGGCGGGACAGCCGGAGGGGCGGAGGTACCGCAGGCGGCACAGCAGGCGGCACGGTGCCGCAGTGCCGCCTGCTGAGCTTAAACTCTCCTTTCCTTACTACTAATGATTGTTTTCCAACTTATGAAATGGTAATTAGTTTTCTTGAAAAACAAGCACGTAGTCTGCAGAATTGTAATGTTGAATTTATTAAAACTGAATCTAAGTTTAATAATAAATTTGATCCTAAATCTCAACATTTTCCAAAAAGATCGGTATCGAATACTGTCGTAACGGATAATGTGAATAAATCACAAAAAATTATTTGTCCAAAATGTAATGAACCGCACCAACTTCATAGATGCCCATTAATGCAGAATTTATCTGTTGAGCAACGCTGGCATTTAGTAAAATCAAAAAAGTTATGTACGAACTGTTTGCGTTCTAACCATTTTGTTGCTAATTGTTTGATAAATACCACATGTAAACATTGTAATTCGAAACATCATACACTCCTTCATCGTGATCAATCTGCCCCTACACAGCAACAAATTATTGGACAACAAGATCATGTAACAACCCCAAATGCTGTAGGTAATTTAAATGAATCAAATTGTTTTACTAATCAATCGTTGAGTGGAAATTCTCAAACATTGTTGGCTACTGCCATTATACGTGTAAAATCCAAATCAGTCAAATTCATTCCTTGCAGGGCGATGATCGATAGTGGTTCTCAAAAGAGCCTACTTTCTAAAACTTGTTGTGAAAAATTAGGTCTTCCATCAAGGCCTACAAATCATAAAATCTCAGGTATAAATAATTTAGTTGCAGAAACATCTCTTCAGGAAGTTTCTTTGACATTCTCTCCTCATTTTAATGATGAAATCTTTCAGTTAGACGCGTTAGTTGTTAACCAGATAACAACAAATTTGCCAAATTTTCTGATTACGACTACGTTTTGGCCACATATTGAAGGCTTGAATCTTGCGGATCCAAACTTCCATGTGTCCAGTCCCATTGATCTTCTTATAGGTGCAGATTTGTTTGCTAATATCATAATAGGAGAGTCTATTTTAGGACCTAAAGGATCACCGAGTGCTATTAATTCTAAACTGGGTTGGATACTATCGGGAATTATTTATTCGAATGAATCAAACCAAAATTCATCTGTTAGTTGTCATGTTACTACGCAGATTACTTCTCAGCTGCAAAAGTTCTGGGAACTTGAGTCGCTTCCCAGTTCTGATCCAATTTCTCTTGTTGAAGATAATTATTCTAAAACCGTTTCACGCACAGAATCAGGACGATATGTTGTAAACTTGCCGTTTAAATCTAAGCCAATCCTCGGTGATTCAAAATCTCAAGCTCTAAAGCGGTTTTATTTATTGGAGAAGAAACTCCATCAAAACCCTTTGCTTAGAGAGCAATATTTAGCATTCATGCAAGAATATATCGATTTGGGGCACATGGAACTTGTACCAAATTCAGAAATCTCAAATCCGGATCATTTTTATCTTCCGCATCACGGGGTACTAAAGGAAGATAGTTCAACTACACGACTTAGAGTAGTATTTGACGCATCTGCAGTTGGTTCATCAGGCCGCTCTTTAAACGATTATCTAGAGATAGGTCCAAAATTGCAGCCGGAAATATTTCCTTTATTATTAAAGTTTAGAATGAATCCAATTGCTTTTAGTGCTGATATCGAAAAAATGTTTCGGCAGATCCTCGTTAATCAGAATCATATTGATTATCAACGCATTCTTTGGAGATTTAATTTAGAAGACACTATCAAACCATACAGGCTGTTGACCGTTACATACGGTTTTACCTGTGCACCCTTTTTGGCCATTAGGACATTACGCCAATTGGCCATTGATAATGAACAATCTAATCAAAAAGCCTGCCAAATTATTCAAGATGAAATTTACGTTGATGATCTCCTTTCTGGATCCGACACAAGAGAAAACGCTCAGAATTTAGTGACAGAGCTAATTAAAATTATGAAAAGTGGAGGTTTTAATCTACGAAAGTGGGCCTGTAGCGATCCTGATGTAATTGCTCACTTACCTGATGAAATGAAGGCTTCCTCAAAAAAGGTCATTCAGGAAAATGATACTGTTAAAGTGCTTGGTTTACTTTGGGACTCTTCCAAAGATATTTTACAAATTAGGTTCGCTGATTTAAAGGATGTACAAACAAAACGAGATTTGTTATCTGTAGTGGCTACAATCTTTGACCCTCTGGGTTTCCTAGCTCCTACAACAATAAAGTTAAAAATTATGATGCAAGATCTTTGGAAGGATAAGATTTCTTGGGATGAGAAAATCCCACCTGCCATACAACATGTTTGGAATGAATTTTCATCTGAAATGCATTTATTGAAATCGTTAGAAATTCCTAGATACATAAATTTATTCAATGAAGCAGTTGTTCAAATTCAACTGCACGGTTTTTGCGACGGTTCGAATAAAGCGTATGCTGCTGTTACATATTTACGTGTGGTTACACCTGAAAAGGTATTTGTTAATTTGATTGCTGCAAAAACTAAGGTGAATCCTATTAAACCTCAAACATTGCCTAGAATCGAGCTTTGTTCAGCTCTTTTGCTAGCTAAGTTATGTTCTGTAATTATCGACACATTAAAAGTAAAATTTGACAATATTTATTTGTGGTCGGATTCCCAAATTGTTCTCAGTTGGCTAAAAGCACCACCTTTAAAGGGAAATCAGTTCGTACTCAATCGAGTATGTCAAATACAGGCATTAATGCCTTCCCATGAATGGAATCATATTCCAGGTGCTTTAAATCCTGCAGATGTAGCTTCTAGGGGAATTCCTCCACGAAAGCTTCTTAATCATTCTCTGTGGTGGCATGGGCCTCCATGGCTACTGTCAAATGAGCAAATCCCAATACCTAAATTCACTGCTCCAATAGATGAATTAACTCAAGAAATTGACTCTGTCAGTAATGTAACACAAGTAAGTGCACCTCCTGACTTTCTTCTTAAGTTTTCGAAATTCTCTAAGCTGTCAAGAGTCACGGCCTATTGTCTTAGATTTATTCATAATGCTAGACATAGTACATCGAAAAAATTTGGAAATGTAAGTTCAGAAGAAATCTCTAATTCAATTCAATGCATTGTAAAATTAATTCAAAGTTCTGAATTCAACACAGAGCTTAAGTTGTTAAAAGAAAGAAAACCCTTACCAAGCAATAGTAAACTATTACCACTAAATGTATTTTTAGATTCAAGTGATATCATTCGAGTAGGTGGTCGTTTGTCACAACATCAGTCTTTAACCTTCGATAAAAAATATCCGATGCTATTCTCAAAAAATAACTTTGTCACTAAACTATTAATAAAGCATGTACATGAGAAACATATGCACGTAGGTACACAGCTAGTACTTTCTATTATACGTCAACAATTTTGGTTTGTTAATGGTCGTTCTACTGTGCGACAAGAGCTCAACAAATGTGTACTTTGCAAACGCCTAAAAACACAAGCTTGTCAACAAATGATGGGAGATCTTCCCGTTGACAGAATCACCCCAATTCGTCCTTTTTCCAAGGTTGGCATAGATTTTGCCGGCCCCTGCATAACCAAGCCAAATTTGCCTAGAAGTAAGATAAAATTAAAAACATACATCGCTGTATTCGTCTGCATGTGCACTAAGGCAGTGCATCTGGAAGTGGTATCAGACTTGTCTGTGCAAGCCTTGCTAGCAGCCCTAAAGAGATTTATTGCACGTAGAGGCCTGCCGTCTGATATTTATTCAGATAATGGGAAAAATTTCGTAGGTCTAGCAAATCAACTAAAGCAGTTATTCCAATATTTGAGGGACAGAGAAATTCAAGATTTTCTTTCGAGCCAAAAAATCAATTGGCATTTCATTCCTCCATATGCGCCGCACTTTGGTGGGCTATGGGAGGCAGCTGTAAAGCTTACAAAAAATCATCTGTTAAAGGCATGTAAATCCAGTATTTTAAATTTTGAAGAATTATCTACTTTACTGTGTCAAATAGAAAGTTGCATAAATTCCAGACCTCTAACGCCGATGTCATCAGATCCATCAGATCCGCGCGCATTAACGCCAGGTCATTTTCTAATCGGAGCACCGCTCCTTGATATTCCAGAAGCTTCTAATTCGCGAGCTCTATCATTAAATGCTCGTTGGTGCCTTATTGAAAGGGCCAAGAACCAATTTTGGTATAGATGGTCAAGAGAATATCTCCAACATCTACAACAGCGTCCTAAATGGACTACTCCAAGTGTTAATCTACGAGAAGGAGACTTGGTAATAATTCATGAACGATCCATGCCCATGAGATGGAAAATGGGCCGCATTCTACAAACTTTCCCAGTACAGGACAATCGAGTTCGTGTCGTCTTAATTAAAACAGCAGACGGTGACATCAAACGTCCTATTACAAAGGTATCCCCTCTACTGCCGGGGGGGGGGAGGATGTTAAATCCTAAAAAGAACTAAAAAGAAATCTGCAGTAAAAAGACATTAATTATTTCGGATATATGACTGTAGATGGCAGCACCAAAACTTTTGATCTTAATAAAACGAGACTATTTTGACTTTAATTAATATTATATTTCATTAATTCTCATTCATTTGTACTTTAAAATTCATAATATGTTTTTTCATAGATATAATTTGTATTTATTCATCTCTAATCCATCTTTTTAGATTGTATTCTTTATTCTGAGTTGACTGCGGAACTGTTTTAGAATGTTCTGATTCAAAAAGAATGTTTTCGTTTTGCTAAGTCTATTAAACCTCTTTAAATCCCTCTAAATCATAATTTTTTTTGTGTGTGTGAAGAACCATACGTAAAAGGTATAATATTGCCAGTAGGCAAAATTCATAAATAACTATTTTCAAGATATGAAGAAATCGTAAATTCGAAGACTGGAATTCAAGTTATGAAACATACAATTGCTTATACAAGTCGCCGACAAGAAGAATTGCTCAGGTAATAAATCTCTCTTTGACTATAAGAAATCAATTCCCTAAGTTTAAGCAATTAAATCTCTACACGGGCACAGAAAGATCGAATTTTCTCTATCAGTTTCGTAAAAATTGCGAATTTTGTTGATCACTTTCATAAAAATCCATAATTTTGTCGACATGCATGGAAAGCTGCAAATTTTGTTGATCGGGCATAAAAAAATCACGAATTTCAGTGATGAGTCACGGAAAAATCTTATTGATCGGATCCTTCCGTCTGCTTCGTTCATAAAGATCATATTTTTTTTCGGCACCAGCCACTTATGTTTGTTTTTTACTTAGCACTTTAATAAAACAAAATTTACTCTCCTGAATAAAGTCAAGAAATAATATTACATCTTGAGAATAATCCTTGCTATATCTGTTACACACAAACGTAAAAACAGCTGATAGATACTTACCAATTTAAGTGGATATTTTGAGGTTAAGCAAAACCTACAGAGGATTTTAACACTTTTCTCTGAAAACATATATTTTATCCGATTATACGCCAGAGATCACCTTTAAAATCAAATTATCTCAATGTTATTGATGTGGCCCTCGACTGTCCAGTCTTTTTTGTAAGTGGCCCTTCTCTTGAAAAGGTTGTGCACCCCTAATTTATATGTTTTTCTACTCATGCAATTCACATTGAATTAGTGACTGATTTATCTACTTAGGCTTTTTTAGCTTGTCTGTAGCGATTTATATCCAGACGAGGAAAACCAAAAGAAATTGTAAGTGATTGTGCCAAATTTTGTCGGTGCGAGCACGGAGTTGAAAGAATTGTATAAATTTGTGGCTTCTTCTCAGCATAATGAAGAAGTGACAAAATACTTAAGTTTGGAAGAAATAAATTGGCATTTCAACCCACCCTCAGCCCCTCACTTTGGAGGACTTTGGGAGGCTGGCGTTAAATCGGTGAAATTTCATTTAAAAAGAACCGTTGACAATTCAGTTTTAACATTTGAAGAACTTTCAACACTTTTAGCTCAAATCGAAGCATGTTTAAATTCTAGACCTCTTTGTCCTTTAAGTTCTGATCCTAATGATTTACAGGCCTTAACCCCTGGTCATTTTTTAATTGGTGCTCCTCTTACTTCAGTACCAGAAGTAGATATTTCAGAGGTACCTGCATCAAGATTGACCAGGTGGCAATTAGTGCAGAAAATACAACAACACTTTTGGAAAAGATGAATTAATGAGTACCTTTCGACCCTACAACAGAGAGTAAAATGGTTTAAAGAAGAGCGTAATATTAAAATAGGTGATTTGGTTATAATAAAAAATGAAGGTCTCTCCGCTTTACAATGGAAATTAGCTAGAGTGATTAAAACTCACCCTGGATCTGATAAAAAGGTTCGTGTAGTTATCCTGAAAACTGAAAATAGTGAATTAAAAAGGCCAATAACTAAGTTGTGTAAATTACCTTTAGAGTAAATTTTTGAAACCCTTTCGGCTTTCAAGGCCGGGAGTATGTTTAATTTTAAAAATCGCCTGCTTTTTATCCCAGTGTTTTCCCCTCTGCGTAGGGATAATATGTGTTTTTCCCTCTGCGCAGGGATATTATTGTTCTCTTATGTTTACTTTTCCGAGTTGAGTTTGTGAATCTCGACGATATGTGCATTGTGTTCCCTCAGCGGATTTTATTTGTGAAATTTGTTATTAAATTGTGTGAAAAGTGATTGTACAGTCTACTGCTTTCATTAAAATATATCGACACAACAATGATTAAATAGTATATTTATATTGAAATTAACAGAAAAAAATGGAATTATGTTACATTATCCGTGGGTGTAGTGTAGATAAAAAATAATGGTTTCAGTACGGAGCTATTAATTAAAATTTATTGATATTAGATGCATAGCAATTACGAGTCACAACAAGAAAACAAATATGTTTAATGAATTTAATTCCACTTGAAACTGAAAATTAAGGCATTAATAGTGATATGTATTTCTACTAAGTGTAATTCAAAGCGGATCACTATCATATGATGGCATTTCTTCAACTGAGTACTTAGGTAAAGCATGCTTTCTTTAACGCTATCAATATAAATATTTGATAATCTATCTTTGCAGAATTATTGTAAATTTAAAAGAAAAATTTAAAGCTGAGCTACTTAGAATGTTTTAATAACTTTAATAAATTAGTCATCATTCTGTAAAGATCAGAACAAGGTATCAAGTTATTCTTCTGAATATATAAATTTATATCTATAAAATAATAGAAAATTTTGAAGTACTTTTGCAACAAAAGATGGTTTAATTATTACCCCATATTTTAAGGTATTTTTCGATTCTCAATTCTTTTGTACTCATGGAATAACATTTTAAAACTACTCAAAGAGTTAAAATTATCTTTCGTTTACAAATTAGTAAGATTTAAATAAAAAGAATCAAACTTTGAATTAAATTGAGATTAACAGTACTTAAATTTAATGAATCTTCACATCTGAATCCTCTTTAGAAAAGTGTGTTTGAAAACTTTTTGAAAATGTTATCTGAAGTGCTTCATTCAGAACTAAAGCACTATTGAGATCAAAAGATATGAATTCAATTCATACCATAAAAAATGCTAAAGTTTTTTTTTTTTTTTTCGTATTTTCAAAATGTAATGCAGCTTGATTCCGAAAATTGCTAATTATTTTTAAAAGATGCAAGAATAAGGAATGAATGTAACGATGTGTATGGAATGTATCTTTTCAGAGAGATGGGATAATTTCAGGTAATTTTCCAAATTGAAAATAATTTTTTTGGAATCGGGGATTGACTATTAATAGAATCCATGATAATTTTCTCGTAGCTAAGAACTTCAAAATGAAACAGAATTTTTTTTAAATATTGAAACATTTAAAATCTAATTTTCAGAAGAACCTAAAAGAAAAGATTCTGTAGCATTTGATTAGACGAGTTTATGTTTTCATTACTGGAAATTATATTTAACAAGAACTTTTTTAATATTTTACTAATCTCGATACTCTTTATAAAGTTCATTTACGTTTACGTAATCTACTACTTTAAAATTACCAACTTAATTAATAACTTTAAATACTTATTAAAAGTACAATCGTGAAAAGAAAAATTAAGCACTTCCTGCTATTTCTGCAACAAATTATAGTAGAAAAAATTCCTAGGTACCAAATGATTAAAAGTAAAGTCTACTTTTAAATATTGTACGTAAAACGTGCTAAGGGGGCATTCTACTTATTAAAAATAAACTGAAGTTTATTTTCAAAAACAAGAAAAAAGTTTAGAGCACTAAAGAGATTTTATTGCCTTCAATTTGTTTAAATCCAAATTTGCATGGAATTCGTAGTATTCTTTTCCGGGAAATTAATTATTTTAAATTAAGCATATTTTAGGGACTGTATTCAAATGAAATTCGGCACTCGTTTGTTGAAATGCTACAGAATGACTGCATATTCTAATTATGTATTATTTTGTAACAATATGACAATTTAACTTGCTTAATATTGCAAGTCAAAATATTTCAATAAAAAGATAGAATACATTTTTTTCAAATTATTCTTTTTTTGACGGCCTTTTAAACTTTATTTAGAAGTTTCATAGTTATAACTATATCGAAAACTAATTGAAAGACTTTTTTTGAAGACTATTTTTGTAATTCATATAATAAAAGTAATTACAAATTCAATATAATTATGTTTGGGTTCTTTAGTATTATAACCATATACACAATTATCACATTATAATTATAATTTTAGGTGATATTAATAAAAATTTGGAAATGTAATTAACAGTACAAGCTCTAAATTTTGAATGATTATTATTCAAAACTTACCATTCAAACGACTAGAAACTTCCTTTACAGTGGCGGCCAAAAGTTTCCGGCCAGCAAAAATTTTCAGTTAATTTGTAAATATACCCATATGAAGAGGAATCTCAAAGCGATACTTATACATGTTATTGACATATTAGTTAGGAACTTACTTATAGAAGAACGTGTAAATATCAATAAATTTAATTGACAAAATTAAGTATAAAAGAAAACGCATTTCTCAAAAGTTCCCGGCCACCTTCACAAGTTCGTAAAAAAGTGGTATTGTAATAGAAAATTATAGTGATCAACAACATTTACAAATACTATTTTATCGTATTACTATTTTATTAGCTTTAATAAAAAGTACTGCAGCGCAGCAACGTGACATTCATACAATCAACGGTTAAAGATCGTCTATGGTACATTTTTTTTCCACATTTCTTGCAATTTTGGCAAAATTTCGGCTGAGTTG
The DNA here is from genome assembly GCA_964019185.1 of Maratus speculifer. Taxonomy (NCBI): domain Eukaryota; kingdom Metazoa; phylum Arthropoda; class Arachnida; order Araneae; family Salticidae; genus Maratus; species Maratus speculifer. The sequence continues at coordinate 196,014,780 of OZ025297.1, forward strand.
CAATATTTATAGTTCCGCAGACTTTTGCCAACTTCTTTCCAAAGATTTTCTATTGGATTCATGTTGGGCGTTTGGTCTGACCATTTGAAAAACGAATTGTTTTGTGCGAAAACTATTGCTTATCGAGGCTTGCATACATTATTTATGTCATTATCATGTGACGAAAAATAGTTGCGACCAAATTTTTTTCTCTAATAAGGCAAAAAATGTTCTTGCAAGATATCCTTATACATTGTATCATTCATCTGGCTGTGGATTTCAAATAACGGGCCGACACTTTTTTAAGAAAATTCTCCCTACGGCATAACCTGTCCCCCGCCATGCTTCATTGTAGGAATAACATCGATCGAATCATACCTTTTGTTGTTAGATCATCGTATGTAGTGTCTGCCATCACTACCAAAAAAATTTCAAATTCTATTAATGGAAAAATAGAACTTTTGTCCAGTTTTCACTTGATCAGACTTTGTGTTCCTTGGAAAATGAAAATAGGTTACGTCGGTTTTTTTTTTTTTTTTTTTTTTTTTTTTTTTTTTTTTTTTTTTTTTTTTTTACCTCTGAAAATTTTTTAACACCGACTCTTCCATAAAGTTCTATATCATATCAGCATCATAACACGGGAGACTAACTTATTTCAGCAATATTTTCATTCCGTAAATCGCAGTATTTTGCAACGGAATTTTCATGCGGATTATCATTGGTTTTTCCCCTGATAATTCTGTCCACAAGAATAGTAATTTTCCGGGGTCTCCGGGACTTCTCAAATTCCCGAAAGCCATGACCATCTTTATATAATTTTTAAATATCGTTTAAAGTCGATTTTACCGATCGACAACTTAGCCGCAATATTTCGAGAAGATTGGCCTTTTAGCGACAAACTAATCACTCATTTATGAACAACAATTGTTGAACTTTTCAAATTTGAATTCAAACTATGCTATACACATTGATTTATTCATAAACACAACCAAAAAACACTTTACGGAATGACAAGTGGCCAGAAACGTTTGAGAACATGCGTTTTCTTTTATACTTAATTTTGTCAATTAAATTTATTGATATTTACACGTTCTTCTATAAGTAAGTTCCTAACTAATATGTCAATAAAATGTATAAGTATCGCTTTGAGATTCCTCTGCATATGGGTATATTTACAAATGAACTGAAAATATTTTGCTGGCCGGAAACATTTGACCACCACTATAGATACGTAGTTTGTATTAAATATTTAAAATGTACTGTCAGAAGTGTGCGTTACTGTTGCAAAAACAAAGTTTGTCCTGATATTAATTAGTAGATAACTCCGTAAGCAAATTTTAACTATATGATTTAAAAGTAGACTTTATTTATTTAATCCATTGGTAGATATAAAAACTATTTCATATTTTACCCTTTACTTTTGAAAGAGATGGAGTAATTCTGTTGCCACAATTACAAAATTAGTATTACAAACTAAAAAAAGAATTAATATTAAAAAAAATATTTGAGCTACACTTTTTAAACAAAATGCATTTAAAAGTATATTTTTTCCCTATAACGATGGTGTAAAAATTGAAAATGTGGGATATTTAGAAGCTTAAAAATTTCCAGTAGCGTAAATTTCAAAATTGAAGTTTCATTTCATCTAATTGTTGCACACAAGTTTAAATAAAATTATTATGTATGCAACATAAATTAATGGATTAAATAAATCACGTAAAAACGTTTGTTTTTAGTTCATTATATTAAATCATATTTATCATCTATTTTGACATGCGAAATGAAATATGTTTTATATCTATTAAATTATTATTCATTTAAATTACGAGCCATCTCTGATGACCAGTTTGGTCTCCTTTAAATTTATGTTAAGCTTTGCAATATTTTACTTTTATTCATAATTTTATTTACTTGGGTACATGCAGTAAATCTGCAGATTCTGATAGAGAAATCATCAAATCTATGCAATCAAGGCAACATTTAGGGGAAGATTCTGTTAATATTCTGTTCTGGTTGGGGCAATTGGCGAAGAAATCCTAAAATAGAGCCAATAAACTGTTTTCCATTTCTTAATATAATGAAAAAATGTGATTTTGAAGGTGATATTAAACTAAATCCTTTGTGCGATCTCCGATCACATTTACCCACTTGTTCATTCTTTGCACGAAGATATTTCGTCGTTTTACTTTATAATTGACATTTGTTTTACAACTTTCTATCTTTGTTACAAAAATCTTAACAATAATACGTAATAATACATAAACATACATATAACAGAGTAGTCATGTTGTGAAACTAAGTACCATTTTTTTCATTCTTTTTTTTAAATTAATTATTTATTTTTAATTGCTTTTTAATCAGTTTCTAAGTTCTTGTTGTGGCCTAAAACTGCCAGGTTAAAAATAAAATAAAATAAAATAATTTAAAGAAAATGTTGTAAATTATAATATTTGCTCACGAATTATTACTAGCGTGAAAAGGAAAATAAAAGTTACATATCTGAAAGACTTCTCCACAATACCTCTCCAACACTAAAACGTACATTAGTAGAATCTAAAACATTAACAATTATCTTAAAAAGAATGTTTTATTCAACTGACAAAACAAGAAAAGAAACAATACATTTATTAGAATACATCTATCTTTATAATACTCCTTGGTAATAAGTTTTAGGGAAAGTAATTTGCCATTTTTTAATTCTACATTTATAAGTTCAGTTTGAACTAATTTAGCTAACTCGTATACTTATGAGTTCCACGGAATTTGGAAGAAGTTGTTAAACAACATATGAAAATATAGATAGTTGAAAATATCAATACTCTTTTCTGTCACCTTATCTTCAATTACTCTTAATATAGAATGGTTGCTACCCGATCATCCGAGTTGGCTCAAACAGAGACTGAATGTGTGTAAGCATGAGATAGAATAGTGTGATTGTAATTATGAATAAGATGAGAACACAGATGAATCATCAATTATATTATAAACACTTTTCGCAAAAAATAGTTTTGATGGTTAAAAAAATTAATAGACAGGGTTGCATTCCCCTGCTGCGTTAAATAGTTAAATAAATACAATGTATGCTTTTGCGTTGCATCTCGATCTAAGTCTGAAGTGATACCGATTTCCTCTGATACAGGTATAATAACAGTCAACTTTAACCAGGAAATGGCGTTGAAGTAATCATAATGTTACTGTAATCAAGCTCTTCAATAATATAAAAGTTATTTTATGAGCAATTAAATTAAATTAGTCATTAATGTTAGTGATGATTTATGCTATAATTTATTGCTCATAGTACTTATAATGTTTTACGATAAACAGACAGGATTGCAATTAGATATCCGCTAATGATGTCCGATTGCATCATTTTAAAACGTTTTGGTGTTGAATATATATTATAAACGTGTTTTTAATATATTTAAAATATTTTTATATGACTTATATGTACTTGTAATCAATTTGACAATTTTTATATGCACTTTTTCTAAGAGTTTTAATTATTTACCCAGGTTGAATTGAGCACTAGAATTTTATTTAATTTTTTTTTAAATTCTTATCTTCATAAAAATCATCTGATAAATTTTTCTTTCGTTAACAGATAAAATGTATAGATAAAAACATATAGTAGGCTTTTTGTAATTGAATAACTTATTTTTAACAATCTAAATTATTCATGAATTTGGTTTTAAAAAACTTTAATTACAACCAACATTTTTTTTTTTTTTTTTTTTTTTTTTTTTTTTTTTTACATAAAACATATAACAAATGTCCAAAACATGAGCGTGTAAGTTCACAGAATTACCTAATCATTATTTGAGAGGTAAAAAAGAAAAAAATACATTATTTTTTTGCTTGTTTCTAAAGACCATCTGCCATCTATTGAAAGTTATCAAAAGATCCAAAGAAAGGAAAATTAGACATGTGCAGATTTTTTTTCTGTAAGCATTTTCTTTTGCATAAAGAAACTTTTTCTTATACCTAAACTTTCTGTGTGATTTTACTAATGGCTTATTGAGAGTTTTTGAAGCTATCTTAAGTAAGATCTTATTATTATTTCGTAAAATGTACGGATTTACCTAAAATACATTTTCTTTATTTCTATGAATCTTTAATAAAACAAATATAAACTCTTCATGTAAGGAAATAAATTAATAATAATTTAAGAAGAGAATATTGTTGGGGATTTTTACTTGCGTCCTGTCTCCAAATTATACGATCACCCGCAGAAATGTTAGTAGTATTAGCCAAACATTTTTTTTATTTTATTTTATTTTTTATTTATTTATTTATTTATTTATTTGTTTTACAATTATTGTATAAAACTGAAAACACTCGAAATGCATTGTAAAGAATTCAAAATTATTTTAAAGAATATTCGAAATGAATATCATAAAGAAAAAATCTAGTAAGTTATAAATAAATAATTTCCTAAAATTATTCTTTCTTTCAAATGTAGAATCCCTAATGATTTCATTTCACATTTTTTATATTTTCGAGAATTTTTTTCTTGTTTTTTTTATAATGCTTTTATGAACTTTCAGAGTTTTTATTATTTCAATTTGGTATTCTCTTGGGGATTGAGTTATCTAACAAAAAACAAGTCTAAAATTCTTCGCATATGTATTTTACAAAAGTAAAAGAACATTTTCTTACATGCAATTAAAATTTTCTTAATGTTTGTCTGTAAATGAACATAAAAATTATTTTTTCTAGAATAAAACATAATGCCGTTATCAGAAATATGTATAACAGTTTATTGTTCATAAAACTTGAACTGAAATTGAATGATATTTATTAAAACGAGAATCGTTTCCTTTTTTTAAAACATTCACGCAAAAATTCAGTATTTTTTAAAGTATATTTAGTGTACCTCCTTTGGAATATTTAGTAAAGTGGCTTTGCTTAACACTGTTTTTTGATAAATCTTTATTTTACATCCGAAATTCATTTTCAACAACTTTATCGAAATCCATCCCAAATTTAACGTGCGTATATATACAGATATATATATAGAGAGAGAGAGAGAGAAAAAGACAGACAAATCGATAATTGTATCTTTATAAAGAAAATACAATTATACGTAATAAAAAGGTGTATTTTTATATCATAATGGAATACTGTGTATATTAACACCATAGTAAAATTTCTTGCGAACATTTTTTTTTTCAGAAATTTGTGTGCAGAATTAAAAAGAGCTAGAACTAGGAATTTATCCTATTAGAAGGGGATCTTTGTTAATTAAATCTAATACTGATGAAATTTGTTAGAAAATAAATCGATTTTTAAGTAATTCTTTTTAATTATAAAAAGGAAGCTTTATTTCTGATTTTCTTACATTTGTGTTAAAACAATTAATGGAATGAGACGTAAATAAGTTTATTTATTTCTATGTGTATTTTATTACGTCCATATTACATTATATATTAACTAATATAGTTATATGAAGATATTTCTATCTTCAATAGAAAGTAGTCTCTTTCATTTGTATTTCACAAATATTGGACAATTTAAAATATTAGTATATATCAATGTAAAACAAATTATCGTACACTGCAGCAATTAATGTATTCAGGCTAATAAAGATTTAATGTCGTAATTTTCCATTTTGAAATAAATTTTGCGTATTATCTTCACACTTACCCATAAGTACTGCACTCAGAAAGAAAGTGTCATGCGATATGTAGCATTGAAATGCAATATAGAAATTTAAAAAAGCATAATGACTGACACAAACAAAATAAGCAGATACGAAATGAAATATAGGATATGGGACACAAGAGTATTCAGTACTATAAGAGCACGCGCAGGGATTATCCTAAACAAAAACCGAGTCTTGTCTTTAGCTACAGTTGTAACCTATTAAAGGATATGTTAAATTAATCATGAAAAAACAATTTGCTTGTTTAGGTGAACATTTTAGAGGTTTTATAGTTTTTCAAAGTTAATTTTTAAGAGAAAATATGATTCATGCCTTCTCGTTATAATATTTGTGTTTTAAAGTAAAAGTTTACGAGATAATTTATTTATCTATTAATTTATTGTGATAGGTTTATTTTTGGGTTATTACCTCTCATCTAAAAGATTTCGAGCTGTTTATTAACAGATAGCATTACCTCCTTTTCAAAGTTATTTAATGACGAAATTGCAAGAATGTACATTGTTAAAATGTCCTTGTGTGCTCACGAATTTTTGTCCAATTTGTCTGTTACAAATATAACTTGTCCCTCAAAGCTGTAAAACGGGTTTTTAAATGCTTGTAATTTTTCCATTTGAGGTTTATACTTTACATATACGTTAATATAACCACATAACCGTGATAATGAGGAGGATTAAGAATTTTTTTCAATAGAAAAAACATTTAAAAAATATGCAAAAGCTGTGTAAAGAAAATATGTGCGCTCACTGTGAAATAATCCTAATCACGGTTTCACGAGGTAAAGCTTCTACTCCAACAACACAATTAACAAAGTTGCCACGCATCCACAATCATCTGTTCTGCGATTCTGCAGTAGGATGAGAAGTTTGAGATTTTAAGCAGATTACCGCGCTCACTGAATCATGAAGATGGTTCTGCACTGTAAAAATATCCGTTAAATTTACGGCAAAAACTGTTAGCAGCAACTTTGCCAGAAGTTTTTGCCGTAAAAATTGCAGTAAAATTAGATGTAAAAAAAAATACGTCTAATTTTTCCGCAACTTTTACGGCAAAAACTGCTGGTGACGTTGCTGCCAGAAGTCTGCCAGAAGAAGAAGAAATACGTCTTTTCCATTCTACATTAAAATTATATAATAAATATATATATAATAAAAAATATGTTATAATATAAATATAATTATATTGCATAAAAAAGAAATATTTTAATAAAAATCCATTATTTTTATTATTATTCACAAATAAAATTACACGCATTAAAAAAAATCTGAGAATATTTTTATTTTAGAAATTTTTATGAACATAATCAATAAGTATTTATTAAATAAATATGCTTGAAATTATAATTTGAGTCGTCACGGATATTGTAATTGAATTACTTGTCTTCTTATTTTGTGGAAAATCATGGAAACTGGTAATTTTTTCGATAAATGTATGACAAACATACTGAAGCAGAGATTTTTTATTGGAAGAAAAAATTTTAAGGGTAGTATAATGTGAAAATTGATTAAATTGATTTAAAAAGTTTTATTCGATAAAAAACTATATCCCTAGAAATTTAACCATGTCTAGAAAGTAAATAGTTGACTAAATAAGAGTGTGCAGTGAGCATTCAGTTTTTAAATTTGTTTATAGATTTTTTTTCTTTTTTTTAATCAAACTTTCGCTTTTTCACCGGAGATTTATTTCAAAGTTTTAAATAACCAGATTTCATCTAAAATTGACAATTATTTAAAAGTCCAAATAATGATATTCACACAAATGTTTAAATTAAAAAACATGTTTATGCGAGAATTTAAAAATAAAGAAAGAAAACATAAAGTATTAAGCAATTACGTTGGAAAATAATTCAATCGTGAAAATAATGTCATAGTCAAACGATATATTTTTAACATCATCTTTAAAAATATATTTTTACAACTTTTCCAAACATTATATTTTTAATTGATATGTATATACTTACGTGCAAATAATGAAACAGAGAGATTAATATGCACGAAAAGGATTTAATGGTGAAAGTCACACCATACGTAAAATAGTATATTCAAAATTTCATATTTAACATGAAATTATTTTAGTATTTCAAAGAAAATATTCCTTCTAAATTTTTATAAGTCTGAATGGCAACTTCAGTTTTTACTTAACCATTCTATACAAGTTGATTTTCAAATGTGAAATTAATATTTTTAATCTGTAACAAAAACAGCCATCAACAGCCATGACCACGCTGATGTGACCTCTGGCACCGTAAATTCTCTCAATCAAAGAAGAAAGAATGCATCCCCGCTTACAAAATATCCAACTGAGCTCGTGATGATGATAATATCATTTAATATTTGTTAATACGGTAAGATATTGTTAAAGCTGAAAAAAAAAACATGATTTTGGCGTTTTCTGTGTCTCTATTTTGATTAGCAAACATTTCCCATTAGGGGAAAATCATATAATCTTAAAAAATTACGTATTTTTTATGTCAAAATATAGTAAATCCTACTTGCACATCTTATACATATACTTAATATATTACACTAGATTTAACTAATGAAATCATTTCATACATGGTTATCATAAAAAAATATATTACGAATTTCGTGAAAAGAAATTTATATAGACGATTTTACCCATAATGACTTACGCTTGCTCCATCTGAGTATTTACTTCTAGCTCCTCAATGGACAATCTTAGTAGACTCCTTGAAGTTTTTTTTTTTTTTTTTTTTTTTTTTTTTTTTTTTTTTTTTTCTTTTTTGTATAGTTTGTAATCGGCCGTTACTTACGTATCACTACTATTCGTATACACCGTTAAAAATCCTGACCTATTTTTGATCCAAATTTTGATCCAAAATCTGAATGGCAACTTCAGTTTTTACTTAACCATTCTATACAAGATGATTTTCAAATGTGAAATTAATCTTTTTAATCTGTCACAAAAACAGCCATCAACAGCCATGACCACGCTGATGTGACCTCTGGCACCTTAAATTCTCTCAATCAAAGAAGAATGAATGCAACCCCGGTTACAAAATATTCAACTGCTTGTGATAATGATAATATCATTTAATATTTGTTAATACGGTAAGATATTGTTAAAACTGAAAAAATAACATGATTTTGGCGTTTTCGATATCTCTATTGTGATTAGCAAACATTTCTCATTAGGAGAAAATCATATAATTTTAAAAAAATACGTATTTTTTTATGTCAAAATAAAGTAAATCCTACTTGCACATCTTATACATATACTTAATAAATTGCACTAGATTTAACTAATGAAATAATTTCATAAATGGTTATCACAAAGAATATATTACGAATTTCGTGAAAAGAAATTTACATAGATCATTTTACCCATAATGAGTTACGCTTGTTCCATCTGAGTATTTATTTCTAGCTCCTCAAAGGACAATCTTAGTAGACTCCTTAAAGTTTATTTTATTATTTTTTTGTATTGTTTGTAATCGGCCGCTACTTACGTATCACTACTATTCGTTTACACCGTTAAAAATCCTGACCTATTTTTGATCCACATTTTGACACTCAGTAGATGCTATTGTAAAATGGTGAAATCTTGAATCAATATTAGGAGCTACTATTGAAGCATACTTCCGGTAATTGGAACCAGGTTGAAATAAGAAACTCCAAATGATGGTACGAGGTTTCACCATCTTATAATGATAGTTTCTGAACACCACAATTTGGTTCAAACTTGGACAGATTTTTTAGCAGTGGTTATTCTTAGTTTTGGAAAAAGAGTCGTTGACCTCTGAATGAAATTTTACTGCAATCTACATATAATCCCAAGCTAAATACTAGACGATCTACCCGATTACGACACCTTCGAGCCTTAATACAGAAAAAGACCAAAATTCTCCATTATTATGGATGTCGAGGGCTTTTTAGTTTCTCACTCTTGTCTATTTTTTACTTACTTTAAACTCTTTATTATTTTTCTCTACTTATACATGTATAATTACATTTATATATAAATAACATGAACCAGTAATTTATAACAACCTAAAAATTAAGCTAATTAACAAAAAAAGGCATTTGTTTTACACTCACTGTATCATAACATCTGGCACTCATCTTATCGACATGCCCTTATCAGATTTGTCCGATAACTTTATTTTTCTGAACTTTGCTTTTATTTCTTAATCTTTTTAAGCTTTATTTGAAAGTTTTAACTAGCTTTTTTTTTTCTTTTCATAATTTTAAACTTATAATATTATTTACAATTAAATTCATTTCAGACCAGATTTTTTCCAAATTAATTTTAGATAAAATTTTTATTTTGCTAAAATCATATTACATAGTCTTTATACTACAGTTAGACTACTTCTCTCAATAGCGCATTAATTATAAGATATTCATCAACAAACTGGGTGTAAAGTTGATGTCAACTCGGAAGCCCTTTAAAGTGACTACACTGTTAAGCACTGTTAAGGAGACTTATTTGGTGAAAAAAAGAAAATAAAAAATGAATCCTACCATATCTTATGGAAAAAAATTCTTATTCTTATTTTACATTCAAATTTGGAAAATAAAACAGTATTTCTTTTTAAGCACGTAAATCGGAAGATTTTTTATCCCTCTGTAAGCTCCAAACTTTTACATCTTTTCTTAGACATAATTTACAAACGAGTAAAGAATATTTTTTATGCTTCTTGAATTTTTTAAAATTTTAACAGAAAGCTAAAAATACTCATAATTATTTTAAAAGTATTTTAAACTTACATAGTTACAGACAATCTTTTTATCTTGAGCTGAAATATATATATATGTATGTATATATATTGTTGAAAACTTCAAATTTGAATGAAAGTGAAGGATAAGCATTTTCCCCATACGATCACATTATTTTTTAAAAATAGATTTAGTGTTAATGTTAAAAAAAAAAAACTAAGATTAACTTTAAAAATGAAATCTTTGAAATCAAACAAAAATATGAAACATCATTCATATGGGGAATCATATGTAAATTCATAAATGAGAAAATGCTTGATATTTTTCGAATTAAATCCCTTGCTTTATTTTCATCCAAATTATCATTATCAATTGGGTCAAAAGTAAATGGAAGAAATAAACAAAACACAAACATATGAAGCAAATGAATAAATAAATAAATAAATTGATCATTATATGTCAAGATTTTTGCCAAAAATTTGTTTTATCTTTTGTTAATAAAAGAAATTCAATAAGCTTTATTCAGAAAAAATCTTATTTACTTAGTGATATGTGAATTACGAAATCAATAATTAGAATCTATTGCTTAAACAACAACAACTATAACAACAATTTTTTTTCACATTTGTTTCTCATTTTATTTTCGTTCTTTTAGATACCTTAAAAAATAAACACATGCACAGCACTTATAATCATCGCGTCGTATGATTGTTCGTCTGTCTGCATATAGCAGTTTAAAAATACTCAACAAAATGCTTGGAAATTTACCATAAACAATCGTAGAAAATTTGTCATGTGTCATTTCAAATTTTATTTTCTCATGATAAATAATGATTCTAGCTTTCTATTGTGATTACTTCCTACTTAAAATGGAGTTATAGTGTTTTCGTCTTATTGAATTTAATACATACAATCGTAATTTTTGTATGCATTTTTGCATAAAAAACAACAGCTATTACACCAGTATCTAAATATTTATAAAACTTGTTATAGCGTGAACGTACATCATTTGCTACGTTTGACTTATAATGGCTGAGTGGTTTAGGATTTATTTTTTTTTATATTTATTTATTTTAGAAATCAAATGAAATGTGTTAAAAAAAAAGATGTTGTATAATAAGTATGATAAGAAATCTTAAATGTACGAAAATATATTAAGGTGAAAAGAAACTGTAAAATTTAAAAAGATAATCTAAGATAAAAGCGTTTTAACCGCGGAACTGCGAGTGAACAAGCAAATTTATTGTTGGAAAAAATTCAAACATCATGTTTTATTTTATTTTTTCCCCTCTGAAACACTACCATGAATCGGGTCAACAGTAAAGTGACAAACGTTGAAACAAAAAAGGTATCACTCTTTGTCAAGATTTGTGCCAAAAATTTTGTTTTATTGTTCGCGAACGAAATTTTACATCTTCGTGAAGTATCTCTGCAATCTATCATATGGGTGATGTCTGGGTTTCATCTGCTTTTTTTGAAAAATAAAGATGCTTTTCCATTTCTTTTACATCTTTTTTTTTTATTTTATAAATACCATCCATCTTAAAAACGTTAAATCATTTATTACGTTTTGACTTTTATTTCAGCATGTTTTTGACATTCTATATGATTTGGGCGTTTCAAATTCCAATATATAAATTGAAATTGCCGTTACCAAATTATTTTCGTTTTCCAAGCGATTGGAAATAGTATTGATTTCGTATTCTTAAAATAAGATTTTAAAAAATATATATAACTTTAATAAATGAAAAATGAGAACGCGGAACGATTCCAGAAATTTATTTACTTTTTATTTTCTTTAATTAAACCTGTCTTTAAATTTATAGTATCATATTAATAATATTACTTTACTATTACATTTCTGTTTCATTAATTTATTATTTTCTAAAATCTTAAGTTTCTGTTTCTTTTCAGATTTCTGTACTTAAAAAGTAAAAATAAAGCCTTTGAAAAGTCATGAGTAATATTTAATTGTATGATTTGGGCATTAAAAATTCCAACATATAAATTGAAATTGCAGTTATAAAAATGAGAAGGAGGATTGTTATTAGATATTTATTTAATTTTTAATTTTAATTTAACATGTCTTTAGTTTTAAAGACTAGCATTACATTGATAATATTACTTACTATTAAATTTCTGTTTTATCAATTTAATATTTTCACAAACGGTACATTTCTGTACTTTTTCAGATCTCCCTACTTAAAAAGTGCAAACAAAAACAATGTAAAATCGTACACAAACTTAAAATATATGATTTGGGCAATTTAAAATTCCAACTATCAAACTGTTTTCGTTATTCAAGCAATTACACGGTTTAAAAAAAAAAAAAAAACTGTAAAGTTACTAAAATTTTCTAGTAATACGAAATATTAGTAATAGTTTCTAATAATACGAAGAACTAAAGATACTTTTAAATAAACGATAATTTAGAAATATATTGAAACTTTTATGCTCAATTCATACATTCCATTCAGTATTCATCTGAATTATTTATTCTTTTTAGAAACAATATTCGTATATGCATTTACATTTTTTAATTAATCATCATGTCACAATCCAAGCTTATTTTCTAAGGGTCTACTATCTCTCGAGGGGTAGTGGTATTACCATAATATGCCTATGTTAGAAAAAGGACTGTCATTTATTTACAAATTTTAATTTTTAAATTATTTTGATATTTTCTAATATACCAAAGAAACGTAATTTAAAAAGTTTTTAAAGGCTTTTATAAAATATTTATTGCTTCTGCTTACCCCATGTGGTAGCGGTACTGGCATAGAGCATAAGAGGATCATTAGAGTGTAGGATCATGAGAATGATATGTGTAGGAACAGAGAGTGTCACCGTTGATACAAAACAATCACTTTTAACATCGGTTTATTATTTCCTGAGCTAGCACAGAAAACGTAATTTACGAATTTTTTAGAACGCTTTTCGCATCTCTCCATCGCTTCACAACTTTTAATTCCACATTTACTCCCGACAGTTCGGACCTACTTTTAAAATCGGTTCGGTAGGTCCGGAAATTAGCCCCTACAAACAAACAAACAAACTTTACCTCTTTATAATAGAGGTATAGATAATGACATAAATTATTTTGCTCTATATAGTTGTTGTATAAAATATCGTTTATTTATTATTTCTTCTTTTAAATAATAGAAAATAATTTTAAAATGTGTATGTAAATAATATTCAAAAATTAAGTTATCGCCAAATTATTATAAAAACACCGCGCCAAACATGACATCTGTGCTAAATATTTTATTTAAACATCAAACGTTGTTGTTTCTAATTTACATTCTAATAAACATGTATTCTACGATAACTTCAAATGAAATTAAATTCACAACTTACTACCCGATTTCACAAAAAAAAAAAAAAAAAAAAACAAAAAAAAAAAAAAACAAAAAAAAAAAAAAAAAAAAAAAAAAAAAAGGCAGGAAATTTATTTGCATGAGCGGTAAAAAATATTAAACCACGAAGATAATATTTCGCAAAGCAGTCCAACAATGAAGGGACATGGACAATAATACTTATGACGTCATAGCGTGTAAATTAGAGGCGCTATCGGCTAAGTTGTGTCGGAGGAATTTTTTTGGGTGGGTCACCCTTATCACTTGGGGGTATGAAAAAAAGTGACGCCCTATTCTAATACCTACTGAGTGTAAAATTTCATCAAAATCGGTTAATCTGTTTCGGAGGAATATAGCAACTAACTCTGTGACACGAGAATTATATATATTAAATATATTAAATTTTTATTTAACATATCTTTAACCCAAATAGGGACGAACGTCTTTAAACGAATTTTAATCTTTTATCAGCTTTTTTTTTTAAATTAAAACATACATTTTTGATAAACTGAATCAGGAAAGAGCTCGTGTTAAATAATGCAAAATTTTAAATAAAATTTTAAAACAATGGATTTTTGACAAACAATTTGAATTAATTTTTCAGCTAGTTATCAGAAGTGAAATAAAGCTTGAAATAATTGAATAAGTAATAAGATATTTATCACATAGTATAGAACCAAAGAATGAAAAATATTGGCTTGGTCATATTTAAGTCTCTTTGTTCTATGCTTAGTTGTTAGTGTAATAATTAAGTGTTAAATGTTTAAAAAACAAATTATAACAAAAAAATAGGATCAATTTTGATTGATTTTGAATTTTTAGGATATACATATATATATATATATATTGTAATTTTTTTGTTTCGATAAAGATAGGATCAAGAGAAAAAAAAAATATGATTGATTAGTGTAAAACCTCGACTTCCTTATCGCGGAAAAAATAAATTGGCAAGATTAAGCAGTATACTATGAACATTTTAGCATATTTTTATAGCTTTTTTTCATTATTCTATTGATAAGTATAAAATATTAAAATATTGCAAAACGAATTAACAGTTTAAACTGGTTACAGGCTTCCTATTCCTTGGCCAATCTACAGTCATTTATTTCTATTTCAAAACTTTCTATTTCTATTATGCAGTTCTATTTAAAATTTTGCATAACCATAATATAAATTTTATATAAACTTGTGTCATTTTTTCGAAATATTGTAAAGATCATTTTCTGTGCTTGTTTAATGTAAAATGTTTGTTTCAAACTATTTTAATTTATTCCTTCTTTTTTAAATATAGATGATAAATATACAGTTCTGAACTCAGGAGAACTTTTAATACATAAAGTTGAAGACACAGATGGAAAGAGTACTTTTAAATGCAGAGCTAGACATCGATTAACAGGAGAACTTGTTCTAAGTCAGACATCTGGAAAAGTCATTGTCACAGGTATGCTTACAGTTTTCTTAAAAATTAAATACCGAATTTAAACTTTTATTTCTGACGAGAATCTCACATTTTTTCGCGATCCTCTGACGAAAATAGCATATCTGTTAGCAGTCCTTTAACAAATTTGGTGTTTTTATTGGGATCATTTGACTAAAGTCGCTTTTTCTCAGCGATAGTTTGACGAAATTTGTTGTGTTTTTTTTTGTTGTTGTTGTGTTTTTCTTCTGCAATTTTTTGACGAATTTTACATTGTTTCTTAGTTTTTCTTTTAAATTAAGCCCTGGTGGCGAACTGAATATTTGAGTTTAGGAGCCACTGGTTGCTTAAAAATTTTATGAATCTGCACCTATAGGACAGAGACCCCAAATATCTAAACCAAAATTTGACAGAGTCTATGAAAACTGACATAGGACTATTGTTTTATTGATATTGTTAATAAAATTAAATTAATAATGTTGTTTCAAAAAATCATAAAAAAATCTACATACATATATTTCAATTGTGTTCACAACTTTATGACATAAGTAAAGAAACGATATAAATGAAATGCTGTAATATTATTTTTTTTTTTTTTAATGAAAATAAGTGTGATCTATTTCTGCAAAAGACAGAAAAGTATTTCTTGCTCAGTTTTGTAATTTTTAATATCTAATAATCGGTGATCTTTTAAAAAAATAAAAAATTCAATTTGTATTTTGAATGTTTATTTTCCTTTTCTTATTTATACTCTTTTGCGTTTAAGAACATGTATTTTTAAATTAAACTACCAGTACGCAAATACTCTTAGACTTTCGGTTATAAATCTATGAGATACATCTTAATTTAAAAAAAAAGTGAATTTTACGCCTGAAAAAAAAGATTTATTTATCTAAGAATTTTTCTAAAAACGTTCATGTTTGTTAACGCATAATTTACCTGGGATGTTTTTCAAAAAAATTAATTAAATACACATGTTTAAATTTTAATTAAAAAAGCTCCAACAAGACATTGTATCTTCTCAGTTCTTTTTTAAAACTAATTTTAAGGAATTTATTTTTGAATCAAAAATGGTATTACATAATGGAAGTACAAAAAAGAGATTTTTGGCTCTTGATTTGAAACTATTTAGTTTTCGATAATTGAAATTTTGAAATTTTGACAAATTTCTGATTTATTCCTGGCTTTTTCCTAGACATCTGTCGTCAAAGATTATTTTATCTGATAAAATATTTTCATTTTTAATGAAATATATTTGCAAATAATAATTTTTCATAAATATTTCTATTATTGATTTGATTTAATGAAATATTTTTATTGAGTTCTTATCAAGAAATTCAATCGCTCTATTATTAAAAATATCGATTGTATGATATGGAAATTAAAAATCTGCGATGTCGTTTTCTTATTATTTATAGCTTTTAAATTGCAACCATTAATATGAAGAAATTTCGAGACATTTCTACTTTATTTCTTAATCTTTTAGAAATTTTTCATTACAGCTGAATATGATCTGAAAAAGTCAACCTACATTTATAAGAAATTATGTCTTTCACATAAAACTTTTTCCAAATAATAAAATTATAGATTTTGTTTAATGAAATGTTTTTTAGAAGCATATATTAAGATTTTTAAAAATATATTTCTAATATGAATGAAATAATGTTATGAAAATTTAAAATAGTTAATGTCTTTCCCCTTTAAAGATTATTGATATTTTGGACATTATTATGACAATAGCTCTGCATTATTTATAAAATTTCTTATAAATTCTGCATTATATATAAATCTGATTTTAAAAAATGGTCTTGAAATTCTAAGAAATTCTTTTTAGGTCTAGCACTTTATCTACATATTAAAAACATTGAATCGATTTCCTGAAATGCTTTTAATTCAATAATCAGAACTATATATTCATGCAATCATTTAAATTATAAAAAGGGTCTTATGTCTAGAATAATACTTTTTATAATTTGATCAGAACAGTTTCATAATAAAAAATATTATTTCACTATTGTTATGTATGTCATATTTGTTGTAACAAAACAAAACTCCATTATCAAACATTCATTTTACATTAAAAGCTAAATAAGCAATTTAATTTTTCGTCAAATTTTATCAATTTCTTATTAATTTCTCTTCAAATGTAATTTTATGAAACACATTTTTAGATTTTTTAGATCATTTATTTAAAATTTATCGGTGATATACTATTATAAAAATTAATAAAAAGCAATTATTATTTATCTCAATTTAAAGAGTTCTGTAATATTATTGTGTTTTGAAAAAATTTCGCATTGTATCTTACCACTCCAAAGAAAAAATTCATTATAACTTAATATGATCTGATGAAATAGCATACATTTTGCATATAATTTTTCTAAATATTTAAAATTATAGATTCAATTTTAAAAAGACGGTTGACGCTTTTTTTTCTTTTTTCTTTTCTTTTCTTTTCTTTTCTTTTTTTTTTTTTTTTCATCATAGCAATATGAAATTTTGTGCATATATACATTTCATCAAAAGCATATGGAAAACCTTCAAAAAATTTTCCAATCTTATTAAAATTTTTTAATTAAAAAAAATAAATTTTTAAACGAGTTTTAAAATACTTCCCGTGTTTTAATGTTTTAGATATTTTCTTGCTTTAGCATTTTTATCACTTAAAACTCTATTATAAACAAATTTGTGTAAGATTCTTTAAATCTCTTGAATAGTTAATATTTTACAGATTTTTTTCTAAATTTCAAATCGGTTTTTGTGAAATTTTAGTCTTTTAACAAGTTAAAAATCAAATTGGACTATCTTAGTGAAGATAAATTTTAGAAAGCTTACACAATTTCTTTCTAAACAATATCAGGAAACTTCATTATCAATTTCATATATATTGATCAAAAATTACGTCACCAGGAGCATTTCAAATATCTATAAATGTTAAAAAATTAGTTTTGAGAAAAACAGATTTAAAGCATATAAATACACTTACCTTTATTATTTATTTCTTAAAACCTTTCTAAATGATATTTTAATAAGAAAATCTATTTTGGTACTATTATACCACAAAAATAGACCTTTATTGCCACGATTTTGCTATAGACGATCTTGCTCAAAGGTCCTCTGCCCCCCTTAAGAAATAATTCTATTTTAGTAGCTGAAACATTTATTCGTGCAATTACTTAATCTAAAAATAATAATAATAAGCTATCTAGAATATATATTTTTGCATTTTGAGAATGAAATTTTTTTAATGACTTATATTTTAATATTCTGCTCTGCTTCATTTTTACTTTCACCACACTAATTTCAAATATTCATGTCGAATACATTTTCATTGCTAATTATGTAAATGTTATGGCACTATGGATTTTTTACTTAATTATAATTTATTATAATTTTAAACCATTATTTTACACTATTACATTGTATTAATGTAAAAAAAAAATTCTTTATAGAGCCACATTCCCCAATGGTTCCAAGAATAACATTTAGCCAGTCTCAAGTTAGAGCTGAGGAAGGTAGTTATGTAAGAATTCCCTGTGTAGCAACAGCACAACCAGCACCAGTATACAGGTAACTAATTGCTGCAGTATGTTTATTATAGTTTTTATTTTATTTTATTTTATTTTATTCGTACCTTGTGTTAAATAATACTCCTATCACAAATTATATCATAAAAGTATTGGATATTTTTTTTTCATCTAACCAAAGGTAAAAAGGTATTTTTCGGATTATTTCGGCCAATTATCTACAATATCCCCTAACGGGTGGGCTGCCCTCCGTGGGGGTCATTCAAAGGGAACATAACTCGTATTTACGCAAGGAAATCCAAGGTTCGAAGAAAACCACGCGAAAGCTGCGAACTGTTAGGCCGACGGTCGCGATTGGGTTCGAATACAGAACCTACCATCTACCAGTTTGGAGGTCAGAACCTCTCGGCCACTGGTGGGGCCAGTAAAAAGCATATTTAAGCATGCATATTATATGCAAGTTTTTGCATATCTCATCTAAATCTCCAATAGGGCCATTTTCTACATTTCTCATTTTGGTTGCAATTTTTTAAAATAAAAACTACTTCACTTTCCGGTTTCGAAAGTAGAAGTATTTTTTTTTAAATGTGAATCTAAAATTAAAGAAAGAAAAAAAATAGCCATTTTAAAGATTGACAGCAGATATTCGATGCAAGTAAAACCGTTTAAAAATATTAAAATTTATATGAGAAATTCGAAAATTACTTGACCATAAATTTTACATTATCGAGCATTTTTTAAGTGCGTAAAAAGTCTCTTAATATTCACACTTCTGAAGGCTTAAATTTTATGGTTAATGCTTCAAATCTCATAAAACATTATTATGTGTACATCTTTTAAAATCAAAATTTTTAGATCTTTTTGATTAGTGCTTATAATTAGAAATTTATAAGAAATGTAGCATTTATAGAAAATCAGAGATCTAAACAAAATTACCATTTACTCGCAACGGTTGTAATAGGCATGCAATTTTATGAATTTCTGTAATATGCAGATTTACAAGTGAAGTATGCATCATCATAATCTTAATATAATAAAATCAAAGTACTGACATTTTTTTTAATAATACGAGATTTGCAAAAAAATTCGATAATAATTAAGGTGCGTATAGTTACACATAATTTTTTTTCTCCAGTGAAACAGGCTACATTGCAACCAACCTCTGTATATTTAAGAAAATACCTATTTTTATTAAAGATTTCAAAATGTAATTCTTTCCATAAAAAAATATTGAAAATGAGATGTATCTTGAATTTTTTAACCTTATTAAACATTTATTTTTCATTACCTTGAACTTTACTTAAAGAAAAAAAAGTTTTTAAATTATTGTAAGCAGAAGTTATCATATATCTCTGCCAATGATTTTTCTGTTAATCCGCATTAGAACTAGATGTTTTTAACTATGTTTAAAAACTTTTGACATTTTTTAAATTCCATATTCCCAGCTTTAACCACGGATACATCATACTCTATTCTGTTTATCATAAACAGATGAAAGGCTTGTATTCAAAAACGAATCTGGAACGTTGCCAGAGATCGGAGTACTTATTTAAAAATACAAAAGAATGTAATGCCATGCAAGCGCATATGAAAACACTTTTCGAAACCCACCCTATCCAAAGGAAAAAAAAGAAAAAGAAAAAAGTAAAAACGAAACAAATAAATCAAGAAAGAACGGATACAGACCAGCGACGTATTTAAATTAAAGCGAAATAGAATATCACAGAAAGCAACAAAAACAAAAGCTATCTCAGTTATAAATGAAAAATATATTTTGGAAAGGATAAAGAAATATCGTAAATGAAAGATGGAGAAATTTTTCTCTCTTCATTTGCGAATGGAGTGGGAATAAAAAAAAAGAATAATAATCAATGATTCTTTAAAGGAATTATAATAGAAATCATGATCAAAGAAAAATTTCTTTTCTAATATTTCATTGCCTTTTTGAGTCTCCTAGGAATTTATCCGAGCACAGCATCTTTCTGCCATATTTTTAGTCTAATTTTCATACTTATTTATACAATCAAAAAATCCAAACAAATTAAGTCTTCTTGTTTGGAATGAAGAAAAAAGTTCGTGGATTTTTTTTATGTGTATAGCTAAGAGATAGATTATCAATAGAAACTTATTATGGCTTGAATATATAATTAGCTAATTTAGAATTTAATCCATGCTTTAATAACTTTAATAATGTTGTGCATTAATATTTTTTTTTCATTTTGTCATAGAAAAGAATTAATGATTCAGTTTTTCAAAATTTTATTATTCATTTAATTGATTCCTTTGAGAATCTATTATTTAATGCAAGATAAAAAAGAATTTTCTAATTACTGTTTACATTTTTTATTTATTCCTCGTTTAATGTTTTAGTTTTCGTAAATAATTGAATTATATACATATTTATATATATATATATTCAAATATGTGTATATGTATATATTCAATATGGTGTTTTTAATGCTGTGATGTAGATTCATTATGTGCATTCGTAATAATATAAATAAGTGATATGTAAAGTTGTCGTTTGGTTTATCCGTCTGTATGCCTATCTATCCTCATATAACAACGAAAAAATACCTGACCAAGTGGTTTGAAATTTATGACATGTGATCGTTTCAAAATTATACCAAATGATTTACAAATTGAATGAAAAAACCGTACCAAAATTTATTAATAAGTTCTCCTCATACTATTAATTCCTATCGTATGTTTCAACGATACTCTATGATAGGTAATAATTTTAGGTTGCCATGGTGATTATCTTACTGAATCCTATCATATATCCCATGATAAGTAATGATTCTAGATTGACATAATAGTGCAACCTAGTTAAGATGCAGTTCATATTATTTCTGTATTACTAAGTTTATTTAATCATAATAAATTTTGTATTCATGCATTTTTGCATATGAATGCAGCAAGTAATGCACCAGGATAAGAATAATTATAAAACTAGTTATAGTAGAACGCACCTCATTTGCCCAGGTTGAAATACAATTTACGGTTTGTCCTGATTTAATGACTTTAAAATTCTCTCTAACAAAAATATATTACGTAGCACTTTGAATGTTGAAGCAGATATACATGAATGGAGGACTTAATAATAAGATTACTAAGTATTCTACTCTGTATTTTTACAGCGTAGAATACTTATAAAATCGATAAATAATTGTAACAAACCATTTAGAAAAGCGTTCTTTATTGCGAGAAACCTCAGAAAGCAACATATATTTGAGATTTAAAGGAGCACCAATAAAAGTAAAATTTATTTTACTGCCAAAAATTATCAGAAACATTTCCGATGATAATTTTTGTAGTTTATTATTCAGCTTTATAAAACCGAGAATCAGTTTTTAGAATATTTTTATATAAACCAATGAAAAAATATAATATCCATAATGCAGAATTTCTTAAAAATATTTTCATGTTTTAAAAGCATAATAAATTAATAGCATTAAGAGTAACATTGAAATGAATATTACTTTGTTACTCTGATTAGTATAATTTTAATCACCAGCTTAATATTCTTAGTTGAAAATTCATGAACAATCAATAAATATTTGTTATGTTTTGAGAAAACTAAATTATACAACATAAAAACTAATTGGAAACGCCTTTGAAAGTCAATGTATGTGTATATATCATTTTTAAATATCAAAAGTATAATGGTGTCTTACTTTTTTAAAGTTAAAAATGGAATCATGAATAACTCATAAGAATATTAATAGTAAACAATATTAACCCTTTGAAATTAACCATTGAATTTAATAACTTATAGCACATTGAATATGGAAGGAAAAAAGAACAATATGAATACAAATGGAATTTGTAGAATCAAAGTAGAATCTTCAGGTCCCAATACTTTGTAACTACAAATGAAGTGTGTGGTTTCATCTTCGTATTTGCCACGAAAAGCAAAACAATACAAATTTGGGACTGCCAACACACATACAACCAAAATTAATTGAAGAAAAACCAAGTAATCTATAATGGATATGGAGAAAATAAAACAGTTATGAGCTATAAAGTATAATGAATCCCAAATGCACGACCTTAACCCTGCTATCGCAAATGGTAAATTAAAACATGAAGTATTCATATATCATATGACAGAAAAATGGAGATAATAAAATAATAAAAACTAAAAACGACTTATTGTACACATCATAATATTAAATTAATAAATTAATTAAAAGCAGAATTATGTAATATCAGATTGTTGACCATTACCATTGTCCAATACCAATGTTCACCCTATTATTATTTAAATCAATAACATTTATTTTGACTATGCTAGGTTGAACTCAATATCTTAATTAAGGAAGATTAAAGATTAAAAAATAGCTTATTAAGAAATGTACCCTATGCATTTAGTAGTGTTAGAGTACACTCATTTATTAAAAGTGAAGTGCAATTTAATAATGTAAATTATTAAAATTATTAATATAATAGATATAACTGAGCAATAAACCATACATTGGTGTTATTTAAACTCCATAGAAATTTTGCACCAAATTAACAAATGAATTACCCACTCTCAATTTTTTTAATATATTAAATTAACCTTTGCGTATTATCCAGACAACATTGCTCTCCTCCGTATTCTAACATCTACCTACTCAACCAAATTATTATATACATTTTTTATTTATTTTTTACATTTTTAATTTTTTATTCTTATTTTTTATGTTTTAATAATTTTTTTTACTTTTTTTTTAAGCAAAGTGTTAATTAATTATTAGATCATGTACTTACTAATTGTATATTAAAGAATATATGAATTTTTTAGGAAAAACATTAATTATAGCATCATAAACAAGCTTTTTAATATTAGTATTAATTAAATGAGACGAACGTAAACATTTTATTCTATATAAATGAATAAGGAATATATTACGATATACAGAATTATGAAGACATGATTTAAAATTAGTAAATGTATTAACTTTAAAATTAAAATCTTTCCGTTTGTCATATATATCAGTTATTAATTTGTTTTCTTTTAATATAATTTTAAGATCTAAAAAGTGAATGGTATTATTAAAAAGCAGGATTTCTATAATTTCTAGATTAGATGGATAATCAAGGGGTAATTGAGATATACTGGTATTATCAGTATCAATTAAAATTATATCATCTATATATCGATATAAATGTATTTTATTATTAAAAT
The DNA here is from genome assembly GCA_964019185.1 of Maratus speculifer. Lineage (NCBI taxonomy): Eukaryota > Metazoa > Arthropoda > Arachnida > Araneae > Salticidae > Maratus > Maratus speculifer. The sequence continues at coordinate 196,038,570 of OZ025297.1, forward strand.
ATTTATGTTCATAATGATACAAGTATAAGTCTGATAATGTACTAGATGTACTATCACCTTGTGGTATACCAACTTTTTGAATATATATAATGTTATCTTGCATGATAAAATTATTATAGATAATGAAATTAGTTAAAGTAAGAAAATAATCAGTATTAATGTTCGTTGATAGATCACGTTGATATTTTTTTAAAAGATCAATTATGATATTATGTAAATCTAATAAATCTAATAATATTATTAAAAAGATCTTTGAAGTCATAAGTAGTTATATTTTTTATACATTTAATATTTTTCATAATATTGACCAGCTCATAACTATTCTTTATACAATATGTATTATCACTGGTTTTAGTAATTTTACATATTTGATTAAGAATGTTAATAGAAGTTTGTAAGCAGCATTATTATAAGTATTGCAACCAATTGTAACTGTTTTAAATTTAACAGGATTCATATGAAATTTGGGTATAAGGATTAGATAAGGATATTTAAAGTTAGTAGAGTAAATGTCTAATAATTTATAAAAGCCTTTAATTTTACGATTGTTTACAATTATGTTATCATTAGTTTTTTGGAATGTATTATTAGTAGATATACTAGATTTAAGCAGTTTGATGATAATAACATTTACATATAATTCCATAATTATTTGGAGATTTATCAACATAAGTTATGACAAAGTTTTGTTGCAATTTAGTGATTTGCTTGAAAAGATGCTTTGTATTTACATAATCTAGATGTGAAATATTATATTTTAAGGATTAATTAATTTATCAATGACTAAAATTTTCCATTGATTGAAATATTCAATAGGTTTGTTATAATATATTGCTATTTTATAAATAAATATATCTATATCCATAAGTAAATTGTTTTATTATAAAATTAATGTTTAGTTTGGATGGATTTCGATACTTAGTACCATGACCCATTAATTTTCTTAGTGTTAAATCATCTACGATATTAAGATTGCCAGTGATAATATGTCCATGATCATTATTAATGTATTTTTGTAGAGAGGGGTCATTGCATTTACATCGTAAGGTACTAGTATCAAAAGTAGAATTTGAGAACAAATTACAGTTAAAAATGTTATTACCTATAGTTATGGGATACTTAAAAGTTTTTGATAATTAAATGTTGTTTATAGGAAAATGACAGTTTTTATCATTTATTATAGAATTAAATTGATTTTATTAAATATTTGATTAGAAAAAGCGATTACCATTTGAGTATTAGTTTGTAGAGTTTTAGGTTTTTTTAGTAAATTTATATTGTAAAGATCAACTCTAATCATAATTAGATCAAAAAATATATCTGAAAAATGTGTAGAGTAAGTTTTACTCAGAACTATATTTAAATATTGTACAAAATGTTTCTTTTTTTATACCAAATATATATATACGTATTAATAACCAATTGTAATTTTTTAAATAATTACTTTGCAGATTATTTATTTGTTTAATTATAGTTTTTATTGGAAATAATGTTGTAGATGAACATTTTCCTCTTTTGTTACGTGTAGTTTTATGATTTATAAGATGATTTAAACTAGGATAAATGGGAGAATAATCAGTAGTGTTATTTATAGAAGAAAATACTTTAACAGATCTTATGAAAACCTCACTATTAGGTCCATATGGATAAATTGTATTAAAATATTTCATATATGAAGATTCTAAATAAAAACGCTCAGATTTATTTTTCTGAATTTATATAATTTCAATAGTAGTATTTTTAAATTTATGTTTATGAAAATGCTGAATTTCAGCAGTAGCCTGTATATTTTTTGGTTTATTTTTATCAGAATCTGACTTATGTTGATTTATGCGTATATGTAGTGGTCCAGACGTTTCAGCAGTATATTTCAAATTGCATATGTTACATGTTATACTATAAATTACATTAAATGCCTTACAAAAAGTAGAAATATGAGGATCTGAAACAAATTTTGACTGAGAAGCATATGGACAAGTTTTACATCTGACATCTAAACATTTTTGAAAACATAATGGAAGAGGAGGAGCATATATATGGTAACTGGATGACGGTCCAGGAGCATCTCTATTATTGCTCCTGTACCGGGCACTACACTGCAAAGATGCATTGTGTAACTTGCCAGGATCGAGAATTTTACCAAGATCTGCCATAATAAAAATGCATAAATATATTAGAAGAGATTTTACAAATTAAATGAAAAGAAAAATATATAAAAATTATAATTAAGTAATCTAGTATCTTGACTAATATAATTTACTAAAGAATTAGATCTAGAATACTGCAGTAAAATGTAAATATTTACAATATGTACATAACTAAAAAGCAGTACTCAAACCTCCAAAAAGTAATAAAATATGACCAATATATACATACATACATACATACATGCATACATACATACATACATATATATATATATATATATATATATATATATATATATATATAATAGTAAACAATATTTTTATAGTTATTGACAGTCCCTTAGATCACATTCCTTAATCTCTTTTTAAAACTTAATGTAATAATTACGTATCCCATATAACATATCTAGTAACAGAGTAATATATTCATTAACTTAAATATAATGACGAATTTTTTTATTATAATTAGTTTTATCCATATAATAGATTTGTAAATGACTATTAAATTGTCAAATACTATCCTAAATTTTTACAGATTACGTGGAAATTTAATTAATTTCTTCTATTAATAAAATTTAGCTATCACATATTAAACAATTATAACTAAAAATCAATCACTATTTTCAACCCTGTTATACAGCATTACTATTTAATCATTGTTTAATTATTATTTAATTAAAGATTCCAGTTCTAACAAACCGAAATACAATATATATTTCTCATGAAATAAATTGCTGGCAATTTAGATGTTACGTGAATAAATCGCTCAAAATAAGTGAAAAGTTTGTTTATTTGCTTCTATAGAATTAAAAAAAATCTATATAAGATATGAAAGTGACAATAATATATATATATATATACATATGTATATTACCTATTTAAATATATCTTAAATATTGTATATAAGGAAGGCGAATTAAATACAAAATCTTTTCAAATGTTTTTCATAATAATCAGTTAAATATTGTAAATTAATAATATTTTGAAGATTGGAAATTTACCAATTGCAATATGACCATTTATATATATATATAATTAAGAATTATAGTTATTTCCTTAAGATAGTTATTTTGATAGCACTAACAGTGAACTTTACTGGGAAAGAATCGTCAAATATTGTTATGTAGTAGCCAGATGCTACATAAAATTCAGGAAATGTAAGATATTTTTGTTGAATAACAGTTCTGCACATTAAGATAAAAGGTTTTGGTGTATATAGGCGCTTACACCACCAGACTGCTACTGCAAATCGTTATTTATTATTATTATTATTATTAGTGTCATATTAGACACACGAGTTTAAAGTTGTTCAATGATATCCTCTTCATATTATTTTTGATTTTAACATTAATTTTGTAAAAGAAATGTAGCGTTAATCTTCTGACATTTCACCAACTCAAACCGTATTAGAAGTGGAATGCCTATAACATTTGACAGGAAATACTAGTCAACTATTGTATAGATTTGCATTGTTGAAAAGCAACTCATTTTGTTTACCGAACATTTTATAGAACATCGAGGATTCAGAAAATTTTTCAAAACAGTGGATTCAACTGATCTCGGACACGGAACCTTCTGATCCCGAACGCTTGCTAGAGTTCCTCAATATTTTTACAGATACTATGTCAAATTTTCTTTGTTATTTTGCGCATAGAAGTGCTTGAAAATGCTTCATCTGTTGACCAATTTGTATGAACATCTGTATGATTTTTGCGAAAGTTGTCTATGTTATGTTCACCAAATAGAAAGTAAAATTCAATAGAAAGTTCAATAAGTAAAATTTAGAATCCATCTTGTTCACTAACACACACGCATACAGCATGATTACAGTACTTCCCTTACATTATGTGTCCAGGAAGTAAACATTTAAAACCTGAAACACATAACTAAAGGCCGACATCGTTATATAATATTAATTTATTGACACATTCTAACTATTGAGGAAGAATAAAAATTTTGTGATTCAGCAAACCTTTTTGCTTATCAGGAAATAAACTTGTATCCTTTTAATATTTCGGGGTTACAAAGTGAGCCTTAGCGATAAGATAATGATTCACATTAAATTAATTTTTCACTTCGCATGAAGTGAATAGATTTTGACGGTGATGACAAACTTTAATGTTGATTTAAAATGATAATTATTCTGTGTACACACTGTTTTTTTTATTATTATTTAACTATGATAATACAATATAACCTGTAATGAAACTGTACAGTAACTAATAATTTACTCACGATTCAAAGCAGAACTTATTACTTTTAAAAAACAAAGTTTCTTTTAAAGCTAAAATTATTTTCAACGTTAGAACACCAGAATATTCGTATTCCAAGCATACCGGTTTCGGTAGCATATAGCATACCTTCCTCAGTGCTAAAGATAGTGGAAATTTGCTCATATATATACAGGGAGGATGGGGATTCAAGCGACAAGTTTCTTGACCAATAGGAAAACAGAGGATCCTAGGCAACAGCCAATAGGAAAACAGGGAACAGCTAATAGGAAAATTGGGTGGAAAATAGAAAAGATGTTGCGAGAATAGCATTAAAAGATTAAGAAAAATTAGTTTTAATGTAATATTTCCGACAGTCTGATAATGGTGGAATAGCAATATCACAATTAATTGGATATGGAAAGCTTCAAGGAAGCTAAGTTCTTGTATAGAAGTAGGTTTAGTTAGTATCTTAACCGAATTGAAGTCGAAAGCATGACTCGTTTCCCAGCAGTGTTTTGCGATTGAGGATTTCTTGATTTCTTGTTTTTCAATATATTGTTTATGTTCTTTAATACGAAATTTTAGACTGCGTTTGGTTTGACCAATGTAAGAAAGACCACACTGACAATTAATATTATAAATACTCCATTAATTTGATACTTCAACAGGATCTTTAAGGTTGGAAAGGGTGAGTTTATTAGTAGGAGTAAAAATTATTTTGAAATCGAACCGACTAAGAATTTTAGCAATGGAAAAACTTGATTTTGGAAAGAAAGGTAAAACAATGCTAATATTGGAACGAGGAGAAAACTGAGATGAGTTTGAGGAGTGAGAGTTTCGTAATTTAGAAAGAGCAGTATCAATAATAGAAGGGTTGTAACCTCTATCAAATGCAATTGCTTTAATGTATTGAATTTCATTATTGAGAGACTGAGAATCAGAGCAAACATGAAGAGCACGATTTATGAATGTGTAAAAGGCGGCCATTTTTTGACTTGGAGGATGGCATGAACGAGCATGGGGAGGTAGAGAAACAGCAAAGCTTTTTCGATAGACAGATGTAGAGAAGCCAGTTTCACAGAGAGTGACAAGGGTGTCCAGGAAAGGGAGTGAACCATTATTTAAAGAGGGGGAGTGAACCCATTATCACTCCCTTACCTGGACACCCTTGTCACTCGCAGTGAAACTAGCTTCTCTACATCTGTCTATCGAAAAAGCTTCGCTGTTTCTCTAACTCCCCATGCTCGTTCATGTCATCCTCCAAGTCAAAAAATGGCCGCCTTTTACACATTCATAAATCGTCCTCTTCATGTTTGCTCTGATTCTCAGTCTCTCAATAATGAAATTCAATACATTAAAGCAATTGCATTTGATAGAGGTTACAACCCTTCTATTATTGACTTTGCCCTTTCTAAATTACAAAACTCTCACTCCTCAAACTCATCTCACTCTTCTACTCGTTCCAATATTAGCATTGTCTTACCTTTCTTTCCAAAATCAAGTTTTTCCATTGCTAAAATTCTTAGTCGGTTCGATTTCAAAATAATTTTTACTCCTACTAATAAACTCACCCTTTCCAACCTTAAAGATCCTGTTGAATTATCAAATTCATGGGGTATTTACAATATTGTCAGTGTGGTCTTTCTTACATTGGTCAAACCAAACGCAGTCTAAAATTTCGTATTAAAGAACATAAGCAATATATTGAAAAACAAGAAATCAAGAAATCCTTAATCGCAAAACATTGCTGGGAAACGAATCATGCTTTTGACTTCAATTCGGTTAAGATACTAAGTAAACCTACTTCTATACAAGAACTTAACTTCCTTGAAGCTTTCTTTATCCATAAAAATCTTGCTTATCCCGTTAATTGTGATTTTGTTATTCCACCATTATCAGACTGTTGGAAATATTACATTAAAACTAATTTTTCTTAATCTTTTAATGCTATTCTCGCAATATCTTTTCCATTTTCCACCCAATTTTCCTATTAGCTGTTTCCTATTTGCTATTGGCTGTTACCTAGGATCCTCTGTTTTCATATTGGTCAAGAAACTTGTCGCTTGAATCCCCATCCTCCCTGTATATATATGAACAAATTTCCACTATCTTTAGCACTGAGGAAGGTATGCTATATGCTACCGAAACCGGTATTCTTGGAATACGAATATTCTGGTGTTCTAACGTTGAAAATAATTTTAACTTTATCATATTGCACCAGGCAATAACCTATTACTTAAAGTTTCTTTTGCTATTATAATTTTCGAAAACATTTCCGAGTAATTTGCATTGTTTATTGATCAGTTTCCGAAATATAAGTTCTTCAGATACAACTAAAGTGAAATCGCAAATGTATGAACAAGTTAGCAAAATCTTAAAGATGAACAAAAAATATGCAGAGGAAACACGAAATGCATAATAAGAAACTATAAACAACCTGAAGAATCGTCAGAAGAGCTTCCAGGTTTAATTCATAGTTACATGTTTATTTTATCCACATTTTTCTGTATTGGGCCTAAGATTATAAAATTTAGCTTTACATAAACATGTCATAGGCAGTTCCGGGTTATTTTATCTTATCTGTTTGGGCAAATATTTTTCTTCAATTTTGCATCGTTATAAAACAAACATATATAAAATAGATTAATATGCATTAGAACTGTTAAAATGCATTTAAATTTATTGTGATTGAAAATACCCCCCACTACCAACACCGCCCATTCGTTTCTCTCTAATTTCGCCTTCTTTTTTATATTAATGCAAATAATAATAATAATAATAATATTTAAAAAAGTATCATTGAAAAACTTACTATTAATATACAGTGAAATTTATTTCAAATTCATCATAAAAAATATTGTTTTTTAAATTAAATTATTATTATTTTTAAAAAGATGAATGATATATAATGCATTGTACAACATGTCTAAGACCAAGGTACAATATGTGTTGTATCATGGTTCTAAAATTAATATTTTTTAATTAAAAGAAAAACTATTATAGATGTAAAATTACATTTCAAGAGTGTTATGAGGGAAGCGGAAAAAGATAAATAATTATCTTTATATTTCATTACTTAATTTTTTTTATCAAATTAAAACTTTAGATGTCAAAATATGACCAAGACACATTAACTTTGTCCTACTGAAATTATTTACTGTTATCTGAATCTAAAAATTGGTTTATAAATCATGATCCTTTCTTTCATTCTAAGCCTTCTTTTTTTCTATTTTTTTTTTTATGTGTGTGTGTGTGTGTGTGTGTGAAATGAAAATTTAACATCTTGCTCTGATAATGTATTCTGTTTGAAGGAACCGCGTAATCTTGGGTTATAAATGACTTCAAACCTTTGGAAAACTCTATAATTTTTAATAACATATATAATACAATTTTATTCCATTTTTCTGTTAAATAAACAAAACATAGAACATTTAAAAAATGAGATAATCAAAGAAATTATGAAAATTTTTGTAAAATTACTCGATTATTCACTGAATATACACAATTATTTGCATTTCGTAGCATTAAAATTTTTTGCAAACCATTAAAAATTTTCCTCACTTCATTATATTTAAACAACACCGCAGATGTCTAGTGGTTTTTAATTCACTGAGAATCAGGTTTTATTTATAGCATATTAAAATCCATCACAGATTATAAGAATTATATTTTTGTAAAATGTAAGAAAGAAAATACAAATTTTGGTCGGAAATTACATTTTAAATGTAGTTATAAAACTTAAGTTCCAGTTAAATGGAATTGTGAATTCTTCTGCATTTTATCCTTTTCTTGCAACTTTTCTGAAAGATTCCATTTTCCTTTGTTCCTTCATTATTATGAATAATGCATACTTTTTAAATGCATGCTAGATAATTTTAGAAGATAAGTATGCATATAAATCTATTACTTGTTGTTTTAAAGTCCTTTACCGATTGAAATTCAAATAGAAATCTCTTATTACGAACAACCAAAAATCTTTATTATAAAAAGAAAAAGTATATTTGAAAATTGAGACTATTAGAAAAACAAATAATCATTTCAAACATATGATTTTAACAACATATTTTTACAATTTATTAACATATTTTCTCTGTTTTGGTAAAGGTAATCAATTTGTTTTGCTTAAAATCAATAATAGTCTCAAAATGCCATTAGAAATATATGAATTTCCCTATTTTGTAGAATATTAATAACATCGTTTTTATACAAGAATTAATTCTTAATATTAGATTTTACTGAAAGATTTATCTATAAGAACTATAATAAAATTGCAATTCAGGGAACATTATTGACGTTTTTAATTTCAGATTCAAATGCGTTCAGTTATGCGATAAATTATTGGGCAAATCGCCATAAGATTAATCTTCCATAGAAATAGTTTTTGTATCCCAAGTAATTGCAAATAAGAAGTTTAATAATTATTATTCTAAAGTTTGTTTTATGTTTCAAGATATTTCATTCTAAATTTAAAAATATTAGCAAAACACAAAAAAAGAGGATATATCATGGACATTTATCAAGGTTTGGAATTTCGTTAATTTAAAGAAATTTACATAAAGTGCCGACTTACTTAACTACAAAAGTAAAGCCGAAAATAATCCATGACTTATAATACATATCAAATCAGTTTTAAAATATTATTACTTCTGGGAAAAAAATCAAAATCTATGCATGTCAGATTTTTTGATGAAGTCAAACATGGGCTAAAAAAGTAAGGTGTTAAGGAGAAAAATTCATAATTTTGTCAATTCTCGAGATATCAAATAAACATAAAATTATTATAAATATTCTTAATGTTATCTGCCTTTTTCTAGAAGAAAAAAAATCATAACTTCGTCTATCATAAGATATCACATTCGTTTAAATTTACTATAAATCTTCCTATAAATCTTCCTGATTCCTATAACCCCCCCTTCTATCTAGAACGCTTAAATTAAAAAACTTTTTGTTAGGACCTACAATAATGTATGTTATCAACATTTATATTGTTGTATATAAAAAAAATATTGTCATAAAATAATTAGTAATTAATGAGAAATAAATAGTAATTATTAATAAATCAGTAGTAGTATATAATAATAATATTAATTAGCAATGGTAATGGCATATAGCATTTATTAATTAATTAGTAATACTATTAATTAATTAATTATTAATTAATTAATAAATAATAAAAGTATTGTAATAAAAGTAAGTATATAAAATTACAGTACTAATTTTTCATAAATTAATAAATAATAAAAGTATTGTGATAAAGGTAACTATATAAAATTACAATATTAATTTTTCATATTTATATCCTTACTGCTACTACTAACAATAAAAAATGTATGGCTATCCTCAAAATGCACTTATTAGCTTATTCTTCTTTTCCTCCATTGTTTTGAATAATTACATACCCTATTATATTTTAATATTTTCACACTCATTTTAACAATTATTTTTTTCAATATAACTATATTTTTTAATTTCAGTATTTTTCTAAAAGCTTTTAATCACTTTAATTTTAATTATTTACACTCTTAACTAGTTTAGAATACGGTTAGACTTCTTCTCTCTATGGTTTCCTAATTTTTTGCGATTGTGAGACAACTAGACACGGCATAAAACTGCATCAACTATAAAACCCTTAATCTAATCAAAATCTATATTATTATGTATCTTTTTTGTAACAAATGCTTTCCTTGATATATTTTAGGACCCTTTTTAAAACGAGATTTTGAAAATATATTTTTATTTCATTTGATAAATTTGTCTATATTACATAAATTTTTAGCCTACAACCGTACTTTAAAAAGATGATCTGTCAGGAAAGTTACAATGAAAAATCTGGATTTAAGCTTTTCCAATAAAGTTCAAATCCTCCTCTATTGGAACAGACAAACCATGTTACGAAACACTGGAACTGATAGTTTTAAAACTTTGACAGCATATTAACTAAATTTTAGAAATATCTAAATAGTTCTTCTTTTTAATTACTTCTAAAAATAAAAATGTAATAAATATTTAAATTTTGATTTTCATAAAGACCTATCACACCATTTTCTTCATATATAAACTTAAAAGTTATTAAAAATGTTTTGACTTCTTATAACTACATCTAGTATAAACATTTTATGAAACTTCTACAAAATTTATTTATGTGTAAAACTCTTCATCTTTCCCTTTTGTTAATTAAAACTCAAATGAGAAAATTCACATTACATCTTTGAAATGTGAACATTCCCATTCAGAAACAAATTCTGATTCGATATTTCTATTCGTATACTTACTAAAGCATGTCTTAATTATAAACAAATTGGAAAATATGTAAATAATATTTAACTTTGCATTTTACTTAATGTTCATTGTTTTTAGATTTATTCATATACAAAGCCTAAAGTTCACCTCTTCTGCCTTTAAACCATAATCAATGTATCATTTTACAGTAAATATTATAAAAGTTATAATGAATTAAAAAAAAAAAATTCCTTCTTTCATTTTAAAAAAAGCAGTAACAACCACATTGAAATGAATTTTATTTTTTTACTTTTTTATAAGATGTGCTGCTTTGTGTTGACTATTTTTTTTTTAAAGATTCTCAGTTCATCGATTTAAACTCACAAAAAGAATGTTTCAAAGCTCATTTTCTTTTTTCTTTTTTATTTACATTTTTTCTTTTTTGGCATTATTTAGAAGTATCAAAATTTAATCAATTTTTATTTCTATGTTAGGTTATTTGCATTCAGCTTTTTATTAATTAGTTTCCTTAGCAGTGTGAATCTTAATAAGAAAGAAAACGTTAAAAAGAAGTTAATACACTTCTATTCTATTCTAATAGCAATTTAGTGCATTAGAGTGACATTGATAACTTACTCAGCAATTAAATGTAATGTGGAAATTGCATAACATTTTTTTTTCATTTGGGCGTTAGGTATGTATGTTTCTTTTTCCAATATTTAATATAATCATTAAACATACAGACGTTTGATTCCTCGTCTTTCAATAAATTATTATGGCCAAACTTTCAAAAAATTGCAAAGAGTTTTTATTAATATTTTTTTTATTGAAACTTAAAAAAACAATAAATTATTATTAGCTTATTTTGTTTATTCCTTACAATGTTCTTTTTAATCGCCAGAAAATTGGTGTTTTAACGGAAAGTGTCAAATATATATTCGGTTTGGATTCGTTAATTTTGCGTCGGTTGATTATCTTTTCTAGGGATATGGACCCTGGAGAAATGCCCTTCGTGGGGGGTCTTTTACTTAACCCGTATTTACGCAAGGTTAGAAAAAAACCACGAAAACTCTTAACGGTTAGGCCGACGGCCGCGATTGGGTTCGAACCCAGTACCTGCAGTCTACCAGCCGAGAGGTCAGAACCGCTAGGCAACTAGTGGGGAAACAGATTAGTTTTATTGTAACAAAATATAGTCGTTTTTCATCTGTCCAACTATTCGGTAATTCAGTTGCATATAATTATGTCAATATCTACATTCCCTTCACATCTTCTCAGCGGCTGAAAAATCAATATTTTTTTTAATTCTAAGTACTAAAATTTAAATCTGTTTAGATTACTTTAATTTTTAAACTAGAACCTTACTTAAAAATGATAAACTTACAGAGAAGTTACAATGAAAAATCCTGATTTACACTTTTCCAATCAAACTCAAATACTTTTCTATTGGAACATACAAATCATGTTGCGAACGAATGAAACTAATAGTTTTAAATCATTGACAGTACGTTAAAACGCCACACTACTGATTGAAAAAGACCCGGATGATATTGAAAGGTCTATGGGGATGTTCTTTTCAAATTTTAATATTTTGGCGGGATTTTTTTGCATAGGATAGCTGAGGACGATCCACAGCCGGCCTAGTTTTTATTTTTCGATTTTGGTGTCATTAAAATAAATAAATAAATAAATAAATAAATAAATACTTACATTTTCAGAACCGGTTTGAACCGGTTATGACACTTAAACTATCTGAATATAAAAAGAATATAACCAAAATCACAAAAGAAAAAACTAGGCCGGTTGTGGATCCTTTTCAGCTATCCTATGAAAAAAAAATGTCAAAATATTAAAATTTTAGTAAAATATTTGAAAAGAACGCCCCCCACATGGACTGTGCATTATCATCTGGGTCTTTTTCAATCAGCAGTGTGGGCTCTTAATAAATTTTAGAAATATCTAATTAATTCTTCTTTTTAGTTCTTTTGAAAACAAAAATGTATATAATATATATTTTAATTTGGATTTTCATTATGACTTATAAAACCATTTTCATCAAAAATAAGAGTAAAATGTATTAAATATATTTCAACTTCTTATAATTAAATCTATTATAAACATTTTATGAAAATTCTGCAAAATTATTTATAAAGGAAAATTTTTCACCAACGCATGTTTTCACTTTTGATAATTAGAACTCAAATGAAAAAAGTTAAATTAGATACTCTAAATGCAATAATAACCGAAAGTCTCTCCTCTCGAAGCTCATAGAAGAGAGGGTCTGGGTTCGATCACATTCGCACCAGTCAGCCTAATAGTTCGGAGTTTACCGTGGTTTTTTTTTTCAAGCCTTGGATTAGCTTTCCTATTTATGTGTTAAGTTTCCGTAGAAAGTCCCACAGAGCCCCCTCCCCCTTTAAATCTTTATCCTTCTTATTGGCCGTCATAAGCACAACCAACTCTAAATGTAAACATTCCCTTTCACAAAGAAATTCTGATTCATTATTTCTATATGGATAGTTGTTGAAGCATATCTTATCAATATACAAAATAGAAATTATATGAATAAAATTTAACATTTCACACGACATTATGTTTAATTTTCACTGTTTTTAGATTTATGCATATATCAAATCCAAAGTTCACTTTCTCTGCCTTTTATGCCGTAATCAATTTATCACTCTATAATAAGTATTAAAAAATTGTAATGAATTATAAAAATATGATTCCTCTTTACATTTTAGGGAAAACAGTGACAACCGCAAAAAAACTTATTCTCTGTTTTTTTTTTTTTTTTTTTTTTTTTTTTTTACGAGGTGCTGTTTTGTGTTCACTATTTTTTTATAAGATTCTCAGTTCATCGATTTTACCTCATAAAAAGAACGTTTCAAAGCTCATTTCCTTTTTTCTCCTTCATTTGCATTTTTCTCTTTTTTGGCATTACTTAGAAGTCTCAAAACTGAATCAACTTTTATTTCTACATTAACTTATTTGCATTCAGCTTTCAGTCTTATTAATTAGTTTTCCTTAGCACTATGAATCTTAATAATGAAAACAAAAACGATAAGAAGAGTTTAATACACTTCTATTCCATTTTAATGATAACTTTGTGTATTATATCGACATTGATAATTTATTCAGTAGTTAAATGTAATGTGGAAATTCCATAATTTTCTTTATTCATTTGGGTGTTAGGTATGCATGTTTCTTTTCCCATTTATTTTATATAATCATTAATGATACAGGCGTTTGATTCTTCGTCTCTTAATAAATTAATAATGAATTAAATTTCAAAAACCGAAGAAAAAATCATTTTCTTATTCAAAATTTGATTTTTTATCTGGAACTTAAAAAATAATAAATTATTATTAGCTTATTTTGTTTATTCTTTTTGCAATGTTCTTTTTAATCACCAGAAATTCAATGTTATCACGGAAAATGTCAATTATTTATTTGGCTTATTGTGACAAACTTCAGTGTTTTTTCACGTGTCTCACTTTTCGATAATTGCGTTTTATATAATTATGTCAATACTTACATTCCCTCCAAAGCTTCTCAGTGGTTTAAAATTCAAATTTGTATTCAAATTTCTTTGTATTACTTTAATTTTTAATCTATAACATTACTTAAAAAATAAACTGACAGTAAAGTTACAGTGAAAAATCTAAATTTATACTTTTCCAATAAAGTTCAAATACTCAGGCCTTGATTACCGAATAGGCAGGAGAAGCATGAGCTTCCCTTAGAAATTTTGAAGGGGCCCAAAATTGAGAAAACAGGGGCCTCAAATTTTATATTGAATTTTATTCCATTCCAAAATGCTAATTTTTTTTCAAAATATTAATATTACAGTATATATTAAGAAGTATTTCATAAAAAAGCTTTCATGGCAAATTAATTTTCATGAAATAGATTAAATTCGGCCATCTGACCGCAATTCTTCAGTTTATTCATTAACTTAGGTATATGCTTATTTTGTATACTGAATTTAAGTAATACTGAACTTGTTTGTATGAGCATCATAAATTATTGATAATTTATTGACATAAGTGAGTATTTCAAAATATTGATATTTTATGTTATGCATACATTCTAAATTCAACCTTTTTCTCCAACTTATATTTTTACACTCATACCATGCATATCCTTTATTCATATTTTTATCGATTGTATCCAATTTTTGTGTAAAGGAAAAGTGAAAAATTATATATATGTATATATATATATATATATATATATATATATATATATATAATGGCTTGCAAAAACATTCTTAAAAGCAATTTAAAATATTTTGACTTCTTATAATTAAATCTACTACAATCTAACCCCGTGATAACGAATTTCCAGAGAGCGAAGGTTTTGTTTATTACATCCGGTGTTTCCTTATATCTGATTCGTTAAAAAAAAAAAAAAAAAAAAAAAAAAAAAAAAAAAAAAAAAAAAATGTTTGAGTTCACGAAACGTGTGTTTATTAGCTATTAACTATATACAATATGATGTATTAAGAAAAAACCCTAAAGTCTATTAAATATGACCATTAATGAATTGAATTGACTAAAGTAAATTACACTACATTGACACAATACTAAAAATATTAACTAAAACTGTAGATAAGCATAAATGCAGTACAGCGCCGATTATCTAAACAAGTAGAGACCGACCCTCATTCGGATAACCAAAATTTAAGATGAATGGGCAAACATTTTAAGGAATGTTGCCGACTATACTAAATTCTTTACACTTTATCCATTCTTGGGAATGCAAACACTAGTTTTTGCTGGCGTGTTTAAAAACTTTTTTATTTTATTGTTTTTTTTTTTTTTTTTTTTTTTTTTTTTTTTTTTTTTTTTTTGTATCAATTACATTTTCTTTGCTTTTTATCATCTTCTGAATCCCAGAGAATATAATTTAAGGAAAAAAAACTTTTGATTATTGTTTGCTCAAAGAAGATGTTCTTTTCAACATGATTTTTTTTTCTTAAATAATTTAGTTGGTGAATTATCAAAACGTGGGATTATTAAACGTTAACTATTAGTGATTTTTTAAATTTTCAAATTTAAGGCCATTTTTTTTTTTTTTTACAATACAGTATATAAGTCTACAAACTTACATACAAACAATAAAATACAGCAGTTATTCTGAAAAATTAATTATTGAAGCATTTAATTAATCAATCTACACGTGAAAGTTGAGCGTGCTTCTAAGTAAAATTATACTATTACAAGTACTAAATACGCTTTATTTACACCAAACACGTAATTATTTATGATAAAACATTAAAATAAATATCTTATCATACGTTTCATGACATCAGATCATCTTTAAAAATAAATTTACTGGAAAAAAATCGGCGTTTAGATCGTTACGCAATTTGGACAATCCAATTTCTTATTTGAGAAAAGTGCATTTATTGCAAAAAAATGCTACGAAAATACATATAGATACTTTCAAATTAAACAAAAATAATTTAAAAGATAGATAAAAGAGATTAAATTTCTTACTTAACGTGTTTTGCGTGAAAATAACAGCTTTGTTTCGATCGTTACTTTTGGACATAAGAAAATACAAAAAAAGTCTTTCTAGAAAAATATTTCTAACTTCAAAAAGCAATAAATTGATAGTGCCATATGTTAACAGAATTATAAAACAATCATCCATTTCCTTTATACATTCGATGTTTATCATTACAATCTCCTGGAAACAACTTAAAACTTTTTTTTCTTGGTACATTGGAACAATTAACGTTATGAATGTCCAAAATTGACCACTTTAGTCAAAAAAATTAAAACTTTAAGATATTTATACAATTTTTTTTACAATAAATTATATAATTTTCTGTATCTGAATAGAATTAAGAATTCAGTGAAAATAAAAACTAAAGTCAATGATGAATAAATTTATTTATTCAAAAGCTCAAAGTTATGATGTGTGTACAGTGCCGATCTTTTGAGAACGACCCAGTTGAATACGTTAGTTTTGAATATGTTGATAAACAGCTGTGATAGGAGCAGTGGAAAATGACCGAAGAGTGGGCGTGCTCACACAAGCAGAAAGGTTACCATAAAAGAGAAAGAATTCATATCTTCCTGTCCTTAAATAAAAAGACTTATCGCTAATTTACACTATGTTTCTCTAGCCGGCATGCATTTTCGTACTTTCTTACAAAATTATCCTCGAAATATTGTTTTCAAAAGTGCGGAAATGTATGTATATATATATATATATATATATATATATATATATATATATATATATATATATATATATATATATATATATATATATATATATATATATATATATATATATATATATATATATATATATATATATAAATCATGGTCGACTAAAAAAAAATGTTCGTTGTGACCGATTTTTAAGATTTTGGATGTTCGCTATAGAAGCATAATTTAGCATTAAATTCAATAGAAAAATTGGAAAACGGCGGGGTCAAAATTTTCGTTCTTTATATCTGTGACTTCGTTATATTCCGGGTTCACTATAACAGGTTTCAACTGTACAGACATTTTATGAAACTTGAACAAAAATTAATTACAAAGTAAAAGTCTTCACCAGAGTATGGTTTCTATTTTTGTTAATGAGAACAAAAAATGAGAACATTCAAATTAGATATTTGAAACGAAAACATCTCCATTCAGAAAGAAATTCTGATTCAAAATATCTGTACGTTTAAGTGTTGAAGACTCTTATTTATAAATGAAGTGGAAAATACATAAATAATATTTTGCATAAAAAACTCCACTTTATTTAATATTCATTGTTTTTAGATTTATAAATATATCAAACCTAAAGTTCAGCTCTTTTGCTTTTTAAACCGTAACAAATGTACCACTAAATAGTTAATATTATAAAAACGATAACGAGATATAAAAAATATCATTCCACTTTACATTTGAGGAAAAGCAGTAACAACCACATTAAAATTCAAACTTTTTTTTTATTTTTTTTATATGTCGTGCTGTTTTATTCACCCTTTTTTTTACTAGAATTTCAGTTTATCGATTTTATCTCATAAAAAGAATGCTTCAAAGCTCATTTTTTCTGTTCTTTACATAGATATATTGCATTACTTAGAAGTCCCAAAATTTAATCAACTTTTATTTTCTATGTTAGCTTATTTGCATTCAGCTTTTAGCCTTATTAATTAGTTTTCTCAGCATTGTGAATCTTAATAAGGAAAATAAAAATGATAAGAATGTTTTAATACACCTGTATTCTATTCTAATGGAAATTTAGTGTATTTATATTTTATTCAGAAATTAAATATAATGTAGAAATTGCATAATATTTTTATTTCATTTGGGCAATAGCTATGTATGTTTCTTTTCCCATTATTTAATATTTTCATTAAATATACAGGCGTTTAACTCTTCGTCTCTTAATAAATTATTAATGAATTAACTTTCAAAAACTGAAAAAGCCTTTTTTCATTCAAAATTTTTTTTTCTTAACTAAAACTTTAAAAAAGAACAAATTATTTTTATCTTATTTTGTTTGTTCTTTGTAATGTTATTTTTAATCATTGGAAACTCAATGTTTGTAGCGAAAAGTTATAAGATTTATCATAAAATTTTATGCATTTTTGTCTCACTTTTCGATTATTGCGTTTTCTATTATTACGTCAATAGTTAAATTTCTTTTACATCTTCTCAGTGGCTAAAAATTCATATATTTTTAAACCAGTCAACTACATAATTAAAAGCATTGTATACTTTTGCCCATTATGCAATATTGAGCAGATTACTGTGAACAAAAGTGGTAACTTAAAAAAATCATTTAATGGTTGCATAGATTAAAATATGGAAAAATAATTTATATCAATGCGTTTTTTATAGGAGGTGTTGTCACACTTTTTTTTTAATTTTCTCAAAATCATTTTGCATTGATTCAATAAGTTATTTACAATTTTCTTGTTTTGAAACTATATGTGGATTGCAGATTCAATTTATTTTGCTATATGTTTACAAAGCTTACACTCAAAACATAAAATTTGTAAAACTGCAGATGTAAAGAGAAATTTTTACGCTTACTGAAATTTTATGTGTTCACTGTACAAAGAAAATAAATAAATAAATAAATAAAAAACAATAAAAAAATGAATTTACAAAACTAGTTTTTGTATAGCTACAGATTGCTTTAGCTTTACAAATGAATCTAATAAAATTGCACCAATCAAATATTATTGCAGTACCTGTAGAGCGGATTGCAGCTGCATAAAATGTGCTAGATATCCCAGTCTCCTAAATACATTCTTATTAATCGTAGAATTTTTTTTTTATTTACAGTGCAACCGTGTATCTGTTACATGATTTTATGTTATTGTTGTTACATAAAAATTTCGAGAAATCCCAGATTACCAGAAGAATTCCAGCAACTTTACAGATTTTGTTTTGCAGTGTTGCTTTTACAATATCAAACAGATTTTCAGTAGGATTAAGAGTGGATGAGTTTCCAGACCGGACCAATCTAGACATGAAATACTTTTCTCTCGAAATATTTCTTCACTACCTTAAACACGTGGAAAATAGCCGAATGGTGCTGAAAAACTGCTTGACCATTGACATAAACTTTTCGTAGTTCAGATTGCAGTTATTGTTCTAATATGTTTTTGGGGTTTTGAGAATTCGCCATTTCTTCTAGCGATAGGTACAGTCTGGGAACTTTTTACGAATAAAAGTCCCAAAAATCTACTTTTTTGAATGTTTAAGTTATTGATTAATATGAGCAGCCGTAAGTTTTAATTTTCACTTATTCTAACCAAGCAAGATATTTGTCTTGTATGAAAAAATGTTTTCACCTGGAAGCAACACGTTTCTTCAATCTTCAACAGTCCAGATCAGATAACTTTTTTAACCCAACAATATCTTTTTCCTTCCAGTTATCGATCAATATTTTTTTCTCAGTGGCATAATTTCCCCCACCATTGGTTTATCTTTCGAACGATTTAATCGTGAATAGTATCTCCATCATATACTAAAATTTTCCAGGCTCTTGGCTTATTCTTCTAGCATTTAAACTACTTCCAGCTATTAAAAAAATATGTATTTACTTTGCCTTTTTCTCTCATCCATATATTTTTTTTCATATCATTCGTCCTATTGTCCTTCTTTGTTTTTAAATTTTATAATCATTTATACATTCACACCATATTTTTTTGGCATTATCTTTTTTTGAATTATGGATGTATGTACACTTAATCCGTTATACACTGACGTAACTTTTAAGTTCCAAAGAAGAAAATTTAAGATAAAAGTAATTTATTCTGTCTATTAATAAATATTTATTTTTCTTTCCGCACTAAATACTTTGCTTGAGCAAATTTAGAATGCATAGAGAAACAGTCGAAGCTAAATGTGTATAAAAAATGGTAATTTTCTTAACTGTTTGGATAGGTATAGTTTTTCTTTCATAAAAAATGTTACATTAAACATTTTCAACATTAAAAGATTTTTCAGTTACAGGGATGATCATAATAGATTTAACTATATTATTATCGATTTAATTATACA
Source organism: Maratus speculifer (assembly GCA_964019185.1). NCBI lineage: Eukaryota > Metazoa > Arthropoda > Arachnida > Araneae > Salticidae > Maratus > Maratus speculifer. The sequence goes on from OZ025297.1 coordinate 196,058,682, forward strand.
TAAAATAGTTATTTCCATAAACGTTTGGTTAATTAAGTAGAATTTTTTTGTAAATATTTTAAATATATATATATATATATATGTGTATAACTACTAATTATAACTGCTACTAATATTTAAGCTAGGGAGTTGAGTTAATTGTAAAGTTAGGGAAAAATCCGACCGATATCACGGATCTTTATGATTTTTTAATTCATTTTCAGTTTTCAGTAATAAAGATTTCGTAAAATTCTGGCGTGCAGAATAAAAAATCATTTTATAAATTTAAAAACATGTAGATATTGAACTTACAGAAGCTACAAAATAATCAAGATTCATAAAAAAAAAGATATAGCAAGTCTCTAAAACAAATATGACCGTAACTAAATGTGAAATGAGTTAAAGTTACTGTTTGTTAAAGATTTGATAAGAGCATCATGTTTTTATAGTAAATAAAGCGCACATTTCATTATAAGAAAATAACGGAAAATTAGAGTATTATAGTTTCTGTATTATAAATCATAATTTATGTGCTTAAGTTTATATGCTGTAAGATATGATTATGTGATATTTTTCTCTGTAGATGATTTGATTTAATTCTTGTTTCACGTGGTATTGCTGTGAAAATGATTTTTGTCTTCATAATAGATTACCAAAAAACGAAGTGTGAGAGATTAGAATTTTTTCGGAAAAGGAGGATCAGTCGTTTCCATGGAATAAAATTTAATTTCCAAATCGGAACACCAGGATATGATAATGACATTTTTGATACTGTCAAAGCGAGTCCTCGGCAGCAATTATTAGAGAAAGAAATATGTTACTTTGTTTATATCACCATGGTGAAACGAAAAGTGTTAAAATTACATCTTTTAAGTTTTTTAGTACAGCCAGTATTACCAAGTAAAAAAAATCTAGAAAGATAGTAAACCTTTTCATGGAAAATTGGTTTTCTTGAACTTTTTATGTAACGGTCACTATAAAAATTCATGTAATGCATTTTGTTATATGAATTGTTACTTTTACCGTTACATAAAAGTTTCTGGGAATTACAGTTTCCTAGAAAAGGTTTAGTAACCTAAATAGATATTTTATTACTCTGCACAAATACACAAATAAAGCCAATAACGTATGCCTATCATTTTGAAAATTTCCATGAAAAATAATGATTAGAAATTAAATATAATATAAGAATACAGGAAAAAATTTCCTTTTATTAAAGTTTATTAAAAGGACAAATTGTTCCTGTATACTTTGATAAGAATTATAAACAATTTTGAAGGTTTCTTTTTTCAAAAACTGGGACTTTAGTTTCCTTTTCTTGATTAATGTTTGATCGACACAGTTCCAATATAAATGCTTCTTCTAGAAGTAAATATGGTCTTTTTAAGGTTCAGAGAAATTTTCCCATCATTAGTTTGTGCAATGCTTCATTTCCCGCAAGTCATATTAATTAATTTTTTGCGTGTTGAAAGAAAATTGATTTAAGCAAAGTTCAGAGTCCATTAAGAATATATACATTTTTTATATTATGATAAGAATATTAAAAATATAAAAAGTATGTTATAATAAATATTCGCTGTTCAATTCATTTTTGAATAATGCTTAAACATTCACATATATATAATTTTTATTTTAAAATATTAGGGATTTACACGAATCGGTATGGTAATAAAATTTACAAATTTTATATTACAGTAATATCTGTGTATTTTGAACATTATATCGAAATATGAAAAAATATTACACAAATATCTGCATAAGAACTTAATATTACCCAAATACATGCATAAGAACATAATATTACACAAAAGACTATTATTTCTCAGATGTAGATGTACAAAGTTTACACAGCGATATATATGTAAGAACAGAAATTTACATAGGATTATGTGTAGCAATATTACATCGAAATATGTGGAAGAACAGAACATGATACAGATATATGTGAACTTATTTGTACACAATAAATAGCGGTACTTAAAAATGTGACGTGTATAATAGCAACTTATTGGTGAAGATATTGGCTTATAGAATAGCAGATTGTGCGTTTAAACCCCGTTTCGATATCTATTGCTTATTTAATGTCAATTGAGTCAATTGAATAGTGAGTTTCTCGATTCCATGTAGATATATCATTCAAAACTTGTGATATAAAGTGATAGGAAATAAATCTTACAAAATGCTTAAATAATATTACTTTTCCTTTTTCGCATTTATCAAAATTCATTTTAGAATCTATTTATTGAGATTAATTAGTTTCAGTTCATAAATTATGACTGCACTATTTTAGGGCTTATGAAAACCTTTGCCAGATAATGACATGCAACAGATATATGTGAACTTATTTGTACAGAATAAATAGCGGTACTTAAAAATGTGACATGTGTAATAGCAACTTATTGGTGAAGATATTGGCTTATAGAATACCAGATCGTGAGTTTAAACCCCGTTTCAATAACTATTGCTTATTTAATGTCAAGTGAATCAATTGAGTCAATTGAATAGTGTGTTTCTCAATTCCATGTAGATATATCTTTCAAAACTTGTGATTTAAAGTGATAGGAAATAAATCTTACAAAATGCCCAAATAATATTAGTGTTGGATTTTCGCATTTATCAAAATTCATTTTAGAATATATTTATTGAGATTAATTAGTTTCTGTTTATAAATTATGACTGTACTATTTTAGGGCTTCTGAAAACCTTTGCTAGATAATGGCATGCAGTATGTATTGTTTCAGATAGTCCTGTTCTTCGTAAATTAAGATTACACTATCGTGTGAATTTAAAAACAAACAAGCTGCAAAGAAAAAAAACACACCAAGAACTCCTGTTTTTTTTCTTTTCTTCTTTCAGCTTTTTTTTGCGACCATAAAAATATTTAGTTTAAAGTTTACATCTAAAACTACAAGGTTACTTATTGTGTACGCAAATCTATCTTTTTTTGTAAATTACACTGATATGTGCAATACTCACTTGCAATTTACATGTTAAACTGTGTATTTCTGAGTTATCTGATAGCATTTTAAACCCTTCCAGGACAGTTGTTCCTTTTTGGGCAACCTAATTTTTATTCTTGAATGCCACTTACGCACCCGAATAATTGAATGAAAATTTTCCCTTCATTAAATATGTAAACATAAGCTTTTGCCTATTTCCAAGTAAATTTTTCTTCAAATTCTAGTCTTAATCAAACAGTTCTACATTTTATGAATAAATGTACTTTGCCCCTGAAAGGATAATGCACTGAATTAGGCGTTTGTGAGTGGTCACGGAAAAACACTCTAAAAAGTGTAAAATAACAGTATTTTGTTAAACAGATTTGTGCCTTCTTTAATCCTTTTATATTGCTTGAAATATTTTCCACAATAAAATACTGGTAGTTTATTTATTTATTTATTTATTTATTTTTGACTGTATTTTACCCTGACAGCTCGCGATCCTGTGAAAATATTTTATGCGCTATGCAAGTAAATGAGTAATTTGAAGTATGATGTTTTTTGCCAATGCAAAGGCTGTTTAACACATATCGACAACTCATTGTTGTATCATCAATATACCATTATTGATGCAATGTGTACATTTAAGCATTTATTTTTTAGATTGTATAGAAGTTTCATGTTTATTTTAATTTAATTAAAAACTTCACTACTTAGAAAAATAATAAATATCTGTAGAAGAAAATACATATGTAAAATGATTTAATCACATTAAATATATCACGATAATAACACAAATCTTTTTTCTTACATCAACATTTAATCTTAACTTTTCCGACTTTTTTAACAAAATAAAATAAATATAGCTTAATAAGAAATAATAACAGTGCTAAAGGTTCCCTTTTCAGAAATTTCTTCTTTCGTTTCAATTTCCTGATTACCGTTCGATTAATATTTCTCCAATACAAAAGCTGCTTCTAGAATAAATATCTACATTTTTAGGGATCAGAAACTTAGCTATCATTAATTTACGCAATACTTCATTTGCATTCAAAATTGATTCATATTTTGTTAATTATTTTTTTTGGATGCTGAAACTAAGTGGATTTACGATAGGTTCCAACTATATTAATGAATCTTTCATTTTTTGTTATATGATAATAAATCTTAATCTTCAAAAAATAATAATTTGTATATATTGAAATAAACCATGAATATGCATACATAAATCAAGTTTACAGTTTTTGCCTTGAATTTGAGAATTTACTAAAATAAAGAAAAATTATTTTTCATAATTTGTATTATAGAATCCATCATTGACTTTTAAGTACAACATTTTTATTAATATTTTTGCATACGATTAAGCAATAAGTTATACATTGTAAAAAAAAAAATAATTAATTAAAAATATGTAAAATTACAATACTAGTATTTGTAAAAGCTCTGGAAATCTATATGTTTGCTAAGCTTTTATTTGTATACAGCTCAAAAAAAGTAATAAATAAATAAATAAATAAATTATGTAAAATTAAGATACTAAGTTTTTAAAGATACAGAAATCTTTATGTTTACTTAAATTTGTATCAGTAACCTCAAAGAAACAAATATGTGAGATTTTCTTGTTGCAGTTATGTAAAAAATTCTATGCATATCAATTTCCTAAAAAATTCTTATTAACCTTTTAGAGTCTTCGTAAAACGTATATATATTATATGAAAATCTTTTGTTGCAGTTACATAACAGCTTCAAGCAACCCAGTTTCCTAGAATATTCTTAGTAACCTAATAGATTTGTTTACACCAGTTTCAATATCAGTTTATGAATATTTAAATTAAAAACTTATAACTAAATTAAGTGCAAAAATACTTTCATATAATTGGTAAAGCTGTACTATAAGCAAGTTTGGAAGTGAAAGCAAACAATGCTATAATTCAAGAATAATTATATTAAAAAAATGTCAAGGAATTAAAGCAAATTAAGTAATTTTGAATAATGTTAGTACACTACTGTGCGAATTAATTGGGACAAACATGAAAATTTTTACAAATGTTGTTTAATTTGTATAGGTTAACTTACATGCTTTGTATAGCAATCTAATACGACATATGTCCTCCTCTAGCTTGAATGAGATCCTGTACACGTTTTGGCATGGATTCCACTAAATTAGAACATATATTTTTGATCTCGTCATCACGAAACCAAACTTTTATAACATTCTCAATCATTCTTTTCTTTGTTGAGCAGTCCATTTTACTCACATGTCTCTTTACAATGCTCCACAAATTTTCGATGGGATTTAAATCCGGAGAATTACCAAACCAATCCAAAATCGTTAATTTCTGTTCTTGAAAAAATTTGTTTGTTACCTTAGAAGTATGGCATGGAGCAAGATCTTGTTGAAAGATACCGACATCACCAGCGAACGTTTGGATCATAGGCACAGTTTTTCTTTCTATTACAGAGATGTATTTTTTAGAGTTCATAATTCCTTCAACTGGTTCTAAGCTGTCAGGTCCTCCAGAAGTAAAATAACCCCAATACATCTGTTTTTGAGGGTGCTTAACTGTTTGTGTAAGATGTTGTTCCCTGATGGGTTCTACATCATTTCGCCTGACAAATCTTGGTTGAAACCCTTGTACCAAAAATTCGTTTCGTCGCGTAATACAACATTTTTCCAGTCTTGTGCAGTCCAGGATTGATATTTCCTGGCCCAATCCAAACTTTTTTCTTCATTGCACGGGTTAATAACTGTTTTTTGATTGGTTTTCTTGCAAATCTCCCAGTTTCAATAAGCCTTCGTCGAACTGTCGATGAATCCACTCTCACACCAGTAGCTAATAATTCTCTCTGAAGATCTGTACTTGTTTTGCGAGGATGCATTTTACTATTTCGTACAAGAAATCTGTCTGTTCCAGGTGTGGTCTTGCGTTTGCGTCCACATTTACTCTTTCGTTTTGGAGACAATCTCCCAAAATTCTTTTGCTGATTAATAATCCTAGAAACACTGGATTTGCCAACTCTAACTGCTGCAGCAATGTTCCTCACAGTCATAAAGGTATGCTGTCTAAGGGTAACAATTCTTGTCCTTTTAATGGGAGTGATATCCATTTTTTAAATGCGCATTCGAAGCAAACAATTCACACAATCGACCACTCCTTATAGCAATTGGAGCGCAACTGAAGAGAAATATTTTCGACATGTCATGATCACGTGATCAAACCGGTTTAGACTAGTCAAGAGCAGTGGCGCGTTGTAAGAAAATACAGTTGAAACCGGTTTGAAGCAGAAAATCCCCGAGAAAGGAACAATTTTCTTAAAAAACATGTTTGTCCCAATTAATTCGCACAGTAGTGTAACTGTTGATGAACTTTAGGGGCATTCATTTATAAAATCGAAGAAAAAGGGATAACATGAAGTTAATCACATCAAAAGAAGATTATTGTTTTTTAAGCAACATGATATGTATTAGAAACTTACAAGTTTATGCATTCTAAGCTGCCCTTGGATGATATAAGATTGTTACAGATTATTTATTTTAGATCCTGTTCTATTAGTTGATCCTTGAATAATAACATTGTTTGCTTTTATTTCTATGCTTGTTTATAGAACAGTTTTACCAATCATATAACAGTATGTCTTCATTTAATTTAGTTATTGCTTTTTAGTGTAAATTTTCAAAAATAAGAATTGCACTGAAAAAAAAAAAAAAACCTATCAGATTATTAAGAAATTTTTAGAAAACTGTATTGCATAGAATGTTTTATGTAACTGTAATAAAATATTTTCATGTTAGTAGATGTGCATTTGCACTGTAAAACGAAAACTCTGTAAGGTTACTAATCTATCAATGTGATATGCAAAAGCAATAAGTCTTGATTACGTTCATTAATAACTATATCGCAATAATAATAATTGTCTGAGAGAAGCGAACTCTTATACTCAGAGTACGTAACGATATTAAAAGTCAAAAAAATTCTTTCGTCAAGCAAATCTCAAAATTACTTGTCGGATTTTGATTCTGTTTGTACCAGTAGGTACCTATGAAGGTAATCTGGTGACTCTCTACTACGAAAAATTAGTTCCAAATAGTTTAAAAGTTATATTTAAAAAACTGATAAAAAGCACAATTTATTTGCATACGTCACAGAAATTTGGTGTGCGTCATTTTTCACCAGCTGGATATTTTCGTAGACAACCGAATCAGAGTACATGGAGCAAATAGTAATAGTGTGAACAAAGCGAAGTCTAATACACAGCTACGAAATGATATTGAAAATCAAGCATAATTCTTTCATCAAGCAAATCTGAAAAGATACACGTCCGATTTCGATTCTGATTGTAACAGAAAGTACCTATGAAGGTAACCTATTGAACGCACCTACTAACAAAAATTAGTTTCAAATAGTTTAAAAATTACATTTAAGAAACTGTAAAAAAGCACAATTTGCATACGTCACAGAAATTTGGTATGCGTCATTTTTCACCGGCTGAATGTTTTCGTAGACAATCGAATTAGTTGGAGTAAATAGAAAACATTTACGCACGCAGTAATATTGAAGTACAATAAAACATATTAAAATTTATTAGGCAAGAAGAAAAATACGTTATTTTTTTTTCAATTTAAAAGAAAAAGTCATAAAAATATTGATTTTGAGATAATCTCTCAATAGCATTTTTTAATCGCCAAAAGAATATTTTATACTTCGCGTGTGAAAATTAAAAACAATTTTATAAAATATTTCGATTTATGACGTCATTTCTACTTATTTTATATATTTTTATAACACGCTTTCTTTTAACTTACATTTTGTTTGTGTGTGGAAGTCAATTCTCGTGACTTACTTTTTTGGCGCGATTTTTTTTTCTAACGGCAATTTGGCGAAAACATTGTTTTCGAATGCTGGTTACATGCACATTTTAAAATTATTTTCCATTATTTTACAAAGCAATTTACAGTAAGTAAAAAATAAAAAATAATAATTAATAACCATAGAAACAAACATTTTACATAACTTTAAAAAAGAAAATGAAAGTAAAAGAACATTTTATTAATAAATGCGTGTTTGACATCTGTGCCAATTTTTCACCCATTTTCTGTAGGCAAAGATCTTTGAAATTAGGAATATGTATGTAATTTTGGGAGCAATAGAGGAATTGGACATTATTATTTTTTATTCGATTCCTAAGTAGGGCAACAGGGGAAATTTACTGAAACCCTTCAATCAAGAGTCCTTTGCTTAATTCTTTTACCGTCGGTTTTTCAAAAAAGAAAATTTTCGGTAAATAAATCAGGAAATTATTTTGATTAAGTGAGGTTAATTTTACAATAAAAAATACAGTGTTTATGAATTATTTATTATTTTGTAATTCTTCGATTAAATTAGCTTATTTTTGTCATTTCAATTTAACGCAGTATATGGCCAATTAAAGGTTTCGTCTCACTTTCCTCCGCAAGCATTTGAATATTGTTTATCAGCATTCTCGCTCAGACTAATCCCTCTGAGGGAAGTCCTAGTATATATTCTACAACAGAAAGGTATGAACTTACTTTAAAAATAATTATTTTGCTTATAAGATGTCACTTTAATAATAAAATATTAAGTATAAAATGGGGAAATGGAGGGAGGCTGTCCCCCCCCCCTCATTTGTTTTTCGAACGGAATTAACCTTTGAAAATATAAGGCTGTCATGTACAATTTGTATGTGTAGCCTGTGAGCTCACTGCCATCAGTTTAGCTGGGTAATATTCTTTTTATTTATTCAAGTTTTCACGTTCATTGCTTTTGTAAATTTCTATTTATATTATAAAGATGACTCAATGAAAATGAGTTGAAACATGTCAATTTTTAATATATTTTAAATATTTTATTATTAAAGTGACATCTTATAAGCAAAATAATTATTTTTAAAGTAAGTTCATACCTTTCCGTTGTAGAATTTAAAATATATTAAAAATTGACTTGTTTCAACTCATTTTCATTGAGTCATCTTTAGAATATAAATAGAAATTTACAAAAGCAATGAACGTGAAAACTGGAATAAATAAAAAAAAATATTGCCCAGCTAAACTGATGGCAGTGAGCTCACAGGTTACACATACAAATTGTACATGACAGCCTTATCTTTTCAAAGGTTAATTCCGTTCGAAAAGCAAATTAAGGGGGGGGGGGACAGCCTCCCTCCAATTCCCAATTTTGTACTTAATCATTGAATCCCTTTAACTAATCACGGATATGTTTTATCATACAAAAAACTGATAAAACCCATCTATATCAATAAAGGGGAGGGGCATTATCTCCTGTTCCCCCTGTTATACACATCGAATGGACTCCAAAAACTAATTAGGGAAGCATGTTATTAGAATATACATACATCCAAAATTTCAAGTGAATCAGATATTTTTATCATGAATTATCGCGTTGTTCACATACGCACATACAAAACGGACGGGCACATAGGCTCCCAGTCTTTGATAGCCTGTGAGCTAAAAATTATTGAATTCAAATTAATTGCAGAACAACTGCACAGTAGGGACATGAACGGTGTCGAAAATATATACGGCATTATATTAAAATTGAATTTAATAATTCTTTATTCCAATTTTTCACATTCATTGTGTTTGTAATTTTCTATTTATATTTTGAAGATCACTCAATGAATATGAGTTGAAACATGTCATTTTTTAACATATTTTAAATATTTTATTATTAAAAGTGACATCTTATAAGCGAAATAATTATTTATAATATAAGTTCTTACTTTTTCGTTATAGAATATACATTATTATTATTATGATATGAATTACTAAGCTATTTTTTTTAATAAAATCATTCCATATTGAGAAATAACAAATTTAGCCGAAAAAAATCATAAAATTTCTCTCATCATATTAATTGATAACAGAGTTAACAGAGAGCATTTTTCTTTCAGTATTATTTGATCTAATTTTTTTTCACTCTTTTCAGATTTGAAAAGAAATATCATTTAATAAGATACAACAACAAAGTTATAGATTTCTTCTTTTTTTTTTCAGAAATTCTGATTTTCCTTCCAATATCCAAATGATATTCAGTATATTTTTCTCCAGTACAAAATTAGATTCGAAACAAAAATTAATACCTACTTTTTGAAAATTTAGAAATTTCGCACTTATTAGTTTATACAATGCATCATTTGCATTATTAGTTGCGGATGTTGATGATTAGGTTTTTTGCTTACTAAAACTAAATAGAATTCTGACTATGTTAATAAAGTATTCATTATTATTATCTAATAATATTACAAAATCTTGAAAATAGTTATGTCATATTTAAATAAACATGAATATGCATATCTAAACAAAATTTTGTTTATGTTTTTCTTCCATAATTTTGAGACTATATTATAATGAAAAAATAATAGTGTTTAATAATTTGAATAATAAGATCCGTCATTAATTTTTAATCACAACATATTTAGTAGAATTTTTGTATGCGATTATTTTTTGACTTATGTATATGTATACCAATTTATGAATATTGAAAATTAAAATACATAAAGAAAATAACGCTGAGATACTTTTTACATAAAATGTTGATAAGGCAGCATTTGTGGAAATAAAAGAAAACAATGTTTTAACTGCGAGATTAAATTCCAAAAACATGAAGGCTTCAAGAAAAAGTTAAAATATTCTAAATAATATTAATCTGTCAGGTAGGATAAAATTAATCCCAATCACATTGTGCATCCAATCTACAAACGACATGTGTACTGACTGCTCGGAACTTTTACAAACTTTCATTTATTGATTAGAAAAGATAAAATGAAACTAAATGAAAGCATTGAATTATAGAAAGATAACCAACAACCACAAAAACTTTTTTTCAATGTTACATAAAAATTCATGTATAAGATTACACAGGTTGTATATTACATAAGAAATTAAATTTAGTTTTCAGAATTTAAATTATGTATCACTACACTTTTTGAATTAAATTGAATCTCATTTAAACAAAACAATTCTTATTTGAACAATAGGAAATGTAACACATCCTCACGATTGAGTCCTATAGTATATGAATGTCGCACACTGAATTTTATTTAATCAAAAACATTTTGATAAATAGCAAAAATGTATTAAGAGATAACATTCCATTTAAAACGCTTTTATCCTATTAAGTATCATATAAGAATTAAGAAGAGCATTTTTTTTCTCTAGCATTTTTATCAAAACGTTTATCTCTCTTCTGAAGAAAAGAAAAGGTAAGAGGCGTTTAGCAACAAATAACAACAAAATTAAAGGTTCCTTTTTCGGAAAATCTTCCTTTAAATTATTTTGATTCCTTTTAGTCAAATTTTCTCTGATATAAAAACAGTTTCTATTATGAATAACGACTTTTACCGTGTTGAGAGGTTTTAATATCAATAATTTATACAGTACTTCATTTGTATTTAAATTAGATACTGTGTTTGTTAATTATTTTTTTCTGATAATATTAAATTGAATTAAAGAAAGTTTGGCTACATTAATGAATATTTCATTTGTTGTTCAACAACAAGAATACTGAAACTCATAAAAACAAAACATACCTAAGAGCTTTTGAAATATTGCATGAATATATACATAGAAGATTTTGTTTGTATTTATCTTCTTATTTAAGGTTTCATTCAGGTGAAAATAAAATCTGCCTTTTGATAGATTTACGAATTTTGGGTGTAAACTTCATTACGCTAGATTAAAAAATCTATCATTATTTAATCGAATCTCCTTGAATCATAATCTGTCTACATACTTATGAAAGTATTTTAGATTATAATTTTATGAAACGCAGAGCTTTTGAAAACCACCATAGATAACAACATTGCAATCGTACCATATTTGCTGCCAGTATTAACTATTTTGAAAATTGACTGGCAATCTGTAAAAAATTCACAAACTTTCTAGCAGACGCTGATATTTTTCCCTTTTTAATGCCTCTCTGCTTATTTTATTCATAAAGTCAAGCAGCTTTCATAACAACGTAACTCAATGACTTCGGAATTTAGACATAACGTCTACTGATTTTTATGTTCACACATTTTCACTTATCTAGAGACTTATAGTACTAAACGTATTAAATGATCTACTGTAATTGTACCAGTTCACTGCGAAAATGGCGTATTTTATATAATGGGAATTCGTTAGTAGATTTTTTCCTTTTACAATGCTTTAGTGGTACTCAAATACATATTAAATCGCATAATTGTTACTTTCTTCCATGGTAGATGCCAATTTCGCTTATAGCCCCTATTTTAGAATAATAGAAAATTTGTTTTTGTTCTTACTCAAGCTGTCTGCTTAATCTTTTACTATTGGAAAGTACCCTTATTGGTGTATTTAAAAGAATTGAGGAAATAGGAAACTTTTGGAAACAATTTAATAATAGTCTCACTCGTTTAAACCGCATTATCTGTTAGTATATCTCGTTTTCAAAAAACGCCTGATTCCTTGGAAGGGAATCTTTTAATTTTCTTTTCGACCCCAATCTCTATATCATTATTTGTAAATACTCAGGTTTAATGTCGTTTTTGTTTTTGCTGTTGTTGTTTTTGTTCTGTATTATACCATTTAGTAATGTTTGACGACTTTTAACTGTTTTGCGGTGATCTACACCGAAAAAATTTTGTTCTAATTTGAAATCAATTTTCGTGCTCAGTAGATGCCACCATCAGATGTTGAAGTTTCGTACTAACATTTGGAGCTTTCTATTGCAATGTTGTTCCAGCTATTGGAACTGTACTTCAAAGAAAGCTCCAAATGTTGGTACCTTTGTTTCAACATTTAACTGCGGCAGCTACTAAACGTCAAAATTCGGTTCAAACTAGGACAAGATTTTAAAAATGTACCTTCCTGACACGAATAATAACGTAAGTAACAAATGAAGTGGTGATTCGTTTTGAAATTGAATACATTAATAATTATTATTTGAATTGAATTTTAGTATATTTAACTTACATTTAGAAATGATCGTGGGGGTGACTGAACTTATAGCACTTAATCGTACATAAATATGCTACGTTTTGATTGTTTATAGACGATAACTCTTTTATATATATATCAGATACCATATACTAAATTTCATCACTAGAACTAACCTGATTGCGATAAATTATCACTGTTACTTAAAACCCATTAAGCGTCCTAACCAGATTTTTCCGTCACATAACTTTTAGAAACGAAAGCTGATTTAATATAAAATCAATATTAAAGATAATATTTTGAAGTGAGTAAGATAAATATATAAGGTTATCTAATAAAACTTCTCTAACCAATACTTTTTAAAGCTACTATTTTATGAATTGTTAAACACGAGCGAAAAATTCTACACGACACTTAAAGGGATAACGTTTTTAGAGTTCATGACGAGAGAATTTACTGTGCTTACATTGAGGGAGTGATATATTGGACTGTCAATCTAAAATCAACTTAATTTATCGCAAAATATATACATATATGAATGAAATCATGCGTTAACCATTCATGTTTTTTTTTTTTTATCATTAAAAAAATTATACTTGCGCCTTTTTAATAAAAAAAAAAATGGTCCCCTGACTATGCATAGTGTGCAGTCAGCCGTATTTGTTAACTTTAATGAAATTTCTTACGCTATTTCAATATAAACATATAAGAACAAAAATGTCGTATTTCTTTTTATTAACATTTAACACGGACTTTTCCGACACTAATAAATAAACCAACTAAGTATGGCTAATAAGAAATAATAATAACCTTTCAGGTTCCTTTTCAAAAACTGTGACTTTCATTTCCTTTTCTTGATTACCAGACGATCGATTTTGCTCCAAAACAAAAGCTGCTTCAAGAATAAATGTCTAGTTTTTTAAGGTTCAGAAATTTTACCATCATTAAATTACGCAAGACTTCATTTGGATGCAAATTTGATGCAGGTCTTGCTAATTAGACTTTTTTGCTTGCTGAAACTAAATTGAATTAAGGAAAGTTCTGCAAGATTAATACATTAATTATTTAAAATCCTGTAGTAATAATACTGTATTAAAAATTCTATAGTTTATAAATTATGAACGAACTTACATAAAAATAATTAAATTTATGTGTTTATTAATGTAACCTATATTGTTAAAATCTGTTTTTGTAATACATAGAGGGACATATTTGGAATTCAAAGTACATTTTTCACTTTCACGAATATTTCTTAAAAAATAACAATATTTTATCAATTTTTCTCATGATTTTTTACAGATTCTGGAGTTATAAAATTTTAAACATATACAGAAAATGAAAACTTAAATTATTTTATCATAAAATGTCGCTAACTCTTTGTTACATTTATTAACCATATTAAGTGACGTTATCAAAAAAGGAAGACTATTTTACATTAGTTTATAATTCACATTATATATTTTAAAATAAATGTAAGTAATTTAAAATAATATCTTAAGCAAGAAAACCTTTTAATTGATTTTTCAAAATTAAGAAACACAATACTGATCTAGTTGCAGCTTTTAAGCTCCATTATAAAGTTATTTTTATAAATTTGTTTATTTCCTTCTGGTATAAAAATGCCAAATTACTTGACGTATGGTTATTATTATTACTCATGGTAATCCTGCATATTCTCTGACTGAAATAGTTTGTCAAATAAGTAAAAAAAAAAACACTAGATACATTAGAATGTATATTTATTATTAGCTATACTTTAAATATATGACCGCCAATTAAAAACTGAGTTATATATTAGGAGTATTACAAAAACGTTTGAATTAACATAAATATAATGTAAAGAATCTGTAACTGTATTGATGTAAAGTTGATGAAATCTCTATGTCTATTAAAATTTTATCTGTACACTATATAAAAAAGGATATAAATCTAAAAAAACAGTTTTTGTATAGCTGCAGATTTTTCTAACTTTACAAACGAGTTTACTAAAATTTTCTATCTGTAACCTGGGTTACAGATAGGACTTAGTACTGCTACTGTAATTTTAGTAGATTCTTTGTAAAGGTATAGATTTCTGTAGTTTTACAAAGATTAAATTTATAGATTTACATTATTTTTTGTACAATGTAGAGATAATATTTAAATAAGCATGCAGGTTTCTGTAACTGTACATCTGTAAAATGACACACACACGCACATACAATCTCTGACAATAAAGTTCGGTGAATAGTCCTGTAACATTAATGTAGATGAAATATTAATGAAAATTACCATACCATCCTTCGAAATAGTCATCTCCCATAACTATACACCGCCGAGATCTGTTATACATGTCCTGGGAAATTCGCAAGAAGCCTTTCTTTGGCATGGAGTTCAAAAGCTTCGTCACGTTTCGTTGGATGTCAGCAATATGGTCAAATATCTTTCAAAGAGAGTTTGAGTGATGAAAATAGGAAGAAGTCTAGAGGATTAAGATCTGGCAAGATTGATGGATGTTCAGTTTGCATCACACCTCATGAATTTCTTTCAGTGTCTTGTAAAGCTTAAAACCAAACTTTAAACTGATCTTTTGTTCGTTCATTTTTCTGTTCTTAGTTAAGAACCAACACACAGAACAAGCACTTAGTAAAGCACGCCTTACACAGAACATAAACGACGCTCAACTGAACAACGGTGGGGGAAGATGGTCAATACTTACCTCTATACAGATGCAGCGTTGTGTTTCCCCAGTGTTGTCAGATCGGTTGTTCTGAATTCATTCACCGAACTTTTTTGTCAGAGGTAGTATATATGTATATACACACACAGAGTGTGTGTAAGAGAAAATCCATTACACTGTAAATATATATGTATATTATTCGCGTAATGGATTCACGCCGTAATGGAAACATGCCTTATAAAATTCTTAAAACACAGATCTGAAGATGTATATATTTTGTTTTGTTTTAAATACCTCTTTACCGCTTGAACTAATTGCGTATACCTCAGGAGAATACCATTTTAAAATATATTTTCAACATCTTTCCGAGATAATCCCTTTACATATTTCGTTATTTTTCAAAACTTAATGATCAACATTTTTTTATTAGATTTTTTTATGTATTTTGTCCTTATTATTTTTCTCACA
Organism: Maratus speculifer; assembly: GCA_964019185.1. Lineage (NCBI taxonomy): Eukaryota > Metazoa > Arthropoda > Arachnida > Araneae > Salticidae > Maratus > Maratus speculifer. Next base: position 196,074,664 of record OZ025297.1, read on the forward strand.
ATCTAAGTAGATTCAATGCTTTTGATATCTATCTTAATTTGAACTGTTGAGGACTTTAAAACTGTTATATATTTTTCTGTACTTGCATTAACCGCCGACGGGTATGGGGAAACAGTGCTTTAACCCCAGACTTATCTCGGGGCAGCCTTTGAAGTGGTTAATAAGAATTTCCAATTTAGATAAATACTTATATAGGTATTAGTTCGATATGCACAGTACAATTTGCCACTTGCGTGGGTGTTAAATGCGATATTTATTAGTTCTAAGCGTTGCACTCTAAAAGCAAATTGTCAAGAAAATCAAAAGTACTGGTACGACAGCTGCCGGAACTACCTCTTTATTTAACGAAATTTTCATGTCTTTTTTGAAGAATTTCAAGAATCTTTCAACCAATACTTCAGAAAATCTTGAGCTTTAGATGTAAATATCGTATAGAATATCCGGATTATAGAAGTGGAATATTGCTAGTACATTGTTTTTCATAATATCCCCGCTTTTCACAAAATTTACTCGTACGGTAAACAAGCCGGTACTTACGTATTAACGCCACCGCAGCAGAAGTTGCGGCAATGCGCCAATAAAGAGCAATCTTGTTGTTCGCGTTTTTTTAGTGCTTTCTTTTTTTTGCTCATTTTTGATGCCATTTTTTAGCGCTTTTTTGGTGCTTCAGTGCTTTTTTGTTCACTCCCCCCCCCCTTTTTTTTTTTTTTTTTTTTTTTTTTTTCAACTTCTGTTGCGGTGGCGTTAATACGTAAGTACCAACAAGCCTAAGCTGACATGCAAACGAAATAATCGATTCTTCCGCTTCGAAACTAAACTGAATGTTTGTCTTTATATCTAAACCATGATACAACAGTGTGTTCCTATAATGGTTTTAATCCATCTCGTTTTAATTTATGTGATACTAGAACAAGAGAGAATTTATTCCCTTCTTTGGCTTTTATATTCGACGATAGCGACCGGGATAAAAATAGTTGACACATTGATTTGCTTCTTTTTAAGCCGCCATTTTATTTTTAAATGCAAATTATTATTTATATTTTAAAAGATAAATAAATGTCATGATGAATATAGCTGTATATAAAAGTAATAAGTCCAAGTCCACTACATTTTATAAAGACTTTATCTATTCAAATTCTTAAGACCTTAGAGAAATTGATAACATTGTGAAAAAAAATAATATAAAATGCCTTTGCGTATGAAAAAGTCCTTTTCAAAACCCAATTATCTATTTTCAAGAAGTAAGAATATATTTTCAGGATAATTAATTTATCAATATATACGTTATATATATAGATACAGATAATGAAGATATTACCCAACTTTTTAGCAATACAATTATTTTGCTTCCTCCGGCTACAATCTAATTATCAGCATTGCATTAAAGTTTCATGCAAATAAGCTACGTACAAAATTAATGATGACAAACTTTTCATAACTAACAAGGGAAGAAAAACATTAATTTCCGAAGTGGGTTTTCCACGTCAGAAAATCGATATGCTAGTAATCAATGTAATAAAATGCCAAACTGTGTGCGATAATATAGAAAATATGCATGACAGCACAGGTTCATTTTTCTCTTTGAGGTTGGAAGTTTAGCCTGTTTAAACAAGAAAATTTATGCATAATTCTTTTCTTTTCATCTTTATTTTCGCAGAACATTGAATATCGAAGAAGCATTTTGAGAATGTTCTAAATCTAAAAAGATTCTGTACTTTACTTAAATGGAGATTGTTGGAGGTTTACTGTTTGAAGATTTACTGTTGATCTTTTTTTCTAATAAAAATTGTAAAACAATCAAATATAATACTTGCATACAGGGTTCGTACAAATCTTTGATCTTTTCGACCCGGAAATTCTTCGACACCAGTACTTTCTTATAGACAATTCTTCATTAAGTAAGCCGAAATTTCACGTATTTAATGAAGATTTTTTTTCTATATTTTTCTATAAAATATTCAGTTTTTCTTTAAAAAATTTGATTCTATAATTTTCTATAAAATTTTCTACTTATATTTGTTCATTAAAGAATACTTATACTTTCCTGGATAATTCCCTGAAGCATACGAGCTTTTAACTATTTTGCTAATTTTTTTTTTATTATTATTTAAATCTCTTTCAGAGAAATATAATTATAAAATTACTGAGACATATTCTCACTGCAATGGACATTGTAAAAAAAATATAAAGTTATTAGAAGTTCTTTAGGAACCTTGGAGGCCTGAAACCTTTTATGTAGTGGGTAAAAACAAGATACTTGTTTGCAGTGTAAATCAAAAAATATGTACTGTTACTGAGAATTTTCTAGGAACCTGTGAGGGAACCTTTTTATGTAATGGGTAACAACAAGATACTCGTTTGCAGTGTAAATCAAAAACTGTGTACTGTTGCTGAGAATTTTTAGGAAGCTGTGAGGGAAACTTCTTATGTAATGGGTAACAAGTTGTTCGTTTGCAGTGTAAATCAAAAAATATGATCTGTTATTGAGAATTTTTAGGAAAATAAAGATACATAGAACTTTTTGTGTAACTGCAAACTGTATTACAGACAAAATTTTAGCACGATTGCTGTAATTTTAGTATATTCTGTCGTAAAGCTGCAGATTTCTGTAGATTTACAAAATCTGTTTTTCAAGATATATACCTTTTTTGTACAGTATATAGAGAAAATGTTAGTAAGAATATAGATTTTTGTAACTTTCTGACCCTTAGAATTTCTTCTTGTTTTTATTATTAATATTTCAGTGTATTACATGACTGTCTAAAATGAGATGTGGATGCTTTTCAAATATTTTATTTCGCTAGCATTTTTAAAAGCCAAAATACATAACTAAAAAGCTAAAAAACTATTGCATCTGGTACTGCAGTGCAGCCTTACCAACAAATAGCAGTGGAAAATGCCAAACTGGGCCTCGTCCTCGTAGCTTAAATGGTAGAACAGTTGGAGTGCTATTCCAAGAGGCCCTACCAGTGACCACGAGGTTCTGATTTCCAAACTAGTAGACGGTAGGTGCTGGGTTTGAACCTAATCGCGACCTACGGCCTAACCGTTCTGAGTTTTCCGTGGTTTTCTTCGAACCTTGCGTAAATACTGGTTAGGTTCCTTTCGAAAGACCCCCCCCCCACGGAGGACATCCCACCCCTTAGGGCCTATATCCCATAGTGTATATAATTGGCCAACATAAATACAAACAAACAAAGCTATTCCAAGTGTACCGTGTCGATCCCTGGATTGAACATTTTTCACAATGTTAGTTCTACGCTTAGTTAGCAAGTGATAATTCACTCATTAAATATTTTTTTTATATTTTGTTTTCAAGTTCTAATATTACTTGCATGCTTTTCTAGTGTACATACTGTTTTCTCATATAGGTTTTGACCATTTGTTCTACAAAAATGTTTGAATACAAAATTTCCTCTTTGGGAAATGTAATTCTAAATTTGTTATGAATTATATTTTTGCAGCAGATTTTTTTTCTTTCCAAGCATAGTCATTGCTTTTAAATGTAGAGTCATTGGAATAAAATGTAGGCACCCCCTACTAACCCTCAACTACCCTGACTATTAACCCTTCTACTTCAATTTTTTTCCACATTCATTAGAATATACTATATGGAACTGAATTGATTAAAACAAACTTCGATACTAATAAGCGTACATTTTACGATAATTAATATCGAAGTTTGCTTTTAATCATTAAATTTTACAGCGTATGTCCAAGTTTTCGTTATTTAAAACTGTGCATGGAATTTTATGTGGACAAGATTTTACATTTAATAAGGTTTTTTTTTTCTTCCGTGTAGATTAAGAAAAAGAAATTCAGCAAAATCTCAATAAAATTATTTTTTAAATGTAACTATAAACTTGAATGTTAAATTCATGCACAAAAATATTAAATAAACCATGGAAATAAAAAAAAAAACCTTTATCTAAATTAGAGAAAAAAATGTATTTATCGAACATGCAAGTTATAAAAATGCAAACAGGGAGAAAAATCAGTTTAAAGTTTTCACTTGTATGGAAATTTGCACTGGATCTATTGAGAAAATTTACTATGCCTCGCGATACAATAGTTGTACAGGTAAAAAATGAGGTGTCAACATATTCGCAATAAAAGATATATTCAGTTAATATTCAAAAAATAAAACTAATTTTTTGACTAATGTCAAAATAGTATGTCTCTTTAAATAGACAAATGCCTTACCCGTCCACATATTCAGCATAGTTAAGGGGAATCCGGAAGCTGAGAAGCAACTGAAGTGTCACCCTGGTAGAGAAAGGTTGGACAAGCCTCTTCGAATTTATTCTATTTCAAAACTTTACATACATACTGTTATTCATTTATTTATTTTATCTTCTTAATTGTTAATTTATTATTTTTTTTAAGGTGGTTGAAAGAATCTCCGAATGGTCTTTTTCCAGTTATGGAAGATTTACGGATAAAGATTACCTCAGGAACATTACACATAAAAAATGTCATGATATCTGACGGCGGAAAGTACCAGTGTATAATTACAAATGGAATTGGAGATAAAAGAACTGACACCGTCCTAATTGTTACATGTAATATATTTGTGTTTTTGTACTTTCCATTTTTATTATTTTTTAATTTACGAAAAACAAAAGGATATTTTGATATCTCAACAAATCTCACATAATAGTTACAAAAATGTATTGCAATAATATTTTCAAAAATAATAAACAGCTATTAAAATATTTCCATAATTATTAAGATTACAAGTTTAATTAATATCATTTTTTATTTATTTTTTTTGTTATTTATCATTGCAATAATAATTGTTACATATTGTAGCATTTGTTTGTTAACAAATTGTTTATATTATTCATTATTTGTTTAATGCAGTATTAAAATAATTATATTATTTATTTATTTGTTATTTATTATTACAATAATTATTGTTTATTATCGCATTTGTTATTTATTAAATTGTTATTTATTATTTCAGTGTTATTAAATTAATGAATTTCATTATTAAATATTACTGCAATAATAATTCTAATAATAATAAATGTTGGAAAATAAGTGCAAAATTATTAAGATCTATAGTTTTAATCAATATTTATTTTTATTTAATTATTTATTTATTTATGAAAGCTTTATTTCTCTCTACACTGTAAAAAAAGAAAAATGCTTCCGATTCTCTGGAAATAAAATATGTAGCAATATAATCAAGAATCAAAATACAAAATAACCTCTTCCGTATAATTGATAATTGCAATTTTTTTTTTTTAATCTTTAACTCCTTTGGTCCTAACGCTCTATTAATGAAACATTTATTTGTGTTAATTCCAGCACCTAATAGTAACAGCATAATTTCTATACATTTACAACATTTCTGTACATTTTAGTAATAATAATAATAATAATAATAATAATAATAATAATAATAATAATAATAATAATAAAAGTTTTCTTAATTATTAGCAAACCGTTGACGTTTAATTTAATTCAAGCATATGTTTCACGTTTTAAATTTATATTAGAAACTCCTAATTTAAATTAAGGACCCAAATTAGTAATTTGTGATAAAAGATTAAAATATACTACAGTAAAACCTCTCAATATCGATCACCACTGGGTGACCGTACTTCGGATATAGTGACCGTACTTCGGATGTTGCAATTATTCAGAGAATCAAAACCTTACATTCCATTAAAATCAAAACAACTGACCAAAGTTATTGTATTTTTACCTTTAAAAAAACACAAACTATTATTTTACCCTAAAGAAATAGCAAATGTTTTGTTGTGTGTTTTTTCTTTCTCTAAATGTGTTTAGTTTGCAAATAGATATTTCTCTAAATGTTGTCATTTCATCAGATTTGTTGTAGATTTCGTTATCATTTTGAGAGAGCGCAATTTTTTTTCCAGTTTCTCAACATTTTCTGGGGTACTTTCCTACAATATTGGTCCAGAAATTTGAAGATCTTTCTCTCAACTGATAGAAAATCATTCTATAAGTGATTTACCAATCTCATCATTACCGGTTCTTATTTGCCTGATTTCAAATTCTAAATTTAAACCTTGAAACGTCTTTTCCAAATATAAGTCTTTTTTATGTCATCTATTTAGGTTCTTTTACCGGGTGTCCCAAAAATGACTGGTGGATTTTAAAATTCAATAACTTGCAAACGGTGACAGCTATTTAAAAAAATTTTGCAGGAGGATTATGTATAATGTCAGCAGTTTTTTTTTTTTTTTTTTTTTTTTTTTTGGGGGGGGGGGGGGGCCGAATTTTTTTCTAGTTCGAATTTTAAACAATAGGTGGCGCTGACGGCGATTGAAGGCCAGGTCGACGCTTCACTTAGCACGGATCACCTGGCCTTCAATCGCCGTCAGCGCCTCCAATTGTTTGAAATTCGAACTAAAATAAAAAATTTCGGTGAAAAAACTCTCGACATTATACATAATCCTCCAGCAAAAATTTTTTAAATAGCTGTCACCGTTTGCAAGTTATTGAATTTTAAAATCCATCAGTCATTTTTGGGACACGCAGTACATTAATATATTTCACTTTTTTGCTATCCCGAATAACTTTCAACTTATCACTTAAACTTAAAAGTTTTTAGATTCAGTTGTCGTTAACATATAACGTAAAAAATTATTTGGAGTTGCAGTTGTTTGGAGTTACAGTTAATGTTATTTCTATGAAAGAGATTCGGTAACACAAAAGCATGACATGTATTCGATGTACTGAATTTTTATGTTTGTTTAATCTGGTTGTAAAACCACATTTTCCAAACGCCTTCAAAAATCCTTCCTTAGAATATCATTATTCAAAAAACGTGTTAAAAAAAAAAAAAAAATTAAATGTGTTAGGTTTTGGTAAAAAACATTCCTTACATTTCAGTAAACTGCAACTTCTGTGACTTCGGTAACTACTTTTAATTTTGTTAGCATATCTTTTTTCTTCCGAAATTGGAAATAATTGAGGTCTGAAAGGGTTAAAGACTCAGAAGTCAATTTATTTTCAAGACTTTGTATGTAAACTTTATAGCTTTTCCCCTTTGATTTTTGGAAATTTTCTTTTAGACGTTTCGTTATACATTGTACAGTTTTCTCAACACAAAATACAGATTTTTAAGATGCTTTAAGTTCTCAAGTAAATATTTTAATCTGATTTTATACATGGAAAAGTAAATATGTACATATATATATATAGCTATGTCTTTAATGTTATTATTTATTCTGTTAAGTTATTATGTGTGTCTCTAAAATGTGTCTGTTTAACATGATAAACTTTACTTGAGAAAAATTTTCAAATAGAAAACACAACCATATTCCATATTATGAAATTTACTTAATTCAGTGTAAAAACTACTTTGAAAAACTTCGAAAATTAGTAGCAGAAAACTAAAATATGTTGTACATTTTCATTTGTTGTTATATAATACGTTTTCCTATATTAAAAATAATTTCTCTTTTTTTATAGTGTTTATACAAATACTATATAAATATTATACGCAATACAATTTTGAGTAATAGCATATTATAAGTTTTGTAGTTATAAAACTATAATAAGTAGCATACATAAAACCTTGATAGACAATTAGTTATGAACGTTACGGATTATAAATTTTATAATGTACATTGAATTTAATTTATAGAAAAACTGCCCATAGTACGTATAACGCATATTTTAATAAATATTTGTAATTTTAAACTATCATTCTTAAAGAATTTTCATTTTCAATGTTTAAGATTAATTGCTATGTACATTATTTTATTTAACACTTAGAATTCTTTCTCCAGAGATCAAGTTTTTAAATCTAATTCAAAAAAATGAATTAATTAAAAAAATCGCACGTTTAATTGTAATTGATTGTTTCATCTAATAATCAATTTAATTGTTTAATGTAACGCTTTTAATCTAACTAAATATTAAAAGGACCGCAGTAACATTTTTCAACAAATTTGAAAATAGTTCATGAAATTGTTTTTTTAATCCCTCTGACCGTTCGTCTGCACATGGTCTAGTTCACATAAATGCACTCGGATTTTAACGTAATTGATGTATGTTAATTATACTCATTCTGATGTGAATGCCATTGTATATTAAGTGTAAACGTAAATAGCTCATTCACAGGAGCAATCAAAATAATGCCGTTACTTTATGATCAATTAGGAAAAATCATTCGCAGACATTTTTTTTTTACATTATGATATTTCTTATGAAAAAATTTGATATAAATCATTAAATTTCCCCACAAAATAATTACGATACAATAGCACATTTATATCGTTTATCGTTCGTTTGAACATCATTATTTTAAACTAAAATTAAAAGTACCAAAATGTCCAAAAACTTTCCCTTTGTTTATCATATGAAAATAACTTTGGGGGAACCATTTTAAGCTCAGGATATGGAAAGAATAGCACAATAAAAGGAATTGTATAATAACGTGGCCTGAAAAAAAATCAAAAATTGTTTTTCAAGTCGTATTACCGCGGAAAAATAGCGAATTTGGGAGACTAAAAATTTTACAAAAAAAAAGAAATAAAATTGGTTAATACCTTACTGTTGAGCATATACTGTAAATTTTGCCGTAATATAAAACACATCGAATTAAAAAATAGTAATAATCAATTCCTTCACGAATGTAATAGCTTAAATTATTATGTATTAGAATAATAAAACATAATTTTTAAATATTATTTAAATAAACCAACATCATTCGGTCACACATGTCCTTAAAGATTATTTAAATCCACCAGCATCTTTCGGTTACGCATGTGCTCTAAAGTTTGGCAAGAATGACGTTTTTATAATAATCTTTTATCTTATTTAGATTGTGAATATTTAGGTGTAAGAGCTCGTTACAACTTTAGAGCACATGTGCAACTGGAAGATTTTGGTGGATTTAAATAATATTTCAACATTATGTTGTATGAATATAGTAGAGAAGTAATTCAGTAATTACATTTGTGAAGAGGTTTATTTTAAATATTTTGTAATAGTGTGATTGTTCGCACATTTCGACAAATTTTACAGCATATGCGTGACCGGAAGATAGAAGCCGGTTTTATTTCTTTTTAGATGCGTTCGTAATTATGTAAATACGTAGCACCTATAGTTGTCGCTCAGTCCGTCTGTCTGTCTGTCCGCATATAACAACGCAAAAACTACGCAACCTAATCGTTTGAAATTTAAAATAAATAATTATTACATACTTTTGTCGAGTCATTTCAAATTTTATGAAAATCGGATAGATAGATCAATTACAGGGGCAATCAAAATGATTCCGTTACATTACGGTGAATGGGGAAAAAGTTTCAAAGGCATTTTAATCGTTTGAAATTTAAAACATGTAATTATTACGTAATTTTGTCGAGTCATTTTATATGTTATGAAAATCGGATGCATAGATCAATTACAAGGACAATCAAAAGTATTCCGTTACATTACGGTCAATGGGGAAAAAAGTTTCAAATGCATTTTAATGGTATTACACTTATTCTAACAAAATGGAATTGACATGAATCTATGAAGTATATACTAAAATAAACATTGTGCACAATCTGTGATCCAAAGAATATTTATTATTAAATTGCAAGTCCACATAAAAGTATTCCACTACATAATGCTATACGGGGAGACATTGTTTGGGACGTATTTTAATTATATTAAACTATTTGACATTTTACGAATAAGATATATGTTGCTGATATGTAATAAAAATTACTTCCTGGATATTTACAGGAACACAAAGATTTCAACCACTATACTGTATCCAAGTTGTATGCAGTATAATTACGCTCTATTATATCAGCAAGATCTGAATATTTTTAAAACTTCGTTATCATACGAACGCACCTCATTTGCAACGCTTCACGTACAATTTCTAACTTCTTTTACTCAATTTTTAGACTCACAAATTCTAAATTTTGCCGCTGTATTACGATTTGAAAATCAATTTTGAATTTTCTTTAGCCTCCCCCATTGTGCAGGCATAATTAAAATCTATAAGGTTACGTTTAAATGTGCTATTAAATATATTTTTTGCATTATTTCTTTTTATAAAAATACCAAAATTAATAAATAGTTAATATACTGTTTTTATTCCTTTTAGCACCTCTCAGGGTCAACATAATTCCAGAGCATCAAACATTAAACATAGGCGAAACTGCTGTTCTCAACTGTTCTGTTACGGGTCATCCTATCCATACAATCACTTGGCGAAAAGATCAGAGGCATTTAGTGGCCAATTCCAGAGTGCAGTTGCTATCTAGAGATGTTTTACATATCACATCCGTCAGAAGAGAAGACAAAGGCATGTATCAATGTTATGCGTACAATGATGTTGATGGCGCACAGGCAACTGCACAAATAAAGATAGGAGGTAAGTAAATAAGGTTTTTTAAAACTTATACTGATAAATATATATCTGTATAATATCCCGTTGCGTACTACTATAGAATCTTAAGAATTTATAAAGATTCTTCATACGCAAAGAACAAGAGCTGTAAAAGGCATTTCATGTATTTAAAATAGTGGATGAATTAAATAATGTACAAATATTGTTTAAATATTAATTTAGTATTTTTCAAATATAGAGATTTTGCCGAGATATGGAAAATGGGCTTTACAGAAATGGAGAATTTAGCAGCATTTCTGGCAGCCTATTAACAAATATTTATACATAATAAATTTTTTGAAATAGTTATTTTTAAAAGCAATTTTTATAATTTATTTAATACAACTATTTTATACATTTTTATACAAATAGTATTAAACTGTATTTAACTATAATGATGTATACAGATAATTATATATAAATACTTACGGAATGACTCAGTCAGTAGTTGATCAAATAAAGTCAGTGCGTTAGGGGTTTTATTGTATTTCCTTCACTTTACGCTTAAAGAGTAAATTAACATGATGAGTATAATTCTTAATGCATGCCTTATAAAATACAAAAAGAAAATTCGCTGACATTAAATAGTAACAAAATTATAAGTAAATAGTTTTTTAATTGACATTTTCCCAGTGGATGATGAATCGAAAGACTAAAACTTAATTTTTTAAATATAATCCTTGACTATGCTTATACAAGGATTCAGTTCAAACCTTGACTATGCTTATGCTTATTATTTTATTGAATCGTAATTCTTATAAAAATATTAATTGAAATAAGCAAGATGTAAGAGGATTATTTTAAATTACAGCTGTTGTCTCTGGCTTATCAAATCTAAATGTTTACACTTTCTAATGAGGCAAATTATAAAATGTATTTTCTTTTAATAGACAGCTGACAACAACATGACAAAAGGCACACTATAATTTGAATAAAAATATTATGCCTAATTCTAAGTATAGAACACATTTTTACTTAAAATGACGCAATATACTTATTAAAAATTGATCATCTATTAGAAGGGTATTGACTAACGGCAGGGTCACACTTAAAACAAACTTAAAAGTTCATTAGGTTCGTTTATATAGCTTTCTATATTATAGTGATCTGATATCAACTGAACAATATGAAACAAGTTAGCAGCTTAGAGTAACTATTTTGGCTTTTTGACTCATGTTGATGTTCTCGTATCCCTTGCTCAAATTCTCGGCACCACCAATCTAGTCACAAAATTGATAACTTGATCAAACACTCAAACTTAAACAACCACAACCATCTCCTTTAATAACCAATCGATGTCAGCGCCAAAGTCTGTTATATATCCCCAGCATTTAAACTTATCGTTCAACTTGCTCATAGAACTCAAGATTTACAACACAGCAGCAGTCTAATTGTTCATAACCATGAGTTCCTTATTAAAATTGGAGTGCGTAGCTATCTCATCTTACTTGAACAGTGGAAAGCTAGTTACCCGCTTAGACTAAATGGTTTGGCCATTTGGAAAAGTTAATGTGTTCACCTACTGTTCCATTAATTATTAGTTGTGCTTTTTAAATTAAACTTTAATTTGAAAATCATTGTGAATGATACAAAAAAGTATAATGCTATTAAAAAATAGATTTGCTAAAATATTGTAAAAAAGTTTTGAAATTTTAAAGAAAATTTGGCGAGTTTTTAAAAGACGAGTTTTAAAATCGAAACTAATAAATTAATAATTAAAAAAGTACCCCTTCGTCGACGAATACACCATGTAACGTACCAGTTGCCAGTTATTCTTTCAGAAAATGTGGTTATTTTGATCAAAACCAACAGTGTAACCAGTTGGATACTTTTTAAAAAAAAATTCAGATTTTTTGATTGGCATCACTGTTTTGAAATAACGAAATATGCTTGATAAAACTTTTTAACTGACGTAGTAATTAAGGCGAAATCAAGGGGAACTTTACCATTGCAGAAAAATTGCGCCAATCAATAAAACTGATTTTTTTAAATATACGGTTGGCAACACTGCGGAAAAGCTCTCCGGAGAAGAAAAGAATATTAGCAGTATTTTTATTTAATTAACTACATCAATCTTTATGAAACTTATTCAAATTGATTTTTAAAAAATCCTGGTTAGAAACGCATTTGACTCAGGATAAACTAAACGCATTTTATAGGACAACACAGAAGATATACCTGGTGAGTGTTATGAAATGTTTTACAGAGATATATTACATAGGTGTTATATCACATTATATTACATAGACTTAAAAAAAATCACCAAATGAAATGTCATTGAATGTTGATTTTTTTCCATTATTAACCGAAAATATTTAATTCTTATTCTTTACACAAAATTCAAGGAGTATTTCAGTCATCAAAAGGTTAGTAATGTCACTCAGAAAAAAAAAGAATTCATATGTGATAAACTTTCTGTTTTCGAAAATGATGAAAGAAAAAAAAGGATGAGTCAGTAATTTGATGAGTCAATAATTTTAATTAATAAATAAAATGCAATAAGTAATATTTAATATCAATATACGTATGTAAATAATTGTGTTAAAAAAATTATAATTTCAAGTATTTCTTTTTTCCCATTAACGCCGAAAACGCTGCGCCATATCAGCAGTTAAAATATTTTCTAAAAATGGCCATTTAACCACAGCGTCTTAAATAACCCGTGTTTTCGATAATTACAATATATTGTTTCTCTGTTATTGAGGGATGTTTTATGGTCTACTATTTCATTTCTTAATGCCGAAACTTAAATCTGGAGCATCTTTCATTTTGGGGATTTTTTTAAACACAAGTCAAAAGCCACCAGAACCCACTCATAAATATTGTACATTTAAATTCCCTCGAATAGGATTTAATCAAGAACAGGCCTGCTTTCCATTCACTCAGAAGCTATTAAAAGAGATTTTAAGGAATAAGTCAATGAAATCAATGTTTTAGGTAGCTTTCATTACAAAAAGTAAAAAGCTACCTATTGCAGCCGTCCGGAGGAAAGCACTTCCGGAAAATTTTGGTATATTTTCACCGATCATGACCCCCAGACCCCAAAACCACCCTCCGTTCAAATGTTGACATATATATATATATATATATATATATATAACCATATATATATATATATATATATCTGATTTTTGTCATGCGATAACTAACGTATTTATGAACCGATTTGAATGAAACTTGGTATGTACATAGTACATACAAATGTCTCGACCGAGTTCGTTGGCCAGCATCATCCGCCATTTTGTTTCAAAATGGCGGCCATTTTAAATTTTTAAAAAAAATTAAAATTTAAAATTAAATGCGAAAAAATTAAAAGTTGAAAAATATTTTTCTTTTACGTGTTAGAACTTAAAACAAAGATTCCAGAACACTTTTTATTTTGTCTATATCTTAAAAAATGATTGAGTTATAGCACTTTGAATTTTTCTTATGGCTGACATTTTGAAACGATCTGATTTTTGTCACGTAATAACACGCGCATTTATGAACCGATTTCAATGAAACTTGGTATGTACATAGTACATACAATTGTCTCGACCGAGTTCGTTGGCCAGCATCATCCGCCATTTTGTTTCAAAATGGTAGCCATTTTAAAATTTTTAAAAAATTTAAAATTTAAAATTAAATGCGAAAAAATAAAAATTTGAAAAATATTTTTCTTTTACGTGTTAGAACTTAAAACAACAATTCCAGAACACTTTTTATTTTGTCTATATCTTACAAAATGATTGAGTTATAGCACTTTGAATTTTTCTTATGGCTGACATTTTGAAACGATCTGATTTTGTCACGTGATAACACGCGTATTTATGAACCGATTTCAATGGAACTTGGTATGTACATAGTACATACAAATGTCTCGACCGAGTTCGTTGGCCAGCATCATCCATCATTTTGTTTCAAAATGGTGGCCATTTTAATTTTTTTAAAAAATTTAAAATTTAAAATTAAATGCGAAAAAATTAAAAGTTGAAAAATATTTTACTTTTACGTATTAAAACTTAAAACAATGATTCCAGAACACTTTTTGTTTTGTCTATATCTTAAAAAATGATTGAGTTATAGCACTTTGAATTTTGCTTATGGCTGACATTTTGAAACGGTCTGATCTGAACGATCCATCATGTTGCTCTAAAATGGCATACACTTTATGATATCGTGGAATTTGGTGACTCTCTAAATCACTTAAAATAAAACCAGGTTGAATAAAAGATGACTAATTTCTAAAAATTCCTATTAATATTCAGTCTTGACAAAAACTAGTATTCAATCTTATAAAATCACTAATTTTATAAGATTATTTCTACAAATTTGAGCTTAGTATTTTTGAACAATGTAACTTACTTTAAAATAAATAAATAAATGTATAAGTATATGAAAGCTGCCTCTTCCTCCCGGCATTGCCGGAAGGACTTTTTAATTTGTAATTTTGTTCTGTTTTAAAAACACTGACCTCGCATATCAAGTCATGAAGAAATTATTTACCTCTAACTGCGTCAGATGCTTATATTTTTTAGGCTAAAGAATGTGCATCTTTTTATTTTACAATTTTAGCATGTGATTAACTGCTGCCGTCGAAATACTCAAGGCCTGAGAACACGAAGTGTAACGTCATTACTAATCGACCAACTTTTCACTAGTGTTTTTGAACAGCATTTTTTTTTTTTTTTTTTTTTTTTGTGGAATAACTAATATCTTTTAAAACAATATTAAGTATTTAAATGTGCTGATGATAATTCGGAATCCCTAAAACCTTAAATCCCACAATTCCTTACAAAATTCAATTGGATGCGGAATGCCGCATACCTTCGGCATCTAGAGCCTTGCAATGCCTAATTTTAGCTATACGAGGTGCATAAAATTGAATGCTTCAGTTCTTTTTCTAACTATTTGCGAATTGAAGAGCAGGTAATAATTTTATATTTTGAAATGTTTGCGTCACAACTATAGAACGCAGAATGTGCATTTTTTTCTTTGTTTGTTTGTCATGGTGGTAACAACAGCAATATTGTTTAACTGTGCGCATATTTTTCGGACAGCTTATTTAGATATTTTTTTAACAATCTGCGATAAAATTACGGCATCTCTGTATTGTAAAAAAGTGTGTTGTTATTTAAAATGCTATTTTTTCCCTTATTATTGTTTGATTATCTTAACTGCCATTTCAAAAAATCGCCTATTCACATAATTTCGAGACGCACTCTAAATTTTCGTCATTTGTACTTCCCATTTTTTTTCTCTAAATAACATCAAAACATCAAATTTAATATTTATTAGGCTAGCTTGTACTTTGGATAAAAACAATTAACTAGAGATATATACGAATTCATGACTGGATTGAGCAAGTAATTTATGTGCTTTATAGTCACTTTATTATTAAGCAAAGTTTTTCTTTTATTTTGCTCTTTATTATACATATATTTATTAACATTTATTACAAAATTTTATGTATTTAACATATATTGCTATAAATTTTGTGAAAAGAAAATTCTCATTATTATTTTTAACTATCGTAAGAAAGATAAAAATTTAGATCAAACCTATGGGAAGTTGTGCTACGATCGATAGTACTGCCAAATATTTGATCACAGGTGCACTTTTTGATTAGTTGACTCACTTTTTGACTCATATTTTATATTGTACTGTTACTCGAGTTTTCAGACAAAAGAAAAATGGTTGATGAGGCAGATGTATTATGTGTTCCGGTGTTACTCTGCAAACGTGTTCTGTCGTGACATCAGTGATGATGTTATATTAAAAAATCGACTCTAAACAAACGATGGCTATGTTGTATTTTATGTTTTGTTTCTATTTTACAACTAAATTTTTTAACTGTATCTCACATGAAATTGTTTTGATACTTTTTATGCAGTGATGTCATTTTCAACGATTTCTGTTTAATAATAATGGAAGCATAGTAATCGTTTGTTTGTAGTCAATTTTTCACCAAGACGTCCTTAATGATGTCACATTCAAAGCGTCTATAATGATACAACGCACTAGTCGTACAACATGAGAACTCACCTCCAACAGAATATTTCTAGATTGTGAACTTGATTGCCCAACCTCCAGATACAAAGTGCTGCAGAAATACTCGTTTGTAAGCAATAAATCTGACTTAACATTTCGTCGTGTTTTCATTGAAAATTACGTATGATGTGGTATAAATTTCATAACGTATTTTCTTTACATCTGCATTTCTAGTTCTTTAAAACTGTTCTGAAATTCAAATAAGTTGCTTTGATGCACATTTAAAAACCATTTTTAACACTTTCCAACAAAGTTGAAAAATGTTTATGCATTCGGTTTGTCTGGCCATCTGTCTGATTCCCGTAAATATTCTTGGATTACTATGAAAGTTTTATATGTTATTGATGTTTGCAATAACATGAACCATGCTGAAAATGAAGTTTCTACTATGATTAGTTCATTTACAGGGATAGTCAAAAATTTAACGATACATTACGACCAATGGAAAAAAATCCATTAAAATGAATTTTAAATGTCTTACACCCTGTCATAATTATTCAAATTTGCATGGATTCTCAAAGTGCATTAAAAATAAGCATTTTGTAAAACATATAGTCAAAATAATAGTTATTATTCATTTACAGGGCCACTGAAAAGAATTCGATTACACAATAATAAAGGGGGGAATTGTTTGCGACATATTTTAACAATGTTAAATGATTTCAAGTATCATAAAAATGATATACGCCGCTGAGACTTAATATTTATCGCATAATATGAAGTGCATAGCATTTACTGGGACGCACAAAATATTTTAAATCTTATATTTTTATCCTATGTACTGCATATTATCCATGATAGCTGATGGATGGTTGAAATTTATTTTCAATTATTTTATGCGCTTTTAAGTTTTACTAAATGTTCTGCAAATTATATGGTGTATATAAATGTTATAGTTGATATATAGGGTTACACAAAAGAGTTCATAAAGGTTACTGAATATGAGAGTAATTAACTTAAATGTGTTTTTTAAGTAAGTTATGCAATTTTATGTTGAATTGCTTTCATATTACTAAGAAATGTTTGTAGAATATATATAAAATGATATATAAAGTCACGCAAGGAATTAGCTACAGTCACCCATAGATAATAATTTCTGGAAATGTGATTTAAGTAGTTTTAAGAGTGTGTTTATTTGAACTAACATTTAACAAATTACGGACGTGTAATAAAGGTACTGGGTAAATTACAGGACTGTACAAAAGTATTATTTTCCCATTACATAGTATATATATATATATATACATTATATATGTATATGTTTTTAAATATATATATATATATATATGTATTTATAAAAGTGTTGGAAAGTGTTTTACAATCTATGCTTAACGCATGATTTTTCTTACTTGTTATACTTTAATCAAGAAATTGGCAGTCATTCGTACTGAGAAAAGAAAAATCCATTTTTCTATAAAATAAAAGACAGTTTTCAGATTTTTAATAAAACACTACGTCTTGAGAAAGTTTTTCGAAACAAAATCCGGTAAAAGTTAAAATGTAGCATCAATTAGTTATAACTCGAGCTTTAATGTATTTATATAAAAAAGGAAAACGTTCAATTACGTTAAGTTCAGTTCCTAATCTTTCACATATTAAAAGAGCTGGGTGAGTGTGACATAAAATCTAACATTGTTGTTCGAGAAAATATACATTTATGACCTGTAATCCAACACAGCCATTGTCATCTCGTTTAATTTAGATAAATTAGCTCACGATAAGTAGAAAATGCATTACAAAATCAATGACGACTGCTATAAAAGCATCAAATAACATAATAATGTATTTTAAATATATTTTAAGTGCGTGTTAGATATTTCTTACACTGCTTTATGATGCGTATGTTTTTAATTTTTCTTTTAAATACCATGCATAAATATAATTGGGCAGAAGAAGGAATTCTTTTTTCGATGTATCACAATGATCCAAAATTCTGTATAATTGAAAATTTAAAAAAGAGCTACCATTAACTAACGGCAGGAAACTGGCTGTAACAAGCATACATCTGTCATAAAATTTTGAACTATAAAAGATTTTCCATCTTCTGCCACCCAAAATACTTTTTCTTAAATATAATATGTAAGATGCATCGTTAAAAAGTATTCGTTTGGTTCATAAGACTATTATATATACAAACTTAAAAAATAATGCATTATTCCTACATAAAACTAGAAAAAAAAAACTTAAAGATAATCTTCATTTCTTCTTGAAACATATGCCTGTACAAGAAAAGTACACAGAAAATATTAAAATATGAAGGAAAGCTTCAAATTCTTTACCCATCTTCAAAATAATCTCCACAGTTTTTAAAGGGTAAAGGTTGAAAGATATTACTGCATACGTAACCTTCTATGCATATTGCATATCTTAAGAATACTTTCTTTTTAATCCCGCCTTCAATATTTTTTAAGAACATTCATATCTTTAAAAAAACAATTACGTTTTTATCTTTTCCAAAGCTTTTCTTCATGGGGAAGATAATGAGTTTTCAGAACACGAAGGTATTTTAATTAATCTTTTAGCTTGTTTTCTTTCCTTATATAAATTGAAAGTATGTTGCTCTAATGAAAATTTTCTGTAAAATCTTTCACGCGTACTTAAAAAAAATAATAGCTAAGAGAATATATTAAAAGAAGTTTTGATGCTTTTAATTATAGATTGCTTTTATGGTTTCTGGTAATAGCGATAAAAAATGAAACCAAATGTAATAAAATAAGAAAAATGAAAATAAAATAAAAGAGAAAATGTTTGAAAGGATATAAAAAAGAGGTAAAATACAAATCGAAAAAACGTTACAACTCGGAAAAAAATGATTTCGTTAATTTTCACATTTGAACATGTAATTACAATTTCACTTTGAAAAGATAAAAATAATTAAAGGTTCGTTAAAACCATTAAATTTTATAAAGATCAAATAAAACTGATGCTTTGGAAAACTTTTAATGGAGATCCACATAACAATTTATCAGTGGTAAAACATACTTTGTCTGTATTCTTAGAGAGAAAAAAGATAAAATTATATATTGGCATTAATAAATGTATGAAACATAATTTAAATAGGAGTACGTTTATTTTGGAAGAATTATTTAATTATTCTTAGGATAACATTCTTAAAAATTCGACTCTTGAAGTATAATTAAAATCAATTTCTACAGCTCATATTCAAAATATTAGAATAATTGAGAAAAAGTAATAAGAAAAAAATATTTGTCATTTATTTATTTTTTATACTAAGTAAATGCAATTAAATTTCTTATAAATTAAATCTGGAATGTTTAGATAAGATTTTAACATTTATAAAATATAAAATACTGCACAATAAATTAAGTATACAGCTTCCTTCAACACACCAGAATATTAGAATAAAATTTAGATTGGTTCAAAATATTAGAATATTTTATTTTACCCAACAATATTACCTTATGAATATGAAGTAAATGGTAGTTAATATTTTGTAGCATCCCCTTTAGCTTTCATAACAGCGTACAATCGATCTTGCATACTATATACAAGGTGTTTACAAACATTTCTATCAATATTAGCCCAAATAGACTTTATACGTGCCACTAACTCAGTTTTACTTGAAGGAGGATTTTCTTGATGTTTTTTCTTCATTATACACCATAAGTTTTCGATGGGATTAAGATCTGGTGAATTTGTTGGCCAAGGAAGTACCTTAACGTTGCGTTGGCGGAACCAATTCTTAATTGACACCGAGGTATGCGGGGACGCTAAATCTTGTTGAAAGATGAAATCATCTTCAAATAAATCTTCTGATGATGGAATCATGTAATATTCTAAAATTTCTTGATATATCAGAGAGTTAACCTTTTCGTAGACGATGCATAACTTTCCAGGTCCTTCTGCACTCATACAACCCCAAACCATGGCACTAGCAGCAAATTTTACGGAACGTTTAAGGCATTCTTTATCAAATGCTTCTTGCTTCATTCTTCAAACTTGAATACCTTGATTACCATATGAAACACAAAACATACTTTCATCACTAAATAATATATTTTTCCAATCTTCATTGCTCCATAAATGTCTTGATTTACACCAATTCAATCTTATACGCTTTTGTCTTGCAGTCATGAGAGGTTTTGTTTTCGGTACACGAGATTCAAATTTAAATTTATGGAGACGTCTTAATGTTGTCGATGTAGAAACTTCAACTCCTTCTTCTTTCCATTTTCAGTGCAAGAATCGCACACTTTTAAAACGGTTTTTATTAACTATTCGCTTCAGTTTCCTGTCATCTCTAACAGATGTTTTTAGTTTTCGGCCACCATTTCGGCGATTATTTTGAAATTTTCCAATTTTTGAATATTGTGTTAGTATTTTACTAACGCTCGATTGCGAACAATGTAAATAATTCGCTATAAAACATTGATTTTTACCGTGCCGATACAAATCAACCATACGAAGTTTAGTAGATTCAGGAATATCACTCACACGGCCCATTTTAAGACGAAAAAGAAACAAACTGCAAAAAAGAATACTGATTTTAAATAAAATAGTCTGAATTTAATCAATGATGCCACCAGTTAAGAATTGGTAATATAAAGGAGAATTAATGTGAAATATTCTAATATTTTGAACCACTTGAATAAATATTCTAATATTTTGACTTTTCAAAATAATTTTTTTTTTGCAATTAATCCTTTCAAAAATGATATTAAATTTAAGATAACAAGTAAGTTTAATCAACAATAAGTTCTTAATAAAAATATCGTTTGCATATTTTCATTAAAAGACATTAAATTACCAAACGATATTTTCAATTTCTAAAAAAAAGGTAATTATTCTAATATTTTGAATATGAGCTGTATTTCTTCCTCTTGTGACAAAATTGTCAGAAAATACAGTTTTTGCAAGAGGTTGCTTTATTCAGTTTAACTCTTTTGCGTCTGGTGTTCTATTAGGTGTTCTATTATGTTTTTTCATTGAGTTTTCTTTCAAAAATTTTTGTTACTGTTTACATGTATTAATGTCAGTATGTATCTATGGATTTACTAAATGAATTCATTAATATTTAGACATTTAGTAATAATAATATTTCCTTAATTCTTTTTGCCCCGTTTGAGATCTTTTATTTTAAACATTTATTTCACTCTTTAAATTTAAAATAATGTCTACTTTCCTGATAGATTCATATGTATTAAAACTTGAAATGTATTAGAATGTTGTAATATCAGTTTAAATCTTATTGTGATATAAGATTTTCTAAACATCACCAAAACTCTTCTATAACCCATTGTTGCATGGATATGAATTGAATACTATGCAATTATATAAATGAAAAACATTTGTTTATATTTCAGATAATGAAATATTATTTAAACTCAAATTAATGCATTTGAATAACTACTGTTAATTTTATTAAGTATAAAAGTATTTTTCTAAAAACGGAAAAAAATCGGACCCTAAAGAGTTAAACAAAATAGATGAATAATCTTTCCAAATTTTAGCAACATTAATCATGATTTGAAATATTTTTTATCGTGCTTTATTGTTTTATTAATATTAGAATTGCATCCAAACTAAAATTAATAATGAAAATGAATTATTGTTTATCGATAATAATTTTAATATCATTGAAAATTGCTACATATAATTTATGTTACATAAACATTTAATGTAATAAGAAAAAAAAATGATGTTTCTAAAATAATAGACAAGCGTCCATACCACGCGGATCATTAACCGTTTTTCAATTTTTTGCACAATAATGTTTAAGTTCTTTCATTTTGCGATACGATGAAAAAGTAATTTCGATTAATATATTTCAGTTAGTAATTATACATTAATTACAGTTCACAAAACTGAAGCGTTTAGTCAACAGACAATTTTAACCGGAAATGTGACCAGGTTAACCCAGTCTTAACACTTCTCAAAATATCTGCCTTGTTGATAAAACCTGGTTTAAAAGTGGAGATATTGTTACTGAATTTTCTTTTACGATGTATTCTGAATCTGGTATGCGGTTTTCGAAAAGTTCATAATTTAAATCTGTTTTAACTAATAACCTGTAATGATTATTGTCAATAGTATGAACAGATATTGTAGTAACATAATAAGAATTTTTTTTTTTTGTTATATACATTCATCTATTCATAAGGACACCGAAAATTTTTAGTTCTTTTTTACAATGGTGTTTGGTAGGTCTTTAATAAATACCAATACGTCCTAAGCGTCAGTTGAGCATACTTGATAAGCAATCCTTATAAGTTATATTCCGCAGATACTTAAATTTTTAACTAAATTTATTTAAATTGTAATGTTTTGATATCTGTTTGATGTATTTACCGACATACATTTCATAATGTATCGTAATGTATTGTTTATTTTTTTATAGATGTGCCTCCATACCTACTTTCTGCCTTTCCTGACACAACAGTCCACTCGGGTGAATTCGTCAGTCTCAAATGTGTGTCCGCAGGAAATTTCATTCCTAGGGTCATGTGGTCTCTGTACGACCAAGTACTTTCATCATCGTTGAATCCTAGAATCAAAACGGGAGATTTCATATCTCCCCAAGGTCACGTGACAAGCTACCTCAATATCACTGATGCTCGAGTTGAAGACAGTGGAATATATCGTTGTGATGTGAGTAATGATGTGGGGGCTGTCTGGCATGCCTCAAGACTGAACGTGTATGGTCCCCCATTCATCAGGCCATTTCCGAATGTTTCAGCAATATCAGGACAGGATTTAGTTCTTAATTGCCCGGTAGGGGGCTATCCAATAAAAAGCATAACATGGCAAAAAGGTATGCAATTTCAACCAAATAAAAATACACATGCCAAGTTATTTCCATATAATGAATATGTTGAAAAATAATAAAGAATCCAGTTTTTTTTAAGCCTACGTTGTTTCCAAAGAGTCCGAATAATTATGGAATAATCTGTCCTTTTCCGATCACGTAATAGTTTTCAATATTATTGCGAAGAGTTTATATAACTTCATCATAATAAGAAATAGTAAATTGTTTGTCAATCAACCTATATCTTTCAGGCTCAAGTGACGTCTATAAATTAGGATAATTAAAAAATGATCAACTGTTTGTGCGAAAAGAGTGGTTTCGTACAGAGTGATTCATAGAGATCGAAACAATATGTTACTATCTTAAATATTGCCCTTACACACAAACTTCCAACTGAAACGTTTCATACAAAAGAAGCAAAATTTAATAAGTTGCAACTCCATAGGGTTCTATATGTGAAAAAATATTTTTTTAAGTAAATTTTTATTTGACACGTACGTTGTCTGTTAAGGGTGCTAATCATTCAGCAGCTGAATATCCCTCAGTAATGTTAAATCTATGGGCTTTTAATTCGTTCTTATATTTAGAATAATAGGGAATTAATATTTTAAAGCTTTTTTTCAGTGTTTTCTAAATAAAGGATTTCACTTTTTTTTACGCAATTACCAAAATAATTCTAAAATACACGTATAATTTTATAAGAAGTGTTAAAATTTTACTTTCAATTCGACAGTTTTATTCATATAAATATTTATATTTTTGTATTTTATATCTTAATGTATACTTATATATATATTATAAGTATTTTATATATTAAATTTTTATTATACAGCTTTAGTCAGTATTTGATTTAAGTAAAGAATTCCATTTTTTTAATAAATAACATACTATGTTAAAGTCATGAAAAATCAGATAAAAAATAATTTAAAATATAAATTATTATTATCATCATGTTTATGTAAAATTGCGTAACATTACATGTAAAACTCGACAATAGGGGTGTATTGTGCACGTTATTCATTCCTTTAAAGAAATCTTTAGTTATGATGTAAATTCAAGTGTATTTCATAATAGCAATTGAACAAGCCTTATCTTAAAATCTTAACACCAAACAAGCTTGACGCAGTCCTTTCTCTTGTCTACCCAATTTCTGAGGTGTAAACAATAGTAAGAAAGATCTATTGATATTCATTCACTTTTAGCACACATATTTAGAAAATTGCTTCCTTTCATTGCTTTTTCTTTTAAGAGTCCTAACTTTATTAGAAGACAATGATGTAATTTTCTTTTCTGTAGTCTTTTTATGAAATTAAAACCTTACTAGCCGCCCTTGGCGACCAGATTAGTCTCCCTTGAATGAACACTAAGTTTTAAATAAGATTGCTTTTGTTCATAATGTGTTTTAATTGCTAATTTTTTTTACCAAATTAGAAGATTCTGCTACAGAAATAGACACAGATGCCATATGGTGCGCACCACATTGGCGCGATTGCAAGAAAATGGCAGTTATATGGGACTCACGTGATAGCCTGGTTATTGTTATTATTTTTTTTAATAAACTGTTTGTTTGCTTTAATTTTCTTTATTGTAATGATATAAATTGTTTTTATTCTATAATTATTAACTAAACTTTTTTAATTAATATTTCCTTTTTAAAATAATAGAAATTAGTTTAAAAAATATGTATGTAACTGGTATTTGAAAACGGAACTTTCGTCAAATTGGCGTCAGAAAAGAAACGCGCCAATGTGGTGCATATATTACATCTGTGCTGATAAATCAAGAACTCTGTATTTTTATGCTTTCCCGGCACAGATAATATATCGACAAATATTGCACCCGTGGCATTTTTTCGTATTTCATTAATTATTTAAAATATAATAATATAATCCTTTCACTCATTTCATTTATAATAAATAACTTTAATTTGAAATTGAAAAGTTTAAAATTCATGACTGTTATTTATTTTTCTTAAGTAAAAATGACAGAAAACATAATTGCAGCGAAGGAACAACACATAAATAAATCCAATTTACTAAATCTTGTAGAGGACATTTGCATAGTAACCCATATAAGATGTGTTTCATTAAAATGTTGAAATAAACAATTAACAAATAATCGTGATTTTTGTGCCACATACATCAGCGTAATATATAAGATACTAATAAAATGTAGGAAATGCACATTCACAGTGGTAGTCCATTCAATGTTAGAAATATAATTCAATAACACGGTTGTTGCTAGTACACTGAAAAAAAAGGACTATTTTATGGAGGTATTACTGGTAATCCGGATGCCAGTATAATTTACTGTTTTTTAACGGAAAAGCTGCCGTAAATTCCAGAAAATTTTGCGTATTTTCCTGGAATTTACGGGAAATTTTCCGTTAAAAAACAGTAAATTATACTGGCGTCCAGATTATCAGTATTACTTCCGTAAAATCGTCCGTTTTTTTTTTTTTTTTTTTTTTTTTTTTTTACAGAGTATACGGGATATTCAATTCTAGAATTAATGGCATCCTTTGAATAATTCATCTTACCAGCTTTGTTCTTAATCCTTTAATACTTTACTAAATATATGATTACTTCTTATCGAATTTCGTCAAAAAGGAAACATTTTCATATTTCTTATTACAAGTAACAGAAAAAGTGAATTTTAAAATGCAATATTGCTTAAAATCATGAATGTTAGAAAATGAATAAGACTAATCATAAAATCTTAACACTAAATAAGCTAAACAAAGCCTTTTGTCTTTTCCATCCAATTTCTCTGGTGTAAACAATAGCAAACAAGATCTATTGATATCCATCCACTTTTAGCACACATATTTAGAAAATTACTTCCTTTCATTACTTTTCCTTTTAAGAAGGGACCTAACTTTATGAGAAGATAATGACGTAATTTCCTTTTCTTCAGTCGTTTTATGAAGTTAAAACCTTAAGCTAATAAAATGTGCTAATTAAAATAGAAACGCACATGCACAGTGATAGTCCATTTAAGGGTGCTGGTCAATCGGCAACCGAATTCCTCTCAGTAATGTTAAGTCTATGGGCGTTTAATGCATTTTTATTTTTAGAATATCTATTTAGGGAATTAATAATTTTAAGCTTTTTTTTTTCAGTGTTCTCTTAGTAAAGGATTTCAGTTTTTTTTTTTATTTTTTTTTTTTTTACTTATTTATTAAGATATCAAAATCCAAGCATAATTTTATATGAAGTGTTAAAATTTTACTTCCAATTCGACAGTTTTATTTATACATATATTTATGTTTATATATTTTATTTTTAAATATTTTATATTTTATGATATATATTTATATATATTTTTATATATTATATGCATTGCATATTTCATACACAGTTTTAGTTAGTATTTGATTTAACTAAACAATTTTATTTCTTAGAAAAAAAATATTATGCTAAAGTCAAGAAGAACTAGATGAAACATAATTTAATAAATAAATTATGAAATTAATAAATAAATTATTAAATTATATTTATGAAAAATTACATAATGTAAAATTCGACAATTCTATAGAAATTGTGGGCGTTAATTATTTTTTTAAATCCTTAGTTATTATGTGATTTCAAGAGCATCTACTTATACATATAAAATACAAACGGAAATTTTGCGTTTTCCATCTATTCCTCCAATTCTACTGAAGGTATTTTGATCAAACTTAAATCGGTAGATAGGTATTATTTCAAGGAAGGTTTTTGTATATAGTACATTGTTCTATGTATATTAGTTATAAAGTTATGAAGGAAAGTTCTTTATTTTGGACAAAAGGGTTACCATTTGGCATATGTTTTTCATTTGGCGCGGCATATTAAGCTACCTTTGTTAAAGAATTGAAATGTTTATATTAATTAGAAATAAAGAAAAAAAAACTCGAACATTTCTAAAAATAAAATAAAAGTTATTAATGATTTTATTTTATGTACAAATAAGAAAATAAATCAGTTAGAAATAAGATAAATAACATTACTTTCTTTAAATATGGAGACAATTTTATACGGCTTAAATGAAATATGCGTTGTCAATATCTGGCAATTTATCACTTTTTTGCCTATATATTTGGCTACGGAATAACAAAAAATTATCTGAAATTAAAATTAAATAAAATATAAATGACGCCAATTTTTAAACAGAAATTTAAGAATGCAAGTGTTAATTTCAAGAACTTCTAGATGCATTTCTAAAAATTACTTACACCATTGAATAGGTTGGCGACGTATTCATACTATAACGATGCAACTATTTTTTCTTTTTAACAAATTAAGATTTTTGTTTTCGTTCGCAAAGATTGCTATTTCTTCATGTTTTGCAGCTGCGCAAACGATACATTATGCTGTTGTTAATTAAATAATTATAACTGCTATATTAATTGGGCAACATATGAACAATGAAAAAAACTGTTAGTAATTTTATTTAAATAAATATAAAAAAGAGAACTTACAATTATTCATATGGATATTTATGGGTTATACGCGTCAGGTTACCTAATTATACCCAAAATGGCATTATTTCATTTCACATGGTAACTTGGACATTTTTGTTAATATATTACAAATTATTTATATATTTTTATTTATTTATTTATTTAATCTTTGATAGAAAACAAATATAATGTTTATAATATAAAAAGTATATGTTTATAAAAATTTAAAAATAAAATTTTTCCTATACATTGAAAAACGTGAGAAGTTATTATATTGGCCATCTTGGAAGTCTTCGCCAATCGCGCCAATCAGAAGAGGACATGGAACTTTTCCTTTATTATTTTATATTTTTGATGAAATGTGTGCATTTTAAATGTATGTAATATAACTATTTTACATGCACCTATTTTAAATGAAATGAGAGAAAGATTTATTATTTTTAATGAACAGAATACAACAGGAATGACAAACATGTAAACAACATTTGGTAATTTATTACATACGTTTAGCGAACAAAAAAATATTACTTTTTTTACAATTTTTGTTCAACCTATAGGAAGAGTAATGAAAAAATATGCTGGTAGCCAAAAATGAAAGCTACATGGACTACTTATTATGTTAGAAATATTGCTAATATTGAATATTATACTTCTACTATTCCACAAGTTAAACAACAGTACTATCGCAATGACGCATACATTTACATCGGTAAACGTCTAGCTTTATGTCTACGTCTAGCTGTAACAACTGAATATAAAATCAAAATTTGAAAGTATAGTTTTAGTTTATAACATATGTATAAGGTGGTAAAACTAAATAATCGATTCTACTTACGATTTGCTTAATGATTGGCATGGTTTGGCGCATAATGAATTTTAAAATAGTGGGATAAATTGATCCGATGATCCATAATCAAGTTTACAGAAAATTGGCGTAATTTTAACGTAATTTTTTGGATACATTTTGATACTTTACTGCTATATCAGCACCATGCCAAAATGTTTATTAAATTTGTGTTCAAAAAAATTTCTAAGACATTTTGAGACTCATTTCTAAAATTAAAAACATGAAACTTTTTGAGATGATTTTTGAAGAGATTTATAAGAGGCCGTGTGATTTCATTTTTCGCTCAATTAATTAGAATTTTATTTATAAGCTATTATTTTCAAAGTATGACCCTTTTTTTCATTCCAAAATATCGATTTGGCGAATTCGGTTCAGAACGCCAACTTTGACAGCCATTTTTGCAATACTTTCTGCATTTATTAAAAAAAACTGACAAACACGGCATATTATAAATTTTTCAGTAAGAGAATTTTGCAATTTGATGCGTTTCAGAGCAAAAAGAAATTATAAATAAATTAGAAATTAAGCAATTTGGAATTAAATACACTCTTAAACGCTATTACTTTTAAATCAAACGTGCAAATAATTTTTATTAAAAACATTGTAACCTGCTATTTATTGAAAATTCTTTTTCTCTTTACTTAGCCTTTTTAACCATAAGTTTGCAAAACTCTTAAATTTACCATCTCTGTAATAATAAAAAAAAATTATTGAGTTATAACTTACATTTTCCTCTGATTCAAAAATGACGACATTTATTGCAGTGCTAAGAGACAGTTCGAATTTCATACCTGCAGTTTAGATGGAGATATTGAAAAAAATATTTTATTATAAATATGTGTTTGTTCTTTTACTTTGTATATATTGTTTGTTTAATAAAATGCTACTCGAAACTATGTAGTTTTGAGATGCTATATTTAAAAAATGATTATTTTCGCACTAACGATGATTAATAGTCTGCGTATTTTATTTGGCGCCAACTTTCACGCTTGGTGACAATGGAGTGATATAACGTATACATACCAAACTTTTAAATTGCAGCATTTATAATGCCATTTATAGCATCTGAGCGGAAAATACACGATGCAATTATTTGCAAGCTACTGGTATATAGCTTGAAGTGGCAGTGATGTCATATATTCAATACACTGGCGCGAAATTTCTTCTGACGCCAGTGTCATATATGCATCAAGGTACTTAATTGGCGAAAAATTCTCATTGTTTTGCTTAATATGGTAGCCCGGATGCTGTGGTTTAGTTATTAATAAATTGTTTTTTCTATATTTTTTCTTTTTTAAAATTATGCAAATTGTTTTGTTCTACAGTTTCAATTGAGCTTTTTAAAATTTATTATTATTATTCCCTTTTTAAAAAATATGTATGTAACTGTTATTAGAAAACAATTTTTTTGCCAAATTGGCGTCCAAAAAGATTGTTCCTATGTTGTGCGTACATAATATCTGTGCTCTTCAACATAGCACTTTTATTAAAATAATTTAAAAATTAAGATGAAGAAAATTCTACAATCGGAATACAAGAGTTATGTGAGATTGCTTTGCTACAAAATTAACTACAGTTGTTTTAACTATAATCGTAAATCACAACATTCGTGCATTGAAACCTCTTTAAATTTACATTATTCTAACTCAGATATGGCCTCATTGAGCAAAGATATTTAAAAATATCATTCTGTTTCAGAAATTTTTAATTATCAATATTATTATGACGTTACATCTGTCTACTTCTACATTAAAAATAAAATCCAAATTGGTATTTCGTTCTGGTTGTTGATAACCCGAGTCCTACTCAAAATATTTTTATGGAATAATTTTTTGGAAGCATCTAGCATGTTTCATATTGTTTCATGTTACTTATTTATCGAAGTATGGGAGAAAGTTCAATAATCAGTAAAACTCATTTGTGGAATATTATTCATCTTTAAAAAAATCTACTACACGTATTTTGAGGGAACTTGTATTATAAGTCAGATATTTTTTCAGGGATGTTTTTGTATAAATGCACATTGCTCTACAATGTTGAATTATAGAGTTAGTCAATTTTTTTGAAATAAATTTCTATAATCATAACCTGATTATGAAAGATTACCCTTTATAAAAATATTACTAGACAGATTTTGATGAGACTTTCATTGTTAGTTAGACAAATTTTCAATGACAGTTTTTTGTAAATTGTATAGGGCTATGTCGTTCTATAACAAAAGCTGCTGTAAAAAATCAAAGATTCATATGGATAGACAGACAGCGTAGCGAGCGACGCCTGCTAGTTTCAGAATAAAAAACGAACAAGAATAATCTTAAAATCTTTACAGTAAATACGCTTGACGAAACCTTTTCTCTTTTCTATGCAATTTCTGCTGTGTAAACAATAGCAAGAAAGAACTATTAATATCCATTCACTTTTAGCACACAGATTTAGAAAATTGCTTCCTTTTATTGCTTTTCCTTTTAAGAAGGGTCCTAACTTTATTAGAAGATAATGACATAATTTTTTTCCTGTAGTTATTTTATGAATTTAAAACCTCAAGCTAATAAAATGTGCTAATTAAAATAGAAACTCTCATGCAAAGTGATAGCATGAGGGTGCTGGTCACTCAGCAACCGAATTCCTCTAAGTAATGTTAAGTCTATGTGCGTTTGATGCATTCTTAAATTTAAAAATCTCTTTAAGGAATTAATATTTTTAAGTTATTTTTATTTTCAGTGTTCTCTTAATAAAGGATTTAACTTTTTTTCACTTATTAAAAGATTTCTAAAATACACGCATAATTTCATATGAAGTGTTAAAGTTTTACTTTCAATTTGACAGTTTTATTTATAGAAATATTTATATACATATTTTTTACATTTTAATGTATATTTATGCATATTTTATAAATATTTTATATATTAAATATTTATTATAAGTTTTAATCAATATTTGATTTAAGTAAAGAATTTCGTTTTTTTTATAAAGAACATGTTAAAGTCATGAAAAGCCTGATAAAAAATAATTTAATGTATAAATTCTTATTATCAGAATGTTTATGTAACATTACGTAACGTTACATGTAGAACTCGACAATTATGGATGTATTGTGGACGTTAATCATTCCTTTAAAGAAATCTTTAGTTATGATGTAAGTTCAAGTGTATTTCATAATAGCAATTGAACAAGACTAATCTTAAAATGGGCTTGTAAAATAGTGTTTTTTGTTTCTTTAACTGCTATTTATTTTAGGCTCTTTATTGAATACAATTACTTTTATAATGCACATGCGGCACGTGGTATAAAGGTGGCTGATAAGTCTCCCACAGTGTACACACATCATGCAAATATA
The DNA here is from genome assembly GCA_964019185.1 of Maratus speculifer. Classification (NCBI taxonomy): domain Eukaryota; kingdom Metazoa; phylum Arthropoda; class Arachnida; order Araneae; family Salticidae; genus Maratus; species Maratus speculifer. The sequence continues at coordinate 196,106,460 of OZ025297.1, forward strand.
AATGCCAGAGGGTAAAATGACAACAAAAATTATTTTATACTACATATTTTTATTTTATTTTTTTTTTTTTTTTGAATAGGCTTTTTAAAATTATTTCTTGAAAAATTAACTAACAGAGAACCTTTAACTGCTAGTAAAAAAAAATATGAAAATGTTTTCTTTTTGATGAAACTTGTTAAGAAATACTCATAAGTTTAGTAACGAAATAAATGATAAAGAAAAAAAATTAGTAAGATGAATCATTCACAGGACACCAATAAACGTTGAATTGGGCATCCCTGGACATTTTTCATATTACAGCAATCGAATTACTGAATTATATTTCTAACAATGAACAGACTGCCATTATAAATACACATTTGTGTTTTAATTAGTACATTTTATTAGCTTAAGGTTTTAGCTTCATAAGCGACGACAGAAAAGAAAATTACATCATTATCTTCTTATAAACTTAGGACACTTCTTAAAAGGAAAAGCAATGAAAGGAAGTAATTTTCTTAATCTGTGTGCTAAAAATGAATGGGTATCAATAGATCTTGCTTGCTATTGTTTACACCGCAAAAATTGGATAGAAAAGAGAAAAGGCTATGTGTAGCTTGTTTAGTGTTAAGATTTTAAGTTTAGTCTTGTTCATTTTCTAACATTCATGATTTTAATCAATATTACATTTTAAAACTGACTTTTTCTGTTACTTGTTAATAAGAAATATGAAAATGTTTCCTTTTCGACGAAATTCGATAAGAGATATTTATATGTTTACTAAAGTAATAAAGGATTAAGAACAAAGCTGTTAAGATGAATCATTCAAAGTATGCCATTAATTTTTGAATTAAATATTTCGTCAACTAACAAGAACCGAATTTCTGGATTATATATTTAACATTGAATGGACGACCACTGTGAATGTTCATTTCTATTTTAATTACTACATTTTATTAGCTTAAGGTTTTAACCTCATAAAACGACTACAGAAAAGAAAATGACATCATTTTCTTCTAATAAAGTTAGAAAACTTCTTAAAAGGAAAAGCAATGAAATGAAGCAATTTTCTAAATCTGTGTGCTAAAAGTGGAATAATATCAATAGACCTTGCTTGAACACCTTGCCTTGTTTACACCGCAGAAATTGGAAAGAAATGTAAAAAGGCTTCGTCAAGCTTTTTTAGTGTTAAGATTTTAAGATTAGTCTTGTTTATTTGTTATTATGAAGTACTTCAATTTACATAATAACTAAAGATTTTTTTAAAGGAATGACTAACGTCCACAAAACATCCCTAATTGTCGAGTTTTAAATGTAATGTTACGTAATGTTGCATAAATATGATGATAATAATAATTTATGTATTACATTATTTTTTATCAGATTTTTCGTGACTTTAACATAGTACATTCTTTATAAAAAACGAAATCCTTTATTTAAATCAAATACTGACTAAAGCTGTATAATAAAAGTTTAATTGATAAAATATTTATAAAATATATATAAATATACATTAAGTTATAAAACATAAAAATGCAAATTCTTGTTTAAATAAAACAGTAGAATTGAAAGTAAAATTTTAACACTTCATATAAAATTATATGCATATTTTAGAATTATTTTGGTAACTGAGTAAAAAAAGTAAAATCCATTATTAGGAAAAAAAACTTTAAAATATTATTTCTCTAAGGAGATATTTTAAATATAATAATGCATCAAACGCCCATAGACTAAACATTACTGAGGAATTCGGCTCCTGAGTAACCACCACCTTTAAACAGATTACAATGTGAATGTTCATTTCTATTTTAAATACTACATTTTATTAGCTTAAGGTTTTAACTTCATAAAACGACTGAAGAAAAGAAAATTACATCATTATCTTCTAATAAACTTAGGACTCTTCTTAAAAGGAAAAGCAATGAAAGGAAGCAATTTTCTAAATCTGTGTGCTAAAAGTGGATGGATATAATAGATCTTGCTTACAATATTATACACCGCAGAAATTGGATAGAAAAGAGAAAAGGCTTTGTCTAGCTTGTTAAGTGTTACAAAGTCAAGATTAGTCTCGTTCATTTCCAATTCTGAAATATACTTGAATTTACTTATAACAAAAAAATTCTTTAAAATAATAATTAACGCCTACGATTTTAATTAGTATATTTTACTAGCTTAAAGTTTTAACTTCATAAAACGACTACAGAAAAGAAAATTACACCATTATCTTCTAATAAAGTTAAAACACTTCTTAAAAAGGCAAAGGAAAAGCAAGGAAAGGAAGCAATTTTCTATACCTGTGTGCTGAAAGTAATTGGATATCAAAAGATATATGTTGCTATTGTTTACACCCCTGAAATTGGGTAGAGAAGAGAAAAGGCTTCGTCAAGCTTGTTTAGTGTTAAGATTTTAAGATTAGTCTTGATCATTTGCTATTGTGAAATGCACTTCAACTTACATAATAGTAGTGTATAAAGGCCGGTTCTGCGGCCACAGGAGGAGAGGAGAGGGGCAATGGGCAATCAATCATTAGGCTAATAGGCAATCAATCCGCAGCATTATATCCCCACAAGCGATGTTTATATAATCAAACACCCATTATGTTGACTTCACGATTTTTCATGTCTCGTCATCAAAGACACATTTTTATCTCATTTTCTTGTTTTCACTGATATTTGTTAGAAGGGTTTCAAAGGTTTTTTTACATGAATTCCACTTTATGGTATAAATGTATATAAATGTTTAGGGTGTATATATATGTGTTTAAATATGATTTTCTGTTTACATGTGATTAGTTAACTATCCCATGTGTATGGATCTTTGTATGACTATCTATTAATCACTTTAAAAAAAGTTTAGTAAATTTAAAAAAAGTTTTAACGTATTTTGAAAAGTTTAAATGAATTTTTAAAAAAGTGTCAACACATTTAAAAAATATTTAAGTAAATTTTAAAAAAGTTTCAACAAATTTTAAAAATGTTTTAAGAAATTAAAATATATATATATAAAATCTTAAAAATGCTTTAAAAAATTCTTAAAGTTTTAAAACGCATTTAAAAATCAATTGTAAGTGAATAAAAGTATTAACGCATGTATTATATAAGTGCGAACATGTATGAGTATGTTTGCATATGTGTGCACTGCGTATAAAACATTATGTGAAAAGATATTGTGTAGAAGTTTTAAATAATTACACATAAGTAAAATCAACATTTTTTTATTAAATTAAAACAATTTACAGATAAAAGCATATTTACAGGCAAGATGTATTAACATAACAACATTTTTCTTGATAATTTTACAATATATTAATAATTTTCTTCAACCAGTACAATCTTGACTAATTTCACAATGCCCATAGGCTAAACTGGTGATACTATCTTCTAACAGATATCTTTTGTCGTCAAATGGTGATAAACATGCTTTGTTCTCTGTTAATGTATACAGACGGTGTGCATCTTGAGCGATTCTTCTCTGCTTTTCAATACTAGTTTTTTCTTATTGAAGGCACCGCAAATAATCTTCATGCTTAATTTTCTGGCGAACAACATGAGTCGATACACCCTTAGCTCGTTTCTTCTCTTCTTTGAAGGATTTCAGGGAGTACATTTTTGATTTCAGCCTGACAAACTCAAGGGCTAAATCACCATTAAGTTCATCCTTGAACTTGCCGATTGCTTTCTTCTTAACATCTGAGTACAGTGAATGATGTTTCGGATAGTCTGAGAAATCAAAAAGTTTTGAATGCTATTTCAAATCATCATAAATATTTTGCGTTTTAATATGATAACACAACGAGTCCGTGTCGGTGAATAACAGCTTTGCAGTATCATCTTTATATGTTTTTTTAATAAAATTATAATGAAAATCATACATAACCAATTTAGATAATTCCAAAATAGCAAAACCAACATAAATCGGTCGATTCATGAGTATACTAGTTTTCATCCTTTCAACAGCAGTTAAATCTTCATCATATGTTTTATAAGATTTAAAAGTGGGTGAAGCCACTAATTTCTTAGCTCTTTTTTCATTATTAACAAGTACAATATTTCTACGTTTTCGTAGATTTTCCATAGTTTTTCCAAACACGGAGTTATTCATTAGTTTAAAAAAGTCTTTTTCGAAAGTAGATTTAGCTTCTTTTCTTTTCTCAGTATTAAAATGAATGTATTTCTGAAGCCAAGGCGTCTGTTTGAATTGGAGAGCTTTATGTACACATGAAAGTTTCAATCCAAGTTGCAAATAAAATTTCAGATTACGATAATGAACTACATAATTTCGTTTGTCATTCAAATTGGGTATAAGTTTAGAGGCTGCAGCGAACTTTGTATTACCTTGTAATCTACGTGCATAGGAATACAACATTTCCTGACTCACAGTCACTCTTTCAGGTGCGACAGGGTATTCGTTATGTAATTTATGAAGTTTCTCAGGATATTTAAGATCCACTTCGAAAATATATCCAATTTCAGAATCGTCAGGTAATGATAAAATCCATTCTTCCGTAATATATTCTGTCGCACACCATTCAAATCCTCCAAAGGGTAGAAATTGGGACATAGGCCAGCCGTAGAGATTGTTAGAATCCCAATACATAATGTAACTGGGATCCTCATCTTTATTAAATTCAGGTGTATTAGGTATGTTGGCTCGGGCATATCTATGACTAATCATGCTGATTCCCCCTCGAATGCCTTGTTCTATAAACAAAAGCATGTTGATATCTGTCGGCAATTTGAGAGGCGTTTCGCACATCTTCAAAGATGCTTGCCATGCAAGACTGGGTGCAGTCATAAAATGGGCACAATCCAACCCATAAAACTGCACACACAGCTTGCGAAAATTTTGGAACACGTCCGATAACTGGAGGACGTCTGACTTCACGTATAAATCGTGATAGTCCCACAGTGTTTGAAGATGGAACGTGTCCCAAACAGCTTGAGCATGTGCATAATCTTCTTCTGATATATGCTGTTGCGTTAAATCATTAAAAAAGGCTTCACGTGGAGGTAATGAGGTTTCCTTGAATTTTTCCATGGAAGAGAAATATTGATAGGGATACACACCTTTACGCAGCAGCAATTCGATGTTGGTCATATTATATTTTAGGATCTTGAAGTCTTCCACTCGTAAATTGGCCACCAGCTTTTCAAGAGATGCCGACAAAAATTGGTAACTGTCGATGAATTGAAGTGCTACTCGGCATTTATTATGTTGTTTGGTGAATGAAAAAGAAATGTATTTTTCCATATTGTTGTCAATGGCATTGAATTGATGATCTTTAATTTTTCCAAGACCCTGCATTATTAGGTGAGCGTCATAATTCTTCAGATTGTGGAAGACGACTGGAATCATTTTTCGAAGACGATATGCAAGATTACAGGATGAATGAAGTGCCCCTCTGTACTGTCCATTTAAATGGTTATAATCCTTGACTTTGTCCTTATTCAAGGGCTGGTGGCATAAGTAGCATTCTTTCGCATTTTTGAAGTCTTCTTCATCTTGTGCAGTCATTTGAATCGGTACGATATGAGTTAATTTTTCTGCAAGTTCATCTTTTTCTTGAATGACATCTTGCAAAGAATTTTCTACTGCATTTCTCCCTCTATAGCACTTAATTTTTTTATAGCATTCACCATCTGGCCCCACGAAAACATAAGCGTAACCGCATGGGAAATGATAAGCTGTTTTTTCAATAAAAGATGATTTAGGTGAAGGAGTGACTGAAGCAACAGGAATAAGCAGACTCTCAAAATCAGCGTAAATAACAAAGGGTACCGGCGCTTGCAGATGAATACCAGAAAACTTGAGTATGTTATCATTTTCACTGGGCATCTTTATAGCCTGTGCTGTATGTCAACGACAATATTCATCATGTTTATTCAGGAGATCTTGTGTTGAAAAACGATGAAGACATCGATAACAATAAAAACTAGCATGACCATGCTTTGTCAGATCACCTAAAAGTCTCGAAAAACTTCTGATTAAACAATAATGTTGTTTTTCCCCATCACCGACTAATAACAAGTTAATAACATCCAGATTCTGCTTTTCAGACATATACAGAGGACATACTTCATCTTCTTCATATCCAAATACATTAATCCGTAAATTGTTCAATTGTTCAATAATGGGTATCTTCTGAAGGGGAACAGGACACTCAACATTCTCTAGTTTAATATCACTTTCAAAAGGAATATAATGAGAATCTCTTTCGGGCTTCTTCTCTCGAGGTATATTCAGTTTGAATGCTAAAAGACACCACACCAAACACTTGTTATCTTCATTTTTGATATTAAGTACTGCTTTTTTATCATATAATTTCTTGGGTAAATCTATATATGAACTTGAGGCAAGAGGGTGATATTTAGCAATCTTAAGTTCTAAATGATGAATCTTTTGAAGTTTCCATCCAGATCCTCTTTGAATAAATTCTTCAAAGGAGTTAGTAATTTTGGAAAATCCTTCTTGCATATGTTCTATAATAGTATCTTCTGTAAGTTCGGTAAAGCATTGACAGCGAAAATAAGATTGAATCTCCTCCATCTCCTGGATATCAACCATGCGTTCAAGAGGTATTTTCATCACCATATACCATTTAATAGCTCCTTTTTCTTGAATTTGGTTAATCAGACATTTATGAATTTCCTTTGAAAAGTTTCTGTGAAACACTGCTATGTCACTTTCTTCTCGCTCATCAGGATAAAACATGACAGTCTGAAACACATTAAGCGCATCACACTGGCTTTGTTTGAGTTTTTTGGACTTCAAATATGATGAAGTTATTTTCCGCTTTACACTCACAAGAGGTGCACGTGGGTGTTGAGTACGTATATGCTCTTTCAATTCAAACTGCCGTCCAAACATCTTAGTACATTCACGACAAGAAAATCGCAGGTCTTCATGTGATCTAAGATGATGCATCAAATTATCCTCTCGTGTGAAAACATGCCCACATATATTACATTTAAATGCAGATTGTTCATGAGTTTTGAAATGTCTCTGTAAGTCACACTTCAATCCAAATGTCTTCGTGCACACATCACAGTTAAATAACTTCTCTTGCAAATGAATCTTCTTATGTCGCTTTAAGTTGAAAGAGTTTGAAAAACTCTTATTACACATAGTATAAATCTTCTTCACATCTTCAGGGGTTGCAGTCTTCAAAGGCACATCGTCACAAGATGACATGTCAATATTCATAGAACTTTGAGATAAATCATCCTTCGTCAAAGAAAGTTGAGAATGTCTGTCTTGTTCAAATGATTTAACATTAGTATGCATTTGATAATGTCTATTCAAATGAGACTTTCGGCCGAAAGTCTTTTGGCATATGTCACAAATATGTGACTTATCACCTAAGTGAATCTTGATATGTTGATTCAGGTTAGAAATAGTTGTGAATAAGTTTTCACAGGTTTTGCACTGGAACATCTCCTTCAAAGTTAAAGGACTTCTCATCGCAGCGGCTTCTACAAAAGGCATGATAACATCCGTAAAAAATCAACGAAAAAATAAAAATAATTAATTCTTAAAACACCAATCTTCTCAAACTAAACTACACACTTAGATAAAAACAAGAGCGAATGAATACACGTCTGAATTGCACGAATTCAACTTGTCGAATGACATAAGATGAAATTTTCATCACTATTTATACCCACTGAGCCACGCTTCACATGAATGTTTTCGACCACATGAAGAGAATGAACATAAAATCACCAACTCAAAATGAAATCTCATGAAATTAGAATAAAAACATAATAAAAAATCGCTAAATTAAAAGAATATTCTTGTTTCACAATAAATATTCTGAAAGATTCAAAAATTCTAGTTGAAGATTAAAGTTTTTATCCGAAATTTAATTAAAACTTCTAAATTTTGGTATATCGTAAAAAAAAAAAAAAAAAAAAAAAAAAAAAAAAAAAAAAAATATATATATATATATATATATATATATATATATATATATATATATATATTTAAAGTAAAAAATTTTTTATTGTATAATTATCAAAAAGTAATTTTTCGAATGAATTTTATAAATCTCTTCTAATAAATAACTTGTTAAAAGAAAGTTCATCTAACAATGATTCATCATTGCTAGATTAATCTTAGATCGTGTTATCTATGATAAGATAAGACTCACCTCGGAAATAGATGAAGTCCACAAAATTACTTTAAGCATTTGAATACAGTCTAACATTGATCTCTCAAAGTTTTATATAAAAATTAAGATATAATCGAGAAAACTTATGAATCTAAAATAATAATAATAATAATAATAATAGTAATAAGTTAGAAATGATAATGGTAATAATATGTGATAATAATAGTAAGTGAATAATAATAATAAGTGATTAAATATAAATAATAACAATGTTTCAAACAATTTTTTAATTACAAATAAGATAGATTAAATAATTTAAACACTTCGCACCATTTCCAGCTATTAAAAAAAATAATAATAGCATTAATAATTCTAACACGCATGAAATGTATAAGTAATGAAGACATAATAAAAAGTCTATGAAAACACTCATTAATAAAAAGTCAATGAAAACATGCATTAATAAAATCAAAACAACTATTAAAAAATTTTATTAAATTTACTTTATAATTAAATTTCAATTTCAAATTCTAAAATATTAAAAAGATTAAGTATCATTGCTTAATCACAACTAATTATTATTGCTTAAATTATATTTCAAATAAAATATTATTAATTAAAATTTATTTTAAAATTAAATATTATTAATTAAATTATTTTTAAAATTAAATATTATTAATTAAATTATTTTTCAAATAAAATGTTATTAATTAAATTATTTTTCAAATGAAATAGTATTCATGAAATTATTTTACAAAAATATATTACGAATCGAATTAATTTCCCCCAAATCAAATATATAAATTAAAAAAAAATTAAATATCTAATTAACTTATAACATAAAACATACATTAATAATGATAAATTATTTATAATTATTTATTACTAAATATTTTTTAAAAAGAAAACAAAATTCAGCAATACTCATTCGAAAACTAAATTCATTTCTCACAATTAATTGCAAAATTATTAATTAAAATTAAAAAAATAATAATACATTCATTACGCTAATTCAAATAATAAATTATAATCACATATACATTCATTAAACAATCAATTTTAATTAATTGCAAAGTTATTAATTAAAATTTAAAAGTAATAATAAGACATTCATTACGCTAATCCAAATAATAAATTATAATCACAATACATTCATTAAACAATCAATTCAAAATTAATTGTAAAGTTATTAATTAAAATCAAAAGATAATACTAATAAAACATTCATTACACTAATTCAAATAATAAATTATAAGCATATATAAAGCATTCATTAAACATTCAAACTTCTAAGATTCAATCTCAAGACGCAAAGTCATATCTTGAGAATCCCCCATAACTTCAATTCAATCCTACTCAAGTACAAGCAACTGATAGCATAACGGATAAAGCGTCGGCCTCCTAAGCCAACGACTTGGGTTCAAATCCCAGTCAGGGAGAAAAAATATTCTTTTTTCAAAATTCTCAAAAATGCTTCAACCTTAATGCTTCATCGGGCGTCACGCAAGGTTAAGATGACGTCATCTTAAAGGATGAGTGTGTTGTGACGTCATCTTAGAGGATGAGGGTATATTTATATATTTGATTTGGGGGAAATTAATTCGATTCGTAATATATTTTTGTAAAATAATTTCATGAATACTATTTCATTTGAAAAATAATTTAATTAATAACATTTTATTTGAAAAATAATTTAATTAATAATATTTAATTTTAAAAATAATTTAATTAATAATATTTAATTTTAAAATAAATTTTAATTAATAATATTTTATTTGAAAAATAATTTAAGCAATAATAATTAGTTGTGATTAAGCAATGATACTTAATCTTTTTAATGTTTTAGAATTTGAAATTGAAATTTAATTATAAAGTAAATTTAATAAAATATTTTAATAGTTGTTTTGATTTTATTAATGTATGTTTTCATAGACTTTTTATTAATGAGTGTTTTCATAGACTTTTTATTATGTCTTCATTACTTATACATTTCATGCGTGTTAGAATTATTAATGCTATTATTATTTTTTTTAATAGCTGAAAATGGTGCGAAGTGTTTAAATTATTTAATCTATCTTATTTGTAATTAAAAAATTGTTTGAAACATTGTTATTGTTTATATTTAATCACTTATTATTATTATTCACTTACTATTATTATCACATATTATTACCATTATCATTTATAACTTATTACTATTATTATTATTATTATTATTATTATTTTAGATTCATAAGTTTTTTCGATTATATCTTAATTTTTATATAAAACTTTGGGAGATCAATGTTAGACTATATTCAAATGCTTAAAGTAATTTTGTGGTCTTCATCTATTTCCGAGGTGAGTCTTATCTTATCATAGATAACACGATCTAAGATTAATCTAGCAATGATGAATCATTGTTAGATGAACTTTCTTTTAACAAGTTATTTATTAGAAGAGATTTATAAAATTCATTCGAAAAATTACTTTTTGATAATTATACAATAAAAATTTTTTTACTTTAAATATATATATATATATATATATATATATATATTTTTTTTTTTTTTTTTTTTTTTTTTTTTTTTTTTTTTACGATATACCAAAACTTAGAAGTTTTAATTAAATTTCGGATAAAAACTTTAATCTTCAACTAGAACTTTTGAATCTTTCAGAATATTTATTGTGAAACAAGAATATTCTTTTAATTTAGCGATTTTTTATTATGTTTTTATTCTAATTTAATGAGATTTCATTTTGAGTTGGTGATTTTATGTTCATTCTCTTCATGTGGTCGAAAACATTCATGTGAAGCGTGGCTCAGTGGGTATAAATAGCGATGAAAATTTCATCTTATGTCATTCGACAAGTTGAATTCGTGCAGTTCACACGTGTATTCATTCGCTCTTGCTTTTATCTAAGTGTGTAGTTTAGTTTGAGAAGATTGGTGTTTTAAGAATTAATTTTTTTTTATTTTTTCGTTGATTTTTTACGGATGTTATCATGCCTTTTGTAAAGGCCGCTGCGATGAGAAGTCCTTCTTTGAAGAAGATGTTCTAGTGCAAAACCTGTGAAAAATTATTCACAACTATTTCTAACCTGAATCAACATACCAAGATTCACTTAGGTGATAAGTCACATATTTGTGACATATGCCAAAAGACTTTCGGTCGAAAGTCTCATTTGAATAGACATTATCAAATGCATACTAATGTTAAATCATTTGAACAAGACAGACATTCTCAACTTTCTTTGACGAAGGATGATTTATCTCAAAGTTCTATGAATATTGACATGTCATCTTGTGACGATGTGCCTTTGAAGACTACAACCCCTGAAGATGTGAAGAAGATTTGTACTATGTGTAATAAGAGTTTTTCAAACTCTTTCAACTTAAAGCGACATAAGAAGATTCATTTGCAAGAGAAGTTATTTAACTGTGATGTGTGCCAGAAGACATTTGGATTGAAGTGTGACATACAGAGACATTTGAAAACTCATGAACAATCTGTATTTAAATGTAATATATGTGGGCATGTTTTCACACGAGAGGATAATTTGATGCATCATCTTAGATCACATGAAGACCTGCGATTTCCTTGTCGTGAATGTACTAAGAAGTTTGGACGGCAGTTTGAATTGAAAGAGCATATACGTACTCAACACCCACGTGCACCTCTTGTGAGTGTAAAGCGGAAAATAACTTCATCATATTTGAAGTCCAAAAAACTCAAACAAAGCCAGTGTGATGCGCCTAATGTGTTTCAGACTGTCATGTTTTATCCTGATGAGCGAGAAGAAAGTGACATAGCAGTGTTTCACAGAAACTTTTCAGAGGAAATTCATAAATGTCTGATTAATCAAATTCAAGAAAAAGGAGCTATTAAATGGTATATGGTGATGAAAATATCTCTTGAACGCATGGTTCAAGGATGGAGGAGATTCAATCTTATTTTCGCTGTCAATGCTTTACCGAACTTACAGAAGATACTATTACAGAACATATGCAAGAAGGATTTTCCAAAATTACTAACTCCTTTGAAGAATTTATTCAAAAGGATCTGGATGGAAACTTCAAAAGATTCATCATTTAGAACTTAAGATTGCTAAATATCACCCTCTTGCATCAAGTTCATATATAGCTTTACCCAAGAAATTATATGATAAAAAAGCAGTACTTAATATCAAAAATGAAGATAAAAAGTGTTTGGTGTGGTGTCTTTTAGCATTCAAACTGAATATACCTCGAGAGAAGAAGCCCGAAAGAGTTTCTCATTATATTCCTTTTGAAAGTGATATTAAACTAGAGAATGTTGAGTGTCCTGTTCCCCTTCAGAAGATACCCATTATTGAACAATTGAACAATTTACGGATTAATTTATTTCGATATGAAGAAGATGAAGTATGTCCTCTGTATATGTCTGAAAAGCAGAATCTGGATGTTATTAACTTGTTATTAGTCGGTGATGGGGAAAAGCAACATTATTGTTTAATCAGAAGTTTTTCGAGACTTTTAGGTGATCTGACAAAGCATGGTCATGCTAGTTTTTATTGTTATCGATGTCTTCATCGTTTTTGCCCAGTGAAAATGATAACATACTCAAGTTTTCTGGTATTCATCTGCAAGCGCCGGTACCCTTTGTTATCTACGCTGATTTTGAGAGTCTGCTTATTCCTGTTGCTTCAATCACTCCTTCACCTAAATCATCTTTTATTGAAAAAACAGCTTATCATTTCCCATGCGGGTACGCTTATGTTGTCGTGGGGCCAGATGGTGAATGCTATAAAAAAATTAAGTGCTATAGAGAGGGAAATGCAGTAGAAAATTTTTTGCAAGATGTCATTCAAGAAAAAGATGAACTTGCAGAAAAATTAACTCATATCGTACCGATTCAAATGACTGCACAAGATGAAGAAGACTTCAAAAATGCGAAAGAATGCTACTTATACCACCAGCCCTTGAATAAGGACAAAGTCAAGGATCATAACCATTTAAATGGACAGTACAGAGGGGCACTTCATTCATCCTGTAATCTTCAATATCGTCTTCGAAAAATGATTCCAGTCGTCTTCCACAATCTGAAGATTTATGACGCTCACCTAATAATGCAGGGTCTTGGAAAAATTAAAGATCATCAATTCAATGTCATTGCCAACAATATGGAAAAATACATTTCTTTTTCATTCACCAAACAACATAATAAATGCCGAGTAGCACTTCAATTCATCGACAGTTACCAATTTTTGTCGGCATCTCTTGAAAAGCTGGTGGCCAATTTACGAGTGGAAGACTTCAAGATCCTAAAATATAATATGACCAACATCGAATTGCTGCTGCGGAAAGGTGTGTATCCCTATCAATATTTCTCTTCCTTGGAAAAATTCAAGGAAACCTCATTACCTCCACGTGAAGTCTTTTTTAATGATTTAACGCAGCAGCATATATCAGAAGAAGATTATGCACATGCTCAAGCTGTTTGGGACACGTTCCATCTTTAAACACTGGGGGGCTATCACGATTTATACGTGAAGTCAGACGTCCTCCAGTTATCGGACGTGTTCCAAAATTTTCGCAAGCTGTGTCTGCAGAACAAGGCATTCGAGGGGGAATCAGCATGATTAGTCATAGATATGCCCGAGCCAACATACCTAATACACCTGAATTTAATAAAGATGAGGATCCCAGTTACATTATGTATTGGGATTCTAACAATCTCTACGGCTGGGCTATGTCCCAATTTCTACCCTTTGGAGGATTTGAATGGTGTGCGACAGAATATATTACGGAAGAATAGATTTTATCATTACCTGACGATTCTGAAATTGGATATATTTTCGAAGTGGATCTTAAATATCCTGAGAAACTTCATAAATTACATAACGAATACCCTGTCGCACCTGAAAGAGTGACTGTGAGTCAGGAAATGTTGTCTTCCTGTGCACGTAGATTACAAGGTAATACAAAGTTCGCTGCAGCCTCTAAACTTATACCCAGTTTGAATGACAAACGAAATTATGTAGTTCATTATCGTAATCTGAAATTTTATTTGCAACTTGGATTGAAACTTTCATGTGTACATAAAGCTCTCCAATTCAAACAGACGTCTTGGCTTCAGAAATACATTCATTTTAATACTGAGAAAAGAAAAGAAGCTAAATCTACTTTCGAAAAAGACTTTTTTAAACTAATGAATAACTCCGAGTTTGAAAAAACTATGGAAAATCTACGAAAACGTAGAAATATTGTACTTGTTAATAATGAAAAAAGAGCTAAGAAATTAGTGGCTTCACCCACTTTTATATCTTTTAAAACATATGATGAAGATTTAACTGCTGTTGAAAGGATGAAAACTAGCATACTCATGAATCGACCGATTTATGTTGGTTTTGCTATTTTGGAATTATCTAAATTGGTTATGTATGACTCATTATAATTTTATTAAAAAAACATATAAAGATGATACTGCAAAGCTGTTATTCACCGACACGGACACGTTGTGTTATCATATTAAAACGCAAGATATTTATGATGATTTGAAACAGCATTCAAAACTTTTTGATATCTCAGACTATCCGAAACATCATTCACTGTACTCAGATGTTAAGAAGAAAGCAATCGGCAAGTTCAAGGATGAACTTAATGGTGATTTAGCCCTTGAGTTTGTCGGGCTGAAATCAAAAATGTACCCCCTGAAATCCTTCAAAGAAGAGAAGAAACGAGCTAAGGTTGTATCGACTCATGTTGTTCGCCAGAAAATTAAGCATGAAGATTATTTGCGGTGCCTTCAACAAGAAAAAACTAGTATTGAAAAGCAGAGAAGAATCGCTCAAGATGCACACCGTCTGTATACATTAACAGAGAACAAAGCATGTTTATCACCATTTGACGACAAAAGATATCTGTTAGAAGATAGTATCACCAGTTTAGCCTATGGGCATTGTGAAATTAGTCAAGATTGTACTGGTTGAAGAAAATTGTTAATATATTGTAAAATTATCAAGAAAAATGTTGTTATGTTAATACATCTTGCCTGTAAATATGCTTTTATCTGTAAATTGTTTTAATTTAATAAAAAAATGTTGATTTTACTTATGTGTAATTATTTAAAACTTCTACACAATATCTTTTCACATAATGTTTTATACGCAGTGCACACATATGCAAACATACTCATACATGTTCGCACTTATATAATACATGCGTTAATACTTTTATTCACTTACAATTGATTTTTAAATACGTTTTAAAACTTTAAGAATTTTTTAAAGCATTTTTAAGATTTTATATATATATATTTTAATTTCTTAAAACATTTTTAAAATTTGTTGAAACTTTTTAAAAATTTATTTAAATATTTTTTAAATGTGTTGACACTTTTTTAAAAATTCATTTAAACTTTTCAAAATACGTTAAAACTTTTTTTAAATTTACTAAACTTTTTTAAAATTGATTAATAGATAGTCATACAAAGATCCATACACATGGGATAGTTAACTAATCACATGTAAACAGAAAATCATATTTAAACACATATATATACACCCTAAACATTTATATGCATTTATACCATAAAGTGGAATTCATGTAAAAAAACCTTTGAAACCCTTCTAACAAATATCAGTGAAAACAAGAAAATGAGATAAAAATGTGTCTTTGATGACGAGACATGAAAAATCGTGAAGTCAACATAATGGGTGTTTGATTATATAAACATCGCTTGTGGGGGTTGAATGCTGTGGATTGATTGCCTATTAGCCTAATGATTGATTGCCCATTGCCCCTCTCCTCTCCTCCTGTGGCCGCAGAACCGGCCTTTATACACTACTATTATGTAAGTTGAAGTGCATTTCACAATAGCAAATGATCAAGACTAATCTTAAAATCTTAACACTAAACAAGCTTGACGAAGCCTTTTCTCTTCTCTACCCAATTTCAGGGGTGTAAACAATAGCAACATATATCTTTTGATATCCAATTACTTTCAGCACACAGGTATAGAAAATTGCTTCCTTTCATTGCTTTTCCTTTTAAGAAGTGTTTTAACTTTATTAGAAAATAATGGTGTAATTTTCTTTTCTGTAGTCGTTTTATGAAGTTAAAACTTTAAGCTAGTAAAATATACCAATTAAAATCGTAGGCGTTAATTATTATTTTAAAGAATTTTTTTGTTATAAGAAAATTCAAGTATATTTCAGAATAGGAAATGAACAAGACTAATCTTGACTTTGTAACACTTAACAAGCTAGACAAAGCCTTTTCTCTTTTCTATCCAATTTCTGCGTTGTATAAAATTGTAAGCAAGATCTATTATATCCATCCACTTTTAGCACACAGATTTAGAAAATTGCTTCCTTTCATTGCTTTTCCTTTTAAGAAGAGTCCTAAGTTTATTAGAAGATAATGATGTAATTTTCTTTTCTTCAGTCATTTTATGAAGTTAAAACCTTAAGCTAATAAAATGTAGTATTTAAAATAGAAATGAACATTCAAATTGTAATCTGTTTAAAGGTGGTGGTTACTCAGGAGCCGAATTCCTCAGTAATGTTTAGTCTATGGGCGTTTGATTCATTATTATATTTAAAATATCTCCTTAGAGAAATAATATTTTAAAGCTTTTTTTCCTAATAATGGATTTTACTTTTTTTACTCAGTTACCAAAATAATTCTAAAATATTCATATAATTTTATATGAAGTGTTAAAATTTAACTTTCAATTCGACAGTTTTATTTAAACAAGAATTTGCATTTTTATGTTTTATAACTCAATGTATATGTATATATATTTTATAAATATTTTATAAATTAAACTTTTATTATACAGCTTTAGTCAGTATTTGATTTAAATAAAGGATTTTGTTTTTTATAAAGAATGTACTATGTTAAAGTCACGAAAAATCTGATAAAAAATAATGTAATACATAAATTATTATTATCGTCATATTTATGCAACATTACGTAACATTACATTTAAAACTCGACAATTAGGGATGTTTTGTGGACGTTAGTCATTCCTTTAAAAAAATCTTTAGTTATTATGTAAGTGGAAGTACTTCATAATAGCAAATAAACAAGACTAATCTTAAAATCTTAACACTAAACAAGCTTGACGAAGCCTTTTTACAATTCTTTCCAATTTCTGCGGTGTAAACAATAACAAGCAAGGTCTATTGATATTATTCCACTTTTAGCACACAGATTTAGAAAATTGCTTCATTTCATTGCTTTTCCTTTTAAGAAGGTTTCTAACTTAATTAGAAGAAAATGATGTCATTTTCTTTTCTGTAGTCGTTTTATGAGGTTAAAACCTTAAGCTAATAAAATGTAGTAATTAAAATAGAAATGAACATTCACAGTGGTCGTCCATTCAATGTTAAATATATAATCCAGTAATTCGGTTCTTGTTAGTTTACAAAATATTTAATTCAAAAATTAATGGCATACTTTGAATGATTCATCTTAATAGCTTTGTTCTTAATCCTTTATTACTTTAGTAAACATATAAATATCTCTTATCGAATTTCGTCGAAAAGGAAACATTTTCATATTTCTTATTAACAAGTAACAGAAAAAGTCAGTTTTAAAATGTAATATTGATTAAAATCATGAATGTTAGAAAATGAACAAGACTAAACTTAAAATCTTAACACTAAACAAGCTACACATAGCCTTTTCTCTTTTCTATCCAATTTTTGCGGTGTAAACAATAGCAAGCAAGATCTATTGATACCCATTCATTTTTAGCACACAGATTAAGAAAATTACTTCCTTTCATTGCTTTTCCTTTTAAGAAGTGTCCTAAGTTTATAAGAAGATAATGATGTAATTTTCTTTTCTGTCGTCGCTTATGAAGCTAAAACCTTAAGCTAATAAAATGTACTAATTAAAACACAAATGTGTATTTATAATGGCAGTCTGTTCATTGTTAGAAATATAGTTCAGTAATTCGATTGCTGTAATATGAAAAATGTCCAGGGATGCCCAATTCAACGTTTATTGGTGTCCTGTGAATGATTCATCTTACTAACTTTTTTCTTAATCATTTATTTCGTTACTAAACTTATGAGTATTTCTTAACAAGTTTCATCAAAAAGAAAACATTTTCATATTTTTTTTTTTTTTTTTTTTTTTTTTTTTTTTTACTAGCAGTTAAAGGTTCTCTGTTAGTTAATTTTTCAAGAAATAATTTTAAAAAGCCTATTAAAAAAAA
Organism: Maratus speculifer; assembly: GCA_964019185.1. NCBI lineage: Eukaryota > Metazoa > Arthropoda > Arachnida > Araneae > Salticidae > Maratus > Maratus speculifer. The sequence goes on from OZ025297.1 coordinate 196,124,739, forward strand.
AAAAAAAAAAAAAAAAAAAAAAAAAAAAGTAGTATAAAATAATTTTTGTTGTATTTTTACCCTCTGGCATTTATATTTGCATGATGTGTGTACACTGTGGGAGACTTATCAGCCACCTTAATACCACGTGCCGCATGTGCATTATAAAAGTAATTGTATTCAATAAAGAGCCTAAAATAAATAGCAGTTAAAGAAACAAAAAACACTATTTTACAAGCCATTCAATGTTTATTTTAAAAAACTACAATTTATTTCACGATTGTAATCTGTTCAAAAAAAAAAATAAAATAAAATAAAATAAAAAAATAAAAAATAAAATAAAAAATAAAAAATAAATAAAAAATAAAAAACATTTAGAATAATAATAATAATATAATTAAAGGGTTATTTTTAGCACGGACAACGATTATTGAAAATTAATTGCTTGAGAAGGAGCTTTTCATAAAAAGTGAGAAGTGAAGTTTAAAACATAAAGTGTCCAGAGGTAATATCTCCAAGTTAAGATTTTACCATTTTTTACGGCTTCGTTTCTGATTTTTTTTTCAAACAAATATAGGATTTGAACTTATCGACTATGTATACAAAAAAGAATATTTTAGCAGATATATATTTCTAAAATAAAATAGCGTGATGATATAGGGTTTCGTTCATATACATAGAGACTTCAAATTGTATGAATTTACAGCTGAATACTTCGTATCAGATAACAAATCATAAAATTTTGAAAAAGGCTATTATTTTAATTAAATTCATTTTTTCAATGTCATCCGTTCATTTTTGCGATTTAAACGTTAAAGGAAAATATCAATTTCATCATTTTATGTGTAGACATTATAGCATTTACGTAAAGTGTCTCACGAGTAAACAAAAGGTTCTTCATTTGAACCTCACTGCTGGAACTTGAAATTTTTTATTTTAAAATAGATTTAGTTAGATTAAAATTCTTGCTTTTTTCTTCTTATTTAAGGGTTTATTTATATCTACGCTAATTGTTTGAAATTTCAGGTTCTCAAAAAAATTGGAATTTTAGATTATATTTAAATAGTTTGATTTGCACATTTTTAGTTTGATTAGAATAAATATTTTCCTTTTATAATTATTTTAAAATTAAATTTATTGGTACTAAAATGATGAATCCATGAAAGAATCCATGCATGAAAGCATCAATGAAAGAATTGAATGATCATAAATTAACAGTTTGGATTTATTAAATAAAGGATAAGTTGTTTTGAAAATAATATTAAATGAAACCCTCTGTGCGATCTGCGATCACACTTACCCAGTTGCTGACTATTATTAACTGGCGTTATTACCAGTCTTTGGGACAACAACGCCATGTAAATGAAACTATAAACTAAGAAGGAATGTAAATTATACAATTGTAAAAATACGAATTCTACAGTCCTAGAAATTTACAAAATTCTCTTACTTATCATTAAATGCGATATCATGATACAGTAATAATCATTCAATATTTTATTCTTCTGACATGAAAGAATTAGCAGCATTCAGGGCATGCAAAATTTCTTTGTATCGTTTCTGTTTTGAACAATGACAAACAGGATGTACTTCATGATTAAATTATTTTATGAAATATATGTAAGTTGTCTTTTTAATTAAGATTAACTCTGTCACCAAAATTAAATGACACTAAAATTTAAATATTATCTAAAAATTCGATTTTTAAACATTTTTGAAATTCTTTAATCAGATATATATTATTTGCTGTATATGATAAGTCGGATGAGGAGATCTTAGAACTTTCTTCTTTCTCATAAATATTAACGTTTCAAAAACATATGTTAATCCTTCAATGTTTATTACCACCAACTATGATGTGCATTTTAAGTTTTTGCTTTATGTTGCTAAAATGAATAAAAAAAAGTTAAACTCAATCAAATTTTTAATATTAAATGACTCTGAAATTTAAAGATTATCTAATAACTCGATTTTTAGACTTTTTTTAAATTCTACTTGCAGGTAGTTGATTTAAAGAACGCTTTAATCACTGTATATGATTAATATGATGCGGAAATCCTAAAACTTTCTTCTTTCTCATAAATATTAATGTTTCAAAAACACATGTTAATTCTTCAATGTTTATTATCACCATCTTTGCTAAACTGAGTAAAAAAAGTTAAACTCAATCAAATTATTAAAAATAAATTACTGTAAAATTTAAAGATTATCTAATAACTCGATTTAAAAATAAAATTTAACCCGTCATGCAAATATTTGATTTAAAAAATCTTTTATTTGCTGTATATGATTATTCTGATGCGGAAATCCTAATTTTTTTCTTTCTCATAAATATTAATGCTTCAAAAACACATGTTAATTCTTCAATACTTATTATCACCATCTTTGATTTGCATTTTAAGTAGATGCTTTATGTTTCTAATCTTAGCAAAAAAAAAAAAAAAAAAGGTTAAACTCGATTATGATATTTAAAATTTCATGATCGAAATCATGAAATCATGATCATATTTTAAAGATCATATTTTAAATTCCAATTTATTAAAAATTAAAATATGTAAAATAAATATGTTTTGTTATTCTGTTGAAATTCCAATGTCTACTAATTTCTGGGTTAGTAAGATGTAAAATTTTCTTTCCTTCACGAGCCTTCGACGCGTAACAGAACAACGAAAAATTACGAAAATTACGCAAAATATTTGTTATAGTCGTTATTATATATTTCTTCTTCCGGTAAAATATTTCTAAATTCACCTGGAGACTGTTTTCATAGTGAAAACACGTACCTTAAATTTGGTTTCGTTCTTTGATTATTTATAAACATTTTTTGAAGGTACAATAATGACAATGAAACTAAAATTCCTGTTACAGTGCCCTGTTCTAGTGAAATATTTCTAAATTTAAAGAAGTCCTACTTGTCTCACTATAAGAAAAAATATGTAAAGGTACTACAATTTTTCTGGGCAACTGGGATTCTTAGAACTTTTTTATGTAACGGCAACATTAGAAATTCATGTAAGAGATGCACATTCATTCTGTAAATCACAAAATCTGTAAGGTTACTAAGAATTTTTTTTACGAAACTGGGATGCCTAGCCCTTTTTATATTACTGAAACCCTGGATACAGATAAAATTTATTAAGATTGCTGTAATTTTCGAAAATTATTTTGTAAAGCTACAGATTTGTGTAACTTTACAAAAACTAATTTTGTAGATTTACATGTTTTTTAGAATTGTGTACATATAAAATTGAGTAAGCCTACACATGTCTGTAAATTTACATCTGTAGAATTATACCTTTATTTATTTTATTTTATTTATATTTATTTATTTATTTTTAATTTTTTATTTATTTATTTGTTGTTGTTATTATTATATTTTATTTTTATACAGCATAGGAAAAAGCATATAGAGTAAATTTGGTTCAATTCTATGAATAACTTCCCACCTTTTTTGATGCACAAAGCGAACCTACTGACGAACAGACAGACATTTTGCATAAACAAGTTTGGGGATCCATTTGCTCTTTACAAGCATATTTACATGCCTTAGCATGTAAGTCTGTTAAAAAACAGAAGTCAAAAAATTTCGATTACAATACTTTCCTTAAAAAGAACATAAGAAGTACATTTTACAGAATAATTTGCACGGAAATAAAATTATAATCGACTTGCCAAGACAAGCTACAATATGTATATATATGTATTTTTTTCTTTTACTCTTATAAGACTTCTCCCATTTAACTGTTCTCTAAACAATTACATGCTAGAAATACAAATTGAAATCCAATCTCTTTTAGCAAGCAGATTAAGAAAATCATATTTTTCGCTTTTCGTCCCTTTCCCATTTAAGATAGTTCCTAATTTTGTTAGGAGTAATGGCGTTCCCTTTCCCGCGTATCATTTATAAACTTCAGAGTTTAAGTTAGTGAAATGTGCTAATTAAAAAAGAAGCATTCGCTTACAGTTTGTGTCCATTAACTCTCAGACATGTAATCAACACATTCTGTCTCTTATCACTTTATACCTGTGTTAGGAAGAAGCTAATGTAGTATTTATTTTCGAAAATCTCACTAAGTAAATGAATATTTTGAAACAAGGGGTAAAAAAAAAAATCTAAGATAAATTCTCTTCCAAAATTATGTTAAAATTTGTTCGTTGTGTATTTGTCAGATTTATTTGATCTCTAATTTTATTATACTATATACATTTTTTTTAATTTCTAAAAGTATATTTTTATGCACTTCTATAATATTTTACAACTTTAGAATTTTTTTTTTTTTTTTAAGTACATAGTAAAAATTATGTACAAGAAATTTGGTTCGATTCCATTAATAAGTCGACGGATTTTTTGCTGTGCAAAGTGAACATTAGAACGGACAGTCAGACATTTTGCATAAACATGTTTTGGGAATCCATTTCCTTTAAAATATATCATGCACAACCGTTGAAAAGCGGAAGTGAAAAAAAAATTCACTTACATCACTTTCTTTAAAAAGAAGAACATAAAAAGTAATCTTACGAGACAAAATGCACATATACACAGGAAAAAAGTATAATCGATTTACTTAAGCAAGTTACAATATATGTATATATAAATATATATATATGTATTTCTTTACTTACCAGACTTCTACTATTTAAATGTTCTCTAAACAATTGCATGCGAAACATAAATTGAAATCCAATCTCTTTTATCACGCAGATTAAGAAGATTTTTTTCTTCGTTTTATTTGCTTTGCCTTTTAAGATAGTTCGTAATTTAGTGAGGAGTAATGGCTGTTCCCTTTCCTGCGAACGATTTACAATACTGACCATTAAAATTGCTACACCATGAAGGCGACATGCTACAGACGTGAAATTTAAACGACAGAAAGAAGATGCTGTGATATGCAAATGATTAGGTTTTCAGCGCATTCTGAAAAAGCAGGTGCCGGTAGCGACATCTACATTGTGTTTAAATGAGGAAATTGTTCAGCCGGTTTCTCATACAGAAATTGCATTTTAGCATTGTTGCCTGGTGAAAAATTGTTGTGCTGCCTCCTGTAAGAAGGAGAAATGCGTACCAGTATGTTTCTGACCTTAATAAAGGTCAAATCGAAGCCTACCGGTATTGCGGTTTATCGTATCGCAATATTGCTGCTCGCGTTGGTCGAGATCCAATCACTGTTCGCAGAATATGGAATCGATTAATTCAGGACGGTAATACGGAACGCCACGCAAGTATGGGATCTTAACGCCCCTCTATCACTAGCAGCCGAGAAGACAAGCATGTTATCCGTATGGCCGTAATGGACCGTGCAGTTACGTCACGAGTCCTGAGTCAAGAAATGGGATCATTTGCAAGAAAAAAGCATCTGCACGAACAGTTCGACAACGTTTGTAGTAGCATGGGCTCTCAGCTCGGAGACCATGGCTGTGACTTTCCTTGACACTGCGTCATAGACAGGAGAGACTTCAATGGTGTGATCAAGGACGAACCTGGGTGCACGAATGGCGAGAAGTCATTTTTTCAGATGAATCCAGGTTCTATTTACAACATCATGATGGTCGCAATCGTGGTTGGCGGCATCGTGGCGAACGAATATTTGCAGCGTGCATTCGTCATCTTCATACTGGCCCATCACCAGACGTGATAGTAATGGGGTGCCATTGGATACAAGTGTCGGTCATCTCTTGTTCGCATTGACGGCAATTTGAACAGTGCACGTTACGTTTCTGATCTTTTACGACCCGTGGCTCTACCCTTTATTCGAAACCTGCGAATCCCTACGTTTCAGCAGGATAATGCCCGACCGCATGTTTTCGGGACTGTACGGACCTTCCTTGATACAGAGAATGTCCGGCTATTGCCCTGGCCACCACGTTTTCCAGATCTTTCACCAAAAATAAACGTCTGGTCAATGGTCGCGAAGCGACAGGCTCATTACCATACGCCAGTCACTACTGTTCATGAACAGTGGCATCGTGTTGAAGCTGCATGAGCATCTATACCTGTACATGGCATCCAATCTTTGTTTGACTCAATGTCCAGGCGTACAAGTACTTTTATTATTGCCCGAGGTGGTTGTTCTGAATACTGATTTCTCAAGATCTATTCACTGAAATTTCTTCAAAATATAATCACTTGTTGTTTCTATCATAATATATTTGTCTAATAAATATCATTTTGTTATCTGCATTTCTTCCTGGTGTACGAATTTTAGTGGCCAGTAGTGTAATAACTTCAGAGTTTAAGTTATCGAAATGTACTAATTAAAAAACATGCATTCGCTTACAGTGCGTGTCCATAAACACTCAGATATGTAATCAACTTTTTTTGTCTCTTTTCACTTTATACCTGTGTTCGGATGAAGCTAATGTAGTATTTATTATTGAAAAGCTCTCTAAGTAAAAAAGTATTTTTAAACAAAGGGAAAAATTCTTAGAAGTAGTTTCATAATATTACGTTTAAAATAAATCGATCAAATGTAATTGATCTCTAATTTTATTACACAATAAGGTATTTTTTAATTTATTTATAAAATTATATATTTTAAATGTTAAAGTAAAATCATTCCTACATTTATAAATTTCTCTAAGAGTATTCATCAGTCATATCTTAAATTCTCCTCATTAATGTTAATCCAATACTCGTCGGGGATTGCATGCATATATTGGTAATACTTGAATATTCCGTCGATCAAGAAAAAAAAAACACCTCTAAACTATAAGATTAAATACTTAGCATGTATAATACTTAATGACACATTCACTGGACATTAATCTCGATAACTTGTTTATTACATTATTCAGTGATTTATATTTCGACTTTTTATCTGTATTTTTATTAATATTTTACTAATATTTTACTAATATATTTATTCATTCGTGATTAAAAATAAAAATTATGTCAATTTGTATAACTTGGTGAATAGTTTGGCGATTTGTATAATTTGGCGGGATCAGTAGACGGGGTTATCAATTAATACTCATAATTTATATAATTGAATGTGTTAGTCCTAAAATATAATTCTATCTCGAGCTTCTAAATATTTCAGAAAATTGATATAAATGATAAGTCATATAAATTCATAAGCGGACATACGGACGGACTGACAGATGGACTTTTCTATAAGCATGTTTTAGGGATCCGTTTCTTTAAATCATGTAAATCCGTTGAATACTAGAAGTAAAAAGAAATTAATGATTACAGTACTTTCTTTAAAACTCAGAAAATAATAAGCACATCTAACACAACAAAATGCATGGAAACAAAATTATAATTAGCATTGCAAAGGTTAGAAAAAACCCGGTTTAAACCCGGGAATAAACCGGGTTTTTAGAAATAAACCTGGAAAAAACCCGGAATTTTTTGGAATAATTCGGTTTTTTGGGAATAAACCTGGGAATAAACCTGGTCTATTGGAAATAAACCCGGGAATAAACCGACTTTTTGCAACTCTAATTATAATTAGACTTCACTAAACATGCTATATTATATATATATATACATATATATATATTACTTATCAGACTTTTCTTATTTAAGTGTTCTCTAAACAATTGCATGCTAAAAATATAAATCGAAATCCAATCTCTTTTAGCACGCAGATTAAGAAGAGGTTTTTTTTCTTCCTTTTCGTCGCTTTCCCATTTAAGATTGCTCCTAATTTCGTTAGGAGTAATGGTGTTCCCTTTCCCGTGAACCATTTATGAACTTCAGAGCTTAAGGTAATGAAATGTACTAATTAAAAAAGAAGCATTTGCTTACAGTGCGTGTCCATTAACTCTCAGACAAGTAATCAAATTATTCTGTCTCTTTTCACTTTATAGCTGTATTCAGATGAAGCTAAAGTATTATTTATTACTGAAAATCTCGCTTAACGCATAAATATTTTTAACTAAGAAAAAAATACTTCTTACCGAAATTGTTTTGCCATACTGAGTTAAAAAGTTGTTATTTGTGTTTCTATTCAAATGTATGTCTCTAATTTTACTATACAATAAAGTATTCTTTTATATATAATATTTTTAAAATGTTAAAAGAAAATCATTCTTACTTTAATAAACTCCAGTTAGGGTGTTCGTCAGGTATATACTGATAGTAATGTGTAGGTACCTTATTATTATTTTTTTAAGTAACATTTATTTAATGTTCATATTATCGAATTTCACTTTAGATTAGAGTATATTTAACAATGAATAAGTGCAACTTTTTCTTCTCTCAGGAAATTTTTTCTTTGATTCTGCACTATAAACAATTCTGTTCAAAAAATTTATTTACTTCTCTGAAATTTTAGGATCACGTATTAATAAATTTTTATCTTTTCATCACCGTACCTTTAAAAAGATATTTTGTTACAAAATAACGATGTAATATTCCTTTCGGGTGTTATTTTTAATTTTAGCCTTGTCTAATAAAATTTAGAAGTTAAAGAGAAAGGAAAGAAGAAGCTTTAAAAAAAAGAAGCTTTACAATTTAAAAATATTTTAATTTAAAATGTATCACATGATAAAATAAATTTTTAACCAAAAATAATAATTTTGAATTGTAATTTAAAAGAAGAAAATAATATAACTTAATTTTTAATATATTTTTTAAATCAATAAACCTGTTACTAAAACGGACCATATCTAATAAAACTTGAAATAATTTACTGCATTAAGGCTGTCAACCAACTCGACTCTTAGTTTGTTTCTGAATATTTACAAGCTAATTAATTTTCTACAGCAAGGATTAATTAATATATAAATATAAATCATTTTAAAAGGCAAATAATAATCAATGTGTTGATTTGTAGCTAAAAAATATTTCATTTTAAAATTTTAAAAATGATAAATAAAATTTATTAACAAAATTATAGTTTGAAATTATAATTTACAAGAAGAAACGTATGTTATTTTTGGTTTAGCCTTTTTTGCCAACTCTCTGAAGCCAAAATAGCTAGTAAAACTAATAAAACTAAAAATGAAATAACTCCCTTTGTACTATCTACAAAATCAACTTTTAATGTATTTGTAAATATTTACATGTTAATTTAATTTCTAAATCAATAATTATTTAATGTAGATGTAGATGTCACTTTAACATAAGAACAATAATAAAGTTGTTATAAAACAACTTTAATGTAATCCTTTTATCATTTCTATCAAATATCTCTTATTTTTCTATGATTTTCTCTTATTTTAGAACATATATTAAGAATAATATTTTTTTCATCACTCTTCTTTTTGAGAAGGATCCTAATTCTATAAAGACGTTATGACGTAATCTTTCACATTCTTTTATGGAGTTCAGATCTTAGGCTAATTAAGTATTCTAATTAAAAAAAAAGCTTACATTTATACTGATTGTCAGTTTATTCCCCGACATGTAATAAAGTCTTTCTGTTGTTTTCTTTTTTTTACCCATGTTAAGAGTGAAATAATCATAGATTTATTACAGAACATGTTGCTAAAAATGAAAACAGTGATTGAATAAAGAAATAACTATATCTCTGTAAGAAAATTGTTGTTTAAAAAAACACATATATATATAATTTCATATATAAAAAAATATATATAAATGTATATATATAAATACATATAAAAATACATACATATATATATATATATATATATATATATATATTCATATGTAAATAAATTATATTAAAAAAAGATAAAATGTAAATGTAAATAACTTTTATTATTTTAAAATCGCATTAAATTTACATCCTAATTAATTATACAGGATGTCCACTCTCAATGGCTAATTCCTTAATCTTTAGTCAAAGATATATAATTCCAATTAAAAAATGCTTTAAATGAAGCAAAAAGTCTTTTAAAAACGATTTGTGTCAAAAAACATTTCTTAAAAAATTACGAAATTTAAATTATTATTCGGTCCCCGATCCTATAAATTACATTTCGTAATATGTTCCTATTATACTGACAAGTAAGACAAAGTACCATTCATATAATACTAAAACTAACAGAGTTGACATTACTCGTCTTTTACAGACTAGTATAATCTAATAACATTTTAAAATCTATATCATTTTGTAAAGAATTGAGGCTGTTAATTTCCATCAGTTTATTATTATTTTTTTTAATTCTTTTATGTTTATTACAAAATTGTACATTTTGCATTAATATTTTAGAATGATTAAATATTTCAAATTTATATTGCAATTTTAATTTTACTTTCATTTTTTTTTTAAATATTTCTGATGAAATTACATTACTATTAAATTTGGGAATGACTCTTCATTTGCAGCAAAAAATATGCTTCAAATTTAAACAGCTAATACGACGCAATTTAAATCGTAAAATAACAAACCATTTTTTTTACCTTTATTTGCTAGTAATTTACGAAATACAGGTAATAAGAACGGGGAGCTGTATGAAAATTAAAGTTTCTTAATTTTTCAAGAAATGCTTTCATTGATCTAAATCACTTTTAAACTATTTTTTCATCTCGTTTAAAGAATTTTTGTAATTGGAACAATATGTCTAGGAGTAATGGTTTAGAGTTAGCCTCCCTTGAGAGTGGACACTCTATATATTACAAACTATCTCTATATATCACAACACTCTATATATATACATTATTATATTGCAATTACTGTACTACTAATTTACTATCATTAATGTTACAAATATTTCTTGATGTTTAGGTTTAAGAACATGTCACTTTACAAGGCGAAAAATAATAAGTTTGTTACAAACAACTTTAATGTAATTCTTTTATCATTATTATGAAATTTCGCTAATTTTACTATGATCAAGTAATAGCAAGAAAGTTCCATTAAAATCTATTCACTTTTAGAATGCAGATTAAGAATCTTGTTTCTTTCTATCACTTTTCCATCTAAGAAATATCTAAATTCTGTAAAAAAATAATGATGATTTTTTTTCTTTTCGTAGCCCTTTTATTAAGTTCAGACATAGGCAAATTAAATGTGCTATTTAAAACAGAAATCTAATCAAGTCATTCCAAGTCTTTCTATTTTTTACCCAGGTTAAGAGTAAACAACGGTTTATTATAGAACACCACTGCTAAAGATTTAAGTACTGTTTAGTATTTAAAATAATAATTATAGCTAATAATAATATCCCTCTTAGCAAAATTTTGTTTTAAAAAATGATGTTCAAAAATTTTATATGCAAGGTAGTTATGTTACAAATAGGAAAAAAAGAAAAATAAAATAATTTTTATTACTTTTAAATTTGTAAAATTTACACATATTTTACACATTAATTAGTTAATTAATGCAAATATCATTTAACATATAACTTTAAGTAATTATCACTTTTCAAAGTGAAAAAAAAAGACGTTTTTTGCAACAATCTTAATACAATCATTTTATAATTATTATGAAATTTCTCTTTTTTTACTACTTTTTTACAATTCGAAGGAACTTCCATTAAAATCTATTAACTTTTAGAACGCAGATTAGGAATCTTGTTTCGTTCGAAATATTTTCCTTCTAAAGGGACTCTAACTCAGTAAAGAAGTAATGATGTAATTTTCTTTTCCGTAACTCTTTTATTAAGTTCAGACAAAATGCTAATTAAAACAGAAGTTTCCATTTATATTGATTGTCAATTTATTCCCCGACATCTAACCATGTCATTATGACGCTTTTTTTTACTCATGTTAAGAGTGAACTTATCCAGGGATTATTATTGCTAAAAACTGATATACTCATTGAGTATTTAAAACAATAATAATAGCTAATAATGATATCTCCCATAGCAAAATTTTGTTTTAAAAAGTAAATTTCAGAAATTTATATATAATGTTGCTACATTAAAAATGGGTAATACTGAAAATTAATTTTTTTAGTATTATTTCAAAAATGTATAAAATTTACAGAAATGTTTACACGTTAATCACATATCTAATATAAATTTCAATTAATATATAAGTTTAAGTACATATAACTTTACAAGGCGAAAAAAATTTTGTTGAAACAGCTTTAATGCAATCCTTTTATAATTATTCTCAAATTTATCTTATTTTACTATGATAAAACAATTACAAAAAAGTTCATTAAAGTTTATTCACTTTTAGAACGCCGATTAAGAATCTTGTTTCTTTCGATCACTTTTCCTTTTTAAAAAGGATTCTAATTCTGTAAAGAAATAATGTAATTTTCCTTTACATAACACTTTTATTAACTTCAGATCCTAGGCTAATTAAATGTGCTAATTAAAAAAAGAAGTGAGTATTTACATTGATTAGCAATTTATTCCTAGACATCTAATCAAGTCATTCTGTAGCTTTCTAGTTTTTATACATGTTAAGAATGAACTAATCAAGGTTTTTTTTTATAGCACACATTGCTAGAAATTAAAGTATTTAAATTGAGTTTACTAAATAATAATGATCACTAATAATGATATCTCCCGTAGCAAAATTTTGTTTTAAATAACAATGTTCAGAAGTTTTATATGTAAGGTAGCTGTATGAAAAATGGATAAAATTAAAATGTAAATTATTTCTAATAATTTTAAAATGTATAAAATGTAGAGAAATTTTACACGTTTAATTATCTAATGGAAATATTATTTAATATATGTGTTTAAGTTGAGTCCACTTTACAAGGTATAATATAATAAATTTGTTGCAGCAGCTGCAATGCAATCGTTTTAACATTATTATAAATTTTCTATTATTTACTATGATCAAACAATTACAAGGAATTTCCATTAAAATCTCTTCACTTTTAGAACGCAAATTAAAATTCTTGTTTTTTTCGATCATTTTTTTTTTCAAGAAATATCCTAATTTAGTAAAATTTAATCATTTGATTTTCCCTTTTTTCTTTTCGTAAACCTTTTATTTAGTTCAAATTTTATGCTAATTAAATGTTTTAGTTAAAAAAAAAAAAAAAAAAAAAAAAAAAAAAAAAAAAAAAAAAAACGTGCGTTTACATTGATTGGCAATTTTTCACAAACGTCTAATAAAGTCAATATGTCGCTTTCTATTTTTTACCTTGTTAAGAATGAACTAATCAAGAGTTTATAATAGAACACATTGCTAAAAATTTTAATATTGTGTAAATATTTTAAATAATAATAATAGCTAATGATGATGTCTCCAGCAGCAAAATTGTGTTTTAAAAAAATATTGTTCAAAAACATAAGTTATATAAAATATAGATAAATTTGAAAAAAAAATTATTTTTATTATCTAAAAAATGAGTAAAGTTTACAGCCATTTTACATTTAAATTAATTATCTAATGTGAATATTATTTAACATATCAGTTTAAGTAGATATCAATTTACAAGACGAAAAAATAATAAATTTGTTCACACAACTGTAAAACAATCCTTTGATCATTATTCTCAAATTTCTCTTATTTTGCTAAGATCAAACAATTACAAAGAAACTATATTAAAACCTATTCACTTTTTGAACGCAGCTTAACATTATTGTTTTTTTCCGATCACTTTTCCTTTCAAGAAGCATCCGAATTCAGTAAAGAAGTAATCATTTAATTTTCCATTTTTCCTTTCTTTATCCCTTTTATTTTGTTCAGATCTTATGCTTACTAAATGTGTTAGTTAAAAAAGAAGCGCGCATTTACATTGATTGGCAATTTATTCCCAGATAATCAAGTCACTCTGTCGCTTTCTATTTTTTACCCATGTTAAGAATGAACTGATGTAAAGTTTATTATGGAACACATTGATAGATATTTAAATACAGTTTGAGTATTAAAAATAATAAAGATAACTAATAATGATATCGCATGTAGCAAAATTTCTTTGTAAAAAATAATGCCCACAAACATTATATATAAGGTATTTATGTATGAAAAATAGATAAAATAGAAAGATAATTTATTTTTTTATCATAAAAATGTGTTAAATTTTTAGATATTTTATACGTTCATTAATTATTTAATGCAAATATCATTTTATATATATGTTTCGATATATATCCACTTACAAGGCGAAAAATAATAAATTTGTTGCACAGCTGCAATGCAATTAAATTATCATTGTTATATATTTTTTTCTTAGTTTACTGTGATCAAATAATTATAAAGAAGTTCCATTAAAATCTATTCACTTTTAGTACGCATATTAAGAATCTTGTTTCATTTGATCACTTTTTCTTTTAAAAAGGATCCTAATTCAGTAAAGAAGTAATGATCTAATTTTCCTTTTCCGTAACCCTTTTGCTAAATTCAGGCCTTACGTTAATTAAAAACGAAGCGTGCATTTACATTCATTGGCAATTTAATCCCAAATATGTAATCAAGTCATTCTGTCGTTTTCTATTTTTTACCCATGTTAAGAAGGAACTAATTAATGGTTTATTATAGAACACATTACCTAAACATTTAAATACAGTTTGAGTATTTAAAATAATAATGATAGCTAATAATTATATCTCCCGTAGCAAAATTTTGTTATAAAAAGTAATGATCCGAAACATTATATGTAATGTATTTACATTAAAAATAGATAAACTAAAAATATGTATATTTTTTAAGTGTGTAAAATTTTTAGACATTTTACACGTAATTACTATTAGTTCACAATTATTCAACGTAATTTACAATAAATTAATTATCTATTGCAAACATATTTTAATATATAACTTTAAGTAGATATCTCTTTACAAGGCGAAATATAAATTTGTCGCACACAGCTTAAATACAATCCTTATCATTATTCTGAAATTTCTCTTATTTTACTTTAATCAAACAATTACAAGGAAATTCCATTCAAATCTATTCACTTTTAGAACGCAGATTAAGATTCTTGTTTCTTTCGATCACTTTTCCTTTTAAGAAGGATCTTGATTTTGTAAATAAGTGATGATGTAATTTTCCTTCCAGTAACCCTTTTATAAAGTTCAGTTCAGACCTTAGGCTAATTAAATGAGCAAATTAAAAATGAAGCGTGCATTTACATTGATTTGCAATTTGGTCCCAGACTTCTAATAAAGTCATTATGTCGCTTTCTAATTATTACCCACGTTAAGAATGAACTAATGAATTATTTATTACAGAACACATTGCTAAAAATTTAAATACCGTTTCAGTATTGAGAATAATAATGATAATTAATAATGATGTCTCCCGTAGTAATATTTTGCTTTAAAAAATGTTCACAAATTTTATAAGCAAGGTATAAAAAATAAAATAGAAGAGAAAATTATTATTTTTTAAAGGCATAAATTTGTAAAGAAAAAAAATTAACTTTAATTGTCTAATGCAAATATTATTTAATATACAAGTTTTAGTGGATATCACTTTACAAGGTGAAAAATAATAAATTTGTTACGCGCATTTTTAATGCAATCCTTTTATCTTTATTCTTAAATTTCTCTTATTTTACTATGATAAAACAATTACAAAGAATATCCATTGAAATTTATTCACTTTTAAAACGCAGGTTTCCCAACTAGTGGTCGAGAGTTTGTGCCCTTGACGTTCGGTGCTGGTATCGAGCCAAATCGCAAACGTCGGCCTCATCTTTCGGAGTTTTCTGTGGTTTTGTTGGACTCTTGGATTTCCTTTCGTAAATACGGGTTAGGTTTTCTTAGAACCACACGGAGAACATTCCGTTCCTTAAGGTTTATATCCCTCGTGTTGACAATTGGCCGTCATAAACACAAACAAACAAACATTGAAACGCAGATTAAAATTCTTGTTTCGTTTTATCAGTTTTCCTTTTAAGAATGTTTCTAAATCCGTAAAGAAGGAATCATGGAATTTTTCTTTCCCTAATCCTTTCATAAAGATCAGACTTAGCTAATTAAATGCACTAAATAAATAAGTCGTAAAGTACACGGTAAATGTAGCAACTGAGGTGCGTTCTTTATACATGGAAGTTTTTAAGATCTTCATATCTTGGTGTAATACTATACGGTAGATCGTATACAGTAAAGTACTGAAATCTTTTGTATGTTTCTGTAAATACTATCTGTTTTCTATTGTACAAGAAGTAACATTTAGTAAACCTCATCAACCTAAATCAATTTCGCAAAATCTGAAGCAGTTTAATATACCGTATTTAAACTTTTTTTTACAGAAAAATTGGGCAAAACTCCTAGCTGCGCGTTAAACACGGAATGACATTTTGCTGTTGGTTGTAATCAAAAGATATACATATGAATAAAAAATATATTCAAAGAAGACACTAAAACTCAGAAAATCTTATTTAATTGGAGTATTGCTGCAGCTTTATTTCACTCTTTGCACTTTTTTATACAGTGGAACTAGTAACATTATTTAAACACTAATTAGCAATTCTCATTGCCGCCACTCACTCTTCCCCTCCTTAACCCCGTCATTCACTCCCTACCAGAAGTCTAAAAATGTATTTTCGCCTTATTTTCTCGCCTGATGTAATGTTTGTTTCGACTTTCTTTACTGAAATTCATGCTGTAATTCATTCACTTGCATATCAAATTTCCAGTGAGCGTTATATACGAGATTTAAAAAAAAACGCCATTTTTTCTTGAAAAGTATGGGGTGCACGTATATACCCGTGCGCGGTATACACGTGTAAATACGGTAATTAAAATGCGCTTATAACAATGTTTTCCGTTATACCATATTGTAATTGAAGACTTTAGTATGATAGTAAATGAATGACAAATGTTCTTTTTTCTGCATTATTCATGCATTTCCTGATTATCCATTGCTGTATTATTCATGATTATTGTAACAGCTTATCTCATTAGATAATGCACGAATTTTCATCAAACTTCAGATTTAATTAGTATGTGATATAGATTAGTGTTGTTTAGCTTTTCGTGTAAATCTCCTTACAAGTGGCGCTACTACGCTGCATTTCTCACGATATTGCAATAACTGTATCTGAAGAACTAATGCATGGATTTTCATCATGTTTCAGATTTAGTTAGTATCTGATAAAAATTGATCCTGATTTGTGTTTGGTTAACATCATCCAACACATGGCGCGGTTATGCAGACTTTTTAAAATAATTTGCAATAATTCTATCTCAGGAACTAATGGACGGTCTTTTATGAAACATCAAATTCACTTAGAAGTTGGTTCGTACCCAATCACACAAGTCACCCTCGCCGTTCGGATATTTCCATAATTTTCTTTGAACATTGATTAACCTTGCTTAAATATGGGTTAGGTTCCCTTGAAAAGACCCCCACAGAGGGTACACTCCCTGGGTCAATATACATCTTGCAAATAATCGGCCTTCGTAAATAATACCACTAAAACCAGTTACAAGTTGACATAAGTTTTAGTTTACTGGATTTTGATGTAAACAAACTAAGTAATGTCACTATTTTTCAGGAATTATTAACATTTATACGATAGAAAAAAGTTGTGGGAAAGCCACGTCTGACCAGTTTATTCCCGGTAAGAGTAAACTAATCAAGGATTTATTACAGAACATGTTGCTAAAATTTTTAATATTATTTGAGTTGAGAATTAATGACGCCTCCTGTAGCAAATAGTTATTTTAAAAGACAATTTTCAAAAATTTTATATATGTTTTAATTATATTAAAAATGGATAAAATAGAAAAATAAATTACTTTTATTATTCTAAAAATGCATAAGATTTATATGTAATTAATTATTTAAAGAAAATATTATTTAATATATAAGTTTAAGTAGATATATAACAACATTAAGTAGATATATTAAGTAGAAAAAAAATATATTTTTTTAAAAACAACTTTAATGAAATCATTTTATCATTATTACTAATTTTTTCTTATTTTACTATGATCAAACAATTACAGGGAAGTTCAATTAAAATATATTCATTTTTAGAGCGCAGATTAAGATTCTTGTTTCTTTTGATCACTTTTCCATTTAGGAAGGATCCTAATACGGTACAGATATAATTATATATTTTTCATTTCCGTAACCCTTTTGTGAATTTATATCTTAGGCTAATTAAAAAAAGATAATTGTGCAAATTAAAAAAAGAAGCATGCACGTGCAATTATTGTAATTTATTCTCAAATATGAAATCAAATCATTCTATCTCTTTCCGCTTTTTACCCATATTAAGAGAGTCTCACGAGTTGCCGAGGTATTCTGGTGTCGAATCTGGTAGACGGGAAGTGCTGGATTCGAAACCAGTTGCACTCTACCAGTGACCGAGAGGGTCTGCATCCGAAATTGCTAGAAGGTAAGTGCTGATTTGGGAACCAATTGCGGCCATCGACCTAACCTTTCGGAGTTTTCCTTGGTTTTCTTCGAAACGTGGATTTCTTTAAGTAAATTCGGGCTAAATTCCCTTACAAATTCAACCACGGAGGGCATTCCCCCCATACAAAACCTATACCCCAAGCATAAACAATTGACCGTCCTAAGCACAAACAATCGAGACTATAATCGCAACCATTAGCATAATCGTCCGAAATTGTCTATGGTTTTCTTTAAACCTTGGATTTCCTTGCGTAAATACTAATTCGAATATTTTAGAATGACCTCCAAGGCTGGCAAATCTCCTTTTTTGGCCTATACGCCTTGTGTTGGTAACTGGTCGTCATAATTTCATCCAACCCATGTTAAGAGTGAATTAATCAAGAGTTGATTACTAGATCATGATGCTAAAAATTTAAATATTGTTTGAGTAAAGAAATAATGATATATTCAGTAAAAAAAATGATTGTTAAAATTAATAAATAAAAGTTTTTAAATGTAATGTAGTTATTTTAAGACAAAATAATTGACAAAAACGGTATAGAGTTATATAATGAAAAGAAATGAAAATAAATTTCTGTGATTATCAGTAAAATGAAATATTGTTATCAAAACATTTAATGTGAATTCAGCTGATCTTCAGAACATTCCTGTGTCAGTATTATATTGTGATTTTTTTTTTTTTTTTTTTTTTTTTTTTGAGTAACTTAGGTTTTTTGTTTGGATAATTTCAGGGAAGTTTGAGATTGTGTTCGCAATTTTGTTTGAATTTTAAAAGAAAGAACGCATTTATACACTATTAGAATTTTCTGTAAGAATCTAGAAAAGAAATTCGTGGTAACCTTTGTGGTATGTTTACACTAGTTTTCGGTCAATTACCTTTTATTGAATTTATCGGTCATCCTTTTACAGATATTTACCTCATCGTATATTTAATTCCCTGTGTGGATTTTCATGTATTTATTTATAAATATCTTTTATCTTTGTTAAAACTTGCAACTTCAAAATACACGCTTTTAAAACTCTTTTGCAATTTTATTAGACATATTAAAGAAACAATATAATGTTTTTTTGTTACTTAGAATGATTCAGAAAGGTAAAAATCATGTCCTCGGAGTTAGTGGGGATTTTCGTTGAAAATCATAAGTCATCAATATATTTTTCCCAGTAAATCATAAAACATATACTTTGTACTCAAAAACAGCAGCTTCCCCCACAAAAAAATATGTAGAAAACCTATAGGTATTTGGCCTAAAAATCTGTGGGAAATCCGTAGATATTTGGCCCATTCTGCAGATATTTTTTAGGTAAAGTTAAATCTGCAAACTTTCTTTAACTTTCAGTAGAATTTCTGAAGAAAATGGCAATTTCTTCAGATAATCTTAAGATTACCTGAATTATTCAAATTTACTCGAAAAAATTAAATTATTTGACATCCCTGAAGATTAGGTGATTCATTGAATTTGAAAATTAAATAAAATCATTATCATTAAAGATAAATTAAGAGTATTGTTTATTTTTAACGATATTAATTTACAGAGTCTATTTAAAATTTACCGTATAGTTTCTCGTTTTTTCTAATCTATGTAATTTCATGTAAGGTTATTGATAATGGATTATCCATACATACTCTCTAATTTCATAGAAAAAAATGAACTGGGTAAAAATTTTGTTGCCGAAAAAACCTTATGATTTGATGAAAATACGGTTGAGAATAAAGAAAATTTAATTAGATTAGTGAGTTTTCTTCGACTTGAAGGTAAAAAGTTTGGGTCCAAAAAAGATGTGTTGTTAATACTGTCGTTATCAACAAATAGGTAATAATAATATTTTAAAGAGTAAACTAATTAATTAATTAATTAATTTTACAATTAATTCTACAAAATTTTCCATCATAAAATATCAATTTGCACTTGACTGGTTTTTTGTTTTCTAGCAAAAACTAGACCTTTTTGCAATCTTTTAAATACCTTAACTCAGATATAATGTTGTTTTGCGAATCCCTGTTTGCCTTCTATATTTTTAAAGAATCTTTTTAGAATGCCTGCAGCTTGACCGGTGAGATTTTAAGCGGTTTACGTGCAAATTTTTTTTCTTTTTTTTATGTTTTTAAACATTCTGTCACTTTCCTTTAAAAATGTGCTCTAAAAACATTCTTTCTAGTTCAAAGTTATTAAAAGTTGATGATATTTAAAACTTTATCTACTTTTCTCCTTCTTTTTGTCTTTGATTCTTATTTGTATTTAATTTATTTTTTCATTCTAGAAATCTCTCTTACAATATGAACACATTGTAAAAAATTTTGCATCATAAAATATTAATTTCCACTTACCTGGTTCTTTTTTTTCAAGAGAAAACCTTAGACCTCTTTGCAATCTTTTGAGTAGATATATTAGGGATTGAATAATGAATATTAAGACCTCTAACCTTTACTGAATACTCATAAAAGTTTAGAAAAACCTTTTCTCAAGTATTCCAAAGCAATTATTATTCTTCTTTGAAGCTCACTAGCGCTCTTTCATTTCCGAAATACAAAAGGAAAAATAAATTTTATTTAATGAAACTAAACGTTTTTTTAAGATGAATTTATGAAAGGTCGCTTTAAATATCCCGATAATAAAATCTAGTGAGAAAAAAGTGGCTCTTTAAAACGTTCTTTATATTTGTTTTCAGATTTTTGTTCACTCAAGTGATTTTATGATGTAAATGCAAGTCGATAGTTTCTTTTAAATACTTTATAAATGATGTATTTTTGTTTAGTAATAGTAAATGAAAATAAAATATTGGATGAAATGACATGAAACCTAGGTATTGCTTTCAAAATAAACAGAGAAATAAAATTACATTATGTACTAAAGTAGTAAATCCTTTAAATTCAACGATCACTGCTTAAATGCAATTCAGAACATCATTAACATTTTTATTACTACATACTAGCGACAAACTGAAAATAAAAATAAAAGAAAAAATTGTAAATTATTATTATTATTATTATTATTATTATTATTATTATTATTATTATTATTTTTTTTTTTTTTTTTTGCTTATGTAATTTATAACTAAATTAAGTTAAGCAATTATATATACTTTTAAATTTCCTGCTCAAAACAACCATAAATTTATTGATTGTTAATTATAGAACATTCTCAAGAATTGAATCAAGAATAAAAAGTCAAAATTGAACCAAAATGGCAACTTAGGTTTTAAACCAACCTAACAAAAGGCAACCTAATTTATAACATGTTATATATTACTTGGGAACCCTTCCTCGATTAGATTTTTCAGCCTGTAAAAACATGACAATAAATCCTGTTTTATCCGATTACATATAATTGAATAACGTCATCGCAAATGAACGGCGAATCTCTACTATAATCAGATTACCACGTTTTCAAATGCGGCACTTTTGGTGTACCATGGCATCATCCAACAATGTCATGACAGCTGATGAATGTTTTGAGGATAAATATGTAATATGAATAAACATGGAAAAGAATTGGAAAAAATCGTATAAAATGGTTAGGTTAAAAATGTCGCTTCCTCTGAGACTTTTATATTATGGCCAATATCCATATTTTGGGCTGGAGCTTAAAAAATTCCATCTTCTTGCAAATAACACTTATAGCTAGGGTGTTGAAATGGGCTGTGTTTTGAATTTTTACGTTTTTATTTTATCTTTTGAACTAGTTTTAAGTAGTTTCAGAAAAAAAAATAGATTAAGCATGAATTCTTTTTTGTATTTTAATCGACTCTGATACATATTTTCAAGTTATTGTTAAAATGAATTTTTTTAATGTTGTTAATATGTATATAAGAATTTTCCAAAGTGTATTTATCAAATTCCTATAAAATAAATGTGAAATATTTTATGCATGCATTTACTTGTGTTTATGCCACATTAAATGGTGTGATACATAATCACGTTTGCTTGCTGCGTAAATACTGTCAAGCATTAAAATTCAGATATCCTTTTAGAAACACCGCGTACAATGCTTTCATTAGAAGATAGCTTGTTGAGTTAAAATAACCGGTATATGTAAGAAACATTATTTTTTATACTGTAAGTGCTCTCAAAGAAAAAATATATATAAATATTGTTTAATAGTTTTAGTGCATTTAAATTAAATAAAAATATGATTTTTTATATTCATTCATAAAACATTTTAGTTAATTTTGATATTTTAATGAAATTTAGAAGTATAATTTTGAATCTAAATTTGTGGTTAAGAAAATGTCACTAATTGGTCCAAGGAATAATTATATTTAAAGTCTGTTTAGGCAAAGATATATATATATATATATATATATGTGTGTGTGTGTGTGTATATATATATATATATATATACATATATTTAGCGTATAATTTTATGAAACTGGTAGACATGAATTATAATGTGTAATAAAAATATGCGCATAAAATTAAAAAAATATATATTTGTAATTCTATAACATTATTTTAAAGATTGTTCATTGAAAAAAACATTCACAATTTTTCGACCATTTTTTTCTTTTTTTTTTAATTAATAATAGTATGCACATGTTGTCATAGCCCTATTTGATATATCCATTTAACAATTTAATAAAAATTTCAATTTGCCGATTTATTAATTCATTTACACATTAACATTAAATAACAAATTTCATTGCATCTTTCTCTGTAACTGCTAAGCGTTTAAATCCATCTAAATGTAAATGAAACGTGTTATTTCTAAATTAAAAAAAAATTATTCGAAAAAAGCAAATTTAAACCTTTTGATTTAATGAATAAAATAATTATTAAATGAATGATTCACATTCAACAAATAACGAACCACAATGTTTGGCACATATCTAAATCAAAAATTAATTAAGTTCCTTCCTAGGTAAATTATGTGAAGTTTTTTTAGGTTGCTTTCATTACAAAAAGTAAGACGCTACCAATTGCAGTCGTCCAGAGGAAAGCATTTCTGGAAAAGTTTGGTATATTTTCACTGATCATGACCCCCAGATCTCAAAACTACCATCCGTTCCAATGTTGATATATATATATACATATATGTGATTTTTGTTATGCTGGAACTATCGTATTTATGAACCAATTTGAATGAAACTTGGTGTGTACATAGTACGTACTAATATCTCGACTGAGTTTCTTGGCCAGTATCATCCACCATCTTGCTTCAAAATGGCGGTCATTTAATTTTTTTAATTTAAAATTTAAAATTAAATACATAAAAATTATAAATTCATAAATATTTTCTTCTATGTGTTTGACCTTGATACAAAAACTTCAGAGCATTTTTTGTTTTGTTTATATCTTAAAAAAAAAAAAAAATATTGAGTTATAGCACTTTGAATTTCTACTATGGTTGACATTTTGAAACGGTCTTATTTCTGTTGCGTGATAACACGCGTATTTACGAATCGATTTGAATGCAACTTGGTGCGTTAAATAGGATATACCGATGTCTGAACCGAGATCATATGCCAGTTTCATCCGCCTAATTGTTTCAAAACGGCGGCCATTTAACATTTAAATTAAAATAAAATTTAAAAATAAGTACACAAAATTTAGAAATCGAAAAATATTTTTTTATATGTGTTTGATCTTGATACTTAAGTGTTTGTTCTTGATACAAGATTTCAGAGCATTTTTTGAATTTTACCTCAAAAAATGTCTTACTTATAGCACTTTGAATTTTTAGTGAATCTGACATTTTGATGCAGTTTGTTTTCTATCATGTGATAACAGGCGTATTTATGAACCAATTTGGAAGTAAGTTGGTGTGTACATAGCATATAGAAATGTCTGAACCGACTTCGTTGGTCAGTTTCATCTGCAATATTGTTTCAAAGTGGCGCCCATTTAAAAATTTTTAGAAAATTTTAAAATTGAAAATTTGGTACAGAAAAATCAGAATTTAAAAAAGATTTCTCATTTATAAGTTTTATCTTGATACAAAGATTTCACAGCATTTTTTGTTTTGTCTATATCTTAAAAAAGGGTTGATTTATGACACTTTGAATTTCTAGTTTTGCTGATATTTTGAAATGATCTATTAATTTTTGTCACGTGATAATACGCGTATTAATGAACCTAATTGGATGTAACTTGGTTTGTACATAGTGCATACAGATATCTCGACAAAGCTCCTTGGCCAACTTCATCCGCCACATTGTTTCAAAATGGAGGTCATTTAATTTTTTCTTTAACTGAAATTGTGGTACCAAAAAAAAAAAGATTTTTTTTTGTGTATTTGACCTTGATACAAAGAATTCGAAGCATTTTTTGTTTTGTCTACATTTTAAACAATAACTGAATTATAGCACTTTGTATTTCTAGTGTGGCTTTGAAATGAGATTTTGAAATGATTTGATTTTTGTCACGCGATAAAATGCACATTTATGAACCCATTTGGGTATAACTTGGTGTGTCTATAGAAGAAACCAATGTCTAAACCAAGTTTCTTTGTCAGTTATCTTGACCATCTTGTTTCATAATGGTGGCCCTTTAAAATTGTCAAAAAGCTTTTTTATTTATAAAAATGTACAAAAATAAAATTAAATTAAAAATAAAATTAAAAAAATTAAGTGAAATTTCAGTTTTACAATTTTTGGAACTGCTAATTTTTAAACTTCTAAACATTGGCACATTTTTAATTTTTTACACTGTTGTGTAGAGAAAAAAAACTTTTAAATGAAATTTCTTTGAAATCTTTATCACAATTTATTAAAAAAAATTTTTTAAGTTTTTATTACTTTTTTGTCATTGTTGCAACAAAAGTATTCCATTTTTGCGCATTAAACATGGTATAATCAGAAAACGAATAATTATAATTAAAAAAAACAGAAATATTCATTTTTGCACATTAAACATAGATCAATTAGAAAACGAATAAAATAAAAAAAACAGAAGTATTCATTTTTGCACATTAAACAGGGACCAATCAGAAAACGAATAAAATAAAATCAGTTGCGGAATTCAACCAATAAAAAGATTTAGATAACTTTCCAGTTCTCTAGCGATGACAACAACTATTTTCCAAATAGTTAAAAATAGAAAAAAAAAATTTTTTCAGGAAGTTGTTGATTGTAATATACAAGGATTACTGAGCATTTTGTTTGTCTGCATTTAAGAAAATGGCTTACATATAACAGTTAGTGACATTTTGTAAAATATATTTACTTGTGATAGTACACGCATATATCAAACGATTTTGATGTGAGGGACCATGCGCTCAGGACATACTAAGATCTCGATCAAGCTCATTGATTAATTTCATCCATCATGTTATTTTAAAATGGCAGGTACATCATTATATCACCAACTTTAGCGATGAAATGTAAATCGCTTTAAATAAAACAAGCGAGCATAAAATTGATTAATTTATGAAAATTCCCATTCATACTTGATTTAAAAGAAAAAAGTCAGGAATATGAAAGCTAACTTTCCTCCCTGTATGGCCTGAAGTTCTTTTCTGATTGTGGTTTCAAAACAGTAAAATTACAATCAGTTCTTTTTGAAGCAGGGTCGGGGGGGGGGAGTTGATTTTGATCAATCACATCATTGCAGAATAACAATTTAAATTTAAACTCATACCGTTGAATTTTGTTAATGTCGACACTTTTACAAAATGTGCATAGTTGGGGAAATTGGTACATTTGTTTATAATTTAATATGAAAATTATATATTAATGTTTAATATTTTTAAGCAAAATTCAATATATTTCCGTTTATTAATCCATATTCATACATACATACATACATACATACATACAAACACATATCTTTATATATATATTAAACCGGGAGGCAGCAGCACAGACAGTCACCTCATCGAGTTCATTGCTAAAACTCCCGAATTAGTTAAAATTCAAGTCACAGTAAAACTCAATTGGTCTGTTAAATCATATTTTGGTCAAAAGTATTTAAAAATACGATTTTAGTGGAGAACTCATAGGTTTACCATTGTGTTTTTCTGCATCCAAGCTTATGAAAACATGGAGAGCCATAAACAGGAAAGCACTCTTATAAACTTACGAGTCAGTCACTAAAATAGAGTTTTCAGGTGTTTTCCAACAAGCTAAGACAGCAGCACGATATTACGATATGACGATTGGCAAACCTATTGCGTTTTAACATGTGAATCTTGTTTAATTATTTCTGGAATTCTATCTTTAAACTCGAGATATCATTGTTTGTGCTGCCACCTCCTGGGCAAATAGTTGTTGTCATCGCTAGAGAACTGGAAAGTTATCTGAATCTTTTTATTGGTTGAATTCCGCAACTGATTTTATTTTATTCGTTTTCTGATTGGTCCCTGTTTCTACGTGATTTTGTAAAAATGAAACTATTATTTTAACAATGTTAAGTTCCAAATTATTAATATTTAACATTACTGAGTTGTCCAACATTTTGTAAAACGAATGATATTCTTTTAAAACGAATTTGACAAAATCACATACAATTATTATAGATACGTAAAATGGGATTTATCTCATTGCATTATTTATTCCTTATTACAGCCTTTTAACACATTCTAACAAAGTTGTAAAGTGTTTATGATTTCTGTTCGTCTGTTTATCTGTCCGTCTGTTCGTGCTTTATCTCCCGTAAATATACTCCAATTGCCCTGAAATTTTTTGACATTATTGAAGTTTACTCTAGCAGGGACTCTATTTCAAATGAAATTTTTAGCATGATTAGTTTTTTCTAAAGAGATGTCAAAAGTTTACCGTTACATTACGGTCTATAGGAAAAAATCGTTTCAAATGAATTTTAATACTGTTACATTCTATCAAACATGTTAGAATTTATATGCATTTACTAAGTGCATTAATATATGCATTAAGTAAAGTATGCGGCGAAAAAGAATATTTATTATTCATTTACAGGGCCACATAAAAGAATTCCATTAAATAATGGTAAAGGAGGGAGGATTTTATGCATAATAAAATTGATATACGTCGCTGAGGCTTCGCACAAGTTATACAATATAGTCATTCATAATATGAATTACATAGCATTTACAGGGATTCACAAAAGAATTCAAATAGTATATCCTATCCGAAGTACTGTATATGTATCCGATGATGACTTATGGATGAATGAAAGGTATTTTAATTATGATATGGGATTTTTAGTTTCATTAAACCTATGCATATTATATGGTGCACATAAATGCAATAGTTGATGAGCAGAGCTACACAAAAGAGCTCGCAAATGTTACTGAATATGTAAATACTGCGATTAAATCACTAAAAGGTAGTTTTTAAATAGTTCATGCAATTTTACGCGGAAGTGCATCCAGTTTACTAAGAAATGTTTGTAGAATATAGATAAATTGATATACAGGCCACGCAAAGTATTGGATACAAGGACGCCTATGAATGATGAGTTCTGAGAATGACATTTCAGTAGTTTTTAGAGTGTTTTAGTTTAAAGTAACTTTGGCTAAATACTAGTATGTAATAAAAGTACTAGGTAAGCTACAGGACTGAACAAAATTATTTAAGTATTTTTCCACGTATTAGTAACAATTGCTGAAAGAGAATGTCAATCTACTAGGCATTTTCTTGTTAAACTAAATTTTCCCATTATATAGTATGTATAGCAACCGACAGATCAAATACAGGGCTGTTCAAAAATATTGGAATACATATTTAGGTATGAACAATAACATCTCATTTCTCTAAATAACGAAGTTTTGTTAAAGATTTCAGAAAATATTGGAAAGTGTTTTTAATCTGTGCTTAATGCATGATTTTTTAATACAGTTTTTTAAGGTAGATTTTTCTACATATCTTTTTTTTTCCTGAAAGAACAAGCCAGCTCGCAGAAAGGATATAAATTAAACCTTTGTTAAAGGGTTTCTCACTTAGAAACTTTTTTTCCCACTTTCCAAACAACTACTTTTCTCTTACGAGGTATTGATTTTAATTTCGTTTTAACACATGAATTAAAACAATAGATCCTTTCACCAACATTCTTTCGAGTAACGCTCTCATTTCGTTGGGAACTAATAAATTAACGAAAACTCATGGGCCCTTCATGAAGTACAAAACTTAAGCTGATTAGATATACTGAAATTAAAGGAAGAACTGTGCATTTTCGAGGTGTTGAAGTCTGCGCACTTCGAGGCAAAGTAATCTAGGAAACTTGCCAGTGTTACTATCTCCTTAGTGATTAGGGAAAATTAATCAGAGATAGAATGAAAGAGACAGTTAAGATTAGGAATATCTTTAAATTAAGTATTGGAGGATCGCTATTCAAGGCTCTCCCAGTGTATTCTGCGTGGATGTTTAAATAATAAATTATTGTCTACATTTCTAATTAAAGGAAGATTCGAGTACGCGAATGTAGTGAAATTAAAATATTCATTTCCATAATTTTTCAGATAAAATAATTGCATTTGTAAACCCTGATTATTACTTCATTTAAAGTTATTTTCATATTTATTTCTTTGTTTAGTTAAATAATCAAAAATGTATTTATCACGTATTAGATGTCCCCATAGATTGGAATTTAAAATCTAAGATTATTTTGTTTAGCCCCTGTATTTATCACGTATTAGATGTCCCCATAGATTGGAATTTAAAATCTAAGATGATTTTGTTTGGCCTGCAATTAGCAAAATTTTGTAAATGTTTAAAATGAGTATGTTTTCTAAAATCTCTATGTGAAGATCTTGGGATAATACCGGGCAATAAATTTTGAGTTTGAACAAGGATTTAACCAAAAACTGTGTTATCAAAAAAAAAAAAAAAAAAAAAAAAAAAAAAAAAAAAAAAAAAAAACCCGTTAAGTTACGAATTTTTTTTTAAGGAAACTGAAATGCCTGCAGCTTTTAATGTAACAGCAATTCAGATTACAGATAAAATTTCAGTAAAATTATTGTAATTTTAGTAGATTATTTTGTAAAGTTACGGAGGTCTGCAGCTTTACAAATGCTAAATTTGTAGATTACATCTTCATTTGTACAGTGTGCAAATAAATCTTTACTAGGCATACGGATTTCCGTAACTTTACATCTGTAGAATACAGATTTTTTATTTTTATTTATTTATTTATTTATTTATTTATTCATTCATTTTGTTTTATTTTTTTACAGAGTGCCAGGCTAAAAACTTATTTCTTATGAAATGAAAAACTGATCAGTAATTAACTCAGTTTCCATATTTCTAAAGCTGATTTTTTTTATTTCTTTAGAATGCTATTGTTAACACATTTAAAAATATACTTTTCTTACAATAATCCTTTACATGTTATAGAATTTATCCTTACCTAAGGGAAAAACACGGGAATGTAAAAAGAATATAATATGTAATGAAATCTAATGTGTAATCGTACAGTTTGACTCTATGATCACTGTAAAACATTTGTGTAACGTTACACCATAAAATTGGTGGCAGCCTTGCTGCCTCCGATTTTGCGGAGTACTTTAACCGATATAACTGGTGTAACATTGCGAAGTTACACCAGTAATATATGTTTAAATTACACACTTACATAAGTGAACTAGTTGGATGTGCCAATCCCAAAACTTTCTTCTATCTCATACATACATTTTAATATTAAAAAAAAATATTTACTCATTTTAATGCTTTAATAATTTTAATTCAATGCCTTACCAACTTTGATTTTCATCTGAAATTTGTGTTTCAATCAATTAATTGAGGTAAAAACGAATTTCCGTCTCTGCACGAGCCGATGGACAATAGAATGATAAGCAGATTTTTTTTCAAATTCAGGAAGGAGATACTTGCCTTACCAAAAAATAATCATATACAATATGTTTAGTTCAGTTCTAGAACTAACTTCATACACTTTTATGTGGTGCAATATTGAAAATGGCATAAAATTCGGTATTGCAGCGCCCCTTTCCGGCGGATTTTTTTCAGATTCAGGGCGATCCAACTACCCATAGCAATACACTTAGACAAAAAATTTCGTTCAATTCGATGCATAACTTCATGTACTTTTGGTCGGTACAATATTGAAAATGGCACAAAAATCGCGATTGCAGCGCCCCCTTCCGGCGGATTTTTTTCAAATTCAGGGAGGTCCAACTAGCCATAGTCATACAGATACAAAAAAAGTTTGGTTCAATTCTATGCATAACTTCATATATTTTTGGTCGGTACAATATTGAAAATGGCACAAAAATAGCGATTGCAGCGCCCCCTTCCGGCGGATTTTTTTCAAATTCAGGGAGGACTAACTAGCCATAGTCATACACGTACACAAAAAATTTGGTTCAATTCGACTTCATATACTTTTGGTCGGTACAATATTAATAATGGCACAAAAATCGCGATTGCAGCGCCCCCTTCTGGCAGAATATTTCAAAACTGAAGGAGGACCTACTTGCCACAGCCAAAAACATTCACAAAAAATTTGGTTCAATTCTATGCATAACTTCATACACTTTTTGATGGTAGAATGGCGACATACAGACAGACACACAGACACACGAACAGACAGACATTTTGTAAAAACATGTTTTTTGGAATCTCTGACCCCTAAAACGTGTAAATCCGTCGAAAACCGGAAGTCGAAAAAACTTTCGATTACAATACTTTCTTCTATTGAAGATAGAAAAAGTAAAAATTACTCTGTAAAATGGAAGTCGTAGCTGTTACCAATTTTATGGAGTAACGTAACACAAATGTTTTACAGTCATGCAAACTAATGTATAATTGTAGTGACAAATATGTTATAAAAATCTATTCCATATTTCGAAACTTTATTACCAACTGGGGGAAAAACCCGCTTTACGAAGCGATGAAAAAGATATTTTTCGAAGCGTTCTGCAAATCGCTTATAATATAGTTTAGTTACGTATCGTTAAGACCTGGGTTTGATAAAGGTTTTTGCAGTTTATGAAGAAACATATAAACAAAAGATCTCAGCAACTGTGGAGACAAGTACACTAATATATATTGTAATATTTATACATACATAACTCTAATAGATCTTCTTACATTTAATATGTTTATTTAGAATCCTCATTAACAAAACTAAAAATCCTTCTCATGTAAAAAACAGCTTTATTGCTTTCAATAAAGTTTTGAAATGCAAAAAAAAGTGATATTTTTCTATTGTTCTCAAATCTGCATTTAACAGCTGATGAAATTGCTTATCGCTTACTACACCCACCTTTTTTTGTATTTGTTCCTTTTGTATCACTTGAGGGATTTAAGCGCGAAATTCGATTACGGGTCCTAAGTTCTTGTTTTATTTACATATTACTATTTTACTTCTTGGATAATGGTTTTTTTAATTTGTTTTATAATTAAAACTATAAACAAATTATAAGCTGTTCATTTTAATTTAAATGGAAACAAATAAAACATTCGCAATCCTTCTGCAGATGATAAAGATAGATTTGAAAAAAAAAAAAAACATACTAAAAATTGATAAATGGCGAAATAATTTTCCAAATAAGATATAGTGTTCAAATAAATCGCATTTGAAGATATATATCTTTTTTTGTATTCGATGCGTAAATATAAAATATACGCAATTCTTAGAAATTTATTTATTATTTTTTTAATGCAGTAAAGCGAAACTTGATCGTCTGCTATTGTCATTTGAAAAAACATCAGTAGTACTCACAGACACGTATGTCCTTTGAAATATAGATGCACTCATAATTCATAATTTTTCTCTTATTAAAAAAATCCCTATTTATATTGACATTTAATTAATTTTACCGCGTTTCTAACTTTGATAATTTGTAGACGCATATAATTAAATTTAAGTTAAATTTATTTTTTAAGTTGGCAATTAATTTTCGCGTGTTCGAATATTAATAAAATGCCTTTGTATATAATTCCTTATAAAAATAAAAATTATAATATATTTTAGAGAATTACTTTTAGTTTTTTATCTTTTATTTTTACACGTTTACATGCATCAGTTTAGCATTATGATTGAAAAAAATTATAAAATGGAGTTTAACATAATGAAAACCGCATTAAGTTTCTTTCTTTCTTTCTTTTCTTTTTTTCAGTTTCTTGGAGTGAAAGTGTTCCGAATATTCGGAATGTTTAAAAAGTATAAAAAAATTAATTAATTTTTAAAATTTAATTTACATTTCCCTATGCATTTTTGTTCAGTTCGAATTTAATTATATATAATCTTGAATACTAAAGGTTTTGTAGAGTTTACTGAGAAAATAATTAATATGTTTTTAATGCATTGTAAAATTTTTGTTCTTACTATTTTCATTACAATTATTATTTATTTCACAAGATAATATATGTTTAAATGGTTTTTCAAACTGAAATAGCTTTCTTACGTTCTTATTTGATAGTATATTGTAACATTTTGTGCAATAATACTAATTTAATATGCAGAAATTTTTATATAAAAGAAAATGTGAAAAAACATGTATTTTATGTTTTAATTCATATAATGTAATTCTTTGTACACTGTTAAAAATCTTGTTCTAGTTTGAACCAAAAAAGTTTGTTTTTTGGTGCTCAATATCTGCCACCGTAAGATGGTGAAATCTTGAACCAAAATTTGGAGCTCCCATTGAAGCATAGTTCCAATACTTGGAACGAGGTTGAACTAGGAAGCTCCAAATGTTGGTACGAGATTTCACCATCTTACGGTGGCAGCTATTGAGTACCAAAAAACTTTTTTGGTTCAAACTAGAGCAAGATTTTTAACAGTGTATATGTTTTAAAATGGTTTAAAACGTGTACTATTATTATATTATTTAATTTAATGAGCTTAAGCATTCGTATAAGAACTAGTTGGATGTGTCAA
Organism: Maratus speculifer; assembly: GCA_964019185.1. Taxonomy (NCBI): domain Eukaryota; kingdom Metazoa; phylum Arthropoda; class Arachnida; order Araneae; family Salticidae; genus Maratus; species Maratus speculifer. Next base: position 196,157,609 of record OZ025297.1, read on the forward strand.
TCCCAAAACTTTCTTCTATCTCATAAGTACATTTTAATATTTTAACAAAAAAAAAAAAAAAAAAAAAAGAAAGAAAGAAAAACGTGGTGATCCCAAATTTACCCACTATCGAATTTCCTCGAACATTTGACCTAGCCTAATGAGATTCCGAAAAGCCTAAAATGCAAAATTTAATTAATATTCTGAGAAAATGAGCTTAGTAGTGCCTCATGTTGGGTAATTTATACTAAAACCTAATAAGCATCTATTTATGTCAAGACTTAACAGAATCTGAAATTTGATGGAATTTCGTCCATTAGTTCTTGAGATATAGTTATAACAAAAAAATTGCAAAACGTAGCACAGCAACACCATATCTTGGACAATTTATGCCAAAACGTAAAAAAGCGTCTAATTATATTATGGTGTAAAAGAATCTGAAGTTTGATGAAATTCTGCGCATTAGTTCTTGAGATATAGCTAGTTTAAAAAAAAAACGTGTAAAATATAGCACAGTAGCACCATCAGTTGAAGGATTTATAACAAAACGTAATCATCGTGTAATTATGTTATATGTCATTTTGTAACAAAATCTGAAGTTTGATGAAATTCTGTGCGTTGGTTGTTGAGATATAGTTATCGGAAAAATTGGGCAAAATGCAGCATAGCTGCACCACCTGTTGCAAGGTTAATACCAAAATGTAATCAGCGTCTAATTATGTTATATAATATAGCGTAACAGAATCTAAAATTTGATGAAGTTCTCTGCATTAGTTCTTGAGATATAGCTATCGCAAAATCGTGTAAAATGTAGCATAGCAGCGCCACCTATAGGGCAGTTCACACCAAAACCTTACCAGCGGCTATGTATCTCAAGGTATCGCGGAATCTGAAGTTTGGTGAAATTCTGTGCATTAGTTCTTGAGATATAGCTATCATGAAAATCATGAAAAACGTAGCATAGCAGCGCCACCTGCTGGCCAATTTACACCAAAACTTAATCAGCGTCTATGTATATCAAGGGATCACAGAATCTGAAGTTTTGTGAAATCCTGTGCATTAGTTCTTGAGATATAGCAATCTTGAAAATCACGAAAAACGCAGTATAGCAGCGCCACCTGCAGGCCAATTTTCACCAAAAACCAATAGGCACTAATTCATATCAATGTCTAACTGAATATAAAATTTTATTAAATTTCGAGCATTAGTTCTTGAGATAGAGCGCCCACAAATTTTTTGTCACATACAGACAGACAGACACACAGACAGACAGACAGACGGACAGACTCACAGACAGACATTTTCTAAAAATAGTCAAAACGTGTTCAGGACCTTCTAAAACGTATAAATCCGTCGAAAACCGGAAGTCGAAAATTTTCATGAATCCAATACTTTCTTCTTGTAAAGATAGAAGAAAGTAAAAAAGAAAAAGAACACGTTTGCTTTCATACCTCCTTATTGTAGGTAAACTGGCATTTTTTAAAAAGTTTGGCTCAATTCAGCCTTAAGAATGTGACATTTCAAATTAATTGATATATGCAGTTTTTGAAAGAACACTGATGCAGCCCTTGGAAATTCTTCAGCTGACCTTGGAAATTCTGAAAATTATCGCCGAAAGAATAAGATCAAAATTCATTATTCCCAAAATAAAACAAAAAGATGTGGGGCTGTATCCATGTTCCATTGATTAATGTCTACACAATATTTACGTATTACTGTATTTGGATACAGTTCATCTTTTTGCTTCATTTTCGGAATAACGGATTTTGTTTTTATTCTAACGATGATAGTTTTCAGAATTATTAAGCTATGATTTTGAAATTTTAACAAAAGTTGCTGTATGCATTTAGCTAACACAATATGAAAATGAAATTTTTATAGAGTTGACGCATGTGCAGTGAAAATTTATATAGTAAACATACTTATTTTTCATACAATTATTAATATTTATTAATTTTGATTGCAGGGTGTTATGTACGATGTTATTTGTCATATTGTCTGAAAAGAACATTGTTTTTTTTTATTAAGAACCCTGCAAATTATAAGCAAAAAAAAAAAAAAAAAACTTGGCGAAATTCCGGACCGTTTTTATAAAAACCTTAATTTCTCTTTGAGAATGCATGCTATATTCTTAAAAATGAAGAAAGTTTATTACAATGAGCCACTTAATCATAATCTGCAGTGTGAAAATTTTTGCTGCATTAGTTTTGTCAGGGTTAACCAAATGATCTTCGTTCTTTTTCAATTTGTTGATGGTCCTCTATGGGATTTCAGAAAAAAATCTTCCGAAAATATATGACCTTTACTATTTTGTTTACATACCTGGAGTTTCAAAATAATTCCCTATGTATATTTCTAGGTATTTAACAAAACGTCTAAAATCGCAAGTGTCAATATTTTTTTTGCTGTGACTGTACATTGAAATATCCCCTTCTGATTATGCGTAACAAATAAATTTTGTGTTTTCTGAAATAAGTAATAATTGTCTTCCATACATTTGGTGAATGAAAAAGTGAATAGGTTACCAGAAAACAATTTCAAAAAATATAATAAATAAATAAACAAAAACACACATTTAAAAAACATATATTCAAACTACTTTCTTAGACATTGAAATAATGAGAATTTTGAAAAGTTGTTAGTGATTTCTTTTGTTATTAATCCTTCTCTTGCGGCTAATACAAAGTATGGCTTTTAATCAATTTCAAAATCTCATTCATTATTAAACGGTAATTTTCATATTATTATTATTATTATTAAAGTCATTAGTAGGCGATCAAAAAAAGTATGTAAAATACAAAAAATTCTGTGAAATCTTGAAATTGGCAGTATGCTCTGTAACTTATTCTAGCGCAGTTGCATCATCGGAAAATGCTAATAATCAGAGTGACGATATGTTAAGTTTTTACAACCTTCCCCGAAAAGTAAATATAACATTTTTAGGCGCGAAATCAAATTTATAAATTAATAATTATATGCTTATACACGTAAATGCATAAAATACGTCTAATCTAATTAAGTGTTTGTGCACAGCTGAGAATCCAAAAAATATTAGAAATTTTTTCTTAGTTTGTAAAATATGTATAATTCTAAATCAGCAGGTAACTTATGTACATAAATATGTCTAATCTAAAAAAGTGAGCGAGTACAGCTAGAAAGCCTGAAAATATGAGAAATCTTTCTAAAACATGAATTTTTTATGACACTGCAAAAAAGAATTTCTTTTCTTTTCGTGCAGCCAGTTTAATCTTTTCCGGATAGCATGTATATTTGTTGTCAAGGTAAAGAAAAAGAAATAAAGAAAAAAGATATTTCTTTTACATATTTTTCAAGAAAGTTTTTCATATAATGACAGCTTTACATAAAATGTTTGGATGATCCCCCCCCCCCAACACTTCCCTTTTGATAGACTCTTTTAACATAAAAATAATGAGGATGTCTGTCATTTCAGAAATACTCTATTTTTGAATTCTTGTTAGTTTCTTACGTGTGTTACATAACATTTTAAATAACATGTTTCTATTTAAATGTAGTAGAAAAGAATAAAAGCTTAAATTTGAATAAATGTTTTAATTTAATTTTAAATCTCATTAAAATCAGTACAAAAGTATTTGCATAGTGAAAACTAAAAAATATATTTTATACTACTGAGTATTACCCTGAAAAAGAAGAAAATTCTCAAAAATCAGTAAATCGATGTACTTTTATCGAAATGAATATATTCGCCCCCAAAAATAACATACACGCTGTCTTTTTGAAACAGTACATTCTATCAAACGTAAACAAAACAATAATTTTATACTTTCTAAAGTTATTTTCATGAAGGTATAAAATTTATTCATTAATAGAAAAAAAAATGCAATATATCCTGGAAATCAGAGAATAATGTTTCTTTTATTTTCATCGGGAGTCACTACGGTAGACTCTTGATTAACCGGAAACGGATTGTCTGGGTTGCGGAGTAACTGGAACAATTAGTAAACAAGAAAGAAAAAATCATACTTCAAACACAGATTATTTAGTCTTTTCCAAAACATTCAGAAAAAAGTAACAAACTTGCACCGCTTAATAAATTAAAACATTATGTCTCATTTTACAATAGGGAAATGTATATCGCATTTCAAAACCAAATTTCAACTGTTCCCATCTACAGTTGGAAACTTTATATATACATAAAAACGTAGCATATAAACTTTATATGCTATTTTTTCAGCAGTACAGTATATAATATAGAGATTTGCATTTTTTTTAAAAGCATGCATTCTAAAATTTAGTTCATTTCACAGATACATATATCTATTTGAAAGCAGCCTTCAGCAGCCCTGTATATGAGGTATAGGATTTATGTATGAAGAGCAGTATGCATAAAACTAATTAAATTTAAAACCGCATACTAAATTTTAAAACGTATTCTCCAGCAATTATTACGCAAAGAGAGTATTGCAACGGGTTTCTCGTCTGTGTCTTTACAAATGAATAAAAACTGCTATGAGTGCTCTGTTTTAATGCGATCGTAGTAAAAATCTGTGATTTACATCAGTTTCAATACATTTGAAATAGCATAATGATTTTCCTTCATGTACCATAATATAATAGAATTCTTTTGAGTGTCTCCGTATAGGAACCCTTAATTGTACACACTTCATATGCATTAATAAACATGCTTTGGTAACACTAAACAAGCTTTATCAAGTGCATAAATGTCCGAGTATATTTACGGGAGTTAGAGCGTGGACAGACGATTGTTTCCTAAATCTAGCGTTCAAGCAATGTTTATCATGAAATGATTTTTTGTAAAAATAATGCGCTATTTCTTCATGATAGCTTTTTTTTCACAGTTTCTTGGATTTAAATTGTTATAATTCAGGAACCTATAAGGATAAATGCTTCAAACTTGGAGCATCTCTTTTTTGATTGTTTCACTTTTATTTGCAACGTAGCAAATTTGAAAAAATATTATTTACTTTTGAAAATATGATATTTTTAATAAAAGATACATCAGTTTTAAAACATTTTTTAAATATTTTTAATTTTTTAATTAACATTTTAAAAAATGCGGAATAAAAAACAAAAGTCAGATATTTCTGATTATTTAAATGTAAAAAAATATTTTGAAATTTAAAGATTTTAATTCATCCCACTTTTTGATAAATTTTAAATTTTCTGCAAAAAAAATGAGAAATATGGTCACGTGATTTTGTTTACAAATGATATGTTTAACCATTACTAAAAAAATTAACTCAATAAATAAAAATTATTTTAAAATGTATCCCGGACCCCATTAAGGACGGATTTATTATGATATCATGATACAGTTAATCAATAGAAAAAAAATCTAAATTTCAACTCAATAAATAAAAAATATTTTAAAATATGCCCGTGACCCCATTAACGAATATTCGACATTGGAATGTTACGAAGTTTTAAATGTCGATGATACTGTGTTGCGTATCGCGTGGAGTTCAGAAAAAACAAGGAATTTTGAAGAATGTCCTCACAGTTCTGAAGAAAATTTGTAACTTACAAAAAATTAAGTCAAGGGGATGCATTAATACACACTGAGGTGTTAATTAATTACTTAGGAATTTGCAAACGTGTTTCTCAGTTTTGAGTGCATGTGTATCTCGATTTTAGTACATTTGGATAGGAGCTATTTTAAGAATGTGACATATTTGAAATTGAGTACTGTCTATTCCATTCCTATCTGTCACTTTTTGTGTAAAATTAAATTTTTGCTTTATTAAGCAGAGAAGATAATTTAAAGAAAAAAATCTTTTTTATTACCCATTAATTTCTTTAATATTTTAACATTTTTCGTTAAAACTCCTGTTTTATTAAAAAATATAAAAAATATGTTTTAAAGTAATTTGGGTATTTAAAAATTATTTCACGTTGTCTCAATCAATGTAAGATGTACTTTGCTATTAAAAATAATAATATGCAATGAATAATTTTGTTTCATTTTTTAGGGGGCATAATTCTGCCACTTGATCATCGTCATAAGATAAGCACTTCTGGAAGTCTGACTATTCATGATGTCCAAAAGGCAGCTGATGAAGGGGAATATACATGTGTTGCGAGAAATCCAGATGGACTGATGGCTTCTGGATCAACTTTCATATCTGTTGTTGGTGAGTTTTTAATTTCAATATACCTGATAATACGATTAAATATACATTCAATTATTTTGTGAGTTATATGTCATTGGTTGGTAATATAGATGTTGTATTTATGTATTACTGCACTATAAATTATATTTTGATACTGATTTTTGATTAATTTCCAATGTCTTAAGTTTGTTTTAAAAATTTTCTTACAAAACAGAATCTTTTTATTCGAAAACTATTTGCTATGATAATCATTTTAAGCTACCAGTAAGCATCAGCTAACTTCAAAAAATGTCAAACTGGGCATTTTGAATGAAAATTCCGGAAGCGATAGTGTTGGAAACGAAAAAAAAATATCTCACTATATTATAATTTATAAAGGAATGAATTATTTTCGTCCTTCAATAGAAGTTTCAGGTATCTTACAATATTATAAGTAAAGTGAAGTCAAATAGATAACTCTAGAAATATTGAATACATGAAAACAGAAAACTTTTCCTGAATATAAAAAGATTTTATTATAAGATAATTGCTCTATCTAGTTAAGCATATTATAAAAAAATTTCATGTGGTACTTTTATTCAAAATTTTTTGATGGTGCATGTTATTTTCTAATGAGTTAATTTACACTTAAAATTTATAATGTTGTTCAATTTTATCTTCACATAATTAAAATATGCTATCAGAGTTCTGAAACGAAATCGACTACAAAATTGAATATTAATCTAATTATTTCACGTATATCACGTCTAAAAGATTTCTCATATTAATTTCAACATTTAAATAATCAGTTCTAACCCCAGTAACATTTTTTGTTTTTTGTTTTGTAAATCACTATCTGTAAACAGTAATAATCTACCTTGAAGAATACTAGAAATTGACACCAAATATTATTATTTAAAAATATTGGTATTATTAACTATGATAATAAAGTCTTCAATGGCAGCTGAGAATAAGGTATATCTTTTTAATATTACAAATTTCATTAATAAAAACCTTAACAGAGTGTTCTGACATAATAATACTCTTCAGAATAAAAATATAGTCATCAATAGCAACTCTAAGAAAGGAATGTTTCTTTCGCGCTTTAAAGCGCACTAATAAAAATATGAAATCAGAGTTTTTACGTAGTCCTGCTCTTAGTAATAGAAATATAATCTTCAATGGCAGTTTTGAAAAATAAATATCCCTTCCACAGCACAAAGCTCACTAATAATTATACTAAAAAGGTGTTTTTAAAAAGTGCTTCTCTTAAAAATAAAAGTGCAATTCTGAGTAAAAATTAATTTTTCGTTACGAAACTCGCTTATAATAATACTAGTTAATTGTTTTAAAATAGAGGTAGTCTTAATTATAAAAATATAATCCGCAGAGCCACTATAAGAAAGGAACGTATTTTTCCGTGTTTCAGATTCTCTAATAACAATTCTAAATAATTGTTATAAAATAGAAGAAACACTTATAATGATAAAAACTTAGCCGTCAGTTCAATTCTGGGTCGGGATTACTTTGTTCATGTTACAAAGCTCACTAATCAAAATATTAAATAAGTATTTCAAAACAGGGGTACACTTAATAATAAAATAATAGTCTTTAATGGTAGCTCTGAGTGAGGAATTTATCTACCATGTTACAAAACTCACTAATGAGAACACTAAATTTATGTTTTAAAATAGTGCTACTCTTAATTGTAAAAGTATAAAAGTCAGTTGCAATTATGTGTAAAAAAAATAATTTTTCCATTTTACAAAATAACTAATAAGAATATTAAATAAGCGCTTTAAAATAGTGATGCTCTTAATAAAAATATATAGTCGTCAAAAGCAACTCTAAATAATGAATAAATCTTCATGTTACAGAAGCCAGTAATATTAGTAAAAATAAAAACATTTAATATAATATTTTACAGGAAAATTAAAGTTCTATATGCATACAATATTAACAAAATAGTATTACATCAACATACTTTAAAAGAAACTGCAAATGTAATGTATATCAAAGCTGCATGTAACAGAGCATAAGGCAGAATAAAACTGTCAGCTTTCGATACACCAATTCTCTTAAGCTCTGAAAATAATTGGGCATTTCATGAGATGCAATCAAATATGACGTCTTATGGCGAGATCAAAGAAAACTGCTAAGATGAACACATTATAAATAAAGTAGAAAACGATATAGAAGTTAACTGCTTAATTATAAGATTTTGCTTAAGCAGTAAAATAATTACAATTAGTCACTAATAAGAATACTAAATAGATGTTTTAATATAGTGTTACTAGTATTAATAAAATTATAGACGTCAGTGGTAGCTCTTAAAAGGGAATAATATTAATGTTACAAAAATCACTTATAAGAAAATTGAACAATCACATTTAATGTAAATTGTTAAAGGCAAAAAATTTAAATTCCTAAAGGAAAAAGTATTTATTATGCATATAATACTAATAAAAATATCTTAAACATTAATGTACCTTATAAGAAACTGCAAATGTATTATATCCCATAGTTGAGAGTAAAATAATAGTGAGCAGATGAAAATTGCCTGCTCTTCTGATATACCCATTCTCTTAAGCTCTGATAAATCTCTATCGCATGAGCGTGACCAAAACAGTTTGAGTTTCTCCACCACATTTATCAGCTTCCCAGATCCTTCTACTTCGAATATCAGAAAAGTTATCAGCTGTATTTTACAGCATCATTTATTATAATGAAACTTGTTTGCTTTGCATGGGATGCAATCTGAAGAGAAGCTTTATTGTGTAATCAAAGCAAAATGCTTATATGTGAGATTTATATGTTAAGAATAAAGTAAAAAAAATATATATAAGAAAACTGCTTTATATCTAATTTTATTTACGCTGCAGAATAGTTCGAATAATCACTTATAGAAATACGAAATAAGTGCTTTAAAATTGTGATAATAGTAATAGTAAAAATGCAGACGTCAATGGCAGATTTGAATAAGGAATAAACTTCCATGTTACAAAAATCACTAATAAGAACACTACACAATCAAATTTAATCTAAGTTTTTAAAACCAAAAAAATTAAAATTTAAAGATAAATGTTTATATTATGCTTACAACACTCATAAAAATATCTTAAACATCAGTGTACTTTATAAAAAACTGCAAATGTAATACATTTCATAGCTGAGTGCAATAGAGTATTGGACAGATGAAAACTGCCATCTTTTATGATACATCCATTCTCTTAAGCCCCACAAAAGTCACTGAAAAAGACCCGGATGAAAATGTGTAGTCTATGGGAATGTTCTTTTCAAGTATGGCGCTCAAACTTTGTTGTTTTATTTCATGATTTTTTTGCATAAGATAGCTGAGGAAGATCTACAAGAGGCCTAGTTTTTACTTTTTCGATTTTGCTTATATATTTTTTATATTATGATAGTTTCAATTTCAGAACCAGTTTAAAACGGTTTTGAAATTTAGAGTATTTTTTTTTAATCTGAAATCATAATTGAAAAAGTAAAAACTTGACCAGTTGTGGACTATCCTCAGCTATCTTACGCAAAAAAAAAAAAAAATAAACCATGTAAAAATGTTGGAATTTGAGCGAGATATTTGAAAAGAACGCTCCCATAGACTTTACATTTCCATCTGGGTTTTTTCTGTGAGTATTATTGCGCCTTAAGCTCTGATACATCACTATCGCATGAGTGTGTGATCAAAATATTTTAAGTTTCTCCACCACATCTGCATCTGCGTATTAGTTCCTTCCGCTCTGAATATCCCAAAAGTTATCAGATTTATTTTGAATGCATCATTTAATAAAAACATTTAATAAAATTTCATTTAATAAAACTTTTTTGCTTGCATGTTTTGCATGGCATGCAGTCTAAAGAGAAGCTTTATCATGTGATTAAAGAAAAATTCTGGTGATGAACATATTAATAACTAAGTAAAAAATGAAATATATACGTTAACTGCTTTATTAACCAATTTTATTTACGCAATAAAATAGTTAAGAATAGTTAACAAATTGAAATAGTAAATAAGTGCTTTAAAACAGTGGTACTAGTAATATTAAAAGTATAGACATCAGTGGCTCATCTGAAAAAAGACTATTTTTTCGTGTCATAAAAATCTCTAATACAAATACTAAATAATCACATTTAATGTAATTTTTTAAAGTCAAAAACTTTATATTCTTAAATGTAATTATTTTTTACTAGTCATACAACACTAATAAAAAATATCTTAAAAATCAATGTTACTAAGAAAGTGCAAATGTAATATATTCAATAGTTGAGGGTAACAGAGTGTTGAGCAGATGATGACTTTCAGCTTTTCCGATACACCCATTATCTTAAGCTCTGATAAATCTCTACCGCATGAACGTGACCAAAACATTTTAAGTTTTTCCACAACATTTTTCTGCATCTCCTATCCTTCCACTTTGAATATCCAAAAAGTATCAAAATTATTAAGACAACATCATTTATTGTAATAAAACTTGTATGCTTTGCATGGAATGCAATCTAAAGCTTTAAGGTATGATCACAGAAAAATCATTCTACGCAAGATGAGCACAATAAGAATAAAGTAAAAAACAAAATAGTAGTTAAATGCTTTATTAACTAATTTTATTTACGAAATACATTATTTAAAAATAGTCATTAATAAGAATACTAAATAATTATTTCAAAATAGTGCTAATAGTAATAATAAATATGTATAATATATGTAATAATAAATATAGATGTCAGTCGTAGATTTTAGTGGGAAATAATCTTCATGCTACAAAATTTACTAGTAAAAAAGTAAATAAGGTAAAATCATAAAGGCAAAAAAAAAAAAAAAAATGCTAAAAGTAAAAGTTTTTATTAAACATACAATACTAATAAAAATATCTTAAACACTAATGCACCTTATAAAAAATTGCAAATATTTCATTTTTGAGGGTAATAAAGTATTGGGCACATGAAAACCGCAACCTTTACTCATATGCATATTCGCTTAAACTCTGATAAATCTCTATCGCATGAACGTAACCAAAACATTTTAAGTACCTCCACCACATCTGAATCTGAGATACTTCCACTTTGAATATCCCAAAAATTATCAGCTTTATTTTGACAGCATCATTTATTATAATAATACATGTTTGCTTTGCATGGAATGCAATCTAAAGTGAGGCTTTACGGTGCGATCAAAGAAAAATGCTCTTATAAGATGAACATATTAAGAAAAAAGTAGAAAACAGAATATTAGTTAACTGCTATATTAACCGATTATATTTACGCAGTAGAATAGTTAATAAAAGTCATTAAATGGAAATATTAAATATGTGCTTTATAATAGTGGTACTAGTAATAATAAAACTATAACGGTCAGTGGCAGATTTAAATAAGGAGTATTCTTCCACATTAGAAAAATCACTAAAAAATTAGAAATAATCCCATTTAATGTAAATTCTTAAAGGCAAAAAATTTAAAATCTGAAATGTAAATGTTTCTATTATGCATACAATACTCATAAAAAAATCTTAATGTACCTTATAAGAAATTGCAAATGCAATATATTCCATAGGTGAAAATAATAGGATATTTGGCAGATGTAAAGTTCAAGCTTTTCTGAAAAACCGATTCTCTTAAGTTCTGATAAATTTCTAACCAATGAGCGTGACCAAAACATTTTAAGTTACTCCACTACATTTACTTACACGTTGGATCCTTTTGCTTTGAATATCCGAAAAGTTATGAGTTTTATTTTGAAAGCATTATTTATTGCAATAAAACATGTTTGCTTTGCATGGGATGTAAAATAATGTAAAGCTTTTTGTTGTGGTAAAAAAAGAACGTACATAAGATGAACATTACGAATAAAGAAGAAAAAAATATAAGTTAGCTGCTTTATTATCCGATTTTGTTTTTACAGTAGAATAGATACAAATGAATAATAAAAAATAGTCACTGACAGAAATACTAAGTAAGTGCTTTAAAATAGGGGTACTACTAATAATAAAAGTATAGACATCAGTGGCAGCTCTTTATAAGGCATGTCCTTCCATTTTTCAAAAATCACTGCTAAAAATACTAAATATACACAATTCATGTTAATTCTTAAAGGCAAAATATTTAAACTCATAAAATTAAATGTTTCTGTTATGCATACAATACTAATCAAAATATTTTAAACATCATTGTGCCTTATAAGCAACTTGAAATGTATTATATTCCATAGCGGAGAGTAATAGAGTATTGGGCAGATGAAAACTGCCTCCTTTTCTAATATTCCCATTCTCTTAAGCTCTGAGAAATCTCTATCGCATGAGCGTGACCACACAATTTAAGTTTCTCTAAAACATTTATCTGCATCTCGGATCCTTCTGCTTTGAATATCCGAAAAGTTATCAGCTTTATTTTGACAGCATCATTTACTATAATAAAACTTGTTTGCTTTGCATGGCATCCAATCTAAAGTGAAGCTTTATGGTGTGATTAAAGCAAAATGCATATATGTAAGATATGCCTATAATAAGAATAAAGTTAACTGTTGTATTTCATGATTTTATTTACGCAATAGAATAGATACAAATTTAGTAATAAAGAATAGTCACTAGTAAATACATTAAATAAGGGATTTTAGTTAGTAGTAATACGTTACTAGTAATAGTTAAGAGTTAAGAGTTACTAGTAATAATAAAATTATAGACTTCAGTCCAGATCTAAATATGTAATATATTTTCAACTTACAAAAATCTCTAAAAAAATGCAAAATAATGAAATTTGATTAAAATTCTTAAAGGTAAATATTTAAAATCTTAAAAGTAAATGTGTTTATAATGCATACAACAATACTAAATAGTATCCTCAACATTAATGTACTTTATAAATAACTGCAAATGTATTATACTCCATAGCTGAGAGTAATAGAGTATTGTGCAGATGCAAACTGCCAGATTTTCTTATATACCCATTCTCTAAAGCTCTGATAATTCTCTATCACATTGGAGGAGACCAAAGCATTTGAAGTTTCTCCACCACATTTATCTGCTTCTCAGATCCTTCCACTTTGAATATCCGAAAACTTATCCGCTTTATTTTGACAGCATCATTTATTATAAAAAACTTATTTGCTTTGCATGGGATGCAATCTGAAGTGAAGCTTTATGGTGTAATCAAAGCAAAATGCATATATTTAAGATTAACATCTTAAGAATAAAGTAAAAAACGAAATAGAAGTTAACTACTTTATTAACCAACTTCATTTACGCTGTAGAATAGTTACAATAGTCGCTAATAGAAATACTAAATAAGTGCTTTAAAATATCGGGACTAGTAATAATAAAATTTTAGAGTCAGTGGCTTCTTTGAAAAGAATTATTCTTCCAGGTTACAAAAATCACTAATAAAAATATTAAATAATCACAAATAATGTAAATTTTTGAAGTCAAATTCTTTAAAATCTTAGAAGCAAATGTTGTTATTATGTATGCAATACTCATAAAAAATGTCTTAAACATCACAGTAACTTATAAGAAACTGTCGATGTAATCCAAATTCAGGGATAACAGAATATTGGGCAAATGTAAACGGTCAGTGTTTTTTGATACAGCTATTATCTTAAGATCTGATAAACCTCTAATGAAAGAGAGTGACCAAAACATCTTAAGTTTCACCACTACATTTAATTTCAATTCGGATCCTTCCGCTTAGAATATCCGAAAAGTTATCATCTTTATTTTGATAGCATTATTTAATATAATAAAAATTGTTTGTTATGCATGGGATGCAATCTAAAGTGAAGTTTTCTGGTGTAATCAAAGCAAAATGCTCGTTCGTAAAATGAACATATTAAGAAAAACGAAGAAAATAAAAGTTAACTAATTCACTTTGAGATCTTTTTTACGCAAAGGAATAGTTACGAATAGTGACTAACAGAGATACTAGATAAGTGCTTTAAAATGGTTGTATCAGTAACAATATATATATATATATATAGATACGTCAGTGACATATCAATAAGGATTATTTTTCCATGTTACAAAAAATCGCTAATAAGAATATTAAATAATACATTTAATATAAATTCTTAAAACAAAAAAAAAAATCTTAAAGGTAACTGCTTTTTTATAAATATAGTTCTAGTTTTGAAAAAATGTTAAACATAGGTGTACCATATCAAAAACTGTAAATGTAAGAATGTAAGATATTCCAAATTTCAGGGTAACAGAGTATTGTGCAGGTGAAAACTATAAGGTTTTCCAATACGCATATTCTAGTAAGTTCTAAGAAGTCTCTATCGCATGAGCGTGACTAAAACTTTTTAAGTTTGTCCACCACATTTATCTACATTTAGGATCATTCCGCTTTGAATATTCGAAAAGTTATCAGATTTATTTTGACAACATCATTTTTTATAATAAAACATGTTTGCTTTTCATGGAATGCAATCTAGAATGAAATTTTATGGTATGATCACAGAAAAATCATCCTACGTAAGATGAGTACCATAAGAATAAATTAAAAAACAAAATAGTAGTTATGTATAAAAGTATAGACATCAGTGTCAGATCTAAATAAATAATATCCTTCCATTTTTCAAAAATACATTTTTCAGTTGTAATAGTAGTAATAACGATGAACATATTCAGAATTAAATAAAAAACGAAATTTAAGTTTCTGCTTTATTATCTGATTTTATTTATACAATATAATTGTTACGACTATTCTCTAACAAAAAACTAAGACAGTGCTTTAAAATAGTGATAATAATAATAATAAAAGTGTAGACATCAGTAGCAGATATGAATAAGGATTATTTTTCCATTTTAGAAAAATCAATAATAAGAATACTAAATAATCACATGTAATATTAATTCTTAGAGGCCAAAAAATTAAATCCTTAAAGTTAATTGTGTCTATTATGCATACAATACGAATTAAAAATATCTTAAACATCAAAGTACTTTATCAAAAAAACTGTAAATATATTATATTCCATAATTTAGAGCAATAGAGTATTGGAAAGGTGAAAACTGCCAGCTTTTCTGATACACACAATCTCTTAAGCTCTGATAAATCTTTATCACTTAAAAGTGACCAAAACATTCTAAGCTTCTCCACATTGTAAAAAAAAAATCTGTAAAGTTACTAAAATTTTTCTAGGAAAGTGGGATTCCTAGAGCTTTTTGTGTAACGGCAACTGCAAAAAATCATGTAAAAGATACAGATTTGATCTGAAAATCAAAAAATCTTCATGTTTACAAAGAAATTTTTAGGAAACTGGGATTCCGAAAAAAATTTATGTAACTGCAACCCAGGTACATATAAAATTTTAGCAAGATAGTTGTAATTTTGTAGACTCGTTTATAAAATTACATATTTCTGTAATTTTGCAAAAAATAGTTTTGTAAATATATATATATTATATTATATTATATTAATCAATTTCTCAATTAATTTTCAGCAGTTATCTAGTGCTGCGATTTGCAGCTTAACTAACATGTGAAGTGAAAAATGGTAAAGCACATGAATCGCTATTTTAAGGTTTCTGGGTTCGATCCACGGCTTCGGCATTTTCAACTAAGTTAACGTTCTTAAGTATTACGCTTAGTAGAAGTGCAAATATTCACGTATCTATTTTTGTAAATTTACATTTTTTCTTGTAGAGTGTACAGATAAAGGGTTAGTAACAATTCAAATTTCGGCAGCTTTACATCCTTTTTTTTTACGGTGCAGCAGATTTATCTGTCTCTCGAATCCTTCCACTTTGAATACCCGAAAAGGTAATAGCTTTGGTTTGACAGCATCATTTATTATAACAAACTTGTTTGCTTTTCATAGTATGCAATGTAAAGTGAATATTTAATGTGCGGTCATTGAAAAAAGCTCATACGTAAGATAAATATATTAAGAATAAAATAAAAAAACGAAATGTAAATTAACTGATTCGTTAGCCGAATTTATTTCCGCAGTAGAGTAGTTACGAAAGGTCACTAACAGAAATACTAAATAAATGCTTTAAAATAGTAGTGCTGGTAGTAATAAAAGTACAGACATGAGTGGCAGATTTGAATAAGGAATATTCTTCCACGTTACAAAAATCAATAATAAAAATACTAAATAATAATATTTAATGTAAATTCTTAAAGGTAAAAATTAATAAATAAATAAATAAATAAACACTTAAAGGTAAAAAGTTTTTATTGTGTATACATATTTGTTAATTATTATGCACACACTGCACAAATTATTTCATATGCACTGGTTCTTTAAAAAACACTTTATTAAAGGAATAACACTCACTCGCAGCTCACTGCTGCGTTATCGTCTGCATTTATCTCAAAAACAATTTTAGAATAAAAACAGAAAAAACACTTCACTTCTCTTCAGTTTCTCAACACTGACATTTTAATTTAGGTAGCACGGTATCGTCTGCCTACATGGAACATACCGGCCCCCATTGACATGTTTCACATTCAATAATAACTCTTTTTTTACTAAGTACACTAATTACACAAATAAATACAAAAGGTCACTATATATGTTACTTAAATATAAAATGGAAAGAAAAAACAATATAACACTCACATATATATATATATATATATATATATATATATATATATATATACATTTTTTTTTAAGTACTATGGGTTTCAGGCATAGGTAAAATACATATTTTAGTAATCGATCTTTTAAAAATTCCATTCTGAGTTTTTACCTGAACTACGCGAATTTTCTTATCATTACCATAATATACTTCAATAATTCTGCCTAAAGGCCACTTATTGCTTGATATATTTTCCTCTACTAACAACACTAGATCTCCTATTTTTACATTATCCTTTTCAAATCTCCACTTACCCCTCTGTTGTAATTCACTTAAATAATTATGGTGCCATTTGCGCCAAAAAAGTTGTACAATTTTACTTATTCTTTGCCATTTTTTGAGGCGATTTTATCTTATATTGGTTAAATCAGGCTCAATAATGACATTTAATGGTCTGTTTATATGAAAATGAGCTGGAGTTAGGACTCCAAAATCATGTGCGTCATCTGATAATGGACTCAAAGGCCTGGAATTTAATATTCCCTCTATTTGTATCACTACTGTAAGAAATTCCTTATAAGTGAGATTAGCACCTCCCACAATTCTCTTAAAATGAAATTTAAAGGATTTTATTGCGGCCTCCCAAAGACCCCCTAAATTGGGTGATCTGGGGGGAATAAATTTCCACTCAATGCCTTCACTAGACAAATATGCTGCTAATTTCTCATCAGGTTTTCTTACTAAGTCATAAAAGACCCTAAGTGTTTTATCTGCCCCAATAAAATTTTTTGCATTATCAGAATACAATTTGGCACATTTACCTCTGCGTGCTATGAATCTTTTCAGTGCCGCAATAAATGATTCGGAAGTTAAATCTGAAATAATTTCTATGTGTATAGCCTTAAATACAAAACAAACAAAAATACAGACATAAATTTTTTGTAAGATGGTCCTACGTGCATAACCAATTTTGATCATAAATGGCCCACACAGATCAACACCCGAAATATTAAAACAATAGTCTAATTGGACTCTATCCCTGGGCAAATCGCCCATCGATTGATTTGCAATAACTGGTTTAGCTTTAAAACATGGAATGCACTGATGAACCCCCTTTCGACACATTGCACGACCATTTATTGGCCAAAATTTATTTCTTACTAAGGATAGTAAAGTTGACGCACCAACATGCAAATATTTCTTATGATAATAATTTATAACAATTACAGTAAATTTATTACTCTTTGGTAAAATCGCCGGGTGCTTTTTTGAAAAATTTAAATTACTATTATCTAACCTGCCACCAACCCTTAAAATTCCAAATTCATCTAAGTAAGGGTTGAGGCCTTTTAACTTGCTACTCGGACTTACCGATCCTTTAGTCTGAAGACTATGTATGTCGGTACTGAAGGCTTCATTTTGCATTAATTTAATTAAATATTTCTCTGCCAATTCCAATTCTGACGTACTCAATGGTCCAATGCTTTTATAAAGCGGGTTTCTTGCATTCATCACAAATCTGAAAATATAACTAAGAATACGCACAATCGTTAAATAATTATTACTAAGATTAATCAAGTTATATACAAAACAATTCTCGGTGATATTACAACTTATAACATTAAATTCATTCGAGGATTTAACATTAAATTTGAGCTCTTTATTGAACTCATCATTTGTTTCTGGTATGGTTATTGTACGTTGAGGATAATCGCTGTTCTGAAGAAATGAAGGTCCGTTCCACCACAATTCACAGTTTGCAAGTTTGTCAGAATCCATACCTCTGGAAAGTTTGTCAGCAGGATTTTCTTCTGAGCAAATATGATGCCACTGTTCAGCACTAGAGTTTTCTTGTATGTTAGCCACTCGATTTTGAACAATTTGCTTAAGGTCGATAGGTTCTTTTTGAATCCATGCTAGCACAATCATTGAATCTGACCAAAGAAAAACATTAGTCACTATTACTTTCATGGATGATAATACTCTGTTTACCAGTTTGGTTAGCAACACTGCTGCACATAACTCCAATCTTGGAATAGTTAGACTCTTTATCGGTGTAACTCGCGACTTGCTAGCGATTAAATTCACCATCACATTTCCTAAGGAATCACTGGATTTGCAATAAACTGATGCCCCATAGCAACGTTCTGAGGCGTCAGCAAACCCGTGTATTTCTATAATTTCTGGGTTTTCAATTATAATACGCCTACAAATTTTTATATTATTTACACATTTAAATGACATAAGAAATTGATGCCACTCATGAAACTCTGATTCAGGAAGCTCGTCATCCCAGTCAATATTGATTCTCTACAATTTTTGCATTAGTATTTTGGCTTTAGATATAATTGGACCAAGAAGTCCCAATGGATCAAAGAGTCTCGCGATTGTTGACAATACTTCTCGCTTTGTGTAGGAATTGCTCAGTTCCACCTTAACTCGAAAAGTGAAACAATCATCTCTTGGGTTCCACGAAACCCCTAACGTTTTAGTTTCAATTTCATTTTCAAATTTGTACCCTTCTTCATATGTCAGCGAAAGATTTTTATCACTTGAACACCACTTATGGAGTCTCATACCTGCTTAATGCATAATCGCTATGAGCTGCCGCTGTAACTCTTTGGCTTCTTCAAGCGTAGGTGCACCGCACAAAATATCATCCATGTAAATATTTTCTCGAAGAACCGATGCTGCCATCGGATAATTATCTCCTTCATCAATCGATAGCTGGTTGAGAGTTTTCATTGCTAAATAAGGCGCACTAACCGTACCGTATGTAACGGTCTGTAGTTCAAAAATTTTAGGCTCTTCTTCGAAATTATCGTTCCACAAAATTCTCTGCAATGCGTGCTGACTAGGATCAATATTGATCATTTGATACATCATTTGAATATCCGAAGTCAGTGCATAACTATGCTCACTAAAACTAACCATTATCGTGAATAAATCATTCTGAATAACACCGCCATTATATTGCAATGAATTAAGTGATGTGCCATTTGTTGTTGTGGCAGAACAGTTAAATACAACTCTCAGTTTTGTGGTGGACTTTTCTGGTCTAAAAATGCCATGATGTGGAGCATAATACACGACGTCAGGTTCTTTCACTTCTTTAACCTGTTTCATATGCCCCAACATTTCATATTCATTTAAAAAATCTTTATACAATTTTAAGTATTTCTTATCTTTTGATAAGCGAGTCCACAGCGATTTGAGTTTTTTAAGAGCAAGCTCCCTAGTTTGGCCTAAACACGAAGGATTTTCCTTTAAAGGCATTTTCACCACGTATCTCCCTTCCTCATTTCTCCAATGCGTGCGCGCAAAATGTTGCTCACATATATCAAATTCCTTACCTTTCGATAACTCTACTTCGACGTTTTCAACTTCCCAAAACTTTTTTAATGTTTGGTTTAAATCTTCCTCCCGAATTAGCCCACAATGAACTTTTACATCACTTTCCTGCTCTATGCATCCACTAGCCACATACCCAAATACGATATTTTGCAAAAGTAAATTTGAATTCTGAGAATATATTTGTCCCGGTCTTAATAACTCATAAAATATTTCTGCCCCCAACAACATATCAATTTTATCAGGGAAATTAAATCTATAATCTGCTAATATAGTTAAATCTGGTACTTCAACATTTATGTTAATCACTTGTTGCGGAATTAAATCTGTAATTTTCCTTACTACTAGCATAGTCAATTCTCTTTCAAAACTTTTATCTCTATTCGCGATTTTTGTATTTACGCAGCCCTTTATTGTCATAGAAGTGTCATCCAAACATGAAATTAAAGTATTCGTTTTATTAATTCTAAGCTGCAATCGATTAGCACACTGGGAAGTAATCAAACATGCTTGTGAACCGACATCTATTAAGCATCTAACTTCCTGCCATTCCGAGAACTTATCTTTAATGAGGATACGCGCCATACTTAATAAAACGGATTTTGTTTTATTTTTCACAAAACTAGAGGCGACAGTCTGACTCGGAGGGTAGGAAAGGATTTTCTCGGGTTGTGAATTTTTTATTCCTGCAGCCGATTGAAACACATGACCAACATTTTTATTTTGATTATTTAATTCCTTTTCTTCTCTAGAAAAATGTATTAACTCAGAATGCGGTAGGTTACATCTAGCACAATTTTTAGACTTACATTTCTGTGCGCAACAATTATAATTTAAACATTTGAAACATGCTTTATTTAATTTCACAACTTCTACTCTATCTTTAATGGATAGTTTTTTGAATTGCGGACAAGAATGTAAACCGTGATATTCATTAGATTTACACAAGACACATTTGACATTTTTTGTTTCCGAAAAAAATATATTTGAAGCGCTCCTTTGAGGCCGATTTTGAAATTTATTTGTCGCTATACGTTTATTTTCATTTATCGTGTTTCTCGAATACACATTTGATTCACCTTTAGATTTATTTTTAATCGACAAAAAAATATCGCATTCTCTTCCTAGTTGCTGTGGTTTAAAATATGACTCTGATTGTTTAATTGCGATATGATTCATTAATTCGCGATCTAAAGAACTGAAAATTTTATCTGAAACAATCAGATCGCATAATGATTTAAAATCATTTACCTCACGCAAATGACAGTAATACTGATAAATTGAACTCAGCCTAGCAGCAAATTGAACGTAACTTTCCGACGGTAATTTTTGTGCACTCTTGAAATTGTTTAAACATTCTTGTGCAGTAGGTTGAAATTCCCTTAACACTATATTTTTCAATTTATCATAACTAATCAACTCTTCCTATGATAAATAGATCATTAAATTGCTCGCTTTTTTGCCGAGAATATTTAACAGAATTTCGGCCATAAACTCTTCAGGTACATTTTTAGTTCGAAACGCTTTCTCGAGAGATTGAAAAAAAAGATTAAATGACTCAGCTCTCGTTGGTAAAGGAATAGTTAAAGTTTTAATACTTTTAATAAAACATTCCAAGTTATTGTTCCCTATTCCCGTTTTCGATTTTTCTGTTACAGACGGCAAATTTTCCTGAGATTCTTTACGCAATTTGGCTATTTCTAATTCTTTCTCTAACTGAGCTAGTTTAATTTTTTCAAATTCCGAATTTTGGGATGGCTCTTTACGAATATTTGCTAATTCTAACTCTTTTTCTAATTGCGCTAATTTAATTTTTTCTAATTCTAATTTTGTTTTCTCAGTTTCTGTTCGTGATTTATACTCCTCAACAACCGAATTAACGATGCTTTTTAATAACTGCTCATTTGAGTAATATTCACTATTCTCTATAATATTTCTTAAATCAATAATTTTACTACTTTCAGGAGCAGTTAAACCCAATTCCTCAACTACAAGCTTAAGCTCGTGTTTATTTAGATTATTAATAACAGACATAATTAAATCAAAATAAACTAAAAAATTGCTCTTACCTCACTCAAATCGCTGCGAAATTCCGAGGAAGACTCATTATAATTCTTAAATTTATCATCTTAAACACAATATTTCACTTGTTTGAGCAAGATATTATTCGAAGATTCTCATGTTGAACGTTGACAGATCTATAATAGAACTCTTAATATGACATCAGCACATAGTTCAAATTCCATGATTTTTCACTCTCATAAATAATTATTTTCACCTCCGGCTCGACGGACCATGTTAATTATTATGCACACACTACACAAATTATTTCATATGCACTGGTTCTTTAAAAAACACTTTATTAAAGGAATAACACTCACTCGCAGCTCACTGCTGCGTTATCGTCTGCATTTATCTCAAAAACAACTTTAGAATAAAAACAGAAAAAACACTTCACTTCTCTTCAGTTTCTCAACACTGACATTTTAATTTAGGTAGCACGGTATCGTCTGCCTACATGGAACAATATTAACAAAATAAATCTTAAACATTAGTGTATCTTATAAGAAACTGCAAATGTATTATATTCCATAGTTGAGAGCAATAGAGCATTGGGCAAATGAAAACTGCCAACTTTTCTAATACCCCCATTCTCTTAAACTCTGAGAAATCTCTATCGCATGAGCGTGACCAAAACAGTTTAAGTTTCTCTACCACATTTATCTGCATCTCGGATCCTTCTGCTTTGAATATCCGAAAAGTTATCAACTTTATTTTGACAGCATCATTTATTATAATAAAACTTGTTTGCTTTGCATGGGATGTAATCTAAAGTGAAGCTTTATGATGTGATCAAAGGAAAATGCTCGTACGTAGCATGAATTTATGAAGAAGAAATAATATAAGTAAACAGATTTACTTCGAAATATTATTTACGCAGTATAATAGTTACGATTTGATTTTTTATTTTAATTTTAATTATTTTTAATTTTATTTTAAGTACATCATTTTAGCATAGCTGCAAAATTTTATATTTTTTCGTTACCGAGAAATTTTATAGAATTTTTTTTTATTGTTAAATGTCGAAATCTTCTATTATATATGACAAAAAATACTATTGAATTTAAATTTCGAAAAAAATATATTTAAATGTGAGAAAAATTGCTTTTCAGTTTTAAATGTAAGAAAAACGCTTAAAAGTTGGCAATTATGAGTTTAATTACTGTTACGCCAATGAAATTCGCAGATAGTGGAGAAATTAATACTATTATTGGTACTTTCTTTATACATTTTCAGGTAGTCTTATCCTTCCATTTCTACATTAGCGTAATTTTCCATTAACAGTGAATGGAAATCCTTCCCTTACTACGACTTACGTGCGAAATAAAACTTTAAAAAAATTAGAAAAGATTTCATGTGTGATTGAAGAAAAAGGTCATATAATTTTAAACGAAGTTTATATTTTTTCTTTTTTCTTTTCTATTTATTTATTTATTTATTTGAATTTGTTTTATTTTCTTTATATTATTATTCCTTATTGCATGTTTTACAATTAAAAAACCCTGATTTCTTAAAACTTTATAAATATGCATTTATATTGTAGAAGCATCTTTAATGAAACCATCATATATTTTTTATTGTCAGTTCCTTTTCCGAATTGTAAAATAATGGTTAGTAAATATATCTAATGAAAAGAAGAATATGTTTGGAAGAGAATAACATTTTTTCATCATAAAAAGGTACCAATAAAAAAGCCAAAATTCATGTATTTTATAATGAAACATTTAATAAATATTCTCATTTTTCTTGTACATATGGTAATGTATTTTTTAAATGCTACAAAAATTTCCATTATACTAGCCAGTAGAAAGAACTTGACGCTTTATATTTTTTATTACGAGTACCAGTTCATACGATAACATCGATTGCATGAGCACACTGTACTTCTTGAAATTTTCTTTTGTAATGTTATCATATTTCATACTAAATAAGTTACATATCCTTACATTTTCATTGAAGCATATTTAATTTTCTTAAAATTACAATTATCAAACTGAGTTCAATAGGGTGAAAGCATGTGCGACTAAATAAGTGTTTTGTGAACCGATGTTCAGTGTTTCATGTTCTATAAGCCTAGAATCACATCTCTGGATTTTTAGTTCGAATTCAGCATTACCCTGTAAAGTTATTCCTTTACTTAATCGTGTGCCACGTGTTGCACGAAGCTTAAAACACTATAACTCTCATTATTCGCCAAGAATTTCGCCAATATGATCGCTGTAACTGATAAAGAACAGTCCAAAGATTGGAAATAACACTGATTTTGTCCATGTCAGGTAGCTGCATTTGACAAAAAATTTGAATTTTATTTTAGGAAACAAGAAAAATTTCTATCAAGCAATTAAGACAAAATTTACTTTTATTATTTTTACTGAATATTTAAATATATTAATATAAAAAATGCTGCAGAATGTTAAGCATGTAAAATTAATTAATTAAAGCCAATTTACTTAAAAATATAGCAATACAACATTTAAAAATCCTAATGGCGTATATAGGGTACACGTCATAAAATATAAAATTTTATGTAAATTTTTGATTTTTTTTTTTTTTTTTTTTTTTTTGTTATTGGTTTTTACATTAATAGACTGATATATATATATATATATATATATATATTTTCCTAAAAATAGAAAAGTTCATGCATCGAAGGTTCATTTTATGTCGCTATCTTTATATATATACTAGCGAGCTACGCCCGCTAGCTGGGCCACTTTTTCCGAACGAACCTCGATATTAAGCAGTATATAATAAGCAAAAAAATTCATTTAATAAGCAAGTCTTGGTGTTCGAATCCTCAAGCACAAAAAAGTAAATTAAAGAGCTATGGTTGTTATGCGCCCATTATCCCGTTAAAAATATGTGATTTCGCACAGGGGCGCTACGCGCCATGGTCGCCATCGTCCCGTTAAAAATATTTGGTTTTGCACGGTTGGCGCTGCGCGCCCATAAGACATTTTCTTGTATTTTTTGGTTCATCAGAAGCAGACATTTACGCAGATTCTGAATATGTAATCAGTTTTTTCTACTTATAAAACTGTCTGCATGATGGTTTAAGAAAAAACGCGCAAACAAAAAAAGTTTTGATAGTCCTGTTTTATTTCTAAGTTCAATATTTTAGCGAAAACTACGGTAAATATTCTACGGCAAGTCAAAAAAATTGATGCGGAAAAAAACGCAATTAGCGCCGGTAGAAAAAGAGCTTTTCGGCTGTTTCTTCTTTTAGCCAAAGGGGAAAAATTCATGTCCTTCACCGCAAGGTGGCGCAGTGTTCTGCTTCGGAGCTCCGTTTGGGATTTGAGACATTTTTCGTTCCGATTCCCAAGGGATTTTTAATTCATAACTTTTTTAATTTTGGTCCCACGGTCTCGAAAATGCCCGAAATGACTTCCCCGGAATTTTTCCAATCGAAAGACACCTTTCGCGACTTCCAACTCGCCCGCGTTGCGAACTGTAATCAGCTTCAAGCAGACAGACAGAGGCGCACGGGTTTTATTAGTATATATATATATATATATATATATATATATATATATATATATATATATATATATATATATATATATATATATGTATATATATTATATTAATTTAAAGATTTTAAAATTATTTTTCGTATAATTATGCATTGAAAGACCTTATGCGATATAAAATATATTTTAGTATGAAATGATCGAAATATTAATCACTCATTTAAACTGCAAAAGAAATTCTCGTTTCAAAAATTCAAAGGTTAAAGGATTAAAAAATAATGTTAAAAAAAACTGCTATTATTTTTCGTGAAATAACAGATTTTTTGCGGGTATGTTTTGAAAAATTTCAACTTAACGTCTTATACTAGCACATAAAATACAAGAACTATCAGGTGTGTTTGGCATATTCTCGAAGATTCCAATAAATTTCTAACGGACATTCATTTTCTAAAGTGTTTAAAGTTCAGCAATATATTTTTCTGCCTCGTCATTCCTCTTCCCGCTTTCGATATCCGACATCTCTTCATTATGCTTCTGACAAGCTAATTTATTCTGCCATATTTTTGTTTGTTTTCTATAACAAATTAAAACAAAGCCAGATTGTAAAAGAAAAAGTTACTTGCGATATTAATTAGTCTGTGAAAGCTTTGTCATTAAACAGAAAGAATGTACATAAAACACAGAAGTTAACCCCCCCCCCCTCCCGAATAATACTTTCTAGTCTAATATATGTGCAGTTTTACATTTTAAAAACGTACCATTTTTAACATCAGCCCTTTAAAACATCCTTCCAATTTGTCCATCCTTTTTCAAAAAGTCTCAATTATAAACTCCTATTAAAATTATTAGAAATTCTCGTATACTAAAGCGCGGGAGAGGGAGGCTTACGTTTGGTACTTCATGGTAAGTTTAACTTTTTTTTTCTCCAGGGAAATTAAGCCTTAAGAAGAATAGGTACAGAATGTCTATTCACATACAAAAATTTTCTTTAAAAAAGAAAGGAATTGTTTTGCTGTATAATTTATTTTATATGTGAAATTGGTATTATCAACAAAAGATAACGCTGTTAAATTACAATTTTTAAAAAAACATCAAAAACGTTGAGATTACACAAAATGAATATATTTTAACTCAACAACACGTAAAATGAATTTTAGTATGGAATAAACAAAATATTAATCCCTCGTTTTAGAAATTTGTGAAAGAAATTCTGGTTTCAAAGATAAAAATACGAAAAATAAATTAAAATGAAATAAAAAATGCTATTTTTGTGAAATAATAGATTTTTTTTTTTTTTTTTTTTGCGGGTACGTTTAGATAAATTTTAACTTAACGTCTTATACTAGCACATAAAATACAAGAACTGTCAGGTGTGTTTGGCATATTCTCGAAGGTTCTAATAAATTTCTAACAGGCATTCATTTTCTAAACAGTTTAAAGTTCAGCAATATATTTTACTGCCTCGTCATTCTTCCTCCCGCTTTTGATATCCGACAGCTCTTCATTATGCTTCTCTAAGGCTAGCTTAATCTACCATATTTTTGTTTGTTTTCTGTAACAATTTAAAACGAGACCAGATTGTGAAAGAAAAAGTTAGTCTAATAAATCATTGTCATTAAATAAAAAGGATAGACCATAAAATACCGAATTTAACCCCCCTCTGAATAGTTCTTTCTACTTTAATATATGTACAGTTTTAAATTTTTAAAAACGTGTCATTTATAACACCAGCCCTTTAAAACATCCTTCCAATTTGCCTACTTTTTACAAAAAGTCTCAATTAATTATAACCTCCTATTAAAATCATTAGAATTTACTGTGTACTAAAGCGGGGATGGCTTAGATTTAATACTTCATGGTAAGTTTAACTTTTTTTTCTCTCCATTGAAGTTAAGCCTTAAGAAGAATAGGGACAGAATGTCCGCTCACATACGAAAACTTTCTTTTAAAAAAAATAAGGAATCGTTTTGCTGCGTAATTTACGTTAGATGTGAAATTCATATTTTCATCAAAAGATGACGCTGTTAAAGAACACATTTTAAAAACATCAAAAGGTTGATATTATACAAAATGAATTTATTTTCGCCAAAAAACACATAAAATATAATTTAGTATAAAATGAACAAAATGTAACCACTCGTTTAAATAAACTGTAAAAGTACTTTTCGTTTCAAAGATATAAAAAAAAAGAAAAAAAAAGAAAACTGCTATTATTTTTCATGAAATAATAGATTTTTTTACGGGTAAGTTTAGATAAATTTGAACTTAACGTCTTATTCCAGCACATAAAATACAAGACCTTTCAGGTGTGTTTGGCATATTCTCGAAGGTTCTAATAAATTTCTAACGGACATTCATTTTGTAAAGAGTTTAAACTTCAGCAATATATTTTTCTGCCTCGTCATTCTTCCTCCCGCTTTCGATATCCGACAGCTCTTCATTATGCTTCTGACAGGCCAGCTTATTCTGGCATTTTTTTTTTTCTGTATCAATTTAAAATCAGGTCAAATTGCACTTAATGTACAATAAAAAGTTACTTGCGACCTTAATTTATCTATTAGTGCATTGTTATTAGATAAAATGATATACCTTAAAGTATTGAAAGTAAACTACCGGCGAGTACTACTTTCTTCTCGAATGTATCTGCAGATTTTCGTTTTGAAGAGGTGCTTTTTATAAGCTCTGCCCTTCAAAATACTCTCCCAAAAAAAAAGTCTCAATTATATAAGATTCTATAAATTATTAGACATTAACCCTACTAACTTTAAATATCCTTATCTAGTTCTTATACCCAAATTTCATAAGCATCCTGTTAAATTCAGATTTTTTACAATTGGTTGCAGTATTTACTATAATGCTGCTAGCAAATTTCTATTAGTAATTTTTAATCAAATATATAATATTACAAAAAAAAGTGATAATACACGTTGCATAAAAAATAGTTATGAACTGGTCCATATTATGAAAAATCTTAAATATATAAAAAATATCACTACTTATGATTTTAAAGATTTATTTAATAATATCGATTTATCGGATTTACATAAATGAGCTTTTTAAAAAATATCAACACGAGTTGGATCTATCACATAATATCGATTCTGATTATTTTCATACCTTAACCAATTTCATTATCTATAATAATTTTATCATGCATGATAACAATATATATATTCAAAATGTTGGTATACCACAAGGTGGTAGTACATCTAGTGTATTATCAGACTTATATTACTATGAACGTCCTTATTTAAATAATAAAATACATTTATATCGATATATAGATGATGTAATTTTAATTGATACTGATAACACCTGTATATCTCAATTCCCTGCTGATTATCCTTCTAATCTAGAACTTTCAAAAAACCTACTTTTAAATAATACAATCAATTTCCTAGATATTAAAATTATATTAAAAGACAACAAATTTATAACTGATATTTATGACAAAAGGAAAGAATTTAATTTTAAAGTTAATACCTTTACTAATTTTAAATCATGTCTTCATAATTCTGTATATCGTAATATAATACTTAACCATTTATATAGAATAAAATGTCTATGTTCTTCCCATTTAATTAATACTAATATTAAACAGCTTGTATATGATGCTATAAATAATGGTTATCCTAAAAAATTCATATATTATTTAATTTAAAATTAGATATTACATGATCTTATAATTAATTCTTTGCGTAAAAAATGTATAAAAAATATAAAACATAAAAATAATAATAAAAAATTAAAAATGTTAAAAAGTAATAAATATATATATATATAGGTTGGTTGGGTGGGTAGATGTTAGAGTACGGAGGAGGGTGGTGTTGTCTGGATAAAAACGCAAAGGTTAATTATTAATATACATACATATATATATATATATATATATATATATATATATATGTATATATATATATAAATTGAGAGTGGGTTATTTATTTTAACATAATTTTTAAACTGTTTAATTGACACCAATATATGGATATTTGTCTAGTTATATCTATAGTTAAATAGCTATATTTTAATTATCAAATTATTTTTAATGTTATTGATATAATTTTTGGTATTATTAATAATAATATTATTACTATTATATATTTTTTTATTATTTTTATTTTTTTATTTTATTTTATTTTATTTTATTTTTAAATTTCTTTTTAAATTTTTATTTTATTTTATTTTATTTTTTAATTTTTATTATCCTATATTAAGATAATGAATTTTTACTATGTAAAGTCACAATAAATGTTACTGATTAAAGTAACAAAATGGTATTTTAAGTTATATGTTAATATGAATGTTATCTCTTAATTCTAATTTTAATTATTTTATTAATTTAATTTTATGTTAATATCGATTATTAATTATTTTCTCCCGTTCAATTATATTTCCATTCAGCTTTATCTTTTTTGTTTGTTATGGATAACTATTATTTTTACTTACTTTCAACTCCTTTTTGTAAAATATCTTTGTTCCTTGTTTAATAATTTGGTTTTTGTGTGCTGGTAGCCCTAAATACGTATTATTTTGCTATTTCATGGCTAATACGTAGATGAAACCGCACACTTCATTTGTAGTTCCAGAGCATTTGGGGCCTGATGATTCTGCTTTTGGGGCTACAAATTCCATTTGCATTCATTTTATTTATTTATTTATTCAGATTTACTCGTTACACTATTTTTTTATTTTATTATACTTCAATTCAATTCTAATTCTTCGTTTTGGTTTATTGTTTTATTGATAAAATCCATTGGTGAATCTTGTCTACTTTTAATGGTATTATATATATATATATATATATATATATATATATATATATATATATATATATATATATATAAACATATTATATGTTACGTAATACACATAAACATGTCGCCAATTAATTCGTTAGTTTTTTTTTTTTTTTTTTTTATTGTTGCGGTTGATTTTTATGAATGAATTGACGCGTTGAAACTCCTAAAAACCGACATTTAGAGAATTTTACGTAAACAGGTCTTTGAATCAAACAATTATGTTACATTAAATATAATGAATACCATGCGTACTCTTTTAATTTTGTGATTTTCATCGTTACCTTATTCTTATGAATAAGTCAACTTGTTAGTATTTCAGAAAAAATAAAAGGTTTTACCCCAAACAAATCTTTAACTATAAAAATTTTATTAGTTTAAATGTAATGAATATTCATTATTAACACGTTGAGAACCATGTCAGCAAGCGATGACTGACAGTGAATTTCCCGTTTAGGCCGCGTTAGTCAATGATAAGTGACGGTCTAAATTATAGAATAAAACTAAACAAATTATATACTTTTAAATAATTGCTTAAAATTTATTAAAAGCTTATTTAACTTTTATTTATTACAGGATTATACTTTCTTAATAATGACTTAAGGGGGCTCAGGGGTTGAAAACTTCCAAAAATCGATTTTTTTAATGATTTAATTTGATTATTCATTTAATCCTTAACTCAATGCAAAAAACTGCATAATAATATTTGCATTTTTAACGGAGTTATAAGCATTTATGTATCAACACTTTCATAGATGCATCCATATAATTTCAACTTTAAGTCGCGTTTACTCAAAACTTGATTTTTGATTACTAACACCAAGATTGAAAAAAAAAAAAAAAAAAAAAAACTATTTAATGGTATGGCTTAGTTTTTTTTTTTTTTTTTTTTTTTGCATGCATATAACATTATTATCTAGATTATGAATTAATATATTTTAGATAGTTTAAAAATTTGAGTATTTTTAATGGAAAAAAAGTTGTATTTTTTAGGGTTTTTTTAAATTTTCAACTTTGAGAGATTTTTTAATACTGTTTTTGTTAAGTGATAGTTATATCCTTAATTCATAATCTAGATTATGATGCTATATGCATGCAAAAAAAAAATTAAGCCATTCCGTCAAATAGTTTTTTTTTTAAATCTTGGTGTTAGTCGTCAAAAATCAAGTTTTGAGAAAACACGACTTAAAGTTGAAATTATATGGATGCGGTTATGTAAGTATTGATACATAAATGCTTATGACTCCGTTAAAAATGCTAATATTTTTATGCGGTTTTTAGCATTGAGTTAAGAATTAATTGAATAATCAAACTATATCATAACAAAATCGATTTTTTGAAAAGTTTTCAACCCCTGAGCCCCCATAAAACAATATATATCTTTTAGTTTTATACCATATTTTACACTGTCAGTCACCATGACATTTAACGTGCTAGAGAAAACATCTATTTAAAGTAACTTTGAATGCCTGGCAAAACTGCAATGATGTTTTCAATGTACATATATATATTTCAATCATAATTTAAAATGTTTTTTCTAACATAAAAAGTGTCAATAATTATAAATATATAAACCTTCAGAATATTAATGTCATCATAATTTTTTCCCTCTCACTGACAAGCCGTGTTAACACGTTCACTAAGCTCCAGGTTTCACTGGAATACAAGCAATATTGAAAATAATGTAATTGTATTCATTTAATAGATTTTTAATATTGAACAGTAATTAAAGCATTCAAGAATAACATTTATATTCGCTTTTAAGTTTTTTTATATAATTTCGAAAGAATTGTCGGTTTTTATCATTTAAACAAAATGAATTGAAAACAACGCAACTCAATTTTTCCCTTTCGCAAGACTGTCAGAGGGTTTTAAACTGGATTATATCTGTAAAACCATATTAATTTAAATAATGCTTCTATCGCAGCAAAACTTACAGCTTAGTCAACAGATATATCAGTTTGCGTAGGTGAGAAGATCGACTCAGTCTTAATGAATCAATCAGATTGCTA
The DNA here is from genome assembly GCA_964019185.1 of Maratus speculifer. Taxonomy (NCBI): domain Eukaryota; kingdom Metazoa; phylum Arthropoda; class Arachnida; order Araneae; family Salticidae; genus Maratus; species Maratus speculifer. Next base: position 196,189,904 of record OZ025297.1, read on the forward strand.
ATATTTCAGAAAAAAATTAAAAAGTTTTATCCAATTAAATCTTTAACCATAACAATTGTATGAGTTTAAAAATAATAAATATTCATTATTAATAAGAAAAGATATATTTCAATTGACGCTCTCATACATTCTTTAGAACACGAATATAATGTAAAAACAATGTAGTATATAACTTCAAAAATTTTTTAATAGAAAAGCACGATCACATTCATTTTATTTTTATTAGCCTATTTATTTATTTTCTCTTTATGTTTCTCTGGCTTTCAACAAACTAAAATAACTATAAATTCTTATCTGACAGTATCATTATGAATGCCTATATAGAATAATATGGATTAAAAGCATTATGATAATTACCAAACATTATCACAATGTTCGTGCACATTTGCTGATTACTGTCAATGTTTAATCTCTATTAAGATTTATAAAGAAAATTATAAGGGAAGAAAAAATAATTTATTTTATCAAATAGAAAGTGTTTGAAAAGACTAAATTTTTGCAATTTTCACATAACTTTTAAATTAACAACTGGGGAGCTTAATGGAAGAAATGTTAATATACATTTACTCATAAATTGTTATTTTACAGATGGAAGCTTTGTAACTAAATCATATAATATGGAAAAATTTAAATAATAAAATTATATTTAGTGCTAAAGTTATGAGACAATCACTATTAATGTTTAATACTTTTATATTTAATAACTAAAATAGTGGAGATCTTTTCTATAATTTTAAAATTAAATGTCAATATTATTCTCTAGGAAAGTTTTACATCACATATTATGTTAATATATATGTAACATATGTTTCTAAATATACAAAGGTATATAATGATGTTATATACCTTTATGTTATTACATATTCAAAAATATGTTCCTAAGAAAGAGTTAAATAACTAATCAAATTACATAAAAACTTTTCACTTGCATTTTCTCGAATTTCAATTTTTGTTGTATAGCATCTTCGTTCACACAAATTAATCTGATTTCCTAGTTTCAAATATTTTTTTTAATCTTTATTCTATACTTCATCAAAAACAATCGATCTATCAGATGTAAAATTTTATCTTAAAACAATCTTCAAACAAGGATTCTAACACTCAAAAATAACAAAAGGAGAATATCAAGGCGAAAAGATTTATTTCAAATGTCGCAATTATAAAATTCCCCAAAGTATAATGCAAAATTTCCAAAACTGTCACAATTTATCGATAAAGCTTTTTCAAATGTGCGTGACCAAATCCATTTTTAACGTCTTCTTTACTTTTATTTACATTCAAGATTTTTCTGTTTTCAACTAAAAAAGAAAAAAGTAAGTTTATCACTTCATATTGGACAGGATCAAATGCAGTAATACATGTTTATTTAATATAACAGGTATACTAAAACTGCTATAATAATTAGAAGACATCATGAATGTATGTTTGATCGTTTACTTATTAATTGTTTTTAATGTGATTTATATATATTTAAATTAAGAACGTAAGTTGTATTTGTGTAAATAAAAATAGAAAAAAAGAGGAAAGTAATAAATTTAAAACAATGCCAATTGCTCTCTAAGTCTAAAACAGAAAAAGAATGAAAAGAAAAGGAACAGTACATGCAATATATTTTGTAATGTTTTATAACTATGAATTTTTGGAATCCATGTGATTAATCATTTAATAACAAATTTAAGTAACATATAAATTCGTATAATGACAGTTTATGAGATTATTGTGGGAGAGATTAATTTTGTAAAAATATATTGTAAGCATTCACTTATACTTTAATATATTAAATGGTCATGAATATAACTGGCATTTATTCATTAATGTTTAATCTAAATTTAAGACAATATATATATATATATATATATATATATATATATATATATATATATATATATATATATATATATATATATATATATATATGTATATATATATATCAAAGCAATAGCGTTAAAACATTTTTCATTGCTATCTAAGTCCAAAAGAAGAGTATGAGGAGTTCTTACGTTAAATTTTATATGAGCGAGTTTTGAAAACACATGATTGATAATTTATAAGAAAATTAAAAACCATATAAATTCGTTTAAGTATCATTCTGAATATCGCAGCTCTGTAAATCTTTATCAGATGTGTGCGACCAAATCCATTTTAAACGTCTGCTTTACTTTTATTCAGATTCACGATTTTTTTACTTTCAGCTAAAAACATAAAAAATATATGTTTATCAGTTCATATTTGGCAGGACCAAATGCAAGAATACATGCTTATTTAAGATAACAGGTGCATTGAAACTACTGTAATAGTTAGAAAACATCATGAGTTTATATTTATTTGTTTTCTCGCTGGTTGTTTTAAATACGATATTCAATATTTAAATAAAGGAGCTAAGTTGTATTTTTGCGTACAAAAGTAGAAAAAAGAATGGGAAAACAATAAATTTCAAACAATTTCAATTGTTCTCTAAATACAAACCTGAAAAAAAAAGAAAAAGAAAAGAAATATGTTATTAGATTATACTTTATAATATTTTGTAACTGTGAGTTTTTGGAAACCTATGTGTGATCGTTAAATACCAAATTTTAATGGTATATAAACTCGTATAATGACAATTTATGAGATTATTTAGCTTGAGATTAATTTTGTAAAAAAAAAAAATATTTTAAGTATTCACTTATTCATAAAAATGTTATATTATTATGAATATAACAGGCAATAATTCATTAAATTTTAAGCTAAATTTAACACTTTATTACTCGACTGTTGAAATAAATAAGAACAGTTATATTTGTTTTAGAATGTTTTACGAAAAACAGTCGATATATTTATCTATTTATATATTTCGAAAAAAATTGAGTTGAAAAAGATATTTAATAGCGATAACAGGTTAAAAGAAGATCAGTACATATGTTATGTATAATAATGTTAATGAATAATGTTATACATAATAATGTTATACATAATAAAGTTATACATAAAAATGTTAATATATGTTCAAAAAATCTCCTAATAAGGAATTAAATAACTAACTAAATTACACAAACAATTTTCACTTGAATTTTCTCCAATTTCAATTTTTGTTACACAGAATCTTCTTCGATTCAAGTATTCAATTAACCTCAGTTCCGCATTTCATTTCATTATTATTATTATTATTATTTCATAGTTTAACAAAAATAATCAATAAATAAAATGTACAATTTTATCTTAAATAGTCTTAAAACAAGAATTCTAACACTTAAAAATAGCAAATAAGGAATATTAATGCGAAAAGCTTTATTTCAAATGCCGCAATTAAAAAAACCCCTAAGGAATAATGCAAAATTTCTAAAACTGTCACGATTCATCGATAAATCTTTATCACAAGTGTGTGACCAAATTCATTTTCAATGTCTTCTTTACTTTTGTTCACATTCAAGATTTTTTTGCTTTCAACTAGAAGAGAAAAAATAAGTTTATCTTTTCATATTTGACAAGATCAAATGCAAGATTACATTTTTATTTAAGATAACAGGTGTATTAAAACGACTATAATAGTTAGAAAACATCATGAGAGTATGTTTACTTGTTTATATGTTGATTGATTTTAATGGGATTTTCTATCTTGAAGTTAAAGATCCAGGTTTCATTTGTGCGCACTAAAGTAGAAAAAATATAGAAAGCAATAAATTTTAAACAATTTCAAATACGTTCTATATCCAGAATTGAAAAAAAGGGAAAAGAAAAGCAACAGTTCTAATATTATCACTTTATAATATTTTATAACCGTGAGTTTTGGGAAACCTTTGTTTGATCATTAAATAAAAAATTTAATGGCATATAAATTCATATATAATGACAATTTATGAAATTATTTAGTGTGATATTAATTTTGTCAAAAGATATTGTAAGTATTCACTTACGCATACAAATATTATATTATTATGAATATAACACAGGCAATGATTCGTTAAATTTTAAGCTTAATTTAACACTTTATTACTGGATTGTTGAAATAAATGAGATCACTTATATTTGTTTTACAATGTTTTACAAAAAAAAAAAAAGAAGATCTATATATTTATTTATTTTGAAAACAATAGAGTTAAAAAAATTTTAATTGCTATCGAAGTCTAAAAGAAGAGCAATGCATATGTTATATATAAAAATGTTAATACATAATATAGTACATATAAGAATGTTAATATATATTAAAAAAATTCATTTAAGATGGAGTTAAATAAGTAATTAAATTACATAAAAAATTCACTTGAATATTTTCGAATTCAATATTTCTTACACCGAATCTTCTTCCATTCAGGTATTCAATAAAATTCAGTTCCGAATTTAATTTTATTATTATTATTATTATTCTATAGTTGAGCAAAAGCAATCAATAAATAAGATGTACAATTTTGTTTTAAATCAGTCTTCAAACAAGTATTCTAACACTTAAAAATAACAAATAGTGAATATGAATGCGAAAAGCTTTATTTCAAATGCCGCAATTATAAAACTCCCTAAGGAAGAATGCAAAATTTCTAAAACTGTCACCATTCATCGATAAATCTTTATCAGAAGTGCGTGACCAAATTCATTTTCAAGATCTTCTTTACTTTTATTCATCTTCAAGGTTTTTCTGCTTTCAACTAAAATAGAAAAATTAAGTTTATCACTTCATATTTGATAAGATCAAATGCAAGAATACATGTTTATTTAAGATAACAGGTGTATTAAAACGACTATAATAGTTAGAAAACATCATGAGAGTATGTTTACGTGTTTATTTTTTGATTGTTTTTAATGGAATTTTCTGCGTTGAAATTAAAGATGCATGTTTTATTTCGAGTACAAAAGTAGAAAAAATATAGAAAAACGATAAATTTAAAACAATTTCAATTATGCTCTAAATCCTTGGGTCCAGAGCGCATTAAAGCAAATTATGTAAAAAATAAATAGTACCGCACTTCAAAATTACCTGAAAAATTCGAATTCTTTCAATCTCATTGAAGATTAAGTGGTTTCATGATTTTGAAAACTAAAATAAGTTATAGTCACTAAATACAAAATTACAGAGTCTTTTTTATTTTTAACTCTGATAATTTACATAGTATATTGTAAATTTATCGAATGATTACTCTGTTGTTTAACCGAATCTCCGTTTTTCTAATATCTGTAATTTTACACAAGACTAGATTATGGGTCGATTCTCTGTAATTTAGCAGAAATTTTTTTAACAGTGCATAAATTAGTATAAAAATAATTTATGAGATTATTACATGTGCGATTAATTTTGTAAAAAGATATTATAAGTATCCACTTATATTTAAATATATTATATTGTCATGAACATATCATGAATATTGCCATTATATATGTCATGTGCACCCAGAAAAAAGAACTGATTAAAACTGCAAAACATGTTTTGTTGAGTATATTTTGGTTGTTTTAAGCTTATTAGTTAAAGTAAAAAAATAAAATAATAAAAACTTTTCAAATTGAGACGTTACTATTACGTTATGATTAATTAAGATTAATGACATTATTATTGCGTTATTATGTATTTTGGATGAAAATTGTGAACGGAAAATTGCAAAAATATAAATCAACAATATTTTTTTGTTATTCAAACAAAATTTCAATCGACCCCATATTTAAACTAAAAGATTTGTTGGTCCAAACAAATTTTCTTTGATTCAACAAAACTTTTTTCTAGATGTGGCATTCTATCATTAAATTTTAAGCTAAATTTAACACTATATTATTCGATTATTGAAATAAATAAGGTGTTTACACTGGAAATTCGTGAGATCCTTTTATAATACTTACTTAACATAATAATTAACCGTATATAATATATAACCGTAATAAAGTCGTTTTTGATTGCCTTGGGAGTATGTTGCAAATGTGCTGTACCAGGAAAATGATTGTGCAAAAAGTGTTGTTAAGAATTACACAATTTTTTAAAAATGTAGTTGTAGATATTTGTTCTATGTAGGCAGCCATACTGCGCCACCTATTATTAAAACTTTAGTGTCCAGAAATCGAAGCGAAGTGAATTGCTTTTTTTGTTTTAATTCTAATGTTGTGTTTGAGAAGTGAACTACTTAAACACATACTCAAACAAGCTCTACCGCTTTCTCGAAGTATGGAGAAAGCGTTAGTGAGCGGTAGTGAATTAGTATTATATTAAATAAAGGGATTTTAAAGGAACCAGTGTCTGTGGAATAATTGAGTAATGTGTGAATTTAATACGACAATATTTACTGAAAATGTTAGTAAACTCATTCAATAATCTCCTACATTTTTTTCTATAAAAGACATTGTTTGTTATTTCCATTTTAAAATTGCATAATTTTCAACGCACCATGTATAAATTGTTTAATATATGCTGTTTAATGGTGTTCTAAATTGTGTGGTATTTACAATATGTTGTTAATTTGTTCACAAAATAATGTGCAGTACAACACTATTGTAAGAAAATATTTTTATATACACTATTTACAACACTATTTCCACACAAGTAGCAAAACTAATTGTGTTTTAAAAATGCAACACATTTCTAAATAGCAACACATTTTACTGTATATTAAAAACACAATGACACCAGAACATTTTGTGTATGAAATTTAAATTTAGTGACAAAAAGTGTTGTAAAATGTGTTTCATTTTGTGTTTTGAGTATTTTCAGTATATACTTGTATGTAAAAAAGTAATTTTTTTATTCATTTTGTTCTTAAAAATTAATAGATTAAACCAATTTTAATTGCTACATAAGTTTAAAAAGATAAGCAGAAACCGTTCTTACATTAAGTTTTAAAACTGTGAGTTTTTGGAAATACATGATTGATCATTTATAAAAAAAAAAAAAACTTAAAATCTATAAATTTGTATAAGGAAAAACAAACAAAATGCACCGTAAGTGGCAATTACATAGATATCTATATTTATTAACTTAAATGTTTTTTTATTATAAACTATAAGTTTAAAATAATAAAAAGTCCTATATTTTCATATTAGAATTGTTGTTTTAGTTTGAGGATGCATTGTTAAAGCAGCAGTAATAAATTAAATTAAAAATTACATATATTTTCTTAAAAGGTGAAGATAAAAAGATCAAAAACAACAGATGTTCAATGACCCGAGATCTTTCGGACATACACATGTCTATTTTCAAGGGTAGCAATGAACTGGATGAGAAAACTAAAATTGACGGAGATATAAAGCAAAACATTAACACGCATTGTAACATGCGTGTTATATTAAAGAATAAAATTTAGTTTAAAAATTATTTTTTTTTTAATTTAGAGTAATTTAGAAAGAGAAAATCATCTCCTCGAAGTTAGTGGAGATTTTTATTAACAATCACTTTGAAATTTAATTATCACTTTACCCACTGAATAATAAAAGATTAAATTTGATCTTACTGCCAACAACTTCTATAGCTCTGATAGTAAGATGTTCTCTAGCTGCCAAGAGGCCGACAGCCGCGATTGGGTTCGAACCCAGCACCTGCCGTCTACCAGTTGAGAGGTCCCAACCTCTCGGCCACTGGTGGGGCTATTCTACAATGAAATGCGATATAAAATGTCTTATCTTGAGGCAAATTGTTACTCACGAAACGATTTTTTTCCTTTTTTTATGATTGCTTTAAATTATTTTAATGAAATGCAATAGAAAACATTTTATTAATTTTATTATTTTATATGATAGTAAAACTTTTCGCACACACTTGAGTAAAATTCTAATCTTTATTACATAGCATTTAATTCCATTTTTTATTTTCATTTTGAGGGAATAAAAATAAGAAAACATTATTAATTTATTCATCCTTTGTAGTTAAAACAAAATTAAACATTCCTCTATTTCTAGATGACTGGGGTAAATGGAACCATATGAAGGATAAAGCTATTTACTCTATCGTTTTCGTTATTTTAGTTTACGTGCTTTCTGAGTTTATTATGTCATAAATAATTCAGTCAAATCATTTAAGCTTGGGTGTTAAGATATAGCCATTGAGGTTTATGTCTGACATAAAGTGAAGCAATTTAGGTTTATATCATGACTAAACGTATTTATGTACGTTGTCTGCTTAACAAAATGCGCTTTTTTACGGATAAAATTTATCTCAATAAGAAAATCATACTGATAAGGAAATAATAAATTCCTAGAGAAAATATTTAAAGATTTTTGTTTTTTTTAATATATAAACAGATTTTGAGAATAATAAAGCTAATTCATATATGGACTATTTATTATGATTATTAACAATATATTTAGCTATGCAATTAAGTAAGAAAATATGTTATTATCATTAAATTAAAGTAATATGTGCTAAAAATTAAAACAGTACATTTAGGTTTAAAAGTCTTTAAATATAGTTTTTATCCTTTGAGCTTTTACAAATTTGGTTTAATTTGCTTAATGTATACCTTTAAAAAAAAATTGCAAATTTTGAATATAATAACGCTAATTCATATATACATTATTTATTATGATTACTATTAATAATATATTTAGTTACACAATTATGTGAGAAAATAAGTTATTATCAATAAACTAAAGTTATTTATGCTAAAAAGTAAAAGTGCCCATTGATGTTTAAAAGCCTTTAAATATATTTTTTAAACTTTTAGCATTTATAAATTCGGTTTAATGTGTACCAAAGTCATTTCATGGAATATTTAATCAAAATGTTTTGGAATTTCTAGAAAACTTTTTATATTTACACAAAAATAAGTAAATTATAAAACATTTTCAAGAAATGTTTTAAATGAAATTATAAGTCATATGTGGTTGTAAGATTACATTGTTTATATTAATTAAATTAAAAAAACTCGTAATTTCAAATAAGTTTAAAAGACGTCGTCCAAATCATATGTGCCAGGCTACTAAATATATCATTTGCGAATATTAAATGAAGTAAAAGATCTATAGCATAACTAAATATGTATACGTAGAACTCCCCCCCCCCCCCGCTTCACCCAAATAAAAAAAAAGTAATAAAATAAAGCATAAAAAATCCGTATATCTTAGCTTTCATGTTATTAGAGAAAGTAAACTATAATAGGCATTAAACTTTTAATTAAGTATTTTTAAAATTTAAGTATTTTTAAACATATAGGCTTGATGGATTTTCTTCATACTGAAATTGTACAAAACTTTGGAATTTTCAATATAAAAACCTAATTTCGATATCTTATTTCATTTTTTTTTTTTTTTTTTTTTTTTTTTTTTTGCATATATTTTATTTTATGTTATGAATCAGGAAGTTATCCAGTTATGTTAGATGGTTGGTTGGTGGCTTTGATTTTGATTGCACAAAAATTTCTTTGAGATTTGCTGCACGACAATATTTGGTCAAGGAGTTCCTGAAATATAAAATTTTATAGTTTGGGATTTCTAATGTGGGATTAATATGTAATCGTTCATAAAACTGATTGCAATTCAGGTAGTCATTTAAACTTAGCTCAAAAACACTTTGGAGAATCAACTGTATTTTTGGATTTACATATACCTTTTGGTGGCATTTTTTATGTCACTTACGGAAAAAAAAAATGTCAAAAGGGCTTTTTGAAAAACATTTTGAATCGGGATAAAGTTTTTATCAGAAGGCGAAGTTCCACAAACTTCAAACATGCAAACTCAAAATTATTCTGCCAAATAATTCTCCACTTAAGCTTAAGATATGATAAGAATTGCAATATGTTTTGCGACGATATCGAATGTGCACTCTAAAAAAATGTGTCTATTGACGTCTAATTTTACGTTTATTATATATATCGTGAAAACACGAAAAGGTCCGCTTTGAAACTTTCTAATTTTCCTTAAAATTTATTACATTTACATTTCTAACTTTAAAAAAATGCCTAAAGACTCAATATGAAGCTGCATTTCTGCCAAATAATTGCTTATTTATGATTAAGAAACAAGCAGGTTTGCAGACTGTTTTGCAAAGATAGCGAGTGCGAATTCTGAACAAATCAGTCAATTAACACCTAATTTTACAAAGAGTTTGGGTATAGTATTCTCAAAATATTTTTTAAGCAGTCCAAAGATATGTTAATGGCAAGGTGAATGTCCATGACTATACAAGGAATGTTCCAGGGCCAGGAACTCATTATCTTATAGGCTCATGAAGCACGAGCTTCCTCTCTAAAATTTAAAACGCTCACCAAAATAACTGTAAAATGATGACTACAATTTGAAATTGACTTTAATTTTTTTTTTTTGGAAACTTTGTTTAATGCAGAAAAAAAATCCACACTATTTCAGAAACTTTTGAATACAATCAAAAGTCTGGTTTACGAATAATATGACGTTCTGATGTACTAATAAGAAGACATCTAGTCTCTGAAATATACAACTATATGCACAACAAATACTTTTTATTTATATTATTACAGAGAACACAGAAAAGGCTCTATATGTTATATATGAAAACTCAGCCAATAAATCCCTGGAGATAATTTTTGTAACACTCAAGAGTTTCCATTTAGAAAAACTTCCATCGCCAATTGAGGCCCTGAAAATATTCTGCGTTTCGTCTCATTTCAACAGTTAATTGGGCCCTACCCACGTCGTTGCAATTACTGTAGAAACTCTTGCCAAACAAGTAGATTATTATAGAAGAATTTTTGGTGACATTCATAATGTGAACTGGTCATTGGTCAATTTCATTTAGTTCCAAACTAATTCACAGTTAACAACCAAAAGCCACTTCTTCGCATTCACAGCTCACAAAATTTTGCCTCTTGAAACGTGATTGCGTAGCGACAGTCTCATTCTCATTTAGGATACGCACAGTATAGAATTATTCGCAATTTTTTTTTTCTTTTTTTTTTTTTTTTTGTAAATTTAATTGAGAATTTCCATTGATGTAATTCGTTGATAAAAAAGAATTATTGATTACCCTATCTTTTAAAATATGCTTAATTAATATCATATAAAATATTCCTTTAAGAAAATATTTATATAGCATTGTTTAATAAGAAACAAATGTGCATAACAAACATTCAGAATTTCGACGATCATAACAAATAAACTTGAAGAAATGTATTTGATATAAAGTAAGTTTTATAAGGAATTTTTCGAAAAACTTTATTTTATTTTACTTTTACTTTATAGATTTGTTAGCACTTTCCAACAAAGTTGAAAAGTGCTTATGCATTCGGTTTGTCAGGCCGTCTGGCCAGATGGCCGTCTGTCCGTGCTCTAACTCTCGTAAATATACTCGGATTGCCATGAAATTTTTTTGCGTTATTTAGGTTTACCCTAGCATGAACCCTATTGAAAATGAAGTTTCTACCGTGATTAATTTATTTACAGGGACACTCAAAAGTTTTCCATTACATTACGGCCTATCGGTAAAAATCGTTTCAAATGAACTTTAACGTTTATAACACTTTCCAAAAGTTTGAAAAGTGATTATGCATTCGGTTTGTCTCTCCGTCTGCCCGTCTGTCAGTCTATCCGTCTGTCCGTCTGTCCGCGCTCTGACACCTGTAAATATACTCGAATTGCCCTGAAATTTCTGTATGTTATTGACATTTACCCTAGCACGAACCTTATTGAAAATAAAGTTTCTACCATGATTAGTTTATTTACAGGGAGTTTCACAAATTTTTCAATACATTATGGCGTATGGGAAAAAATCGTTTCAAAGGCGTTTTAAAGATGTTGCACTCTGTCAAACATATTAAAATTTACATGCATTTAAGAGGTGCACTAAACTATGCATTGTATAAAATATGCGGTGAAAATATAGTATTATTCCTTTACAGGGCTACACAAAAGTATTCCATTGAATAATGGTAAAGGTGGGAATAGTATGCGACATTATTAAAATATGTATAAAGAAATTGATGTATGTTACTGAGGCTTAATATAAATTGTACGATACTGTCTTGCATAATATGAAGTACATTGCATTTACAGGGACACACAAAAGAGTTCAAATAGTATATTCCTTCCGACGGACTGTATATGTATCCGATGATGGCTGATGGATGGATGTAATACATTTGAATTATGATATACGCTTTTAAGTTTCACTAAGTCTTTGTACATTATAAGGGTGTGTATAAATGTTATAGTTGATACACAGGGCTATCCAAAACAGCTCGCCGACATTACTTAGTATGAGCGTAAATAACTTGAAGGTGGTTCTTAAATAAGGTATACATTTTTATGCTGAACTCCATTCAATTTACAAAAAAATGTTTGCAGAATATAGATAAAATTATATATAAATACTTTTATAAATACATCCAAAGTTATTCAGACAATACCAATAAAAGAACCAATGAAACCAGTATTTTTACATTCATATTATTAAAAACAGTTGAAGTTTGAAGAGAAATAGAAGGCAGATTACCAAATTACTAAGAAATATGTGGATAAATGGACATTATATAACCAGAGTAATTCATATATTACCATACAATAAACCAATGAAACCAGTATTTTTACAATCATCTTATTGAAAACAGTTGAAGTTTGAAGTGAAATAGAAGGCAGATTACCAAAATAATGAAAGATAAATGGATAAAAAGGCAGTAGAAGGCTTTTCTATTAAACTACTTCTTCAGGGGTGTATAGTTTAACATAAAAGCAAAAACATCCAACCAGTTTCTGTTATGAGTCGTGCTGAAAGCTAAGAATTCGACTCACAATACACCCGACTGGCTGGAAGCTATTCAGATGACAAATTAGTAGAAAGATACACATAGAAGAAAATAAAATCAATATGACAAAATAACAATAATACAATATTCCATTAAAAAAAGGATATATATACTAAGATATTTACCATTACCCATATCCTATCAAGATTTGTAGTGCAATCGGATACAAACTACATGTGACTTACTAACAGTCAAGGTTATGGTCATAGTATAAATCACATAGATAATAAAATAAAGTTGTAACAATAATTATAAAAATTAGTAAAACATATATTATACTATATAATTCATAATATATTTAGAAAAAAATAGATGCTACTACTAGAAATATTATATATATTTTTTAATCAATTATTAATATTACTATATTAATTAATTAACTAGAATATATTACTACAACTTCTAGCGGAAAATTATTTTAGTGCTGCCATCTAAAGGATTAATATATTAATTAAATTATATGCTTATGGTGCTGCCCTCTATTATAGGAAAAAAATTAATTATTTATTAGCTAAGAATTTCCAAGAATAATTTCTATTCTAATATTTTACAAATAATTTCTTTAAGACAAATACAATAGACAACCATAGCTTATCTCAATAACTTGATCATTTTTAAGTTATGCATATTAGTTTTTAGGTAAACATAAACATTAATACTATGTGTAAAGTTTTTTTTTAAATTATTAAATATATAATAATTAACCATTGCGTATTATCCAGACAACACCGCCCTCCTCCGTAATCTAACATCTAACCCACCCAACCATCCTATTATTCATATTTTTTATTTTTTATTTTTTTGTATTATTTTTATTTTTTATAATTTTTTTAAACATTTTTTTACGCAATGTATTAATTATTTTTAAGATCATGTAATAACTTATTATATATTAAAGACTATAGGAGTTCTTATCAATAACAGCATATGGTAATATTGGTTGAAGAGAAAATAGACAGTTAATACTAAATAAATGTTTATACAGATAATATTTTTTTAACCAAATGTAAAGGAAAACCATATCTTATAGCAGTTTCTTGTACAGTTTTTAAATTAAGCATTTTAAAATTATGTGAACAAATATTTTTAATTCTATGGGCAAAATTAAGTAATATATTGACATAGACAGATTTATGTAGGCAAGAATTATAATGAGTAAAAAGGTTTACTTTAAAAGGAAAGTCATTACGTTTGTCATAAATATCAAATAGAATTTTATTATCAGAAAGCGTAATATTAAGATCAAGAAAGTTAATTGTATTATTATGCATATCATTAAAACTGTATTTAAAATTTTTGTGGTATTTGATTGGTAGCGAATAGTTAGATGACTTTTTAGAATATAAAATTATTATATCATCAAGATACCTGTATAGAAAACAATTAACAATAGAAGTATTACGTTCATAATAATGTAAGTAGAGATCAGCACAAATGGATGATACAATCCCACCTTGTGGAAGACCGACTATTTGTTTGAATATTGTATTATTAAATAATATATAATTATGATAAAGAATAAATTTGGTTAAAGATTTGAAGTAAGATAAAGATACATGTATGTTAAGAGAATTCCTATATTCCTTGAATAATAAATTTATGATCCTGAACATATCTGCAATATCAATTGTATTAAATAAATCATTAAAGTCATATCTTTTGATGTACTTAATGTTTTGTAAATTTTTGATATTATTTACAAGATGTAAACTATTTTTCATACTATAGAATTTATTATAATTTTTTGCAATATCTAGCATTTTTGTAAGTATTGTTAATAATTCTTTATCTGCATTATTGTTATAAGTATTACACCCAATAGTTATAGTACGAAACTTTATAGGAATTTTATGGAATTTTGGAATAACCACAATGTAAGGATAGTTATAATTATGATTTTTTAATTTTAGTAATTTATAATATTGAGCTATATGTCTATTTTTAATAATAGTATCAATATCTGTTTTAATGAAATTTGAACTAGAATTTATTGCTTGATTTAATAATGTAGTGTAATAATGTTTACATATGAAAGCATAGTTGTTAGGAGATTTATCGACATATGTTATGATAAATTTATTTTGTAAGTTTTTTATTTCATCATTTAATTGTTTAAAATTTAAATTGAAGGTATCGATATTCCTATAAAGTTCAATATTTAATTTATCTAAAACATTAAGTTTCCATTCAGTGAAGTATTCCAGAGGCTTATTGTAGTCTATCGAAATTTTATAAATAAAAAGATCTAAATCTAAATTAAACTGTTTTATGATTGATTTGATATTAGTACATGAAGGAACACGATATTTAGTACCATTAGCCATCAAATTTCGTAAAGAATCATTTTCAACGATATTAATATCCCCAGTAATAATGTGACCATGATCTTGATTTACGAAGTTACTATAACAGGGATCATTACAATTACATGGATAATTAGTATTATTGGTTAAAAATTTAGAAAATTTATTGTAGTTAAATATCTTACGTCCAAGTGTAACATTATATTTGAAGGATTTATGTATAGAGAATTTTTTTATAGGGAAATTATTATTTTTATCATTATTAATGTTGTGTAGATTAATTTTATTAAGTACATTATTGGTAAAAGTAATTATGAGTTGAGTATTATTAGTTTTTTTATATGTATTTTTAGAAATTTTAACATTAAGAAAATTAATTCTATAGTACAATAAATCAAAGTAAATATCACTAAAATGTGAAGTTAAATCAATAGATAGAAATACTTTATAATATAAATTTAGATGTTTCTTTTTTATTGAAAAAATGTGTTTCCTAATATCCATCCATTGATACGAGTTATTATATTCAGATTCCAACCTAATTATTTGTTGTTTGATCTCATTTCTAGAAATATATAGATTATTAGTCTTATTTTTACCTCTTGTTGTACGTGTAGTTTTTTTAATAGCAGAATGATTTAATTTTGCATACGTACTACTATAATGTTCATAATTATTAGTATTAGTAAAGACAATGTTAGTACGATTGAATAATTTAGAATTTAGACCATAAGGGTATAAAGAATTACGAGATTTAATATAAATTGATTCATAAAGTAATCTATCATTTAGATTTTTATGCATACTTAAGATTTGATGGTTATATTTTGAAAGTCATGGTGCCTGAAATGTATATGTTCAACATTAATAGAGTTGTTTTTTAAAATATCCTGTCTATGTTGATTGATTCTTCTATGCAAAGGATTACATGTTTGACCTATATATTCTACCTTACAGATGTTGCAATTAATTGAGTATATTACGTTGTATGCCTTACAAAATAGCACATTGTTTTTAGAACTGGAATCATTATCAACTTGTTGTGTATCTGCATGAGGGCAAGTTAAGCATTTGGGAGATAAGCACTTTTTAAATTTAAGTTTAATCGAGGGACAATATGACAGGTAACTGTTTGACGATCCAAAGAAATCCCTATCTATTTCTTTGTACCGAGCATTAGACATCTTACATTATGAAGAGCCTAAATTGCCAGTCGCTAAATTTGTTTTGTAACTATTCATCATAAGAAAGATTATTTATATCCAATAGGACAAAATATATTACATAAAATTTAGTATAAGAACAATTTATAATACTATATAAATTTAAGCTAAAAAAAGAAATTGACATAATATATATATCAGTTGAAATCTTGGCTATTTGATTAAAAAATGATAACCGACAAAATATATCTTGAATAAAAATAATATATATATCATTTAATTCCCTAAATAATTTATATCACTAATAAAGATAAAATAGCAAAGAATTGTGTACATGGATACCTATGAATGATAATTTATAACTATGTGATTTCAGTTGTTTTATGAGTTTTAGTTTAAAATGAATTTTAGCTTCTTACTGACGTGTAATAAATGTACAAGAAAAACTACAGGTCTGAACAAAATTTTTCAAGTATGTTTCCCATTTATTAGAACAAATTGCTCAAGAAGAAATTTTAAACTTTTTTCTTGCTAAACTAAATTTTCCCATTTTATAAATGTATATCAACAGACGGATAAAATATAGGGCTGTTCAAAAGTATTGGAATACATATTTTGTTATATACCCTTTTGTTATTTCCCTAATTAACGAAGTTTTTTTAAAGATTTCATGAAAGTGCTTCATAATGTGTGAGTAACGCATGATTTTTCTTACTTGTTCAATATTTTTTTATTAGACTCAATATTAAAACATTCAATCAAAACGCCGCTACATATAAAATATCAGAGAAATTTTTTCTGATTATCTATTATTAAAAATTATAACTACCTAAACAATAAAAAAAATCGAAAAATAATAATTCAAATAGTATTATCTGAGCATTACATTATTAAACAGAAATCATGCATAAAATTTCACGAGTCCTGTAAACTATTCCCTCGTGTACCTGAAATCTCTAAGTAGTACTTGACTAAAATAAAATATGTTTTATTAAAGTAACAAATTTAGTTACGTGTGTAAGATATGAATTTTCGTGAAGCATTAGAATTTTCCATTCATTACGTGATCCAATAAGACCACCTGACTTTTAAATGTAAGTTACATTCTCGAAAATTTTCTGATATAATATTATTTTGTAATTCCTTGAACCATTTATATTTCAGCTATTTTGGAGAGAACAGAATTATGACTTGGAAATTTATCATTAAAAATAAATTAAACATGCTATGGTGTTATACATAGGATTATTCTTAATTTCATAAATAGTGGAAAAATTTATTAAAAAATATTATATTTGACATTTTTGCGCATACATTTTTTAACATTTCCTCAAAGATGCATTGATTTATATGTCTAAATATCTTATATTTCTATTTTTTTTTCAATCCGATGTGTTTTACGGTCCGTTTCTATGTATGATATTGTGTATTAATGCATGAATTTTAAACAAGTAGTATAATTTTTACCTTTTTTTCTCGCGACATGTTGATTATGCATAAACTTCATCAGCATGCAAAAATAGCATATTTATCTGTGTGTCATTTTTTATTATATTGTATAACTTTCGCAATGTTTGTTCTGTTTTCATGAGGTTTGATTACGTTGTGAAATTACACCACCGCAGATGTATACTAAAGAAATCCATTGCATGGCATAAGTTTTCATACAGAGAGACACGTCAATTATCGTATATATAAGGATCAGTCAAATAAATTTGAACACATGCTAAAATGTGACTATGGAAATGTTTTATTCAATAGGAATTGTTGAAACTGTTAAAACATTCACTGTAAAAAAATAGTATAATTTACTGTTTTTTAACGGAAATATTCCGTTTTTTGCGAGTTTTACCCAGAATTAACGGAATATTTTCCGTTAAAAAACAGTAAATATTATTGGCGTCCAGATTACCAGTAATATTTCCGTAAAATCGTCCGTTTTTTTTACAGTGTTTATCCTACAATCAATTCTAGATTTTTAGTAAGAGTTAGGTTGCTGATGGATCCACAACCTCACCCAAACTTGCACATTCTCTTCAAATGAAACCGATGTCCACGGATGTCTTTCTGCGAGAGACAAAAGGTGCATGTCAGTCACATGCAATGTTCGCGAAAAACAGTAATTATGCGACGATAAGTTCTACTAGTTCTAGCACTCTTATTCTTCAAAAACTGAACCAAAACTTTCTGTTTTTAAATGCTTACCTCCATTTCTAATGTTGTATAAACACACTTTTCATTAAGCTCACATAAAAAACAATACAAAAACAACAGTGAGTACCTATGAGCTGTCATTTTGCATTACTATCAACCCTACAAACAAAATTATCAAAATGTTACAACGTTTCCAACTTTGAGCGAGGAATATATTTTATGGCATGTATTGTATTTTCATTTGACTGCTTCTTATATTATCCTCTATTTTTCATCGAACTTACTGGTCATCGGATGAAAAAATAATATGGCTCATTGTGGATTCAGATAATAAAAATGTTTTGCCTCAAAAAACAAGCTGTTTTTTTTAAACTTCACGTGATAGTTCGTACCAATTGTTGTGCTTGAAGTCGATTTTTCTTTTGAATTTATCTCCTGTACTCTAGCACTGTTAATAGATGTATGTCAGTAGCCAAAAGGCTTCGTAACACTGTGAACTTTTGGACAAAAGCTGTGCCATCTATTCCAAATGAAATGAGCATTGTATACAGGGTTTGTACGGGTCCTGGAATTTCATGACTACGAAATTTGTCAGTACCAGTATTTTCTTATACAAAATCTCAAATTAAATACGACAAAATTACGAACTTTTAAACTATATTTATATTTCGGTAAAGAAATTCTCGCATTTTACCTGAAAAATAGTAGGTACTCGTAGGAACCATGTTATAGCTATCTGTGATATGTATTAATGAGTTAAAAAACAATTAAGTTTAATTAATTAAGCTAATTTCATTATTCTGTATTTTGATTTTGATTTTCATTATAACATAACTAATGCTAGTACAAAATTAGGTTACAAACCAGTAATGAATACTACAGCAAGTTCATATAAATCAAAACTTAAGTCAAAACAAAGGTCAAAACAAAGGTCAAAACTTATCAAGGAAATGTAGTTACCGATTGCACTCTCGGTGATAGGCACTAAAATGTCTTTTGTTACTAAGTCACGGAAAATTGCAGCTACCAGAACACATAAATAGAGTATCCCAAGACGGCTCCACACATGTACTGACTAGTTTTCATTTATGTCTTTGTAAAGACAATGAGAACACGACTGTAAAGAACACATTCTCGTACCTATTGCATGACATATGGGTTTTATGTAATTTTACGTAATTTTACCTACCGTACAAATTACCATGACTTACGCTGCATATATCAAGTTAGAAATTGACCAAACTTGCATGTCATTCGTTGTGAACGTCCTAAGAGTGCAAGGATTTAAAATTACGGGCTCATGATGGCAGGCTTCAAAGTATTTTTTTTCATTTATATTGAAATATGTGACACTTTTTTAAAAGCTCTCTGTTTCTTTTATATCTTCCCTCATACTGTTTGTATATGATGAAGATATTTACAATACGGTAATTATTTACAAAACAGAAACAAATAAAATCATGCAGAATATGTTTTTAGCATTGTTGCGATAATAACTTCTGATGTTAATATGTGACGATCAGAGAAAACCATACGTTATACTCAAACCTATATTTGTCTTATGTTTGAATATACAGAGACAAATATAATTTTACTAAATATTTTAACGTATAGCATTTGAACTTTGTTTTTAAAGCAATTTAAAAATATAGAAACACAATATTTGAAACTTTTTTTCAGATTATTTAATATTTTAACGTTAAATTTGTAAAAAAATGATTTATAACTAAGCGATTAAAATAATCAACCTATTCATGTTACTAAAATATTGCTGTTTGGGAACTAAATTATCTAAGATCAATGTAACACGACATCAAAACCATTTACTTAAAACTGACATTAAGTTACTTTTATGACTTCACTTACATACAATCGCCCATCATTGTTAACTCTAATGTCAGGCGAGATAAGATGTATTAAAGTGCATAGAAATGATCAGGTTACTAATTTACGCTTGTGACATTTATAAAATCAAGATGTGATTAAAACGTGCAAGCTTTGTAAATTGCAATCTGGAATTATTTAATTCATTACGATAGCATTAAAAAGTTGTTTCGGAAATCATTTGAGCATAGTATTTTCATTTCACCTATGATTCTTACTATAGTTTATGTAATATAATGTATTTTTTATGAATATATTTTATGTTAATTTTCTGTAAAATAGCTAATATAATTTAATGCATAACTATAGTTTATAATTTAATATAATCTATTATGTTATTCCAGTAACTATAATTGGTTAAATTTTGTATACAGACTATTGTTAAATATGATTATTTTTTAATATGGAATATTTCGAATAAAATATTTTATAATTGGATTAATTGAGAATATTTTAAACATAATTTTAAACATTTTTAGTTATTATTAAATGTGAAGTAATGCATAAAAGAAAATTTAAGCAAATGAATATATTGAATGAAAATATTTCTGGTGAATTATCAACCTGTTGATACAGCTTACATTTTCTGCATGTTAATTAAATGTGTCAATAGTAATATAGTCAAACATCAGTAACATTTTCCTGAAACAAACATTCAGTTACTTTAAATAATTTGAGACAGTTTAATTATCCAACATTTTTACACATATTTTATATTTTTTATTATTATTATTGATATAAAAAGAATTTACATAGGTTCAATTGCTTTAGTTTCAAATTCATAGGTATGACACTTCTCAATACAATACATGATGAAAATATGTAAAAGCGTAGCTTTCAAAATGTACACTACAAAGTTTTGATAAATGCTAGATTTAAATTTGTAATTTGCTTCATGAAATAATTATCTTTATAATATTCCGTTGGTTCTCACCGTTAATCACTTTTAGTTAAAAAAACATCGTCAAACTGTAACATTTAACGCTAAATGTGCACGATCGTGGTGTTACATTCATTTGAGGTCAAAAGAATTACACGATTTTGTCATACAGTTTGATGATTTTTAATTCGGTCTTTTATCTGTATTTTTAAGGAGGATTTACTTATTACTTTTTATTTCGTTATTTAAAATAAAAATCACGCACTTGAAGGGACTCTACATTTACTTGAATACACCTGCATGCTAATGCTCAACCTATGCGCAGTTATTTTCAAATTTATCGTTTAAAATTGAATATTTTTAAAGGATTTTTTTTTTGCTTAGCATAGTTGAGCTCAATGTTTAGTAGAACCTTTTTATTTTTTTGTTTAATATTTGTGTAATAAAGCTTCTTTCACTTTCGAACGCAGTTCCGAAATTAAAATCTGTATATTCATTTAAAATAATGTATTTCTATTAATGAAAATCTGCAACGATTAACTAAAAGGTAAAAAAGTTGCAAACTGCACTTCAAATATAGTAAATGAGGTGCGTTCGTACTATAACGAAGTTTTAAAAATATTCAGATCTTATTTAAATGTATACAGTAAACAAAACTTTTAATGCAGTATAAAATATGAACTTCTTTATATGTCCCTGTAAATACTATCTCTTTTCTATTTCACAAGAAGAAATTTGTAGTAAACTTAAGCAACGTATATCAATTTCATAGAATGTGAAATAGATTAATATAATTAAAACGCGCCCCAAACAATGTTTCTTCCTATACCTATATCATTATGTAATTTAAAACTTTTGTGTAGCCCTGTAAATCAAAAACAAATATTTTTTGCACCTAAGACTGTACAGATTGTATAGATTTGTATATACTCCATATAAGAATATAATACATATCATATTTTATTATGTTCGAAAGAGTGTGAGATGATTAAAATGCACTTGAAACTATTTTTCCCTGTTGGTCGTAATGTAACAGAATACTTTTAATTGTCCCTGTAATTGAATTGTACATCCAATATTAATAAAATGTTGAATGTTTCAACATCATTATGCATCAATTATATATTTTTAATTTCAAACAATTCGGTTGTGTAGTTTTTGAGTTGTTATATGTAGACGTTCAAACGGACGGTTGGACAGACAAATAGATTGGCAGACTGAACGATGGTTATCGGTACTACGTATTTACATAATTACAAACACACCTAAAATAACTGTATTATTAGAGATTTAACGCAGCTCTCTTATGTCAAAAAATTGTTTTAAAATATTCAAGTTTAAACTAGAAGTTAGAAAATAAATTGCCTATAGATTAACTATTAGCGCGCGGTTATTTTATGAATGAAGAGTCCTCTTAAATGGTAACACCATGATACACCATGAAAGAGCAAAAACTTGAAAAAATGTTCCGCTTCAATGCCACATAAACAAATTACTTTTATCTGACTCTACAAACATTCACCAATCACGAGATATAATTAAGAAAAAATATATAAATATATAACAATTCAAGACTTTTTTCATTAATATATTACAGGTTTCCTTGTTTAAAGTTATTGATGTCTGAAACTTTAGTAGATGTTAAATTTTACTTTATGCTAAAGTAAAATTTTTAATTTAACACCTCTCACAAAATTTACACTTGTTGTTATTACATGTGTTACATTACACTAGTAAATTTGAAAAATACAATGTGAACAAATGACTAAAATAATTATAATGAATATTAACTATTCATATTTTTTTAATTTTGTGTTACTCCCAAAATTAGTTTCATATTAACTGTATAATCCAGCATCAGTGCAATTTTCTTGAAACTTACATCAACTTTGTATTAATCAATGTGTTGCAGCTCAGCAAACTATCATAACATTTCTGAATTCAGCTCAAGGTGCATAAGCTCAAGCTCAACTCAATATGCAATCATAGCAAAATATACTTTGTGATAATTTAATAAATGGCGAAGTAAAACATTTAAATTTAACAAGTCACACAAAATTTACACTTGTTGTTATTACATTACACTGTTAAATTTGAAAAATACAATTAAAATAAATGACTAAAATAATTCATATGAATGTTAACTATTCCTATTGTTTTTAATTTTGTGACCCCCGAAATTTTATTCCATAGAAACTGTACAATTCAGTACCAATGTAACTTTCTTGAAACTTATATTAACTTTGTTTTAATCACTGCGTTGCAACTCAACTAACTATCATTATCATCAGATATGTTCTAACAGTTTAAAGATTTTGAGATGCCAAAAAATATTTAGTTCAGCAATTTGTATGCATAGCACTTCTGAATTACGCACAAGGCAAAAACATGCAATCATAGTAAAATATACTTTGTTATAATTTGATGAATGCTGAAGTAAAACTTTAAAATTAAATTTACTCACACACAATTTACACTTGTTGTTATAAAATTTGCATGGTACATTTTCTGAATTATGATGCAAAACAAATTCAGTTATTTAATGAAGGAACAAAAATGTGGAAACTTAACTTTGTTAACATAGAAATTATAGAAAATTTTCTTTAAAGTATATTTTATATGTTTTTTTATATTTTTTAATATTAAATAATAAAATCAAAATTAGTTAAAAATACTGAAGTAAATCAAACATTATTCATCTAAATAAATAACCTTTTCAAATTATTTAAAAACAGAAACAAATCTATCAGTAACAATGTAATCCAACATTGCCAAACAACAGCGAAATTTATCTGAAACAGACTTTTATATGCATGACATTTCTAACTCTACACATAGCTAAAATGTGCAATGTAAACTAAGTAAATTATACTATATAAAATTTTCAATGACGGACATCAAATTTTGTTTTGTCACATATTACATTGGTATAGTAACTTTCTATAATCTGCATGTTGTATTGTAGTAATGTTTTAATGTGTTAATAAAGCTCTGTAAAAATATAAATTGAAATTTAAACGTGTAGAAATTTTGAAGAATTATCTTTGAAATACTCTTTTAAAGAAACAAAACATATTTGTGAGTATACAACTGGTAAATTGGCCAAAAAGAAAAAAAATATTTTAGTTAAAACTTATATTAAATTAAGATAATTCACCTGAGCAGATTAACTTATGCAATTTATTTAGATTTTACAACCATAAAACACAAGTCCATTAACAAAAATACTTTCCTATTTTCCATTATAAAAGACATTCTCTCGAAACAGACATCAAGCTATTTTAATCATTTTTATTCAATACAATCATCCATCACATAATAACTATAGAATCTTTGGAATAAAAAAGATATATAGATGCAAAGAAATTCGTCGGTTCCTGTTTCTTAAGCATAGAATTTCTGATTTCATAACATGAGTTAAGTTTTGTACTCTAATTACAGAATATGTAGGTATCGCACTTCCTTTTATAAAAAAATTAATTTTTTTAATGGTACAACTCATGAAAATTGATATAATCCAGGATTGTTCTGTTTAATACATAGCATTAGGCAAATGTTATCTACAGATCATTCTTTCTTATAAAACCATTATCCAGTGGTGGAAAACTGGTTCAGAGATAGGGCCTATTGACACCCCTAATTTTTTATTATATTGCACACCTTAATAAAAATTGAGAAATCCTGTCAATATATACGTCGTAAAATGCTACTAAATTTTATTGGTGTCAATAGAATCCACCTCTGCGCCGGTTTTCCACCACTGTCACAACCGTATAACTCGGCACATAACACGCACTTTTAGGTGTAAAAAATCTACTATTCCGTGTGCGTGTTACACACCAAAAACCAAATATAAAGTGGTATAATATGTAAAATCGTAAGCAGAAAATATTCCAAACTTTTAGAAGTATATTTAAATGTATTTATCTATAAGTGTAAACAAGGATACTTACTGTATGTAATAGGGGAGACCGGGGCACGTTAGCCATAGGGGAAGGTTGGCCAATTTGCTTTAATTTTCAAACTAGCCACCAGATATCGCCACAAGTCCAGAAACATGCTAGAAAACCTGTTCCTCTACATTTCCACTAGTTTCAGTTCTCTTATTAAAAGCAAACTAAGAACAACATTGATTTTTCACTTTCGTCAATCTTGAAGCAAAGTTTCGTTAGTGTGCAGGATGTGTTAATGCTCTCAAGAGATACTTCTCAAGAACAAAAGTGAGTAATATTTTAAAAGTTCAATTTATAACGATTCTTTTGATGTAACAATAAATATTAAATGCTGTTAAGATATGTGTAGAATGTAGCGTTGCAAAGGTTAGAAAAAACCCGCTTTAAACCCGGGAATAAACCGGGTTTTTAGGAATAAACCTGGAAAAAACCGGGGATTTTTTTGGAATAATTCGGTTTTTTGGGAATAAACCTGGCAATAAACCTGGTCTATTGGAAATAAACCCGGGAATAAACCGACTTTTTGCAACTCTAGTAGAATGGCAAAAGTATTTCAAATATGGCAAGGGGGCAAATTGGCCCGGTCTTTTGCGATCCATTGTAGCCATAAGTTACAGCCATTGGAGAGCACAGTTTATGGCCCATTCAAAAAATATGTTAAATCAGCCTTTGATGGTTGTGTGACAACTAATAGACGCCCTATGACCATCTACGATATTCCGGGAATTGTGAAATCTGTCCTTCCCAATGCAAAAAAATGCAATTAATATAACATCAGGTTTTCAGATAACTGGAATATGCTGATTCCATGCCTTCGTATGTCAGAGATAGACCAGAGCCTTCAAGCACGCACGACAAAGCAATTGGTGAAACTTTTAATGAAACCCAGCTAATTATGGGTAGACCTATTTCTATAGATGTGCCTACCGCATCTTCTCCTGCTCCATGCAAGACAACTCCAACACCTGAAGACATTAGACCATTCGAAAAGGGAGAGCAAAGGAAGAAAAATGCTTCGAATAGAAAGAAGAAAACTTCTCTAGTCCTCACAGACACTCTTGTAAAATTAGTTCTTGAACAACACCAAAAAAAAATGAAACAAAAGAAAGAAATAGTGCCAAAATTAAAATTGATATTAAAAGAAGAAATCGGACCAAAAAACGCAAATTAATCTGTGAAAAAGATATTGTTTCCATTTGACCCCTCACAGCCTGGATGTAGTGGTCTGAACCGTTAAAAAAGGAAAAAGAAATCTATTAAAGAAATTGGCGATGAGGAAGATGAAGACAATATCTGCCTACGTTGTCTGAAGTAGCTTAATCAAAGTATGCCAGGGGAAGAATGGATCCAGTGCGTGAGTTGTAAACATTGGACTCATGTGAAATGTATTCGAAAAGAGGTTAATGGATTATATTTTGAATGCAATCACTGCAATGATCCCTCTGATTTGTAAACTTAATTCGCAAAAAATTTTCTTTACACATTCATTAAAGCTCCTATTCACTATCAATGAATTTTATTTAACTTCTAAATGAACATAAAAAAGAGCATTGCAGGCCACGGTGCCCCACTCAATGGGCCAACCTACCCCGTGCATGGGGTAGGTTGGCCCACATGACATCACACCATAACTAAATTCATAAAGTTCTTAAAATTTCATATTAACTAAAAATAAGCGTTTTCCTCTCTAGTTAAATGTATTAGGTATAGTAAAAAAATACTATAGAAATAAAAAAAATACTATAGATTTTGAAAATAAACAAAATTTAGGTATTTTAAAAATAAATTACAATAAACTGGGCCAAAATGCCCCGGACTCTCCTACCTACAAACATACTAATCCTTATCAAATAACATCAATCATTCCTTGTACTTATTTTCATTTATATTTTCGGAAAAACCATCTACTTCAATAGCATTTTTAAAAAGATTTAACAATTATTTCCAGTTTGGTTTCATTTCATGATGTTACAATCCATTCCCACACATCTAACATGCATATTTCCTCTTTTCATATATGTTTTTCCCTTCTATCTTCCACGTGTGCCACCTTAAACTTACTTTGAAGGTTTTGTTTACGAAAAAATCTAAGAGTTAAACTAATAATGTCATCTTACCTAAAATTACTGCAAAATCTGCTTTAGATATGTTTACTCTTTATTTTATTCAATTTTTTCTATGGATTTTAAACATAACCCAAAATAGAATACTTTAGATTTTCATAAAGCTCCTGCACGCTTTTCTCAAAATATTTTATCCATAATTTTAAATCATTTCCGTCTTTTAAGCCTTTTTATGGACATGAATAAAAACTCCATTTGGGAAATTTTGTGAACCAATTTTTTGTGATTTTTGCTTGAAGATTAACGTTTGTTTTAATTTCACACATTTGAGGCGATCGGAATTTCAGCGCATAATAGACAAGCATTCTCTCAGTATAAGTTGAAACTGGTGTAAATGAATTGAAGTGAAAAAACTAAACCCCATAAAGTAAATTAAATTGTGCAATTTAATTTATTTTATGGTGTTTTAAAGAAGTTTTTTCCCTTCAAGACTTGTCTCAAAAGAAATTTTGTTTGGTCAAGTAATTTAAATCACAAAGCATACGAATTAGAGAGATTTTAAATGTTCTTGTTTCCATTTTGCTAAGCGAAGAAATATCATCTGAAATGTAAGAAAGCCGGTATTTCTGGCTTGTTTTCATAGGGAAAACTTAATTTGTCTTATATGGAAGTGTATACTAGAAATAAAAAAATATATACTCTAAAACAAGTGATCCGTGTTATACGATGAGATATACCAATTGAAAAACTCATGGTTTAATGTAGATTAAACAAAAACAGATTTAACAAAATTCCTTAGGATGGGATATGTTATTAGACACCAGATGCTTTCAGGAATCATCCTTTGTTAGATTTGTTTTTCGAAAAGAAATTTAAAAAGTCTGAAAATTTTAAAATTGATGACTGAAATATAATTTTAGATATTTCCGTATAATTTACAGTTGAATTTTAGAAAATAAATAAATAAATTTCCAATAAAGGACAAATTAATTCAATTGAATAATTAAGCTTTCATGATGGTAAGAGTTTTGGTATTCTAAAAAGTATATACACAACTAACAAAGTAATCCAAAATCGATATCATCTTGAATCCGGCTTTAAGCTACATTTAGAGGTCTCGAGACTCTTAAATCTCCAATATTTTAATTTTTTGAAATGTTAAATTTTATTTTTATGAACATTTTGATATAATTCTTTCCATGAAATGAACATTAGAACAAAAATTACGGCATTTAGAAGTATACCTTTTCAGGGCTAAAACGGCTCATTTAAAAGTATGAAGTTATTTTTCTAAAAATGACCTTATGAGGAATAACGATAAGAATATCTCAAAAGCTTCTGAATATTTATTTATTCATGAAGTTTTCAAAAGATATGCTTTATGTTAGTTTATATAAACTAAACCAGAAATTTCCTTTTCATTGTTAAAGAATAGTTTTTAGGTAAGTATACTCATAATTTTTTCAAAATTTTGTAAAACAACTTTTAATTATATATACATATAATTTCTTTAAATACCAATTTATTCAGATTCAAGATAATTATTATATTATGAAGTATAATTGGGCACTAAAAGTTTCTTTCTAAATGCAAAATTTGTTTTTTAATTCCATTAATCCTGACAATTTTCTTTAAGAAATGTTCTGAAAATGTAAAGCGCCCTATAAATATTAAATTTGCATAACTTTTAAATATATGAAATGAAATAATGTAATATCTTTAGTCCTTTTTGTTTAGTCCTGCAAAAATTTTCCTTTAAATTTATATGCATTTTAAGGTATTTGCTCAAAATGGCTATATTTTTGTCTTGATTTCAATTTTCTATAATACTGAGACAACATAATCAATTTATTTTAGCTCTATCATACGTTATTTAACAATTACTTAGTACACGCGAGATATAGGACAAATGCACAGAAATGACTCTGTTTTTAATTCATATGCATGGCAATTCTGAATTTGACACATGGCTCAAATTTGTTAATATGGTAAAACGTATAGTGTTTTACCATATGTTTTACCGTACATGTTTTATTCAATGCTAAAACAAACTTTGAAAAATGTTTTATAGAATTTCATTTAACATTCACATATGATTATTTAACCTATGTAGTAATTTTTATAAAATTTTATCGAAATTTTATTAAAGGCTGAAATGGAACAGCTTCGCTCTAACAGAACGAAACATGTCCGAAAACTTAAATGCAAAGAGCCGACCAACAAAATCCTATGATATCAAGCACAAGGGGAAAAAAAACCTTTATTTTATGGAAGAATAGAAAGAGGTGAATCAACTGAACCCTGTCTGGCGGGAGTGATATGGTGCATAAGTTAAAAATCAATACCGCCAGTATTTGACTCGTAGGTTTATTATTGAGTTTTCCAACTCCCAATCCTTCATGTTATCATACCTTTCATTGTAGGACAAACACAATGATAAATCTACGAGTCAACCATTGGTGGTGTTAATTTTTGGCCTAAGCACCATTTCATTTCCGCACACATGGATCATTAGATTCTACTATTTCGACACTTCCATAAAGTAAAGGCTTTAGCTTTCTTGGCCTTATTAGGATTCATTAGGATTATATCATTAGGATTTTGAGATGTCGGCTCTTAGAGAATTAATAAAACAATTTCAATACTTAGTTAAAACTCTAAAAATATGGAAATTCAATTACAAAATTATACACATTTTGTAAACTTTTGAGACATAATTTTAAATGTATTTATGTAATATAATGTTAAAAATAATAAAAAATAAATAAATGATTAATATAACTCTTACAAAAATTGAGTTTGTTTTCAGAAACAAAACTATGTTTAACAACGCGATTTAAAATCAATTAAATTTTCCCGAAATCGACGTTCAATTGCTTTAATCACTTCGCTTCAATCAACCATCCTTATTAAGTGTCGTGTCTAGTTAGATAATACAGGTTTAGATGCGTAGAAAGACTACGGTTCCTATTTCATGACATTTCTGAATTTAACA
This sequence comes from Maratus speculifer, assembly GCA_964019185.1. NCBI lineage: Eukaryota > Metazoa > Arthropoda > Arachnida > Araneae > Salticidae > Maratus > Maratus speculifer. Next base: position 196,219,955 of record OZ025297.1, read on the forward strand.
GATGAATAAAATGGGAACATGTCATGAAATGTACACTCAATTGTAATGATAAATGCTGATGTTAAATTTCAAATTCGTTTTGGTGAATAATTACGTATCGCATTGTGCTTTCATTTATTATTTCTAACTTGAATGGTGTACATCAAGAAATTTAACATACAGCAACCTATTTAGTATATACTTTTAGGCGGTTGTTCTATATAGTTAATATGTTTGATTATGCATTAAATTAGGTTAAATTATTAGAGTTTAATGATTAACTATTTCGCGTCCAAACTCTTTTTCATTTTTTATAAAAAATTACTTTTACGTCGCGTCAATAACATTAACACTAGCTATCCAAATATATTAATTAGTTTTTAACGGATATTTCATTGTATGAAAGATAACGAATGTTTTGTTTTGAATACTTATCAATTGATATTCTTAGGACAATAGACTAAGGAAGAATTTTTGGAGGTGTTTACAAAATTTTGTATTGCAATGAGATTTAACTTATATTACAACATTATAATACTTTTTACGCTTTATTACACATAATGCTTTTTCAAAAGTAATTTTTATTTTAAATTTAAAGAGTAAAATATACGTTTAAAATAAAAGAATTGCAAACGGCACAAAGAGAATTGATTATATAATAATAATTATTATTATTACTAAATGTCTAAACGTTAATGTAGTCATGTAGTAAATGCATAGACATACACTAACATTACTACATGTAAATAGTAGGAAAAATATTTCTTGAAACAAAATAACACTCAATTAATAGATATATACCATTAATAGTACACCAGACCCGAAAAGGTTAAGATGTATGGTAGTTTATCAAAAGCCAGAAAGGAAAGAATGTCAGATTCAACAACAACCATTTCGGACAATTTTGTTTTTAAATGATTTTTTAAGGTTTATAAATAAACTAAGACCGCAGTATTAAAATCAAAATTTATGTAAATGCCTAAGATCAGGTATTTTGCACATAAAAGATAAGATAGTTCATTTAGAAGGTGCATAGAATGTGTTTTAAACACTCCCCACAGTGAACAAAATCCGTTTTCTTATGATTTCTCATGTATTTGATCAGTTTGACTTTGTTTACTGTTCGAATCAATAAAAAATTTATGCATCCTTGCCTTTGGCCAATTTCATTACTATTATTATTATTTTTAGAGTGAAGTGTGTAAATAAAGTAAAACATGTTAAAGTAGAACATAGTAAAATTGTAAAAAATTTAATTTGGAATGATTTGTAGAATGGTAGTTTTCACAGAAATATTTTGCAAAATAATTACGAATCACACTATTATTTCGACCATGTCTATTATTACACAATGTATTGTTTCATGAAATTTGACAGAATTTGTTAATTTAGTCTTTAAGTGATAGTTAATTAAATAGCTTATATATTCGTTTAAATAAATCAAATTGATTACCGTTTAAATATTATTGTTTATGAAAGACCTTTAGGTTTAAACTAAGTACTGGCACCGACAACTTATGTATCTTTATCTGAATATATATATATTCGTAGAAAAAATTGTTAAAAAGAAAACACAGCAAATGTATAAAAACTTTATAACTTAATGTCAATCATATAATTACATATTTTTGTTACGATTTTAATGTTAAATAAACAAGTATATATCGTTTGTATTTTTGAGAAAAATAATTCATATACATAAACAACCGGATCACATTGCTCAGATTTTGCCTTTATGGAGATCAAATTCACAACTAACAATGGAAACTAACATCAGTAACATTTTGCTGAGAGTAACATTTAGTTTCTTTAATCATTCTGCTTCAGTTCAATGACACATTGTTATTAGCTGTATTGTCTGCCTGGATAAGAGGAATTTAGAACGCAGAAATGCTTAATATTCATGACATTTCTGAATTCAACTCATGAATAAAATTTCGTAACAAAGTAAAGTTAGTTTGAAATTTTCCGAAGAACATTAAAGTTTAATATGAATTTTAGTTTTCAAAATAATTGCATATTCAATTAGTGATAAAGATATATAATTTCCGACAAACTTATATTATGTTAGATACAAAAGACATTAGACACATTTCTTCGCCGTGCATAAACACAAAGAATTTAAATTGTATAAAAAAGGATAAGATGAAAATTTCAATATTAAAAAATAATACAAAATTTGCCGGAACTACCTGTATTTGGACATTAAACGCAAATTAATCAATCATTAAATATATTTTCTTATTTCTTTAAGCAACATAGTTTTTTATTGCTTTTAATCTTCGGCTAACCTTCGGAAGTTATACTCACGAAACTGTACACTTTACTGCCCTGGAGAAAAAAATATGAGGGAATGTATATTTTATAATATAATTTCAAATTTTATACGATTTTTATATGAAATAAACAATTTCAGATCTATTGTATTAATAAATAAAATGATTCACATGGATAAACAACCACACCACGTTGCTCAGATTTTGCCTTTATGGAGATCAAATTCACTAGCAACAATGCAAACTAACATCAGTAAAATTTTACTGAGAGTAACATTTAGTTTCTTTAATCATTCTTTTTCAGTTCAATTACACGTTATTATTAGCTGTACTGTTTGACGAGATAGGAGGATTTTAGAGTATAGAAATGCTTGATATTAATGACATTTCTGAATTCAACTCTTGAATAAAATGCAGTAACTAGTAAAGTATAATTTGAAATTTTCCGATGTATATTAGAATTTAATCAAAAATTTACTCTCCAAAATAATTGCATATCCATTTAGTGATAAATATATGTAATTTACGGCAAACTTATTCTATGTTAGATACTGGAATACATAAAGCACATTTCTTCACAAAAAAATCAACACAAAAAACTTAAAACGTGTCAAAAAAAGAGGAATATTGGAATTTCAATATTAAAAAAGAATAAAAAATATGCAGGAACTACCCGTATTTTGACATTAAATGCAAATTAATCACTCATTATGTATATTTACATATTTTTAAAGCAACATAGTTGTTTATTGCTTTTAATCTTCGGCTAATTATCGTAAGTCATACTCATGAAATTGTACATTTTACTTCCCCGGAGAAATAAATATGAGGAAATGTACATTTTATAATAAAATTTTAAATTTTGTATGATTTTAATACGAAAAAAACAATTTCAGATCTATTGTATTAATGAATAAAATAATTCATATGGATAAACAACTGCACCACGTTGCTCAAATTTAGCCTTTATGGAGATCAAATTCACTACACTAACAATGCAAACTAACATCAGTAATATTTTACTGAGAGTAGTATTTAGTTTCTTTAATCATTCTGCTTCAGTTCAATGACACATTATTATTAGCTGTATTGTCTGACGAGATAGGAGGATTTTAGAGTATAGAAATGCTTGATATTCATGACATTTCTGAATTCAACTCATGAATAAAATGTAGTAACTAGTAAAGTATAATTTGAAATTTCCCAATGAATATTAGAATTTAATCTAAAATTTACTTTCCAAAATAATTGCATATTTAGTTAGTGGTGAAAATATATAATTTCAGATGAAGTTGTACTATGTTAGATTCTGGAAGACATAAGATAAATTTATTCAAAGTTCTTCAACATAAAGAACGGATACCGTATCAAAGAAAGGAGGAGTAGGAGAATTTCACTGTTAGCAAGGAATAAAAATTATGCAGAAACTACCCCTATTTTGACATTAAATGCAAAATAATCACTCATTATGCATATTTTCATATTTTTAAGCAACATAGTTGTTTTTTGCTTTTAATCTTCAGATAACTGTTGTAAGTCATACTCACGAAACTGAATATTTTACTGCCTGGAAGAAATAAATATGAGAAAATGTATAAGATTTCCTAATATTTGTATTTATCTATATGCATAAACCTCATGGAAGTTATTCAATGCGTATTTCCTAAGATAACTTAAATATTTAACTGCAATCTTTTGGTGAATACATGTCGAAAGTCTCGCACACCATGCTCATTTCACTGACGTATAAAAATTAGTTGTTTTACGTTTTTTCTCAGTAATAGCTAATTTAAAAAATTAGTTAAGTTCTAACTTATTTTTCTATGGTTTTATTGTTGCTAAGAAATTAATTTATGAGTATTGCCTCTGGAAGAACTAGTCTTCCTTTATTGATATTGAAGATTACTTTTTAATTATTTCATAGATGAATGTATAAGCGAATTCATCATCAGATAACAGAAGTAAACAGATTATTTCGGTTCGAATTATCTGTATTTCCCTTTAAAATATGCATATTTTAATGACAATTTTAAAAAGACTCGCATTTAGCTCTATTTATGATCCATTATAATATCAAAGAACTCGGACAACAAAAATTTTGTTCGGCAAATTCAACCCAACGAGCGTAAACCAATATAAAAATCATTCACTTATAAATATATTCATTAGATGGCACCAAAAAATTTTTAAAGATGTAAAATTATTGAAACTTGACCGTACAAACAGTCTATCCGTGCCGGTAATAATTCAAATATAGTGTACCCCACCGGAAGAAAGATACAATAAAGCCTTCTTTGACGGTAACGCAACGAACACTGTCTTATATAGCCTCTTTAAATTGAATAAACCATGACTGGATAGATTATTTTATGGAAGGGGTTAAAAACAAACTAAAACTTTTCTTTTTCAGTAACTTGCACTATTTTTTTATCAACAGGTTTCACTCTATTACAAACTAAACTATCTTGACAGTAACTTAAAACTTGTCCTTGCTTCATAAGTATATAGTAGTATTTGTTTGCAATTTTATTAATTATTTTTTAGTAATACAGTTTAAAGTGTTAAACAAACAAAAAGTTAAAACCTTCGACTGTAATTTTATAGAACCTTTCAAATCTGTCGATCCCTGGTAATTTAAACCGCCCCTACCCCTTCTTTCTGTACGGGCCTGCAATACCAATTTCAAGTTAATTTGAGAATATTATTAAAAGCCAAGGCAACGCCGAGCGGGACAATTAGTTTGTAAATAAAATGCTTGAGAGTAATTACAAAAGCAAAGAAATAAATTATGTAAATAAGAATAAGATAATTTTATGGTACATTTATAAGCAGTCGGAATTTTAAGAGAAAATATTCAACAATCTATGTCGCATACAGAAAATTTTGGTTTCCTTTCTTTATGCAATATAAATATTCGTACTTACTAGTTATACAGCATATTAAGCATGTTATGTATTATTTTTTATGAGTGCATTTATTATCTTTTACTTTGCGTAAAACAATTTATTGAAAGTATATTTTATTTACTTAAAATAATAAAGTTTATCCACAAATTTATTTAATAAAGTCCGTTTAATAAATTCGCTAAAGAATGAAAAAACATTGTGCACATATACATAACTATTGGTTATTCAAATAGATACATTCATAAACTTCTAAATCTTATTTGAAATGCATCACCAGAATTATGATGACTCCAATCGTAAATGTGATCAAGTGGATCCGATATATTTTAAAGTGCATGCGTGACCAAATTATATTTTGCTTTAAAATAGATGATATGTTGCCGATTCATTTGTTTAAAATATTTCAAAAGTTACATATATCTGTTTGACAGCAATCATTAGTGATGAATTATTTGTTTTGCAATGTTCAAAAGTTTAAAATGAAAAGGGAAAGCAGAATCGTGTTGAAAGTTCGCAATCAATAAATTCTCCATTCAATATATATAATTCATCGCATTAAATTGAATGTATGTTTCTACTCATTCTATCAGATGAATATTATTAAGTACTTTAAAACGGATACAGATTTACTTTCCCAATTTATGTTTTTTAAATGCAATTTAATTCTTTTAAAAACAATTTAAATTTGATGAAAATCCAAATCTTATTTAAAAATTTCTGCTTATTTGAATAAAAAGAAAAAAACAAAAGTAATTACAATTTGTCTGCATTGTATGAAATTATATTTTGATAAATTAATAACAAATTTCTCTATTTTTTAGATATGAATTAATTATAATATAATATCTGAAAGTATATGCACAACAACATTTGTAAAATTAAAAGAGTGAATTTGAAATAAAATGTTTGAAAATATTCTTGAAAATCAAAGACACTTAGTCTCAGAAACATATCTGTCTAGAAAAAAAGTAGATTTATTTGTGTATCATTTACTTTTTGCTATACAAAATGTTAACGCATATCTGGTAATTATCAACTGGACGTTGTAAAAAAAGACAAATGTTTTTAAACCTAACTTTTATCTATTTTAAAGTTTACACAATTATAATTTTATCTCTTCCGAGTTATTCACGATTACGAAAAGCGTTCTGTTATCTTTAGAAATCTTTGATACCCATAGATAGAGATTTGCGATTCTTAAAATGTATTTCCATGCAAAAGTTTATTTTTATTATTATAATTATTTCCGTAATTTTCGAAAGCTTCTTCAAATAGTTTTATTGTGAATTAACAAGTTATTATTATTATTATTATTATTATTATTATTATTATTATTATTATTATTATTATTATTATTATTATTATTATTATTATTATTATTATTATTATTGTCGTTGTTGTTGTTGTTACACTACACTGAACTGATTTGTCAATTGCTATCTGTTCTCAACTAAACATTTAATATCGTCGTAGTAGAAATTATGCATTCAATTATTACAAAATGTTAATTTTAATGTTAAATTAGCATATTTGTAATGCGAATGTTAAAGCTGTTATTAATGATGTTAGGCAATCATGTATGTCGAATATGAAAATGTTTCCTTCAGAATTCATAGCATTCGAAAATCCGATATTTATCGGATAATTATCGTATTTATAGATTTGAAAAATACAAAATGAAAACTATCCTTAAACTGTTGAAACTTGCTTAAATGGCATTCTGCAAAGAGAGTAAAAAGTCTGTAGACCAGATAATTGATATTACTCGCTATACTCGAAATTTAAAAAAAAAATGACCCATTTTATAAATTTGAATGATGTGTTAACTTTTTTTTTTGGGGGGGGGGGGGAGGGAGATGGATAAATACTCTTTTATATGATAATGCGACATTATATGAAATTGACATATCGGGAAATGAAGATGTAGGTGCTTTAGTTAAGATAGGAATATCTCTTAAATTTCACTAATTGAAAGAATTTAAAGAACACAATGAGCGGAAATATAATTCAATAAGTTATTTACAAAAATTCTTAAACTTCTAAAATTTTTGTAAAATGCACCATATAAATTATGAGATAATAATATAAAGAAACATAAAAAGTAATCAAGTAGAAGCCGGTGTATTTTAAAATTCTTGCGTGATTTAAATAAATTTTTCTTCGAATACATGATATTATTCCTTTGTTTTCTATACTCGAAACTCGACATACATTTATATGTTAGCAATCATTTGCAATAATTTATTTCCTTTGTAATAATCAAAAGCTAGACTGTATCAAAATTGTTCAGACAGCAAATGCCACATGTACATTGTGCATACCATATTGAAATGTTAAACAACATATGAGATACATTACAGGCAAAAACTTCAATTGGACCGAAAAAAAAGAGGGAGGCAACATGCTACAAACTGAATAATAAAAGGATTTATATTGAAAATAATAATTTATCTTAACGGTTTCCCTGTGAATCACAATTTAAAATTAAGATAAATTGGTTCGAAATAATTAAATCAAGAGAAGCATCCGCAAAATCTAAAATTAACGAAATAATATAATCTGCGATTCTGAAATGTGCATAATTAAGATTTAAATAATTTTGAAAGAAAAAAAAATAGGAGCTTTAAACAAAACAAATATAAATTACTAACTACCCTTGGTGACCAGTTTTGTCTTCATTAAATGTATGCTAAACATTGCATCATGTTACTTTTTTGATAATTTAATTAACTTCCTCATTCCTTCATCAAACTGTAAGATTCTGGTAGAGAAGTCAATTTTCATATGTTTTTATTTTTACCAGGCGCAGGTGATAAATCGCCAACGCCAAGCATTATTTCAAGGCGCATTTTTCCCACATTTTATTAATATCATTTAAGACATAATCCTTTCACGCGATTTATTTAAAAAAAAGCATAACATTACTTTAAAACTGACAATTTTTTAATTTATGATTTTTTTTACTTTTTTTCTTTTATTTTTTTTAAATAATAAATAATAAATAATACCATAAACCATAAACCATGACATTTAAATTCAACATCAAACAATTGTTTTTAATTAAGTACGCAAAAGATAAAATATGCTACTGAGCGAGTGAAAAATATTAGTGGCAATATTCAGGCCTGGCTACACATGAACTTGTATGCGTAGCTGGGTCCGAATATTTTGAGACCAAGAATGTTTTGAGATCATGGTAATTTTTACATAGCTTTAGTAAAATAAATAATAATAATAATAAAGATAGATGTTTTGAAGATAAAAAGCGAAAGAATCTATCCTAATTGGTAATGAAAATCACATGAGCTATTACAATATAGACGAAATTACGGTGATGGAGTAATATTTGACAATTTAACACTAACAAGGAGACAATAAGGTTGTGGGTTAGTCTAATCAAGATAAGTTTTTTTGAGTAAATAGTACTCAGTAACAGAACTCGTATGACCAAGCCGTAGCGCGACATACTTAGTAGTTATTGAAGAAAAATATATGTAACTTTATTTTTTTATGCGTGTTTAATTATACAACAATAAATTGTGAAAGGATGTCTTTTGTTATTTGTATGATAAAATATACAATTTTCTTTAGCAAAATGGTAATCAGCGAAGATTTTCCTGGAACCTTTTTACATACAGATCCTATTCCTGAAACATCTTTGTGCAGTGATAAGTCAAAATTGTTATAAAAAAATACAGTAGTATATTATGAAGGTCTCCTTACCTAAAATAATTTAATTGCATCAAACTCTTCATCTGTTATTCTTGAAGATGCAATGTTTATTAGTGAAAAACTGTATGATAAGACTTTGGAAATATTAAATACAAAGAAATTTTTCCAACATAAAGAATTAATACATATTAATGAAGAATGTGGAAAAGTGATTTTTGATATAATGCATGTTGATTCGTCACCAGAACAATACGAACTCTAGTATAAAAAACGTAAACCTAATGACTAAATTTCATTGGATTATAAAACAAAAGTTATTAACATTGCTGAGACACATCCTGCTTAAAATTTGTCACAAACCTTCTGAGACTTAGAAACTAAAATCTTCAAATTGAGCAGCATGTGCATATTGTTGTAAGTTTACCGTTGTGACTTGTTGTTGTCTTGTCTCACTTCAACGAAACGATCATAAGTCTATGAGTCAATTATAGTACATTTGTCAAAGATAGTTCCTCCTTTTTTAACATATTCCTTCCACTTCGAAAAATACTTATTTTTTTTAAACGGCTGCAGCCATTTTTTGTAGAGTTGTCAAGCTCCATGTTGGACGTGCCTCAGCAGTATTAATTATTTTTGATTTATAATCCAATAAAATGTAGTCATTAGGTTTACATATTTTATACTCGGGTACGTATTGTTCTAGTAACGAATCATCATGTACCATCTTAAAAATCACTTTTTCACATTATTCATTAATATGTATTAATTCTTCATTTTGGAAAAAGAAAAATTATATTTAATATTTCCAAATTTTTATCATACAGTTCTTCATTAATTATCTTTGCATCTTCAAGTATAACAGATGAAGAGTTTGATGCAATTAAATTATTTTCGGTAAGGAGACCTTCATGGTATACTACTGCATTTTTCAATAACAACTTTAACTTATCACTGCACAAAGATGATTCAGGAATAGGATTTGAATGTAAAGAGGAGCCAGGAAAATCTTCGCTTATCGGCATTTTGCTAAAGAAAATGGTATATCATACATCACACAAATAACAAAACACATCCGTTTAAAGTAAACACACATAAAAAAAATACATATATAAAAATTCTTTCTCAATAACTACTAAATAATGAGCGCTACGCCTTGGTCATAAGAATTCCCTTACTGAATATTACTTCCACAAACAAACTTGCTTTGATTTGGACACCCACACCCTTGTCATTTCCTTGTAAGCAACTAAAATTAAACTACCACAATGCCTGCATAGCACATAAAATTAAAACGGTAAGCCCGGAACTATTGATAACAGTCACATGACTTATGCCTTTTTACATAGATGACCTTTTTTTTCTTGATTGAATATAAACGATATGATTTATTTTATTTATTTATATATTTGATTTAATTTCTGGATAATTTTTGCGCATTTCCTAATTTTATGTTATTTTTAGAAAGGCTTTTTCTTTTATATATTAATTTACTTATTATTAACTCCTCTGTAAAACGAACTATTGTTTTTTAAACCTATTCTGTGGAAATACTGTAGAACCTCTATTAACCGAACCTCGATTAACTGAAACTCGCCTGTAGAGGTGTTAATTCATAGGCCCAGGTGATTTACCAAGAGAAGCACACACAAAAAAACTCCGAAAAGCAAGTTACATTTTAGGACACATTTATTTAACTTGCGGTACGACAAAGCAAACTCCCCATAAGGGGAGGTGATTCTGAGAGAGCTCAGTGCCCTACATGTAGTCGATACGATGGCAATCAGTGGAGTGATACAACATCATAGCCCTTATCGCCAAAAGGCATAGGAAGTTTTTCATACAAAGAATTTTGGCGATATTTGATAAACCACACGTTCAGTATGAGCTAACCCTTGCGGAGCTAACTTTTGCGGTCTAGGAACCCAAGGGTCATTTTCACATCTGCGAATATTTTATAGGGTTAAAGAAATATTTTAAGCTTGGGAAGTTTCTGAGATAAGCAAATCATTACATACATTTGCCTTTTGCAGACAAAACTTTAAGTTATCCAGATGCGCAATTGAATAGAAAGAAAGCACAGTCAGGATAAACAGAGATAAAAGTATTTCTAGTTTTAAGCTTTAATTGTGAGAATGAAAACAGGGTGTGGAAGGCAGATGTTAATAAAATGTAACGGATAAAAGATTCTGATGAACTAAGCCCATAGCTTTCTTTATTTTGTTAAAAAGTGCAGTAACTATGGGCAGATGGTTTTTCACAGACACAACAGAAAATTTGTGAGAAAGGAAGTTCTATTATTATTTTATACAGAGAGCTCCAAAAGATGAAAAGTTTTACTTCTATTAGTGGGAGTATGAAAGTTAGAACTTAACTATTAAATGTAGAATTAATTTAAACTACTGGGTTTATTAGTGAAAAGGGAAATTACAATAAACCAAAGAATTTATTAAAGGGAAATAATTATTGCTTTTATGAAGAGGAAAAGATATGTAGCGATAATCTCCGCTACATCGCCGTTAACAGAAGTTGGTTTCTTCTGCACTTTTATTTCACTTTGTACTGTCATACAAAATTTTCTCTTTACAAATATGCATTTTTAAGGGTTTTTTTCCCCAAATTCTTTTTGTATGCAAGCCGTCCTTTGCAACAACGAGTGCAGATAAATATTTTGGAATTCCTCTTTTTAGAATTCCTTTTCGCCAGCTCAATTCTCGGTATGAGTGTACTCTTATCCACTTTCAAACGTCCCTGTTCAAAACAAAAACACACCCCATTTGGAAATTTGGAAGGTCATACTGCCGAGTCCCAGAACCATCGAATGTTGTTACACCCTCTAATTGTAAGCAAATGCAAAGAACCCAACTTCTTTTGTCATCTCAAAAACAGAGAAATTTTCAAAACAGCAGGATTTGAAAAGGAGGAGGAGTCACTTTTTGTCACTTATCCTTTGTAGACAATTCTATTCCAGAAAAGTGAAAAGGAAGAAAAACCCATTTGCTATTCTCTTTCTACCCCTACTAGGACGATCTTTTATGTATGGTCACTTTTGGCATCTGGCCAGAATACTTGTTTGTTCTCTTTAAATATAATTTAAATATTATTAAATATTATTTTTAATTCATTCATTTGAAAAAAAAATTTAATATATGAATTTCATTTTCCTAATACAAATAATCATATTCAATAAATGACCATTTATGTGATCAAGTGAATATAAATAATGTTTAAAATGAACTATATCTTTCAGTGTATCGATTATTTTATATATTCATAAATACTTTAAAACAAAATATTTTAATACATTAATTTATAAAAAAAAGGACCGATTTGACATAGCCAAAAAATATAAAAATCGGATGCAATTCAGTCTTTGCTTAAATTCATATACTTTTTAATGCTAGAATAAAAAATGAAAAAAAAACCGCTATTACAGCGCTATCTTTCGGTACATCTTTTACCAACAGAAGAAGGACCAGCGGGCCCAGCCAAAAACACACAAACAAAATTTATTATAATTCTATGTATGACTTCATGTATTTTTTAATGATACAATAATGAAAACGGCACAAACCGCTGTTAATCTCCCCATCCTACGGAATATTCCCAAATTAAAAGAATGCCTTCTGGGCATAGCCCCAAGACATACACAAAAATGTTGGCTCAAACTTATCATAATACTTACACTTTTTGGATGGCAAAATAACAAAAATGGCACAAAAGTTGCTATTATAGCGTTCCCTTTCAATGGAATATTTATGAATTGTAGGAGAACTTGCTGGTCTTAGTAAAAAAAGACACAAATTTTGGTCCGATTCTATGTATAATTTCATGCAATTTTCGATGGAACAATGGCGACATGTGGACTGACGGACACATAGGCAGACAGTAGTATGACCATGTTTTGAGAGATCTCTGGTTCTTAAAACATGTAAATCCGGAAACCGAAAATATTTTCGATTATGGTACATTTTTCAGTAGGAAATAGAATAAAGTAAATTAGCATGCAAATATGTTACCTTCAATCTTTCAAATAGTTATAGTCTGATACTTTTAATCCTTTTTCGAAATGTATCTGCAGAATTATAACATGTTCTTTAGTTATAACATGTAATACAGCGCATGTCGTTATATTTTAAAGTGCGAGCGTGAACAAAATATATTTTGTATCTAAGTACGTGATACGTTGAGTATACATTTGTTTAATTTAATTGGAAAGTCACTTATACAGGGTGATTCATAAAAGATGGGCAGAACTTTAAGGGGTTATAGTACACTTAAAGACAAATAATCTTAAATAGGAGACTAAGGGTCCCAGACGTATTCCCAAGGAGATAGGGGGCATTAAAGTTTAGGGTCCGAAATTTCAAATGATTATAAAAAATGGAAAAATTGGTCGATTCTTTTGCGGTTTTTGCAAAAAATTTTCTTTATGCCAGTATTTTCTTGAAATATAATTTTAAAGTTCAATTTCAAAAAATGCCGATAGGGGGCGCTTTAGACTTTGGAGTAACCAACAACTATTTTTTAACGTTATTTTTTGTATTTCTTTAAATGATTTCGAAAGCTTAGACTTAAACTTAAATTTTGATCTAAAAATCTGAGTCCTAACGAGTAGTTAAGTAGCGTAAACAGAAATTTGAAATTTGAAACCCTTCTCCCCCCCCAGAACAAAAATCAGTTATTCCCGATCTTTGTGTCTTAGATTAGGCTCTAACTACTGGCGCGTTTTGCTAAAATTATTCTTTATGTCAGTATTTTCTTGAAAATAAATTTTAAAGAAAATTTTCAAAAAATTCCGATAGAGGGCGCTTTAGACTTTGGAGTAACGAACAACTATTTTATACCGTTATTTTTTGTGTCTCATTAAATGCTTTCTAAAGCTTAGACTTAAATTTTCAGCCCAAAATCTGAATCGTTAGACGTGGTTAAGTTTCTGGGGAGAGGGGTTTGAAATTTCTACTCCTGAGCACAGTTCAGTTTACCATGTCCACACATTGTGTGCTGTGATACGAGGTAAAAAGACACAAATTAGGATTCTGTTACCAAATCATATATATTAACATGTAATTACAATAAATGTTCAAAATTGTGACCACCAGAGGTTATGCACGCAGAACAACGGCGAAGAATGGAACAGCGAACAGTCGCGAAAACATCAGGCTTTTCGAGCACTTCCCCTACAGCTTCGGAAAGTCTGGCGACCAGTTCCTCGGGGGATTCAATGGGTGTCTCATACATAAGAGCCTTCAATTGTCCCCAAAAAAAGAAATCGAGGGGTGAAAGATCTGGCGAGCGAGCAGGCCAAGCAACAGGACCACCTCGACCAATCCATCTGTTCGGAAATGTGATGTCCAGATAGTTGCGGACGTCTCGTACGTAATGGGCTGGCGCTCCATCGTGCTGGAACCACATGACCCGCCGGATGCGTGGAGGAACAACGTTTAACAGGTCTGGCAGCACATGTTGCAGAAATGTGAGGTATGTTTTACCGTTGAGGCGTTCAGGAAGAAGGTACGGTCCGATTAGGTGGTCTCCGAGGATTCCTGCCCAAACATTGATGGAAAAGCGTCTCTGATGAGCATGTGGATACGTAGCATGTGAATTGACATCCGCCCATACATGTGCATTGTGTGTGTTAAATGTACCTGCACGTGTGAAGGTACATTCATTGGTGAAAAGCACAGTTCGTCCAAAATGTGGATTTAGCGCGTTCTGCTGCAGAAACCAGCGGGCGAATTCAATACGATTTGGATAATCCCCTGGAGACAGTTTCTGGACTCGTTGCACATGAAACGGGAGCAAATGTTCATCCTTCAGTACCCTCCAAGTCATGGACTGTGAGGCATCCACCTGCCTAGCCACTGTTCATGTACTTGTACTTGGCTGCGCCGCTACTACATCCAGAATGGCTTCTGCAACAACAACTGATTCGTCCTTTTTTGCACGACCTGCATTCGACCGGGAAGCGAGAAATGATCCCGTCTCACACAACTGTCTGTGCAAGCGCTTGAAAGTTTTGCGGTTAGGCAACCGCCTGTTGGGAAATCGCTCTCCGTACATTCGTTGTGCCTCTGCACCATTTCCATCTGCCGCTCCGTAAATTAAATGCATCTCAGTCTTTTCCTTATTCGTGAAGGGCACCATCTTCCGATTCATTATTACAGCGACTTACACTTGAATCACCGTTCAGTGGTTTTTATGCCTGAATCGTGTCGAAATTTTGCATACGTGTTCTTCTTCTTCCCCATTTGACATTTGCATACTTTCTGTCTCCTTCTTCACCCGGTGACTAGCGTCAGGAATGGAGCTTTAACGTTTGCATGAGCGAAGTTTCCAACTGTGCCAGTGCCTTTATGAGTGAATTCCGACTATGCAGTCCTTGACGAAAGTTGTATTTTCGCCTCGTATCACAGCACAGAATCGTTGGGCATGGTTAAGTAGTGCAAACTGAACTATGTTCAGAAGTTGAAATTTGAACCCTCACCCCTCGCTACTGAACCACGCTCAGCGATTCAGATTTTGAGCTGAAAATTTAAGTTTTAGTCTAAGCTTTAGAAAGCATTTAATGAGACACAAAAAATAACGGTATAAAATAGTTGTTCGTTACTCCAAAGTCTAAAGCGCCCTCTATCGGAATTTTTTGAAGCTTTTCTTTAAAATTTATTTTCAAGAAAATACTGACATAAAGAATAATTTTAGCAAAACGCGGCAGTAGTTAGAGCCTAATCTACGACACAAAGATCGGGAATAACTGATTTTTGTTCTGGGGGGAGAAGGGTTTCAAATTTCAAATTTCAGTTTACGCTACTTAACTACTCGTTAGGACTCAGATTTTTAGATCAAAATTTAAGTTTAAGTCTAAGCTTTCGAAATCATTTAAAGAAATACAAAAAATAACGTTAAAAAATAGTTGTTTGTTACTCCAAAGTCTAAAGCGCCCCCTATCGGAATTTTTTGAAATTGAACTTTAAAATTTTATTTCAAGAAAATACTGGCATAAAGAAAATTTTTTGCAAAAACCGCAAACGAATCGACCAATTTTTCCATTTTTTATAATCATTTGAAATTTCGGACCCTAAACTTTAATGCCCCCTATCTCCTTGGGAATACGTCTGGGACTCTTAGTCTCCTATTTAATATTATTTGTCTTTAAGTGTACTATAACCCCTTAAAGTTCTGCCCATCTTTTATGAATCACCCTGTATATGTTTGGCAGCAATCGTAAGTCATACTTTTTTTGGTTTACAAAATTCAGAAGTTTAAAAGAAAATGAAAAAAGAAACGGAATCGTGTTGAAGATTCCTAATTTAAAATGTTACACAGCGGATTAATAAACATTATTCTTCCTGTTAAATAAATTAGATACTTTTAAAGATTCTTTTCAAAAATATTGTGACTATAAATTTAAAAATGTTTTAATAATTTCAAATATTAATTTTCAATTGCAATAAATAATCTTACACAATTACATATGAAAATCAATTAAAACCAATTATCAAAATAAGATAATGCTAGCTTTGAAATTGAGAAAATCAAATAAATATATATTTTTTTAATCAAATTGTTTCATCGCTCAGAAAGCGACATACTCAAGATGTATAATGGTACAAGTATTTTCGAAACAAAATAAATAAATTGAAAACTGGTAAAAATAACTCACACGATCTCATGTAAAATAATTTTAAGTGGAATAATAGAAATAACTCACATGATCTCATGTAAAATAAATTTAAGAGGAATAATAGAAATTGATATCAGTGAACGTTGATTATTTTATACTTCTTTCTTATTCTGAAGAGCCTCTTTTTCTAAATTTTAGTTAATTGCATGGATGTGCAACAATATATGGAATAATTCAGATCCTATGGAGTTACCTATAATTTTGATGATAGAGCTGCTTTGAATGACAAACAATAGTATGAAATAAAACATGTCCAACAATTTACATTTTTGTAATTGCACTTGATTTCATTATACACTCTGTCGAGAGATTTTTCTTTACAGGTTTACGAGCATGTATTAATTTATTTATTTTGTGGTAAGTGTTTTTATTACTTTAAATATTTCTAATGTCACCGTCAGTTTGATGAAGCATGTCGATATTAATAATGGTAGTTATTTGTAGGTGTACTTTTATCGCTTTTAGCAAGTATTAACAAATCTTAATCAATAAAAGTTCTTTAAGAGGATTCTATAAATATGGATCATTATTTTGAA
Source organism: Maratus speculifer (assembly GCA_964019185.1). NCBI lineage: Eukaryota > Metazoa > Arthropoda > Arachnida > Araneae > Salticidae > Maratus > Maratus speculifer. The sequence goes on from OZ025297.1 coordinate 196,237,005, forward strand.
TAAACTATATTTTTTTGCATTTTATTAAAATATACGTTGATAAAGTCTTTAAAACAATTGCACTTTAAATTTTATGCATTTTAATGCATTTTATTATATAATATCTGAAAATGAATGTCCATCGGCATTTGTAGGTATGGTAAAATGCTCTGGAGAGTTTTGACTAAATCTATATGATTAATCTTATCACATAAAGCCATTAAAACTCAGAAAGAAAACTTATCAATAACAGATAAACTTTAATTTTCTGTTTATCTCTTTAACGCAATTTAAATTTTCGTGTTATTCTCTTTAAGATTTCGTATTTTTATTATGATTTTTCCATGTAGAAATAAGTATGGAGAATGTTATTTCATTCAGGACAGCTATAATAGTTATCTGGAAATATAGCTATGCCTCTTTAATACTTTCGATAATTCCGAAATAAAAAATAATGTTCTCAAGTACGTTTCTATCAGTTATTCAAATTGTTACATTAAACTCCGAAAACTTATTTCAAATCTATCGGCAGAATTATGATGACTGAAAGCGTAAAATGTAATCAAGTAGGTGCTGTTATTATATAAAGTGCGTGCGTGACAAAATTGTATTTGGTTTATAAAGGATGGTGTGTTTATAGTTCATTTGTTTATGAGTTCGGAAAGTTGTAAACATATATTTCTTTTGGAGATAATTAATATTAATATTAAAATATTCACAAATGCTAAATTAAAAGGAAAGGCAGAATTGGGTTTCAAGTTTGTAATCTATAAATACTTACAAGGAGAGTCAATAAATATAATTCATCTTATCAGATGGAATCTACATTTCTGCTCAATCTATTAACCCTTTCGACTCCTGTGTCACTTATAGAAATGTTATTCGGTCAACGCCACATTTTCAATAGAAGTTACATTCAATTGCACATATCAAAAAGGCTCTAATTAAAATAAGCATATTTTATTCTACTTATTATTTATGCCTATGGGGATGCGATATGTGTTCGAGATTTTTTATTCAAAATTAATTCATTGTGTAAATTTATTTACCTTTCTTCTGTCAATGCTAACATTTAAAAATGTGTTATCTTTATTTTTCATTTAAGCTCAACTATTACACACGCATATATTTTCTTTCTTTTTGTAATCTATAAATACTTACAAGGAGAGTCAATAAATATAATTCATCTTATCAGATGGAATCTACATTTCTGCTCATTCTATTAACCCTTTCGACTCCTGAGTCTCTTATAGAAATTTTATTCGGTCAACGCCACATTTTCAAAAGAAGTTACTTTCAATTGCACATATCAAAAATGCTCTAATTAAAATAAGCCTATTTTATTTTACTTTATTATTAGTGCCTATGGGGATGCAAATGTGTTCGAGATATTTTTATTCAAAATTAATTCATTGTGTAAATTAATTTACCTTTCTTCTGTTAATGCTAACATTAAAAAATGTGTTATATTTATTTCTCATTTAAGCTCACGTATTACACACGCATATATTTTCTTTCTTAACATTCTAAGAGATAAAAGATTATTGATTACAAAAATATTTATATAATCTTAAAAAGTCAGGCCTTAATTGAACTTATCTGGCGCCTGCTATAATCATTAAGAAGCCCATAAATTAGATTTCACATCTGCCTTCAAATTCATATTAGTCATTAATTATGAGATCCGTTAGATTTAAGTAAGCAAAGATAGGTTGCTTTTTTATTTCAATTTTTTAATTGTTAGCCAAATGTGGCATCCCTTCTTGGCATTTACATTGTTTGAATTTTTATACTTATTCCTATCAAATGGTTATGTTTAAATTGGCGTTTTGGCTTAACATGGATATATGCTTGGCAATAGCAACATACTTAGATAGGCACCTCGTCACTGATCTTTCAGTAAACAACTGTTTTCCTATCAAATGGTAATTTTTAAATTGGCATTTCGGCTTAACATGGATGTATGCTTGGCATTATCAACATACTTAGACAGGCACTTCGCCACTGATATTCCAGTAAACAACAGTTTACATGTTCTTACTGCCCAAGGTGGGGGCACCACTAAAAGCCTTCTGTTTCATAAAATAAAGCTTTATTTTAATGTAAATATGTGCTAAATTATTGCCTGGTAGACTTTTGAGGAAACGACTCCTTCGATTATTGCTCGCAATTTTTTTCATGTAGTTTTATGATCACAAATTATTTCTTACTCAAAATAGATAACGTTTTTAAAAATCATCTTTAATCCATTTCATAAAAACCGATCTTTAGCGATTTCACAGTGCCAAAATCAAATCTTGCAAAGAAAGTTTATTCAAAAAATGCTTCATACAAATGCATTTTTGTTATTTAATAGATTTGAAAATGATTTAATATTTAATATCTAGGATAATTTAAAAACATATTTACATTTAAAATTTAAAAATATATTTGCAATTACAAGTATTTGAATTTAAAAAATATACAATCTAATTCTGAGACGATACAATGCGCATTCTCTACCAATGAAATAAAAATAATGATCGCGGTTATATTTATTTCAGTTATTCAATAACATTTGAAAATTTCTAAAACTCATTTAAAATAATGAAATACAAAACAATCAGAGGTAATGTATTTTATCTGTTTTCTAAATACATTTTCTAATACATAAACTTTTAAAATGTATTTCAAATGTAATCATTGCAATCGTAAAATGTAATTCTGTTCACACCGCTAACTTTTAAAGTGAGTGCTAGACTAAATTATATTTTGTTGTGAAATGCATAATGTATTTACGATTCATTTGTTTAAAGTATTTAATATGTTGCATACATGTATCTGGAAAGCAGTCGCTAGTGATAAATTGTTTGTTTTGCAATATTCACAACTCTTAAATGAAAATTAAAAGGAAATGCAGAATCATGTTGAAACTTCGTAATGAATAAAAGATTCGTAAAAGGATTCAACACGTGTAATTCTGCACGTTAAATCAACAATATGTTTATTTGCATTCTATTGAACGTACTTGATAATTATTCGGCCAATAAATTATTACTTTATGTGTTAATTTCAAAATATCTCACTTTTATTTCATTTTATGCAGAAAAATGAGTGACATAGATTAGATGATACTAAGCTTATGATGAAATTTTATATGTGAAAATATTTTTTAAATGTTATTTAGTGATAATTTAGGGGAAAATGACAACGGTGCATTTTAAGGTTTTATTATTATTATTATTATTTTACCACAAATATCGCAATATTCAGTTTTGAAGAAATATAAAAGAAATTCTGACTGAAGTTCATTTCAAAATTACATACTAATAAAATAACATTTGAATTTCTTTGGGCATTATGTGTTTTTATGCAGTATATTAATATATGCATCTTGAAATACTTAAAGGAACATTTCATTTATTTGAATTTTTGAAAATATATTTTTATTTATTAGTACGTGAATTTAGAAATAAGCAAACTGTTGTAGATAGGATACGATATCTTTGAGTTTTTCTAATAATGAAATAAAATTAATAAGCAAAATTACATATCAATTCGTTATTCAATTCCCTTGGAAAATTTCTATAACTCAATTAATGCAATAAAATAGCAATTAATGAGCAAGAATGCATTTTATATGCTTTCTAAATATTTTTGTAAATGTCTAAAAAGTATTTTAAATGTAAGAAGTGTAATCGTACAATATCTCGAGTAGGCACGGTGTCTTTTAAAATGGCTTTATTATATTATTATTCTGTATTATATTTTTGTTTGAAGTACATGATATGTTCGCAATTCATTTGTTTAACCCATATTGGACCGCCGTCCTATTTATAGGACAGTTGAATAAAATCTAAATAATGTAAAAGAAACATTAAAAATATGCAAAAAACTTGACATAAGTTTCTAGAAATAGACTAAATTAATTGAATTACTGTAAAAATGGAATTTGAAAAAAATATTAATTTGGAAAATTTACATTAAAATCACCCCTAAAAAATGTTATGATTTTAACCGTTCAAAAATATTAAAATTATTATTTTTTTTCCAGAATCTGCCATATGCAATTTTTAGTAGTTCATCAGTGCTGTACAAAAATGTAAAAGGATCCATAAGAAAAATAAATATTACAGTCATTTGATGCTGTTTTTGTAACTGTCCTATAAATAGGACAACGGTCCGATACACACCTGTTTCTCAAATTACTCGCATTTTTGATGAAACTTAAGGGTAAAAACACTGTTAAAAATCTGCAGCATTTACTGCAGCGTCACTCCACTACTTTTATAGAATATCTCTCTTCTGACCAATGAGAATGCTCCATAGCACGGTGAATTGACCGTTTTCTATAAAAGCAGTGGAGTGACGCTGCAGCAAATGGTACAGATTTTTAGCAGTCAAGAGCGCAGACGACTTTTGACGCGTTGCAGCTGTATTTTGAATTATATATTATAAGAAAAGAAAAATGCAGACGATTTATCTCACTGCCTTCTAACTGTAAATGTTTTTATTCGATTATCGAAGTATGTTTTTCGTGTTTTGGTTTTAGAACTTTTGTACATTTCCATTACTTCATTTGCTCATTTATTTTGTAGTTGAGAATTTTTCTGGTGAATTTTAACGTTGTGAAATGGCCAAAAAATTTAAAACAGCTGAGGAAGCTCTTGAATATATGAATTCTTTATCTGATGAAGAATTAGATGATCCTGAAATGATCATTATTCCACCGGAATCTGACGCGGTCAGTGACGAAGAAGGATTAGACGATTCTATCACAAATTGTAATGAAATAAAGACAAGTGGAGATCCTGAAATTCTAGATACTACTGGAACTATAGAAATTTTGCCGAAAATCTGTGAAGAAACTAGCAAAGAAAATAAAAAACCTCCTATATGGAAAAAATGTGAACCGTAATTTACGCTTCAAACGTGTTCTTTTTCTTCTGAAGATAATTAACACATTATAGATCAGATATCTGGAAAAACTCCCTTTCAGCTTTTTCATATAATGGCTAATGATATGATATCGCGTACAGTTACGGAGACTAATAGATATGCAGCGCAGAAGAATGAGCATTCTTTCAATGTGAACGAAAGTGATATAAGAAAGTTTATAGGCACCTTGTTTTACAGTGGTTATCACATTTTACCACGTGAAAAAATGTATTGGGAAAACGCTCCTGACACCGGCACAACTTTGGTGAGTACAGCTATATCCAGGAAACGATACAGTGACATAAAAAGATACCTACATTTGAACGATAATTCGGCAATCAACAAAGATGATCGTTTTTACAAAATACGTCCACTTTTAGAAAAATTGAATATTGCACTGCAACAATTTGGAATTTTTTCAGAAAACCTAACAATCGAAGAAAGAATGGTACGCTATTTCGGCAGACATGGCTGTAAGATGTACATGAAAAATAAACCTGTAAAATTCGGATACAAGTTATGGATGTTGACATCTTATAATGGATACCCCTTTAACATTATTCCCTATCAAGGTGCTGAGAAAAAGTGTAAGGAGCCACTTTCTTAACGTGTCGTGGAAACTTTGCTCACTGTTGTGAAACATCCTAAGTTTCACAGGATATATATGGATAACTTTTTCAGTTCACATGGGTTAATGGTTCGTTTGCAACAGAAGGGCTTTTGTGCCACTGGCACTGTTCGAGATAACCGAATGGCAAAATGCCCTCTAATACCTTTGAAGTCATTAGCAAAATTTAGAGAGGAACATCTGATGCATTGTTTGACGAAGCTAAAATTGCCGCTGTACGCTGAAATGATAACCGTGTAGTTTCATTATTAACAAATTTTGAAGCTACAAAAGTAAACGGCAAAGTACAACGTCGTGTGAAAGGTGCCAGAAAGGATGTTGATGTACCATTCTATATTATTTCTTACAATAAATATAAAAATGGTGTAGACTTATTCGACAGTCATATGTAAAATTACTTTTGTTCTATTCTTGGAAAAAAATGGTATTGGCCACTTTTCGTGAATTGCTTTGTGACCGCCCTCATCGCAGCATGGAAAATCTCAAAAGTATTTTCTCCTGATGATACACAAGATCTATTCACATTTCGCAGGTCTGTAACAATAAGTTACCTTGGAGAATCAGTACCGAGGAACAACATTAGACAAAGAGGTATGCTGCAGAATAATAAAAAACTTCTTCTGCTAAGTAGTGAGCATGTGCTAGTGAAAAATCCAAATGGTCGTCAAAGACGATGTCAACTGAAATCATGCAATAAAAAACCTGTTACAATTTGTAACATGTGCAATGTTGGACTATGTAGAGATTTTTTTTTTGGACTTCCATTCGTAAAACTCTTTACAATTTGCAAAATGTAAACTTTTAGACTCTGTAGAGACTTTTTTCTGTCTAACAAACAAAATAATTTTTTTTGTAAGATAAGTCAACATTTTTGATTCTTTATTGTGTATCGGACCGTTGTCCTTTTTATAGGACAGTCTATATTTTCAAAAAATATTAATTTTTTTTTTAATTTTTTCCCTCTTTATATCTGTAAGTATCTTATACTGACCATGTTTTAAAAAAATTACATTTTCCTATGATTCCTTTAATGAGTGGTCCAATATGAGTAAAAATATTTGAAATGTCTCATAGATGTATTTGAAAGCAGTAGGTAGTGATAATTTATTTATATTATAATGCTCACAACTTTAAAGTGAAAATTAATAGGAAATGCAAAATGATTTTGAAAGTTTGTAAAAATCTCCGTAAAGAAATTCAATGAATGGGATTCATCTTATTAAATTAATTATATGCCTCTTCGCATTCTGTTAAATATATATAAACTTTAGTAAAACAAATTTTGTATGCATGAATTTCAAAATATTTTAATTTTTCATTTTAAGGAGTTAAAAACAGCTGACATAAATGAAGGATGTTTTTTGAGGAAATATTAAATGCAAAAATATAAACATATACTATTTAAAGAAAATTTAGGGGAAAAAGACTTTTTATATTTGGATATTAAATAAAGCAATGCGTTTTAATATTGTTTTATTTAAACGCTTTTCACCAAACTTAAGTAATGTTTACGCATTTCGTTTGTCTGTGCGTCTGTGCGTCTGTCCGTCTGTCCACGATCAAACCCCACTAAAAATAATCTTAAGATTATCTGAAGAAATCGCCACTTTCTACAGAAATTCTACAGAAATTTGAAGAAAATTTGCAGACTAAGCTTTATCTTTAAAATATCTGCAGAATTTTTAAAGGTATTCTTAAAAGTATTTGCAAAATGGGTCAATACCTTTGGATTTCCCACAGATTTTGGGCCAAAAAGCTATAGATTTTCTACAGATTTTTTTTAGTGGGGAACACCCATAAATATACCCGGATATTTATGCAATTTATAAAACCTTATTTTGAGTCACTTAGGTATATTTGCTATTACATATGAAGTATGTGGGCTTAATAGTTCATTTAGAGTAGCACTCGAATGTATTGCATTAAATTGTGGTATATGTGAGAAAAATCGTTTTCAGAGTATTTCATGACATTATACTGTATGAAATGTATGGAAACTGATTTATATTTTTGAATAAATCAATGATATAAATCACTGAATTTCATTACAAGAAGATTACTATATCATTTGGTAAAGCATTTTACGTTCATTTACAGAGACTCATAAAAAGAGTTCATGCACCATTCTCGATATTTACGTAAACTGCTGAAGGGGAAATTTTAATAAATTATCTATGTATTTCTTAAGTGAATTAAATTTTAGCACGCATGCAGTTAGTAGATACAAATATACAGTCCCTGGCCAAATTATTAGACGCAGTTGCTTTTAATATTATATTTGGTATGTAATGCCCTAGGAAACAATATATTTTTTAATTTATTAAATTAATGTTTGACATGTATTTTCCCGATTTTAGAAAGAACATATGTTATGATTTGTCGTATTATATCGCTGTTTCAATGTAAAGAGAACGAAAACACATGATGACTGGGCAAATAATTCACCAGACATCAATTCTATTGAATATGAAAGAATTGAAATAGAAGTCCATAACAAACAAACCCCAGCTCATAGTAAAACATCCTTATCTAGGATCATCCCTAAGCAACAAACAATTCAATTTGATATAAACGGCAGGAATAAAAAAACTGAAAAGTGAAACAGTGGAGGCTCCACAAAATATTGACCTTTTTTTAGTTTCAAGTTTTAAGTTCTGTAATTTCAGGAATTTTTAATTTAATTTACAGAAATAAATAATTTTAAAGTCATTGGCATGCTTTTTATTTATTATTACCCTACAGATGATGATATAATCAGTTTTAAATATTTACACAGTAATATCATCTCTATGAAGCTAGTAATATTCTACACATGATAAATCGCGTGCATCTAATAATTTAGCCAGGGACTGCATATATCATGCACAATCTGTTCAAAGAATTCGGATAATTTTACGGTTGCTGATGGAAACAGTTCAAATTGCATTTAGCAAATGTGTTAATCGTTTCCATATAGTTGAATTAGACTAAATATGAATTTATTAAACGGTGCAGTTTTGTTACATAATCCTGAATGTGTTTGAAAGTGTTTCATATTTTATGCTTGATGCATTTTTTCTTCTTTATTGCTTATTTATTCCATAAACATTATGATTTTCAGTTTAAAATAATTTAGAAGAAATTTAAATTAAAAAATTTATCAAAACTCAATTTAAAATTTCTGATTAATTAAAAAACTATTATGTTATTTTAAGAAATAATTGTTTACATTCTTTAAATTAATACGCGTATTAATTGAATAGCATTTTCAGTCGAAAGTAATGTGCTTCTGTAATGTTGAAGTCATACCGGAATTTTCGAAAAATTTTATTTCAAAATATGGAAAAAAAATTACATTTACTTTTAAAAAGTTATAAAACTGAAATTTAATTGAACGTTTCTAGTGCTAATTACAATTAAAATTCTGTGAAATTTTAAAGAAAAGTTTATTTTATTGGAAATTTTGAAAATATATTTATATTTAATAGTATTTGAATTTCGAAATACAGAAAGATTTGTAGCAACTTGACCTACAGTTTCTCTAAGATTCTCTAATGATGAAATAAAAATAATATAAGTGGAAATACATTTCTATCAGTTACTCAATTACATTCGCGAATTTCTAGAACTCATTCAAAAATGAATCATCAAATTTATGATGCATATAATTATAAAATGCAGTGGAGTGAGTGCTAATATATTTTAAAGTGCTTTTGTGATAAATTATATTTTAGTTCCAAAGGCATGATATGTTATATATGATTCATTCATTTTGATTATTTTGAATATTACATAGTTTCATTTGACAGCAATCGTTAATGATAATTTATTTGTTTTGAACGATCCAAAACTTAATGTAATGAATAGGGAATGCAGAATCATTTTTAAAGTTTTTAATCAATTAAATCTCGATGAAATGATTCAATAAACTTTATTTATCCTATTAATTATACTATATCCCTCGAATTAATCTACGATATGTAATCATATAAATGCTTTAAAAGAAATTAGATCCTCATATAGATAGAGATATAGATATAAATTTGAAATTGGTATACTGTGGAATATATATATAAGTAATAGTTCTTGACTGGATCGGGTCTAGAATATTTTACATATAAAGAAGCAATGTAATATTCAAAAATAAAAATACATACAATAACGTTTTCCATCTGATTGTAAAGTAATATAATGCTTATAAAAGGATGTGATTTGGGATTTTTTATTTTACAATTTTTGACACTTCGCTGTTATCTAATATGAAATAAATTAAAATTAAAGAGAAAATAAAAACTGATTAGATCTTGTCCAAAAAATGAGATAACTTTAGTTTAAAAATCAGCTTATCAACAGCCCTTTTTTTCAATATTTATTGTGCTAAAATGGAAAGATGGTTATAATTAATTTTTGAAAATTTTTATTTAAAAGTATGCAAAAGAGATTTTACGTTTCCTTCAGCAAGTTTAATTAAAAATTTTGGAAGCTAATCACGATCGAAATTTGGTAACATTTCAAGGGAATAAAGAAAATTATTTTTTAATGGAAATTTTGAAAATATATTTGTATTCGAATTCAGAAATACAGAAACTGTTGTAGCAACTATACAGTGTCTCCAAGTTTCTCTAACGATGAAATGAAAATAATAACTTTGAATACATTTCTGACAGTTATTCAATTACATAAGTAAAATTCTAAAACTCATTCAAAAATGTATCATCAAATTTATGATGCATGTAATTGTAAAATACAGTCGAGTTAGTGCTAATATATTTTAAAGCATGTTTGTGACAAATTATATTTTAGTTCCAAATGCATGATATGTTACACATGATTCATTTATTTTGATTATTTTGAATGTCGGATGTTTCATTTGACAGCAATCGTTAGTGATAATTTATTTGTTTTGAAAGATTCAAAAGTTAAAAGTAAAAGGAATAGGGAATGCAGAATCATTTTTAAAGTTTTTAATCAATGAATGCTCCATAAAATGATTCAATAAACATTATTTATCCTATTAATTATACTATATATCTCTAATTAGTCTACGATTTTCAATCAGATAAATAATTTAAAAGATATTAGATCCTTATATAGATAGAGATATAAATATGAAATTTTAATTATTTTATTGTGGAATATATGTATAAGTAATAGTTCTTAACTCGATCTGCTCTAGAATATTTTTCATACAAAGAAACAATGTAATATTATTATTGAAATGCAGAAATACATAGAAAAACATTTTCCATCTGATTGTGAAGAAATATAATCATTATAAGAGGATGTAATTTTAGAATTTTTATTTTACATTTTTTGAGATTTCGCTGTTATTTAATATGAAACTAATTAAAATTAAAAAGAAAATAAGAACTGATTACATCCTGTCCAAAAAATGAGATAACTTTAGTGTTTACCAACAGCCGTTTTTTTTTTCAACATTCATTGTGTTAAATTTGAAAGATGATTATGATTAATTTTTCAAAAAAATATTTATTTAAAAATATGCAAAAGAGATTTTACATTTCCTCCAACAAGTTTAATTAACAGTTTCAAACACTAATCACGATTAAAATTTGGTGGAATTTCTAGGGAATAAAGAAAAGTAACTTTTACTGGAAATTTTGGAAATATATTTGTATTTATTAGTATTTGAATTTAGAAATACAGAAACTGTTGAAGCAACTATACAGTTACTGTGAGTTTCTCTAACGATGAACTAAAAATATTTGATGGGAATACATTTCTATCAGTTATTCAAACAGATAAGTGAATTTCTAAGTCTCATTCAAAAATGTATCGTTAAATTTATGATGCATGTAATTGTAAAATGCAGTCGAGTTTGTGCTAATATATTTTAAAGTGCGTTTGTGACACGTTATACTTTAGTTCCAAATGCATGATAGGTTACATATGATTAATTTATTTTGATTATTTTGTATGTCGCATGTTTCATTTGACAGCAATCGTTAGTGGTAATTTATTTGTTTTGAAAGATCCAAAAGTTACAGAATCATTTTTAAAGTTTTTAACCAATCAATGCTTCATGAAATGATTCAATAAACTTTATTTATCCTATTGATTACACTATATGTCTCTAAATATTCTACGAAATGTAATCTATTTGTTTCTAGTTATGTCAGCCAATTATCTACACATGGGAAATAAGCCCTAAATGGTGGGATGCTTTCTATGGGGAACCCTCTTTCTAAGGGAACCTAATCCGTATTTACGCAAGGAAATCCAAGGTTCGAAAAAAACCACGGAAGACTCCTATCGGCCACTGGTGGGGCCGAAATGTAATATGATAAATATTTTAAAAGAAACTATATCTATATACACAAACACATATGGATATAAATTTGAAATTGTTGTAATGAGTAATATATAGAAGAAATAGTTCCAGAATGGAGCTGATCCAGAATATTTTAACTTTAAAGAAACAATGTAGTATTATTATTCAAAAATAGAAGTGCGTATAGTAATGTCTTCCATCTGGTTGTGAAATAAAATTATGCTATTTAAAAGGGTATAATTTTGGATTTTCTATTTTACATTTTACGAGACTTCATTGATAGTTAATTAATTAATATGAAAGAAATTAAAATTTTAAAAAAATGTTAAGTGTTTAGATCTTGTCCAGAAATTTATATATACAGTTTATACATATGTACGTATATATAGATATTTTTTTCAAACAGAAATTATTTATTTGTGTAAATGAACAAAATTTAGTTATAAAAATATTCTCTGAGAATAAGATATTTTAAATAAAATTAACTATTAACATTGCTATTTGATTATTTTAATCGCTTTTTAAGTAAAACTGAACATTTTAAAGTTCATATTATATGTTTCGTGTTTAAAAGAAGGTGAAAAATTACAGTCCGTCTTATAAATTTATTTAGTCGATTCCAGGTTCACACAAATTTTATAAATGAATTAATTGTTCGGATACGCGGAAATTTTAAAGAACAGTGAAATTCAATTTTATAAAAAAAAAACCTTCACAATGTAACATTACGAATTTTTTAAAAGTTAAGTATCTGAAATACTAAGAGAGAAAAGAGACAAATGACACTGCGCCTCAGTTTTTGCTTACTTCTCTTTATTGTGTGTTTCTTTAAACATTTTTCTAGTTATATTTTTATAATATGTTTAAATTGGATTTAAAAAGAACTGCCAGAATTAAAATACATGTTTCTAATAGTTCATTTTACGTATAATATTTGATTAATTTCATGAATTTTAGTTGATTTCTATTTAACGAATTTTCTTTATAACGAAATATTAGTTATAATGAAGAGACTTCGTTAAATGGAAGTTTGAATCTATGTCTCAGATTTTACAACTTTTACTACAATATATGTTTTTTGTTTTTTTATTTCAGTTGCCCCTATTATAGATGCTCAATTCTTTCCTGACACAATAACAGCAAATGTAGGCGACCGATCAAAAATCATCTGCAGTGTTGCCACTGGGGATCCTCCAATTCGTTTTAAATGGCTGAAAGACGGATTTCCTTTTACTCCATCTGGTAAAGTGTCAGTCCGTCTGTTAGACGATTCGTCTGTTATTCTTTTTGGACGGATAAAAGCAAGTGATAGGGGTCAGTATACATGCATTGCCACTAATATCGCTACGTCAGTGAATAGAACTTGTCAATTGGTTGTAAACGGTAAGTATTAACAATGTTAGATGAATTATTTAAGTTATTTAAAAGTATTGATTTTCAAAGTTAATATCAAAAAATAAAAACTCATAATCTTACATTGTTAATGAAAATCGATAAATTGTAAAAGTGATACATATATATCTAAATAAATAATGTATAATTTTAAAAAAAATTAGTAGTAAAAATGTAAAACACATACATTACTCTCACATTATAACATGCATTCTTTTTCTTGCTAACAGCTACCTGTACAATTTATTTATGAGTATTATCACATAAATAAGTGATCTATTGCATGAAAAAGTAATGCATTACAATAAAACATTATAATCTAAAATCAACATAATGTGTAAATCCTACATTGTTTTCTTAAAATCTTACAGTCAGGGTACAAAACTTGTCAATTTGTCTTTTATGATAAGTTTTATCCAATCTAACATAAATAACATACATATTTAAACATAATTAACAAGTTAATAGTCAGTAGTAAATATTGAGTACCATTCGATTTCACTTGTGACTGGTAATTGTAGCAAAGCTTGAAAATCATACATTACTTTAGTTGAAAATGGTCAGAAATTTCAACTAAACAATATAAATAGGCATGCAGGAAATTGAATTTTACATCTGGAATGTGTATATGTTATTACATTTCCTACATCTTTGTTCAGTCTTATATAGATGGAATACAAAATGTCGCGATATGGGTGAGCGTCGATTTAAGAACTACACGATCCAATTGAACATGCCTTACGTACATTCTAAAATTCGACTGTACATAAAATTGAACGCGCAAATTAGAGGAAAGAATGTATGGCGTGTTTCTTGCTATCTAACAGAAAGCTATTCTTGAGATTTCTAAATAAGGTACCTAGAATACGAATAATCCAACAAATTGAGATAAACTTTTAACAGTAATATATAAAGTAAAAATTATTAGTTGAAAAGCACTTATTCATCACTGCAGAGCTCTAAAGATAGATATTATCAAATTCAAGCACTTTGTATAATCATAAATTTATTTTGTCAGACGAAACCACTTATTATTATTATTATTATTTTATTTTTATGTGAAAAGAAAAAACTTAATTTTGAAAAACACTGGTTTAGAATAATCTATCTATTTTTTTAAGATTCATTAATTTTATTTTATTGTGACATCAATTAAATGATTAGTTTTATACATTTAAAATCATACGTCAATTTTGCTTTAAGTGTTTAATTTCTAAGTTTTTTTGCAAATTTTGTTTGGTATAAATTAAAATCGAATGAATTAAAAATGTCAAACAAAGAATTAAATAAGTTGTACCTTTTTTAGTAAAGATAAAATTAATATACTTCTAGAGTAATTTATATAAGTTAAAAAAAAAACGTTATTTTTTTGTGCAACAGATTTTTTTAGTTTACTCTGTTTAAGTATTTATTTTAACATTTGAAAAGCAGCGAAATATTTTTCGTTGTGATGCTGCACATTATTATGACTGTAGCCAGGAGAGACGAAAGGGATGATATTCGATATTCGTAAGTTAATTTAACCTACTCTTAAACTGTAAATTCCAACCTTTCACAATCTACACAATTAAGCTACCTATGCAGTTTTCGAAGGACTGAGAAATTTAGAAATTAATCATTATGTTCGATCCCTTAATCTGTAATTACGGATTAAGATGTGCGGAAGGAAAAGGCGATTCTCTGCAATTTAAAATTTGTGAAATTGACAATGATTAGCGTTGTGAGAAAAGTTTAAACAGAAATATTTATTCGCAATCTACCTTTATCTTATGCTAAAAGTAACTGTCTGAATGAAAGCATAGATTGTATGATCTCTCAAGATAAGAAACTTTCATGTGTTTTATTCGTTGTAAAACAGTGTTTCAAAAAATCTGTTATTTGTGTACAAATAAATAAATAAAAAGTAAAATATGAGAAATTTAGACATTAATCGTTAAATTCAGACCTTTAATTTATAATTACAAACTAGGATGTGTGGAAGGTAGAGGTGACTCTCTATAATTCAAAATTAATAAAACTGGTTGCAATTAGCGCTGGCAGAATAGTTTAAATAACATAATTTATTCCCAATTAACCCTATTCTTATGTTAAAGGTAACTGTTCTTGAAAAAATAGATTGTATGATCTATGATAAAAAAAAGGTTTCATGCATGTTATTCTTTCTATAATACTGTACACTCTATTTTCATATAAAAAAGAAGGAAACAAACAAAAGAAAAAAGGGAAATTTAAAAATTAATTATTATATATGGTCCTTAATCTATAATTACAGATTAAAAGAAAAGAGGAAAAAGAAGGAGAAAGTGATTCTAATTAGCGCTATCAGAAAAGATTAAATAGAAAGATTTATTCGCAATTTATCTTATTATTATGTTAAAGATAACTGCTTTAATTAAAAAAAAATCATGCGGGTAGTGTTTTAAAAAGTGTTATTTTTGTACACACAGAAAAAAAAACTATTTGCATGTGGCAATTTCAAAACTTTCTTTCATCTCATGCTTGTGAATACATCAAAACTAGCTACCACAATGTAAAAAATAAATAACAATATGCACTCATCGTGAGGATTCCAAAGGCATAAAAGTCTATGCATTAGTTCTTGAAATAGGACTATTGTGGATATCAGGAAAAATGCTTTATAAAAGGGCCACCTGTTGGGCCATTTATACCAAAACATAACAAAAAAATATTTATCGAGCTATAACTGACTTTGATGAAATTTTCGTGCCATAGCCTTAAAGTTAGAGCTATTGCTGGAATAAAGAAAAAATCAGCATACCAATGTTGTTGGGCGATTGAGACCAAAGCGTAAACAGAACTAGGTCATATTACGAATTTGCTGAATCAGAAGTTTGATGCAAATACATGCAATCGTTATCACGATAGAGTTGTTATGCAAGTCGTACAAAATTTAGAATAGCAGCGCCACCTTTTGAGCGATTTACACAAAAATGTACTGAGCGCCAATCTATGTGAAGAAATAACTGAATATGGAATTTGATGGAAATCCGTGCATTAGTTATTGAGATATAACTGTTGCATAAATCGTAAAAAATGCATTATAGCAGTAACACCTGTTGAGCAATTTACACTAAAAACTAACCAGAAACAATTTATTTGAAGGACTGACAGAATATAATTTTTTTATTAAATTACATGCATTTGTTCTTGAGATAGAGTATCCATAATATTTATGTTGCATACAAATAGACTCACAGTCAGAAATTTTGTAAAAACATGTTTTTTTTTAATCCTACATGTTTTTTTTTTGTTTGTTTGGTATTTTTTTACCCCTAAAATGTATAAATCCGTCAAAAACCGGAATTCGAAAATTTTCACAAATCCAATTCTTTCTTCTTGTAACAATAAAAGAAAGTGAAAAAAACACTAATTTTAACTAGCTTACACACGCCAACTGCAAAAAAAATTTACAACAATTTGACACAGCCAACAGACACTTTTGCATTAATCTCCATATTAGTTACTCTGTTTAACAATGCAAAAGCAACGGAAGTTTCTGTTGATGCAAATTTTAACAAATACAGCTTTGAAAGGTAATATAGGTAGCATTTGAGTTGCGTATGATAAATTAAAGTACTCTTAAATTGTAGATTGTAGCGTTACAAAATTTGCAGGATTACCATGCATAAACAATTTCGCAAATGAAATTGCAGAAAATATTTATTACTGCCCTTTTACTTTGTAACTACATGTAAGATGCGGGAAGAAAAAGGTTATTCTCCTTCTGTAAAATTTGTAAAACTGACTATGAGTGGATTTGACAGAAAATATCAAATGAGGAAATACTCAACAATATAAATTATTTTTATGTGGATTTTTATGCAATAAAATCAATAAAATGGAAAATCAGTCTGTAATAAAATTTCGAAATGAACTTTGGTGTGTTTTATACATTTAAAACGTGACCTACACATTTGTGTAGACAAAGGGAAAAGAAAAGAAACATTTTCCTTTTTTGTGATTTAAAGCAGAGGTTCCACATAATTATGTAGAACCTCTCATGGCATAACCTGATACAATAAATTTAGCATTATTATTTCTATTTTCAACCAAATATGATCCTAATAATTAGGGCTAAAAACTAAGGCTTTTAATTTTTACCAAAACTCTACAAGTATTAAAGGGCTATTGATTGCTATAAAAATCTTTAACAAAAAAAAAAAAAAAAAAAAAAAGAAAGAAAGAAAAAAAAGAAAGAAAACTAGTCAGTTGTGGCAATTTCAAAACTTTCTTTTATCTCAATCACGTTGATACTTCTAGGATAATGAAACATGGCGGCGTCACCACCGGTTAGGTAATTTGCATCAAATTTTAATCTCCAACAACTTACTTCAAGTTCTACCTGAATATGAAGTTTGATGAATTTCCGTGTATTTGAGATAGAATCATCCCAAAAATCGTAAAAATACTGGATAGAAGTGCCACCTGTTGGGCGATTTACTCCAAAAACAAATACTAATTCCTATCAGGGATAACTGAATTTTGAAATTTGATGAAAATTCGTGCATTAGTTCCAGAGATAGATCTTTGCGATAAAAACGAATAATGCTCTACAATAGTGCCACCTGTTGAGCAATTTACTCCAAAAATTAACGAATACCAATATATTTCTGTGACTAATTTCATCTGAAATTAAATGTAAATTCGCGCATTAGTTTCTGAGATAAAGCTATTGCGATAATTGTGAACAATGACACATAGCAGCGACACCTGTTGAACGATTTAATCCAAAACCTAAATACTTCTAATTTATATCAGGGATTAACAAAATCTGAAGTTTGATAAAATTCGTACATTAGTACCTGAGATAGAACCATCATCAATAATGCCGTGCAGAAGTGTCATCTGTTGGGAAATTTGGACCAAGACGCTATCAAAACCACATTATATCAAGGACTAAAGTAATCTGAAGTTTATTTTAAATCCGTCTATTAGTTCTTGAGGTATAGCTATTGTGGATAATCGTGAATAAAGAAGCGTAGCAGCACCACCTGTCTTCAGATATACATCCGAAAACAATCAGTTCCATTTTATAGCAAGGTCTAACTGGATCTTAAGTATTTTGAAATTCCGTTCGTTAGTTCTTGAGATAGTGCGCCCACAAAATTTATGTCTCATTACTGACAGACTCACTAGCAGGCAATTTGTAAAAACAGGTTTTGTTGGATTCTCTGACCCCTAAATCCGTCGAAATCCCGTATTCGAAAATTTTCACGAATCCAATACTTTTTTCTTGTAAAGGTAGAAGAAAGTAAAAAAAGAAAAATAAATAGATATAAAATATATTAGTTTAAAGATGATAGAGAAATGTTCATAAATGGATGAAAAATAAAATCAATGACGTGAAAATTTTTCAGATATTTCACACAAAATGTAAATATTTTTGTTTTATTCTAGGCGTGATTTATTCATTTATTTGTTCAGTTGCACCGACAGATCAACTTTGACATTGATACCCATTATTTCGAAGATAAACTGTGTGGCGTGCGAGCTATGTTGGTTAAATTAAACTACTCTTAAACTTTACATTCCATCATTTTACAATTGGCAGGATTACATCGCATAAGCAGTTTTGTAAGAGGGGGGGGTATTCATTTACTCTCTTGCTTTGAAATTATGGATTAAAATGTGTGGAAGGAAAGAGAAATTCCCTCGCATTTAAAATTCATGAAAATGCCTCGACGTAGAATTATCGGAAGTGGTCATAGATGAAAATTAACTAATAAATTGCCTGATTCTAGTGTTAAATGTGAATGTTATAATGAAAAAGAATTTTGCATCAATATCATTATGGAAATGAGATTTTTTTTTTTTTTTTTTTTCTAAATATTTTGGAGGAAATAGAAAGCATGTTACTTGCATGTTTAATTTGTAAAAAATTCACATTTATACAATAAAAAAAATATAATGGAAAAAGACAGCTGTGAAATTTTGAAATAAAACTTTGGCGTGTATTATAGCACTAAAATCTAATCTACAATATTGTTCAGACGAAAAAGAAGAAAATAATTTCAACTTTTTCAGTGATTAAAAACAAATCCAGCACCACTCAATTGTGTGGATCCTTTCTTGACATGATCTGACATCATAACTTGAAAAAACAAATCATTCAAATATGATCCTATTAATCAAGATTAAAAATCAAGTATTTTAACTTCTACCAAAACCCTGTTTCTCAAATATTTATTGATTGTTACAAAAAGCTTTCGCACAAAAAAAATAAACATAAAATTTATTAGCTTATATTTTATTTAAAATTTAAATTCTTCACGTATTCTGCACAAAAGATGAATTAGTTTGTTCTACTCTGTATGTGATTTATTCATTTATTTATTCGGCTGCACCGACAGATCAACTTTGTCATTGATATGCACTATAACAAATACAGAATTAGAAGATAAAATGTGAAGAATGCGAGCTATGTTGGTTAAATTAAGCTACTCTTAAACTATACATTCGATCATTTTACAAGTGGCAGGATTACGTTACATAAGCAGTTTTGTAAGGAGAGGAGGAGATGATATTCATTTACTCTCTTGTTTTGCAATTACGGATTAAAATTTGTGGAAGGAATGAGAGATTCCCTCTCATTTAAAATTCATGAAAAGGACTCGTCGTCGAGTTGTCAGAAATGTTTAAAGTGAAAATTAACTAATGATTGCATAATTCTAGTGTTAAGGGTTAATGTTATAAGCAAAAAGATTTTTCCATGAATATCAGTATGGAAATAAAACTTTGTTTACTTTTGTTGGTAATGAAAAATTGTTTTATGGAAATATGAAAGCATGTCACAGACATGCATAATTCACAAAAAATTCCATATACATAACTTTTTATGCATTGCTTGTAGATATATAAATTTTGAAAATCTAATAGTGTATTTCTAAG
This sequence comes from Maratus speculifer, assembly GCA_964019185.1. Taxonomy (NCBI): domain Eukaryota; kingdom Metazoa; phylum Arthropoda; class Arachnida; order Araneae; family Salticidae; genus Maratus; species Maratus speculifer. The sequence continues at coordinate 196,257,101 of OZ025297.1, forward strand.
AAAAGTGGTATTTATGGGAATAATTGGTTAGTAAGAATATATCTTCAAGCATTTTCTTTACTTATTTTTAAATTATGTCATGAAACAGGGTCTTTACACACTGTCCAATAGATAAAAAAATCTGCAAAAGTTACTCAAATTTTTCTAAGAAAATGAGATTTCTAGAACTTTTTATGCAACAGCAATAACAAAGATACATGGAACAGATACACTTTTGCAGTTTAAATAAAAAAGTAACGGGGTTACAGATAAAAATTTAGTATCATTCCTGTATTTTTAGTCGATCGTCATGTTATAAAACTACAGATTTCTCTAGCTTTATAAAAACTAGTTTTGTGATTTCCATCTGTTTTGTACAGTGTATGGATAAAATTTTAGTAGGCTTATAGATTTCTGCAAATTAATATCTGTAACATTACATTTTTTTACAGTGTATGTATTAAACGTCTAAATAGCAATCATAATACTCTAAATTTTTACACTATTTGTTCTGAAAAAATGAACACAAGATGAAATAAAAAATTTTATTAATTCCATCATTAAATTATTTCAACAGTTTTTTTTTAAATGTTGCTACCATATTTTAAGAACAATTATTTGCCAGTTATAGAGTTAAAATTATTTAAAGTACATTGATATATCCTTGACAATAAAGCTATTCCAGACAAATAAAAACTTAATTTTTTTTTAAAAAACTTCATTGCAAGAAATACGATTGTATGACTAATAATTATCATCGTTTTATATTTTTTTACACAAAATTATATGTATATTTTTCTAGCATAATTAATGATAATTTCTTTTTTTATAAAGTAGAATGTGTGTTTAAAAAAATATCTTAGTTCTAATTTTCTTTTTTCAAACATTTTAAGGAAGAATTTTTTCCCCAAAATGAAAAAAAATATATATGTAGCACATTTTTAAACTTAATTACATAAATGCTGTTTTTAATTTATAAAATTACCTTTTCTTTCAACTATTTATATTCTAAAAAAATGTGAACATTTTTTATTTGTTTTTTGCGTTCTAATTAATTTTTCCCTTTTGTTTTAGAGAAACATTTTCAATAAAATTTTCTTTTATATCTCATTAAAATATTTTGTTTCTTAATTAATTAGTGAAAAAAAAAGAAGTTCTTTAGAAAATGTTTTATTCTTTAATTTAAAATCGCATCTTCTTTCATTCAAAAACCTATATCTTTCTTAGTGTTTGAAGATTGCATAAAGTGTTTTTGAATCAAAATATTTTGTTTTTTATGTTCATAATTGCATAAATAAAACATTTTGAATGTTATTTAAAATTTAGCTTATTTTGAATTTAAAATTAAGTATTGAAATATGAAATATTTATCAAAATTCAAGGTGATTTTTGAATTTATTAATATTGCATAAGTAAAATTGTAGTACGAATTTTAAAAGGGCAACAAGAAAACTGTTATATTACTTGTTAGATATGTACTTGTTATATGTTACCTGTTATATGTGTATAAAAGCAGTGGTCCTCAATCAGGGCTCTGTTACATATAGGTTGGCCGTGAGACGTCCTCAAATCACTGAAAAAAATGAAGTTCTCAAAAATGAGTATATTGGTGTATTCTTACTGAATTGAGTTATATGGATGAAAAATTAACCTATATTTTCTCAATTTTCATGCATCATGTGCTGTCAAACCCAAACGAAGCGATAATTTTGTGTTTCAGAATGGTTTATGCCACTTAAAGTGACTTAAAAAAATGTTTATCAATGCCAATATTAAATTATGCACAATTTTAGGCACAAAATTTCTTAAAAGCACTTGAATAAAGTTTAGTAAAAAAATATTATATTTAGGTACCTTATTAATAATATTGTTATTTTTCTCAATAAATAATCAATTAAACGTTTCTTATCAAAAATTTTGAGCGAAAAATAAATTTCAGTACTATTTTATTTTAATTTGTAGATTCAGGTGTGGCAGTAGATACGATCCATGATAGGCAGTACACAACAACATTTGAACACAATTAGGGAAGGAAAAACGAATACATGCGTTCCCATTCTTTATCGTAATTGTCGCCAATAAACGAAAATTAATTCTTTTGTGCAACCAATGTATAATTTCTATAAAATTCATATCCAAATAGTATGATGCATAAAAACGATAACATTAAAAAAAAACAAATAACACAGCTGAAAACATTCTTTCAATCATTAATTCGCATACCCCAGACTGTAACTTATTTATTTCCCCTTATCCGTGAAAATTAACGATGAATGCCATGCACAATGTATTCTACAATATAAATCTCGTAGTGCATCTCATCAGTTTACATCAAATTTCTATACTTCAGACATAATGAAACATATTAAACGACATTGCAAACGATTTCCTCATAGACCATAATATTGTGGAAGATTTTTAAGTTCCTTTGGAAACTAACTGTAATTAATGCATCTTTCATTTCCATTATTCAACATACCACAGTGATCTTCAAGAACATATTTCAGTCGCTTGGCTATCAGAGTATATTCACTCCAGTTACAGTACGGGCAGACTGAAGACATACAGATAGAAAAACCAAATCCATAAATATATATATATATATATATATATATATTACATCCATAGGTTTTCAGTCCTTATAGTTTAGTTTGGTGTTGCAATTTAAAGATGATATCGAGAGTGCTGCGACACAAAATGCTTGATAAACGCGTTTCTAAAATATCGTGTAAATTTCTTTCAAGATTCAGCATCTTTCATGCACTATTTCGAGGATGTCCGATTCGAAAGTTAAAAAATGAAATTTTCTGATCTTCATTTAAATTAATATTCTAAATTTATATATATATAAGTATATATACACTTACGAAACACTTACGAAAATATAAACACTTACGAAATCAAAAATACAAAAAATCAATAATAATAATAATAATAATAATAATAATAATAATAATAATAATAATAAAATAATAATAATAATAACAATTCAAGTTATAAAAAATACTTGAATAATTGTCTGTCTATAATTTACGGATAAACATGCAAACACTTTCAAATAGAGATAAAAATTTTGACTACCAGATGTGTTCATGTTCAACAGATTCGACAAGAAAAATTGGAACTAGTTCAAATAAAATGGATTCCAGCCGAATGTGATAAAATGAAGATATTGTTTTGTAAACTCGCACTTTTACATAAAAATCTAGAAATCTTTTTTAAATAAATAGAATAAAAACTTATGAATTTTAACTGTGATTGAATGCATTACTATATTTTTTTAGTTTTTTTTCCCCTCCTTTTAAATCAAAGATTTAAGTGTTATCTGACTCGAAACACCTACAATTGTTTTTGCAAAAAGTAGAAAACTTTTATCAGTTAATTATTAATGTTATGTGCACGTGGTTTTATGCTGTTTAATATTATTTCTATATCCGCGATTACGTATTTCATAATTCATGTAACGGTACTAGAAATCCTGCAAGCTCAATATACCCAAAACGGATAACATGGCTTTGCATTTTATCAGAAACTTTTACTATTCATTGGGAAAAGTATACATGCTAACTAGTGTACTGCAGTGAACTATAACCAAGAATTAACTGTATAGAACTCTTAACATTTTTTTTCTTTCCATTGTAACTCAAATAATGTTGAAATGTAACACGAACTATATTCGGTTTCGTTCCATGTAGAGGATAAACTTAAAAAAAATTTGAGGCATGTCTCATCTACATAAAAATGCAATTATTTTTTAATACTTTTACGAAAATCTCCGGCATTTTTAGCTTATTGAACTTTTTCTTTTAATGTGAACATAATTGAGATATAAAAACATCAAATTCACACAACGAAACATTCAAGCAAATAGTTATAATACTCGCCGAAAACACTCTTAACACGCATCTCCCAATTCCCTTCAACAACAACAAAAATGAGCCCACATCCTAAAAACGGAATAATTTTCCGTTGTAATTAGTTAAAATTATTTTAACAGTAAGTGCGAAATTATGTGTACTTATATTGGAATAAAATGTAACATTTTGTTTAGTTTACACATTTTAAATATAAATGAATGCATTTAATATGATTGTGAGCTTGTATTTTAGAAAATACTTACCGTAATTTCGGGTGTATAAGCCGCAGCTCAAACAATTCTTTTTAGACCCAGAAATCTTATTTAGTGATTGAAGAGATATATTTACGGCGATCTGATTAGTTACATTTGTTTTTTAAAAATTTCTGGGTCGAAAAAGAATTGTTTGAGCTGCGGCTTATACACCCGAAATTACGGTACTATTCAAGTTGAATCTTTTTAACATGCATTCTCACAATTGATAGAGAGTTCATAAAATCTGTAGTTGTTTTATGTAATTTTTGATCCTTTGAATTGGTATTTAATGTTTTAAAGATTTGAAACTTACCACAAAATTGAACTTAAAGTTGAATTCATCACAAAAACTACGCTAAAGATTTTTAAAAATCACTGTATGTGTATGTAATGTAAATTGTATATACAACATTTTAAGAAAGGAAGATTTTGCCAATTATTCTTATCAATTACATAGTATGTTAATATCTTATTACATACATGGTAATATCATAATATTACCTTACGATATATGTAATATAATATTAGTATTTGTTTATTTTTCTTTAATTAGAAATAACTTTAGAATAAGAAAATTAAATTAATCATGATCTAACGTTAAAAATAAAAATTCAGGTTTTATACAATTTATATTTTCAATGCTTCATGAAATTTGAGGTTAAAAGGAAAATAAAGGCATTGCTATTCTATTTATTTTTAATGTTTTTAAAGTCTCTAACTTAGCACAAAACTTAATTTAGAACAAAAACAACACCGAAGGCCTTTTAAAAATCACAATTTTTATGTGCAATGTAAATTATAGGTACAACTATTTAAAAAGATAGATTTTATCAAGCCTTCTTATCAATTCCATAATATGTTAATATCTTATGACACATCTGGTAATATCATAATAATATCTTACGATATATGTAATATAATATAAGTATTTAAATATATGTTTTTTAAAGAAATAACTTCAGAACAAGAAAGTTAAATTAACCATCATATGACGCTGAGACTGAGAATAAAAATTTAGGTTTCATTCACTTTACATTTCCAATGCTTCGTGAAATTTAATGTTAAAGAAAAATAAGGACATTGTTGTTCTCTTTATTTTTAATAAAAGAAAATCTAAACAGAATAACTCATTGAAACTGAAACACCCATACACGGTTAAAAATATGTAAAAATGATTGCGATAATTTAAAATTAATGAATTTCAATTATACGTTTCAGCCAATGTAGTTTTATATAAGTAGTTTAAATTATATTTTTTTGGAATAAAAACGCAAATTTTAATCTTATAATGAACAAATTACCATTAAATAAAGAATCCATAAGTAAAATAAATCAACTAACTATAAAGTAAGATTATATCCGAATTCCAATTTACTAAAGTAAGTAGGGCAATTCGAGGATAAATATACGTTTAAATGGGTTTTTTTAATTGAAAAATTAATGAAGGTTTATGGTAACTTCTTCCTATTTTTTATGTTAATATTTATCTCAACATTAAATACACTAATTGAATAAGATAATTTCGTAGATTTGTTTTTTCAATTTTCTTGTAGCAAATGATAATTAACAAAATAAACTGAAGCTAAATTAATCAATATTAAGAACTTGATAGCGATTTGATGCAAAATAATGTATTTAACAAAGTAAACCATAAAAAAGGAAATATAACGTAAAAATTAAAAAATATGTCAATATTACTTTATCATCAAACATAATTTCTTTAGCATCATATTAAAAAGCAGTTTCTGATTAATGTCTTCTGGAGAAAAATTTCATATAATGCTCTCGTCTCAAACAGCCTATAACTAAAGTAAGAAACTCCTGCAGTGGTTTTGATAAGAAATGCATTATGATAAATTAGAGTAAATGTTAGCGAATTTTATTACTTTCAAATACTAACAGATTATACTTTTTAAGCAACAAAGAGCTATTGTTTTACTTCCATTATAATATAAAAAGTAGTTTATGGTGATCTGGCAGACGAAGTACCATAAATTACCTTTACATAACTATCCTAGAATTTCATAATCACTCTTTAAAGAGTATGAGGTAATTGTAAAACTCAATTTTTGTGGAAGATTCATATAACTCATTTATATATATAAACTTCATACACCACATTTGTTCGACCACAAATTCATACACATGTAGTTGGCCGCTAGCTTACTTACCCGCTGTTGCCAATAATAATGACCTTAAATATACCTAAAATCTGTGTCGAAAATTTAATATTTTTAAAAGAAAATATTTTCAAATGAGCCTAATTCTCGGAGGTTCACTGCTTTTGAGCTTATATTGTTTTACAATTTAAAATGAAAATCTTCGAAACCTACCACATGAATCTATTGTTAGGAGTCCCTCTTCCCCTCCAGACTCACAACCATTACTCTTTCTGTAGCAGCACACATTGTGAGGACTATGCATGTTTCGGTGTATTTTGAATCCATATTTATAAAAGAAAATCCTTCCAAGCGTATGTAATGTTGAGGCCCCACTAACTTATATTTTTTTATTTAATTTTTCAAAATGGAATAAGGGACCCAAGTATAATTATTGACTAATTCATTTCTGCCATTTGCATTTTTTTTAATTTTCGATGCTAAATAAAGGTTTTTGAAAAATGTAAAATCTCAACTGTACGCTCAATTATTACTTCATATGAGGCTTAATGTGATACAATATGAACCAAAACACATAAAAGAAGGGTTCACATAAGAGTTTAAATAGGTTCACATAGGCTTACATTCCTTCAAAAGAAATAAACACATAGGGTTCATAAATATCCTATATCACAAAAAATTATGTTTTAATTAAAAACATGGTTCTTTAGTTTTTTAAAATGATTTAGAGCCTAGAATTTGTAAAATACTCTTATAGTTATTCCAACTTAACAATTACCGATTAGGATGAGCGACTTATCTGGATTTTATCTGATAAAAAAAGAACATTCACAGGCAGGAAAAAACTGTTAGTTACTTCGAATCATTACGAAATTTTATAAGTGCGATTAAGGATGTCAACAATGAAACAGAATTGGAAGGAGTATCTTCATTCTATCAACAAAGGTATAAGGATTTGTTTCCTTTCATCACTTTCATCAACATTGTCCACTCTTTGATTCACTTTCATCACTTTTTGCTAACAAATGGAAATACACTCGAATAATATTTCGTATGGTATTGCTTAAAATCTACAGAATTTTAAATAAGTTCCATTATAAACTAAAATTTAGTTCAGAAAAAAAGCGTATAACACAACTAAAATAAAATTTCAGAATTTACCATGCATGGATAGCACGGTTTCCAGTTTTATGCGTAGATTGAACATAAATTCACTTATATATTCTACAAATATCATTTGGTTTGCTGAGTATACAGTCTCAGAAAAAAATGTAAACTTATAAGTGGTTACCCTTGAATTTTCATCCGCAACAGCAAAATTTTATAGAAACCAATCTGATCCTTTAAATAAGCGGTCCTATCCCTCAGATGTTTAGAAAATTAAGAGGAGTTCGACATATTCGTACAGTTCTAGCCCATCTGTTAGCAAAAATATGGTACGACCACATATATTTTCCTCCGCTAAAATGGGATCTTTCATTTTAATCATGTTTCGAAAAATACGTCTTAAACACTTAACAAACACTGTGACATATTTTTTTATTTTTTTGCGATGATTATCTAATGTGCTACGTTCTATAGAGCAGTGAGTAAAGTTTACTGTGTTTAAAAGTGCATTGTACCCAGCTGTATTATTCTTGCCCGTAAAAATACGGGCTGCACAAAAAGATGAGCATAGCCTTTTTTTTTTTTTTTTTTTTTTTTTTTTTTTTTTTTTAAGTGAAATAGGTACATGACTGGAATTTCTTCTACCGCCCTATGCCCATAATTTTACAGGAATATTTTTCAGTGTAGATCAGCTGAGAAATGTTTAAATCAGTTTTAAAAAGTCCTTTAAGTAACTCGATTTTACATATAATAATGCTTTTAAATTGTGTACCCCTGAATTTGATCTTAGAATTTATATACATCACATAGTATAGAAATATCTTTACTAAAACATAAAATCGCATGCCCCATTTGGAAACTAACTCCCAATATTTATCGTTTATATTCGTATATTTATCGCGTATTTCAGCCTAAATTAAATATTTGTACAAAATTTAATGCACCTAATACTATACTGTAAACATCTTGAACTGTACCGTAATAAAATATATGAATTTTATTGTGTCTGAAATAGAGTAACATCATTGAAATACACCATGTTTTCCCAACACACCATAATGTAACGTTATTCATTTGGGTAAGTCTGTAGATGAAATACTACATACTCTGTTTTCAAAAAAAAATGGCATACTAAACATCAATCACATTCATGAATTACGGGGAAATCTTAGTATATTTACAAGAGTTATAAAACGTAGAAATTGCTGGAAGACAAAGAGTTATGTATAATTTTCATTTATTTATTTTTCATTCTTTTTATTTTATTTATTAAATTATTTATTTATTTAAAAAAGTACATTAAAAAAATTTCTTGAAAAAAAACACTTATACTTTTTCATATTTTTGTTACTCCATGTTCATTCATATAAATGTATAATAATTGTTCAAAATTAGTTATTGGAAAAATTTCAACAAATAATATGGAAATACATGAATATTCATACTTCTACTAAACATAATACCAACTCAGTGAAAAATGTCCAAGCCGGGAATCGAACCCGGAACCCTTGGAATAGCGCTCCAAGTGCTCTACCATTTAAGCTACGAGGACGATGCCTAGCTCAGCATTTTTCACTTCATATGTTGGTTAAGCTGCAAATCGCAGCACTAGATCCGTCTTCACGAGCACACAAGTCACACAAGTTGGACATTTTTCACTGAGTTGGTGTTACGTTTAGTAGAAGTATGAATATTCATGTATCTAAAATTTCACGCGTAATTCCACTGCTAAAATTAATTTAGAAATTGATTAATATGATAAATAAATGTAATATGGAAATTTTCTTGATTCAAAGTAAATTAGCCAATCACATACAATGCAATGTACGCGATTCAGCAAATGAGTTTCTAAATAAAGGGGGTTATAGACATAAAAAATTAATGGATATCAAAAACAACTTTTACGTAAGAATTTTTTCATCTGAATTTCTAACACAAATGTATTTATTAAATATTATTCTTGAAAGTAAAATTCATATCGCTAACTCCGTGTTACTCATAACAAATGTTCATTAGTCAGAGAATCAATATTCTGTCTAGATGAAAAATTGAAGATTTATTCCAGTTACGAGATTAATTTCGATCGTAGTTATAACATAGAGACAGATTTTAAATAAACAAAAACTTAATAAAGTTCAAAGCAATCGATATAACGATTTGTAATCCGCCATTAACATTAACCAAAATCGGGAACATGTTTTCTTCTCCCTTCCGCCTCCTTGAATTTCCTAAGCTAACAACGGATTATTACTGAGTTAAAATATTCTAATTTTCTTGTTAGCTAAATTACTTTTTATTTGTTTTACTGATTTATTTATTTTTTTTTTACTTTAATATCGTGTAACATGTTTTATAATTAAAGAAAATTTTCAAATGTTCTTTTATGTTGTGTACTTAAAGTAAAATAAATTTAAATTATTAGTCTTTTTGAATAAATTAAAGCTAAGAACATTATTGATTTTTAAAATTTTCTCTAAGTAGCCCAGCATGATAAGATTTAAAAATTCAAAATATTTGTTTCTCATTAATCAGTTTAACTTTCTCGAAAATAAAAGGAGATAAATTACTTATATTACTTATTTTTAGTACATGTAATAATTTTACATGTCCATTATGTATAAAGTTTAAACATTATATTAAAAATTAACATTTAATTATATGTTTGTAACTAAATCTTATAGCAACTGATGAATTTTAATTTAATACATATATACATATTTATTTACATACTTATAAGGTATCCTGGGGTAATAACGCTCGTTAAGGTTCTAACAATTTTTAGGAGTTAATTTTAGATTTTTTCTGCAAACGAATATAGCATTTGATATAGCAATTCATTCAATTTGTACACAGGAAAGAAGCAGATATGTTCATATTTAAGCAGCTATATTCATAATATATCACGGCGTGATTTCTTAACTAGCTATTTGGCGTTATTATCCATCCATATGTGTAATAACGCCCTGCAAACAAAACTATAAAATAATGGGGGATAATGTCCTGTAAATTATTCAACTATAAATATATAAACTCTACAGCATTAGAAATTCATACATTTTTCTTACTTAGTATTACTTGCGACATCAAGATACATTAATTATTATTTGATATTTTATTCTTCTGGCAGGAAAAAATTAGCAGCCTTCAGAACATACACATTTTTCTTTGTCCTTTTTAAAAAACAACAACAATAATGGTCTCTCGTGCTGAAAATTTTAAAAAATCTAATAAAAATATAGTTCCTTCGTTGTAAAAATTCAGCCACTGTAATATCATCAGTGGGTGGCGTTGTCACCCCGGAGTAGATTTTGCGCAGTATATTTTAAACTATAATCTACTTCGTGAACACATTCAAAATCTTCCACATCATTTTGAAAGTACATGAATAACTTCAAAAATTTATGTAATAAACAAATTATTTCCTAATTAGTATATAGTTTTCAGAACTTACCTAGAACTAACACAGAACTTACCTAGGAAATTTTAGATCGCGCGTTGACTCTTACAGCGGTATTGTCTACAAACATAATAATTTAACTTTTAGTGATTGTTTGCGATTCAGATGACCCAGAGCCTTTTCTGTACAGAAGCAGCAGTGTCTTTCTTTTCATATTCTTTAGTAATTCCGCATAATATAAGCATTTGGAGTTATTAACCACCCTGTCATTTTTATCCCAGAGCATTTTAATCAGTCGTTTTCATTTAGAGATGAGAAAAGAAAGATATTTGTCAATCTGAATTGAACCCTTCGGTTTTGTAAGCGAAAACAATTTTTTATTAAACATGCATGGTGTCACTCGAAGCATGCACAATAACAATAACAGTTTACAATTTCCGTAATCAAATACAAATAAAACACCTTGATGTCGTATGTTTCAAAGTTATCTTTAACATCTTGTTCCATTAACAATTTTTACGTATTAATTCAATTTTTCGTAAAATTTTAAAGTCTGTTCAATTTAACTTATTTTTAGAGACGGGATGGGGGATGACGAGGGTAGCTAGTAAGGTGCAAAACCCCCCAGTTTTTAATAGTTTAATTAGAAACTTAGAATCTGGTACTCTTTAATGCTGTCTTTATTTATTATACAGTCTAAATTAAATTTAATAAAACAATTTTCCATTTATTTATAATACTTCCGGCAGAATATTTTAGGCTGGCAGAAAATTTTAGGTTTTATTTACTCTATTTATTTTTCGGTGATCTTTAACATAAATCCCACAGTCCTTGATTTTTTAAAACTGCGATATTAAATGTATCAGACTTTTAATCTATAAACAGAAAATCCGAAAATTATTTATAAATGTAACTACTATGACAATCAACAGAAACTTAGAATTTCATAATTATTTAAAGCTGCGTTCATTTACTCTAAATTTAATAAAGCAAATTAGCATATTTTTACAGTGCCTCCAACATGACGAGTAAAACATTTTTGGTTTTATTAATTCCATGTATTGTTCGCTGATATTTAAATTGAATTTGACAAACCTCTTTTTTTCTAAAACTGCGATATTGCATCCCCCAAACTTTTTATCTAAAAGCACTACTTATTTATAAATTCAAATGCACACACACACATATACAGGGTGTTTCGATACCAGACCGACAAACTTTGAGGGTTGATAGTAGACATACAGGCAAACATTATTAAATAGGAAACCATGTGGCGCAAACGTCTTCTGTAGGAACTAAGGGCCATTAAAGTTTAAGGTCCAAAACTTCAAACGATATTAGAAAACGAAAAATAGGGTCGAATCGTTTGCGGTTTTCGCTAAAATCATTCTTTATATCACGAATTTTTGTAAAAAAAAAAAAAATTAAAGGTTACGATAAAAAATTATCGATAGAGGGCGCTTTAGACTTCAGAGTGACGAACAAATATTCTTTATAGTTCTTTTGTTCATGGGATTGAAATTATTCAAAAGTTTAGATTTTAACTTAAATTTTAAACCCAAAATAGGAAACATCGGAATCGGATAACTAGCAAAAATTGAACTGTGAACCGAGGGGGAGATTTTAAACGCTTATAAACATTCGACAAACTTATTGATTTTGTTGCGGTTTGCATGTAGGTCATTCCCTTGATAATTATTTTATTCAAAATGACGTACAGCTTTGGTGTGCTCAGTTTTTGATAGAGGGCGCTTTTGACACATCTCCGACATTTCAATACCATTACTCCTGGGTGTTTTACTACCAGACCACCATACTTTTAGGAAGTGTTAGGTATGCAAAGACGACTCGGAATCGCATAGGAATGTAACGTCGAAAATGCCTTTTTTGCGAGTTATGGTTAAAAGAAGCAGAGAAAAAAGCAACAGAAACAAGCAGAGAAACAGTAGTATGTTAAAATGACAGAACAAAGTTCATTTAAATGTTTTACTGCAAAAGGTGTTCGAAATTACGACCAGAAGTAGTCCGGCAAGCTACTTCCGGAGCATCAGTTAAAGATCTCGCAGCTGGTACTTCTGTAGCTGCCAGAAACCTATCAAAGATGCCAAGAATCTTTCAAAGCATGAAGAATTCCACGTGACGCCACTGTCAGGCATGCCTGACTACTTCTAGTCGTAATTTAGAACACCTTTTTTAGTAAAACCTTTAAGTAAACTGCTTTCTGTCACATTGACGTGTTGCGGTTTTTCTGCCTGTTTCTGTTTCTTTTTTCTCTGGTTCTTTTTATCATAAATTGCAAAAAAATCATTTTCAACATTACATTCCTATGTAATTCCGGGTGTTTTTTTTTTTTTTTTTTTTTTTTTTTTTTTTTTTTTTTTGCATCTCTAACACTTTCTGGAATTATGGTGGTCTGGTAGTAAAACACCCAAGAGTAATGCCATTGAAATGCCGGAGATGTGTCGGAAGCACCCTCTATCAAAAAAATGAGGTCACCAAAGCTGTATGTCATTTTCAATAAAATAATTACCAAGGGAATGACCTACACGCAAACCGCAACAAAATCGATTAGTTTGTCCAATGTTTATGAGCGTTTAAAATCTCCCCCTCGGTTCATATTTTAATTATCGCTAGTTACCGGATCCCCAAGTTTCCAATTTTGGATTTAAAATTTAAGTTAAAGTATAAACTGTAGAATAATTTGAACCTTACGCACAAAAGAACGGTAAAAAGTATTTGTTCGTTACTCTAAAGTCTAAAGCGCCCACAATGGACAATTTTTGAACGTAATCTTTCAATTTTTTTTTTATTCGTGATATAAAGAATGATTTTAGCGAAAACTACAAACGAATCGACCTTTTTTCCTTTTTCTATCATCGTTTGAAGTTTTGGACCGTAAACTTTAATGGCCCCTAGCTCCAACAGATGTCGTTTGCGCCCCATGTTTTCCTATTTAATAATGCTTGTCTGCATGTCTACTATCACCCCTCAAAGTTTGTCGGTCTGGTAGCGAAACACCCTGTGTATATATATATACATATATATATGTATATATATATATATATATATATATATATATATATATATATATATACACTTTTTTAACATTTGTCCATCAACAGCTACTAAGAGTTTGATGGTTCTTCTATGCTGTCTACATTTTTACAAAATTTAATAAAACAAATGTGCATTTTTTTTTAGTATTTCCGGCGTAGCTGTGCAGAACATTTTTGGTTTTATTTACTCTATTTACTTTTCGCTGATATTTGACATAAATCTCACAAACTTTGATTTTTATAAAACTGTGATCATGCATGTTCAAACTTTTAATCGATAAACAATTACGTATAAATTTAAATACATATAAATGTATTGTGAAAATATGACAATCTACAAAAACTTTTTTAATGCTGTTTTCATTTATCACACAGTTCATACTACATTTGATAAAAATAATTTTGTCTTTATTTACAGTACCTCTGGCATGTCTGCCAAACCTTTTACGTTTTTTTTTCTACTCTATTTAGTTTTCTCTAGTCTTAAACGTAAATCTTACAAACCTTGTTTTTTATAAAACTGTGGTATATCTATATACAGGAAATCAATAATTTATTTATAAATATAAATTCTATAACAATCAACAGGAACTTAGAGTTTTATTATTCTTCTTTAATACATTCTTCATTTATTCTAAATTTTATTAAAAAAATTGCATTTATTTTGGCTCCGACATAGCTAGCAAACATTTTTGGTTTTATTTATTCTATTTACTTTTCGCTTATCTTTGACATAAATTTCACAAATTTTGTTTTTTATAAAACTGCGATAATGCATGTATCAAATATTTAATCTATAAACATTTATATATAAATTTAAATACATATAAATATGTTGTGACGATATGACAAAAAACAGAAACTTAGAATCTGATGATTATTTAATGCTGTCTTCATTTATCACATAGTTTGTATTAAACTTAATAAAACAATTTTACATTTATTTACAGTGCCTCCAGCATAACTGGCAGAACTCTTTTGGTTTTTACTATTTACTTTTTTCTTTTTGGTTTTTAACATAAATCACACAAACCTTGTTTTTTATAAAACTGTGATATTTCATGCATCAAACTTTTAATAAACAGGAAATCCATAATTTATTTATAAATATAAATACTATAACAATCAACAGAAACTTACAGTTTTATGATTCCTCAACTATGTGTTTATAATCTAAAATTAATAAAGATAATTTGCATATTTTTACAGCGTTTTTAGTAAAACATTTTCCGTTTTATTAACACCATATACTGCACGCTGATATTTAACATAAATCTCTCAAATCTTGTTTTTTCTCAAGTTGTGATATTGCATGCGTCAAGCTTTTAATCTATAAGCACTATTTATTTATAATTAAAAATACGTATATATATAGTGAAGATTTGACAATCGACAAAAACTTAGAATGTTATGATTCTTTAATGCTTTCTTCATTTATACTAAATTTAAGTTTAAAAAATTGCATTTATTTTGAGTGCATCCGGCGTAGCTGGCAGAATATTTTTGGTTTTAATTACTCTATTTACATTAAGCTGATCTTTGAAGTAAATCTTACAAACTTTGTTTTTAATAAAACTGTGATACTACATGTATCAAACTTTTAATCTATAAATATTTACACATAAACTTAAATACATATACCGTATTTACTCGTGTATAACGCGCATTTTTTTTCAAAAAATCAGGGCAAAACTACTGGGTACGCGTTATATTTTACTGTATATATAATATTTTACTGTTGGATGTAATCCCACGATATATATATGAAACAAGAAATTATACAAAGAAGACATTAAAACGTGGAAAATGTTGCTTAATTGAAGTATTACTGCATCTTTATTTCACTCCTTGCAGTTTTTTACACTACAGAGCTGGTAACATTATTTAAACGCTAATTAGCAATTCATACTACCGTCATTCACTCCTACCTCTCGTCATTCACTTACTACCCGAAGTCTAAAAATTCATTTTCGTCTTATTATCTGCCGTGATGTAATGTTTGTTTTGATTTTCTTTACTAAAATTCATTTGGTCATTCATTCACTTGCATAGTAAATTTATTGTCCGCATTATATACGAGATTTTAAAAAATGCTATTTTTTGTTCTGAAATACAGGGTGCGCGGTATACACGAGTAAATACAGTATTTATGTTGTGACATTCAACAGATGTAACATTCAACAGAAACTTAGAATCTGATGATTCTATAATATTGTCTTCATTTATCACACAGTACCCATACTAAATTCAATAAAACAATTTTGTACTTATTTACAGTACCTCCGTCATTGCTAGCTGAACATTTTTGGTTTTATTTACTTTATTTACTTTTCACTGAACTTTAACATAAAACTCACAAACCACTTTTTTTCTTCTTATAAAACTCTTACATTGCATGTAACAACCTTTTAATCTATAAACATTTATTTATAAATGCAAATGCATATAGGATGTGAAGATATGGCAATGAACAGAAATATAGAACTTGAAGATAATTTAATGTTTTTTTTTTCATTTATACTAAACTTAATTTTAAAAAAAATTCATTTTTAAAGGGCATCCGGCATAGCTGGTAAATTATTTTTCGTTTTATTTATTCTATTTACTTTACGCTATCTTTGACATAAACCGCAAACTTTGATTTTCATAAAACTGTGATACTAAATTTATCAGATTTTTAATCTTTAAACATTTACACATACATTTAAATACATATAAATATGTTGCGAAGATATGACAATCATCAGAAACATACAATCTGATGATTCTTTAATGCTGTCTTCATTTACCACACAGTCTAAACTAAATTTAATAAAACAATTTTGCATTTATTTACAGTGCCTCCATCATGGCTTGCAGAACCTTTAAATACATCAGCAATACTAGGAAGCAGCGCATGGATGAACTGCTCCGCAGAAGGATTTCCTATGCCTAGTGTTATCTGGAGAAAAGCCAGAGGTGAGTAAATGAATAATATATGGAAATTGGAAACTACTACAATACAATCTTTATAAGAGATAACAATATGTTCTTTCGATTAAGATTTATATGTGTCGAGAGGCTTTAATCGATTCCGTACGTTGAATGCTCAGTAGGAATTTGTAATTTTTTCAGATAGTTTAATTTGTATCAAAATAAGTGCTAACTTTGGAATAATAATGGTTTGCATGATTGTGAAATCAAAATGTTTAAATATTTAGTTTATTCTTCGTGTTTTTCAAAATGCAGGTTTATTTGTTCACAATCAAAAAACATTACATACTTATTTCTAAATTTATATTAAAATGTGTTTAAAGAGGCATATTTAAATGAGATTCCAATTTAGAAGTTCCGTTTAAGGAATAGATATAGTTAAAAATTGAGCGAGAACCTTGGGCGATATACTTCCTATGCTTAGTGTTACCTGGAGAAAAGCCAGAGGTGAGTAAATGAACAATATATGGAAATTGGAATTTGCTACAATAGTATCTTTATAAGAGATAACAATGGGTTCTTTCGACTAAGGTTTATATGTGTCGAGAGACTTTAATCGATTCCGTACTTTGAATGCTCAGCAGGGACTTATAAAGGTTTCCGATAGTTTACATTGCATCAAAATAAGCACTAACTATAGAATAATAATGGTTTGCATGATTGTGAAATCAAAATGTTTAGTTTGTTTTTTGTGTTTTTCAGAATGCAGTTTTATTTGTTCACAATCAAAGAACATTACATACTTGTTTCTAAATATATTTTAAATGTTTTGAAAAAGGTATATTTAAATAAGACTCCAATTTTAAAGTTCTATTTAAGGAAAAAAAGTAATAATTAGCTAAGCGAGAACCTTAAGCGACAGATTTCCTATGCTCAGGCCCTTATATTGGGCAAGTAGAACTTTGCTCATGAGCCCCAGACTTTAAGGGGCCCCAAATCCATATGTTAAACCATAAAATATTTACTTTCTTTTTTCAATCCAACTCTTCCATAAGTCGAAATTATTAAATTCATCTTAAAATAATATAAAAAAATTTGAGTTATATAAAATAATTTTGTTCTGCTTTAAGTGGGGAAAAGGGATTGTATTTTTTTTATTAATAATATATTTAGAATTGAAAAATCTGAGAGTTTTCTTCTATATTTATGTCTATTATATCTATGTTCTATTATCTTCTTTCAAGGTATGAAGCTATGTTTATGCATTCACATACACAAATGAGCGACCATCAATTTTATTTGAATAATGTTGCAATAATTCCAAAGGGGCCCCTTAATTTATCTTTGCCCAGGTCCCCAATTAGTTATCATCGGGGCCTGTCTTTTCCTAGCGTTACCTGGAAAAAAACCAGACAGTGAGTAATTGAATAATGTATGGAAATTGCAAACTGCTACAATACGATCTTTATAAGATATAACAATAGATTATTTCGATTAATGTTTATATATGTCGAGAGATTTTAATCAATTCCGTACATTGAATGCTCAGCAGGGTCTTGTAATGGTTTCCAATAGTTTACTTTGTATAAAAATGAGCTCTAACTATAGAATAATTATGGTTTGCATGATTGTGAAATCAAAATGTTTAGTTTATTCTTTGTGTTTTTCAGAATGCAGTTTTATTTGATCAAAATCAAAGAACATTGCATACTTGTTTTTATTTTTATTTTTTTTTAATATTTTTAAAGAGGTATGTTTAAATGACATTCCAATTTAGAAGTTCCATCGAACGAATAGAAATAATAATTAGTTGAGGGAGAACTTTGAGCGTCAGATTTCTTATGCCAAGTAGTGTTATCTGGAGAAAAGCCAGAGAGTGAGTAAGTGAATAATATATGGAAATTGGAAACTGCTACAATACTATCTTTAGAGAGATAACAATAGGTTCTTTCGACTAAGGCTTATATGTGTCGTGAGATTTTAATCGATTCCGTACATTGAATGCTCAGTAGAGAGTTGTAATGGTTTCTGATAGTTTACTTTGTATCAAAATAAGTGCTAACTATAGAATAATAATGGTTTGCATGGTTGTGAAATCAAAATGTTTAGTATATTCTTCGTGTTTTTCAGAATGCAGCTTTATTTGTTCACAATCAAAGAACATTACATACTTGTTTCTAAATTTATTTTAAAATGTTTTTAAAGAGGCATGTTTAAATGAGATTCCAATTTAGAAGTTCCATTTAAGGAATAGAGGTAATAATTAGTTGAGCGAGAATCTTGATCGACATATTTCCTATGCCTAGTGTTATCTGGAGAAAAGCCAGGGGTGAGTAAGTGAACATATGAAATTGGTAACTGCTACAGTACGATCTGTTTAAGAGATAACAATAGGTTCTTTTGCCTAAGGTTTATGTGTGCGAGAGATTTTTATCGATTCCATACATTGAATGCTCAGTAAAAAGTTGTAATGGTTTCCGATAGTTTATTTTGTATCAAAATAAGCGGTATATAAGGTAATAGTAGATTGCATGATTGTGAAATCGAAATGTTTCGTAAAATTTAAAATACTCTTCGTGTTTTTTCGAATACAAGTTTATTCATTCACAATAAAGGGATTTTAATTACTTGTTTGTAAACTGATTTTAAAATGTGTTTAAAGAGATATGTTTAAATGTGATTCCAATTTGAAAGTTTCATTTAATTAATAGAAATAATAATTAGCTGAGCGAAAACCGGATAAACTGATTTGACACTTTATGCAACATCCTTTCTTTGCATACGGAGCAAATCAATTTATCCAGTTTTTGCTTAGCTGATTATTAAGTAAAATAATAAAATAAATTAATAAAAATAAATAATCTAAATACAATAAAATAAATTATTAAGTAAAATAATAAAATAAATTAATAAAAAAAGAAATATAATTTATCAAACCTTTTAAAATTTGTAGGAAATTACATTTTTTCTGTAGATTAAATAAAAATTACGAAATATATGGGTTTTTTTTTTTTTTCAATTTTTAAATATGATGAAGTTATTGTAAAATATTTCAGAATTTTACATACATTTTCAAAAAATATATAAAAAGGGAGATTTAAAGCTATGAGAAAACGTTATGGATATATTCTGGATTTTATAAACTCAAAAATACAAAAATAACTTTTGGAGATTTTTATAGGAATACATATGTATGGAAAATTCTAATTTTAGTTAATACGTGAAGTCCTAAACATTATCATCACGCATGTGAGAAAGTATGGAGACAAAATAATGATATTTTGCTATTTTGTTATTTAAATATATACAAATATATAAATAAAATCGAAAAAAAAATTATATTAAGATATTCCTCTTTCAGAACTGTCTATGAAAAGTTATTTATTTCTATTTCGCTTTTGTACCCTCCCGTACACGTTTCACGCATACGTTCCATGTACAGTGTGTACAATTGTAACTTTTTAGTGAAAAAAATAAAAGTCGTTTTCTTTGCTCTTCTGACTGTAGAGTTCATGGATTAAATAAGGCGAAATATTACATAAGTGATTATTGATATTTGAAATTAAAATGCCACTATAGGATGCTTGGCATAAATGGGTAATCTGTAAAAAAGAGTATAATACAAAAATCAAAGAAAAAACAAATTGTAAGAAAATATTTTACACTAATAAATCTTAATTATTTTTGATTGACAAAGGTAATTTACATTAAGATACTAAAATTCAATTAAAAGGTAAATGAAAAACATATTGCGTAAAGAAATAAAAATTGATTTTTTGCTTAAGAAATCTAAAATAATTATCCCGTAGGAGGTATGAAAAAATTAATTTTTTTTATAACTTAAAAGTGCAATTTCTAGTAAAAAATGTAATATATTATCGGCTATATATATTTAAAAATAGTTATGAATTTATATATACAGCTATTTCTTTTTAAATTTCATAAAAATGTCATATATTAGCTTTTCAGAAGTTTATTTTCTTATCTAATACTCAGTTGTTTGTCCTGAGAAAGTTAACGGCATTATTGTTGTTGTATGCCACAACATAATTTCCATATTCATCCTTTTTTTTCTTTAATACTAACGTTTTGGAGAAAGATAGTAATTTGTTCCTTAGATTTTAATAATAAAAATAAATAGTATAATACCAGATTGGCGTCTCCAATACGCATTTGCAAGAAGAAAGAATAGCTACTATATCTTAGAATTGCAAAAGATAGTAATAAAGTGCTAAGTATGAATATAAATAATAACTAGAATATTATCAATACAATGCCTCAAGTAGAGAATAAATACTAAGAAAATGCTTTAGATATTGTTTCTAGAAGATGAACTAATGTAAATATTTAAAGACTTCGTTTGAATCGATTTATCAAATTTGACATTTCTGCGTGAAATATACTCTATATTAAAAAAATTGGCGTACCATGAAATAATAGTGAGATCGTAAATAAACTTAGTGAGTGGATATCTTGCTGGAAAATATGCAACTAATTAACAATACGAAAGGATTACGCATTTCTTAATTTCACCAGAAGAAATTGAAATTTTTTCATTCTAACATATAAAAAGAGAACACGGAAGCATATTTTTGCTTATTTGAGGGGAGTAATCACCATGATGATGTCAGTTGTGTTGTCAGCTCAACGAGCAGCCAGCCACCTTGGCCGTTCTGTCTACTGTGCGAAGAGATGTCGACTAGTGGATAAGATATCGCATACATATTGTCCAAGTTCAGCACGTCCTTGCCAGAGTTTGCAGCAGAGTAGATCATCACATCACCCATCAAGCACGTGTAGCGCCAATTTCTATTATCAAACCACATCTATCACTTTCACTACAAGTCCCTGTGTTTGCCAATATCCTAGAAGGGCGCCTTGCAGAAGGACATTTGTTATTGCGGCTTCCATTACTTGTGTTACCAATCAACTCCGCTGACCGACTCATTAATTTGGAGCGAAATCGTTTTAAAAGGGATTGGACCGAATGTAAGCAGGTTGTCTTCCATGACGAATCAGCTTTTTGTATGAATAGTGATTACAGACATGTGCAGTTGTGGAGGCCTCATGATGAACGTCTTAATTCTGCCTTGGTTTACAGCGGTACGCTGCTCCTACATCCAGTGTGATAGTGCGGAGTACCCTCACATATGATAGTCTATCACCTTTAATATTGATCAACGGCAACTTGGCAACCAAAGGAACGTTTGGAACACCCTTCAGTCACATGCGTTGCCACTAATGATAGGGCTTCCAGCAGGCATTTTTCAAATGAAAAATATTTTGCCACACATAGCAAAAATGTCACAGGAATGTCTCCGCCACATTGACACGTCACTCTAGCCTATCCAATCCCCAGATTTTTTACCAATAGTAGAACATGTCGGGGACCGCTTCAGATGACAGGCTGAACATCATAAGATTTTGGCGGAATTTAATTCAATATTACAGAAAAGTCGAATGGGGAGATGCAGAATATAGTATTTCGCTAAAGTTTATGCACTCATCAAATACGGCTAAAAATTATTAAAGAATAAAATATCTGAAATCAATTTACAGTAAATACAAGAAATTAAATCAAAATCAAATAAAAAAAGCAGGTTTTGTTGGTTAAATAAAAATTTGCATAATTTTTTGTTTAATTTACTTTTTGTTCTTAAAAAGAACTGTCGCAAAAATCTAAGCACTCTGTGTAATTTACTTTAGACGGATTTAATGGGATTGTAAGACCTCGTTTTCAGTTTTATAAAAATGCAAAAGTGAAAAAAAAAAAAACAGATCAATCTCTTTAAAAAGACCGAAGGATGAAGAATTCATAAAAAGTAACATTTTAAAACGTTTTAAATGAAATCACAAAATAAAACTGTTTCTCAAATTGCATTTTTTTAAAACTTATTAAAGCGATGTATTTATCTGAAGTACTATGAAGAAATGATAATTTAAACCAAAAACCAACATATGGACTTCCACGTATGACGTTTGTTGAGACGGATCGCAGAATACGGAGATTCGTGTTTACATAAAATATGCCCATATAGCGAATTACAAAAAATCTCAGCGTATAGGTGTGCAAATATACTGTACATAGACGTATTAAAGAATTTAATTACACCATATTAAAGAAAATGGCTTGCAAACCATGTCTAGACAACACCACTATCAAGCAGAAATGAACTTGGTTAAAAAAATGACCCTATGTTGGGCAACTTGCTTAGTGTTATACTGAGTAATGAGAAAAAGTGGAACTTATATGACCCTGATATGTGGACCATGCACTGACATAATCTGTGAAAGGAACCAAGGACTATTTTTGACAGGTAGCAAGACGATAAGCCTGTAATAATTTGGTGTTTGCAGCCTGACTTCTCTGATTTTTCTAAAAAGAAGACTAAATTTCCAAAAATATCAAGACGCTGAACCAACATTTCCATTCATTAGGTAATATTTTAGTGGGGTCCTATTTGGATCTTTCATAACGGTAATGCCACAATCCACATATCAAATACTATATAACCGTGCATTTCAGAGAAAAATTTTTAAATATTTGATTCGTCTACTTTAAGTATTGGCATAAACCAATTGAGAATATCTATAGCATTTTAACACGTCAGTTTTACAGCAATGAAAAACGATATAATTCTTTTGAAAAAGGCCTTAGAGAAAGCATGATACACTTAATCATCAGAAACCTATAAAAAATTAATAAATTCAATGGCTGGACGTTTATTTTAACTAATCCGAAATCACAAAAAAATAGTTTATGTGCAACAATTGTGTAAAAACGATGAATGTTGCTGTTTTTGCTACTAAGTATAAAATTTTGAGACAATTTCATTTGAACAAATTTTAAATATTTCTTTTTTACAAATAAGTAATTTATTTTTTCATACCTTTGATACCATTTATTTAAATGAAGTAGCGAAATCTACCAGTGACAAAATGCTATTTAATCTAACATTTCATTATCCATTAAGAGTCATTACCTTATGGTTGCGCTTAAGCTTTTCAGACATACTATACCATATGAAACCACTTGTCATCAATTCCCATCCATGTCCCGTCGTGCATTGAAACTAGAGGTGGCAGAACAGAGTACTGAATCGCAATATCTTTTTCTTATAATGTTATTATACTTTTGTTTTAAGTTTGTAATCACTTACTGATATCAACGCTGTACTCACATACATAAATTTCGCTTCGGTCAGAAGTCTGTTTCTCTGTGCTCTTCTCTCTGTGCTTTTTAAGGAAATGAGTGCATTTTAGTTAAATAAAACTTTAATTTAATGAATAAAGTAATGCAACACTGGCAAATTCTGAAATTTAACTGATACATATGAATAACTAAAAAACTTAGTATTTTGGAAATACAAATTTAAAGTCTCAATAAGCAATGAATTTCAAAACTAATGAGAAACTCTATGAGTGTAAAGTTTTAGAATTGTTTCTACATCCTATCAATATGCATATTTACGCCAAAGTGTAATTATAACTAAAGCACAAGATATTTAAAATTCAATTTAGTTGAACTTCATCAATAAAAAGCCCAAGAAAAAATTAAAACTGCTTTTTTTAATAAATAAAACTAAAGGAAAGAGTAATATTTTCTTTATATTTATATATTACCTTTTAACAGTAAATTTATTTTCACTTTTCATTTAAATTAAAACACCGAAATCATGTACGCTATAACATTAATTTAAGAATTACTGCATTTCACTAAGCTGGAAAAAAATGCATAATGATGCAAAAGCCATTAAAAAATAAATAAAAATAAATAACTCAGAATTAAAATACATAATTTACATAAAAAAGAAAATTATTAATATATTTTCATTTTAAGAAACTATTATAAGTATTTCTAAAGTGCGATAAAAAAATCAAAAATTTTATGATAGATAAATATTGTTTTTAACAGATAATAAAATATTGAGTTTGCTTAATAATTAATGTGCATTCGTAAATATGCATATATTAGTTTTTTAACTGCCTTTAAAAAACAGTTTATCAGCTCTTCATGAATAAATTATATATTTTTTATTTGGCATGAATATTAATAACTAAGAAATTAACATTGTAATGCTTAAAGCACTGAATAAATTTTGTGCATTTCTTTTTAAATGTATTTTAACTTGAGGCAAGAATAAGGAAATTCTTATAGGCTCATTTTTGTCGGTTTACTCAAAATTCTGATTTAAAAAACAGTGGCAAATATGCTTTAATTTTTTTTAATATCTAAAGGCGCATGTTTTTGCAGTTTATGGTGAAATACTGTGTATTCATTATTCTTTGTTAAGCTTAAGAATATAAATTTATTTATGATGTACTTTATGTGAATACATATTTATGATTCATGCATTACAAAAAATAAATTTATTCTACAGTATTACATTGGTAGCTGGCGTACCAGTATGATGTTTTAAAATTAAAAATTATGCAGTTAAATAACAATAATAAACCGTACAATAATAGTTTTAAAATGTGCGGACTTTAGAAAATTAAAAGTATCTAAAACAACACATTTTATGTATGCACAATTACATCAAGAGAAGAAATGTAAGTGAAAAAATACTGTGCCGTTAACCAAAATTAACACCAATTATATTTTCCATAAATAAATTTTAAATTACTTTTTGTCATAAATCATATTTTCCACTAGTAAATATGTATTTTAATAGGTAATGTAGCACTACAGACATAAGATTGAAGGTATATTAGTATTTCTACATTATTTGATATTACAGTTTTAAAATGTATGTAATTTAGAAAATTCGGAGTTTATAAAATAACTCAGTTGTTATTTCTATATGCAATTACGTCATAAGAAGGAGCATGAGTTTAAAAATACTGTGTTTCGTTGCTAAGTGTATTTAAACAAAATAATCTTTTATAGCAGTAATATACCGCTAAGTAATAGTACATTGTATATATTCCACATTTTTATTTATAAAACAACATAGTGATATTTATTTACGGTTTATTACTGTTAGTTTCACAATATAACACTGGCATACCAACTGCCGGTATTATATTGTAAAATCAACAATTACATTTTACAGTGTGGTAGTTTTATTTAACACAGAAAATATTTGAAATTTATGTCTATTGAAATGAATTTAAAGATAGGGAATAAAAAATCGCTTAACAATTACTTTTTCAATTTCTGAAATTTAACAAAGAGAAATTAAACTGTAGCAAAGGTTCGAATAAAAAAATATTTCTTTTCAAAATCAACTATGATGTCCAAGGTTTATTTCGGTTGAGATTAAAATTAAACTCCAAAATATCCGTTATGTTATCAAACTTTGCTTAGTTTCAGTGGGTGAGAAAAATCTGCACAATGATGAAAAGAACTAATAAAAGTCAAAGCAAAGTATAAATTGTCAAGAATGTAAAGATAAACATTAAATAAAATAAAATAAAAAACTTTCACTGAAAAAAAAAAAAAAACGTTAAATTCACATAAAAAATGCTGGCAGCAATGCTGCCAGCAGTTTTTGTCATAAAAATTGCAGTAAAATTTAATTTTTTTTATTAATTTTTACGGCAAAAATTTCTGGCTACAATGCTGCCAGCAGTTATTTTTTATTTATTATTATTATTATTATTATTATTATTATTATTTTTTTTTTTTTTTTTTTTTTTTTTTTTTTTTTTTTTTACAGTGTATAATGTTTTTCTTTACCATTTAAAAGACAGAAAGATTGATGAGATTTTTTAAAAATGCAGTTTTTATGATTTATAAACATTATTTTTGACCGAAAGTATGCTACATAAATACTTTCGAAAGACAAGATAGACTTTCGAAATTAACTATTCATTTATTGGTGACCAAATATGTTTTTAAGCTTTAAAAAATGCATATAATTCTCTGTTCATTGAAAAATCCTTTTTTTATTTGATCAGTCATATGAATAATAACTAAGCTATTAACATTATAATGGTTAAAACTCTGGGTAAATATTTATCAACTTTAAAAATTTTGTAGCTTCAGAATCGAATAATGTAAACTTTTATAGACACTTTTGGATCTATTTACTCAGAATCTTTAATGGACTAAACTTAGTCAAATATTTTACGAAGAAATCTTCAAAAAAAAGTTTAATCTTTAAAAAATTTTTTAAAATAGGCTATACAAATTTACAAATTTACAAATTTACTATAAAAATTTATTGTACAGATACGTAAACAGCTAATGATTATAAGTTAAAATGTCATTTTTGTTTATAAGATAAAAAAAAATCTGAATACCATAAAATATTCTTTTAATAACATATGAACCAGCATCTCTGATTTTTGAATATTTACTGTTTATTTTTTAAGAATGCCATTTTAATTATTTTTTCTTAAACAGATAAAATCGATTGGTTATTGAAAACTTTTCTTAACGATCAATATTCAGAACTCAGATAAAATATAAGTACATGGTAAACTTTCTAATTCACCTCGGGAATTCTACATTATTTATTAAAAGATACTTTTAGTTACGGAAAATATAATTTATAATAAAATTTAATTTATAATTAATTTATTTATGGAAAACATAATTTGTGATTATTTTATTTAAATACACTTAGCAACGAAACACAGTATTTTTAAACTCATGCTCCTTCTTATGACGTAATTGCATATATAATTAACAACTGAGTTGTTTTATAAACTCCGAATTTTCTAAATTACATACATTTTAAAACTATAATATCAAATAATGTAGCATTACCTATTAAAATACATATTTACTAGTGGAAAATATGATTTATGACAAAATGTAATTTAAAATTTATTTATGGAAAATATAATTGGTGTTAATTTTGGCTAACGGCACAGTATTTTTTCACTTACATTTCTTCTCTTGATGTGATTGTGCATCCATAAAATATGTTGTTTTAGATACTTTTAATATTCTAAAGTCCACATATTTTAAAATTATAATATATCAGATAATATAAAAGTACCTGATACACTTACTTTCAATCTCGCGTCGAAAAACCAGCATTATCTATTAAAATGCGCTTTTACTTATGAAAAAAATAATTTATGATAATGTATAACGTGATTCATTTATTTATGGAAAAATATAATTTTTGATAATTCTAATTAATGACATTTAATAACAACACACAGTATTTTTCATTCATGTTTCGACTCTTGACGTGATTGCACTGCACATACACAAAATGAGTTGTTTTAGAACCTTCCAATTTTCTAAAGTGCATACATTTTAAAATTACGATATCAGGTACTACAAAAATATCTCATGTAATTTTAATTTTACATAGAGCTTCCTACATTATTTATTAAAATACGCTTTTACTTTTGGAATATATAAATTGTGATAAAATAACTTATAATTTATTTCAGGAAAATATAGTTTATGATAATTTTGGTTAAAGACAGTAAGTAACAACACACATTATATTTTCACTCACGTTCCTTCTCTTGACGTGATTGCGCATACATAAAATGAATTGTTTTAAAAATTCCGAATACCATAAAGTGCATGAATTTTAAAACAATAATGTCAAATAATACAAAAGTACTAAATATATTTTTAGTATTATGTCAAAAATCTTACGTTGAATACTGGAATAAGCTTTTACTTATGAAAAATATAAATTATGGCCAAATATAATTTATAATTTTTTATTAAATATATAGTTTGAGATCTTTTGGTTAATGACACTAATTAATGACACGCAGTATATTTTCGTTAACATTCTTTTTTTAGACGAGATTGCACATTGAAAAAAAAATAATTGCATTAAAATCTTCAAATTTTCTAAATCCCATATATTTTTGAACGATAATACTGTATATTTTCGCAATATACATTAATAATAGTTTGCAATAGTTTGTCAAATATTCCAATTTTTTAAAAAAAATATTTAATAAAGTTAGCATATTTTCATTTATCAGAAAATAGTACGTAGAGTATTTAATATGTGACTACCCCATTGCTAACAAGTCGTAGAACCAATATAGTGAAAAAATGTCCGGATCAAACTCGGAACTCTTGGAATAGGGACTCTATTCCACATTTTGGACCCTATTCCAAGGGTTCCAAGTTCGATCCCCGGCTTGAACATTTTTTCACTATGTTGGTTCTACGACTTGTTAGAAATGTGATAGTCCCATATTAAATATTCAATAATTTCAAGCGTAATTTCACTGCTAAAAATAATTGAAAAATAAATTATTATTAAATGATAATATATACAGATTTTTTTCCACATTACATAAAATTATGAAACATTTAATCTGTATATATTCATAGCATTTTTTTAACTATTCCGGGAACGTGTTAATCTTAATTCATTTTTATTAAAATTGGGGTTATCGAACGCGTTCCATTTTTTGATCATTTTGTCTTTAAGTTACTTCTTTTCTTAGAAACTCATAACAATGTAATTTCAGGGGTTTTTTTCGTGATAAGAACAAAGGGAGATTTAAATCATGACATTAAATTCCCTACAGCTAAGACTTACTTTTAGAGTTTGAAAAAAAATACTGAAAAAGCAGTTTTTTGATTACGTGGAGAATATTTAGATCGATAGCCTAGTCGATAAAAAACGAATCTTAGGCATTACAGTTCACAAAAGATAAACTTTGACAGTTCATTCTTTTTATACTTTCGCTTTTCTATGCAAATGTATTTCCGCGTGTCCTAATTCTGCAGGGCAATTCTTAAGTACCAGTTCTTTATCTTATATTGCGTCCAACATTTTTATGTATATAGAATTCTTTTTTAGGCATAATCTATGTTTATACATACATGAATTCACGTAAAATATCAAAAATACATGCAGGAATATTGTTTTTAAATTTACACTAGGGCTTTATTCACGCTTTAATGACCTATCAAAACTGCATGGTATGATATGCATTGGTTATATTTCTTTTATATTCATATATGGATATTCTTAATTAATAGCTTTTTTAATATAAATATACTAATATGTTTCTATATACAGGGTGTATCTAAACTACTGGGCAAAACATTAAGGGGTGATAGTACACATCAAGACAAATAATGTTAAATGGGAATCTAAGGGTCCCAAACATCTTCCGAAGGAGATAGGAGTAGATAAAACTATTCTTTATGTCAATATTTCCTTGAAAATAAATTTTAAAGATTAATTTTAAAAAATACCGTTAGAGGGCGCCTTAAACTTTGAAGTAACCAACAATTATTTTTAACCGTTATTTTTTCTATCTAATTAAATGCTTGTAAAAGTTCAAACTTAAATTTTGAGCTCAAAATCTGCATCGTTTTAATTAAGTGCCAAAATTTGAAATGTGTTCGAGGGGTGGGGAGGGTAACATTTTAACTCCTGAACACTGTTCAGTTTCCGCTTCTTAACCCCTCCATCGATTTAGAATTTGAGCTCAAAATTTAAATCTAAGCAGTTGCAAGCATTTAATTAGATACAAAAAATACTCTAAAGTTTAAGGCGCCCTCTATCGGTATTTTTTGAAATTAATCTTTAAAATTTATTTTCAAGGAAATATTGACATAAAGAATAGTTTTAGCGAAAACGGCAGACGAATCGATCAATTTTTCCGTTTTTTAAAATAATTTGAAATTTGAACCTCCCCAACCCCATTGAACACAGTTCAGTTTGCTCTACTTAACCACTCCCAACGATTCAGATTTTTATCTCAAAATTTAAGAGATGCGAAAAATAACGGTAAAATATAGTTGTACGTTACTCCAAAGTCTAAAGCGCCCTCTATCGGCATTTTTTGAAATTTATCTTTATAATTCATTTTCAATAAAATACCGACATTAAGAATAGTTTTAGTGAAAATCGCAAATCAATCGACCAATTTTTCCGTTTTTTATAATCATTTGAATTTAAAACCCTCTGAACACAGTTAAGTTTGTTCTACTTAATTGCTTCCAACTATTCAGATTTTGAGCTGAAAATTTAAGTCTAAGCTTACGAAACCATTAATGAGATGCAAAAAATAACGGTAAAAAATAGTTGTTCGTTACTCTAAAGTCTAAAGCGCCCTCTATCGTCATTTTTTGAAATTTATCTTTATAATTTATTTTCAAGACAATACTGACATAAAGAATAATTTTAGTGAAAACCGCAAACGAATCGACCAATTTTTCTGTTTTTCATAATCATTTGAATTTTTGGACCCTAATCTTTAATGGCGCCTATCTCCTTCGGAAGACTTTGGGACCCTTGGTTTCCTATTTAAATATTGTTTGTCTTGATGTGTACTATCACCCCTTAAAGTTTGGACCATGAATTTAGAAACACCCTGTATATGTTAACATGCTTTATCTTATATTGCATCCATCATTTTTGCAAATGTAAAACTATTTTTACACATATACATTATGTTTACTCATACATGAATTCACATGAAATATTTATAAATATGCAGAGTTGTCTTAAAATTCACAATAGAGCTTTATACAGTTTTAATGTCCTATCAATAATGCATGAATAATGTATATGCTACGCTTATACTTCTTTTATATTCACTTATAAATATTCTTAATTAGTTATATTTTTAAACAGGGTGTATCTAAACTCTTGGGATAAACTTTAGTGGGTGATAGTACACATCAATACAAACAATATTAAATGGGAAACTAAGGGTCCCAAACGTCTTCCTAAGGAGATAGGCACCATTAAAGTTTAGGGGCCAAAATTTCAAATGATTATAAAAAACGGAAAAATTGGTCGATTCGTTTGCAGTTTTCATTAAAACTATTGTTTATGTCAGTATTGTCTTGAAAATAAATTATAAATATAAATTTCAAAAAATGCCGATAGAGGGCGCTTTATACTTCGGAGTAACGAACAGCTATTTTTTACCGTTATTTTTTGCATCTCATTAACTTTTTAAAAGCTTAGACATAAACTTAAGTTTTTAGTTCAAAATCTTTATCGTTGGGAGTGGTTAAGCAGCGCAAATTGAACTGTGTTCAATGGAAGTGGGGAGGTTCAAATTTTGAATGATCATAAAAAACGGAAAAATTGGTCGATTCGTTTGCGGTTTTCGCTAAAACTATTCTTTATGTCAATATTTCCTTGAAAATAAATTTTAAAAGTAAATTTCAAAAAATTTTGTTAGAGGGCGCCTTAAACTTTAGGGTAACCAACAACTATCTTTAACCGTTATTTTTTGTATGTTTTGTAATTAAATGCTTGTAAAAGCTTAGACTCAAATTTTGAGCTGAAATTCTGAATCGTTGGGAGAGGTTAAGAAGTGCAAACTGAACCGTGTTCAGGAGGTAAAATGTTACCCTCTCCACTCCTCGAACTCAGTTGAATTTTGGGCTACTTAATTACTCACAACGATTCAGATTTTGGGCTAATTTTATATTTATTTTTAAAAACCCATGAATAAAATAATTATATATATTTCACTGTATTCAATACTATTAAAGAGTTTTAAACGCATATTGTTTTCTCGACTATTCATATTATTATACATTATGGCAAAGTGTCTAACTCTCTTTTAACTACTGATAGTAACATTAATGCTTTAATTCATCGCAGAACTAATTCAAAATTTATGAAGAAACATATTAAAAAAACATTATATTTTTTCTTTTGTGAATTTTTTTAGAAGAGAGCAAATATTCAGATTGAAAACGAAAAAACTTGGCATGCGTCACTGCTTTTCTGAATTCTCTATAAGTGAAATTTAGACGTGTTCCATTTTAAAGAAAATGGAACATATTCAAAATTTATATTCGAATCTGTAATGCTTTTAAGATAATTTGTTTCCATTTTTATTACTAAATTTATATTTAAATTTTCGTAGTTTTTCTTTTTTAATAATATATAGACTATGAATGCCGTAAAAATTAAATTGTAGAATATTTCGCAAATTTTTTGTACATTTTAAAAAGGATTTTTCCTAAATATCATATTTATGTATCATATGAAAATAGATATTACACATAACGTTTTGTTTTAAAAACACAGAAGATCTCCACATTCTCCAATTTACACTGTTAAAAATCTTGTCCTAGTTTGAACCAAATTTTGGGTGCTTAACAGCTGCCACTATAATATGGTGAAATCTTGTATCAATATTTGGAACTCCTGTTGAAGCATAGCTCCAATTGTTGAAACGAGATTGAAATAGAAAACTCCAAATTTTGGTACGAGATTTCATCATCTTATGGTGGCAGATACTGAGCACCAAAATTTAGTTCAAACCAGAGCAAAATTTTTAACAGTGTAGTTATTTCAAAATATCAAAATTATTTACTAGTTTTGGACTAGTATTGTCGATTTAAAAAAATTGTGTGCGGGATGAGAGGGTAAAATGAACGAAATCTCTAACTTTTTAGTCAGCAAATTCTCAAACAAAAATTTAGCCAGCCGGCTAGAAATGAGGAAATTTTTAAGTGCCTTAAAAATTAGATGAAGTTTCCGTTTCGATAGAAATTGTATTAAAATCTAAAAAAATCCTCTGGAACCTCTAATTTTTACATCATAAAGAGGTGTTAACTCTTCGGGTCAGATTTTTTTTTTCAATTTTTAGGATAATTTACTTTTGCGTTAATAGCATTAACACTTGCTATTCAAGTAGATTAATTAACGCACAACGAACATAAAGATTATTGTTGTTTTGCATGCTATTCAATTCATGTTCGCATTACAATAGGCTAAGGAAGAATTTTGGGAGATATTTAGAAAATTTTATATTACAACAAAATTTAACGGATATTACGACTTTCTAATACTTTATGCGCATTATTATACTTGATTGTTTGAGGAAAATAACTTTTTTTTAAATTGAAAGAGTGAAATATGTGTTTAAAATAAAAGTATCACAATCGCTGCAAAGAGAATCAAGCAAATATTTATTATTATTATCATTACTAAATGCTTAATCATTATTTAAGACATAATGTAAATGCCTAGACGCATTTTAAAATTATTACTACATTTAAAATATAATAAAAGTGTTTGTTAAAACAAAGAAATACTCACTTAAAAGCCATGTACTGTTAATCGTACACCAGGCCCGAAAGGGCTAAGTTAATTTTATCTAAAAATACAAAACTGGAATTTAATTGGTGAAGTAATTAAAGATTTCTGTGATATAATCTTTTCATTTTTTAAAGTTAACAAAGATTGCAAAGTTTTACAATAAATTTTTAGCCATTTGTGTCGTCTTATTTAATGGGCAATATGTATTGCAAAACTTACAAATTTATAATTTAGTTAAGAATTCTCTTTTATAAAAAATTAATTAGAAATTTTGTTATCATAAATAATGTTTCAAGGCCTCTTGCAAATTAGAAGGAATGTGTGAACCTTACGTTAATGTCATTTGTAATAATTGTAAAACAAAATGCAACGCTTGAAGTTTCTTTTACCGCAATTCAAAACCCGTAACTTTAATTTCTGATTTGCATACTAAAAGCTCTTCGATAGCTATTTTTTAACAAATTTTATAGGTTACAATTATTATTATTTTTTATTAATTTTAAAATATATATGTACATTAAAACTGACACTAAAAAATATATTAATCAATAACTACACTGTAAAAAAAAATCTTTAAAGTTACTAAATGTTTTCTAGGAAACTGGGAATTCTGGAACTTTTTATGTAACGGCAACAGCAAAAATTCATGTAAGAGATGCATATTTTCACTGAAAATCAAAAAATCTGTGAGCTCACCTAGAATTTTTTAGGAAATTGGGATTCAAAGAATTTTTCATGTAACTTCAACCCAGGTTACAGATCATTTTTTAGTAAGATAACTGTAATTTTAGTAGACTCGTTTGAAAAGTTACAAGTTTCTGTAACCTTATAAAAATTAGTTTTGTAGATCTGCATTTTTTTGTATAGTGTACAGAAAAAATGTTAGTAACCATATAGATTTCGCAAATTTACATCTGTAGGATTACAGATTTTTTTTTTTTTTTTTTTTTTTTTTTTTAAAGAGATTTTTAGAAACATTAAATTTGCCAATCGGCAATTACAGTTTGTTTTGTCAAATAGCTTTTCACTTATGATAAAAAATCTACCGGTAATGCTTATTGTTTTGCAACTAAAGATTTAAACATTAGGATCTCAAAGTCTATAACACAATAATTCATAATATTTTCCATCATGAGATTTTTTTTCGTTACTCTCAGATGAAATTAACCAAAAAAATCAAATATGTTAAAATCTGATTCTCCTATGGAAATTTTCAGAGTTTGATATTGTTCTGATATAAAGAAAGCCTTATAAGGCTATTTTAAACATACCAAAAAAGAAGAAGATTTCCAATCAAATGACTATTTTCTTTCATAAAAAATATGCGAGGGATGGACTTATATACTTTGTGACAGTATAATTTTACTCAGCAGTTGTTTCTTAGCAGTACTTCGCATTTCGCCTTTTCGCCATTGACAGTCGAGTTGTAAGATTGCGCCTCTCTAGCTCTCTGACCATAACAACCCCTCCTTCTTTTAGTCCACTTTTTAATCCTTTATCTACCACATTAAGAATTCATGAAAAAATTACATTCTAAAGTATTTTACGTAAATTGTTTAAACTTAATTAAACGATTTACATAATCATTTAATACATTTTTGAAGGGTTTTAGGAGGATTGGAGGTTTTGAAGGATTAATTAAACTTTTTATATGGATTTTGTGCAATATTTATACCCCCACTCAAATCTTTTATTTTAAATTGTTTTCATGGTATTTTGTAGAATTATAAAATGTACAAATATGATGTTCTTACAATATAAATATAAAATATTTCCGAATTGAAGAATCAGCATCTCCCACCCTCAGGCCAAGAAAGCTGAAAAGGTACAAAGGCAAAAGAAATCGCCCTTTTAAAAATATTTTTGTTTTCTATAATCAATAATGCTTTTAGAACAAAATAATGTAATGTATCTGTAACTCATTCTAAACAGTATTACAACTAACTGTCGTATTAAAAGAACTTTATAATAAATAATTTTATAATTACCGTCGGTAGATAAAGGATAAATTTCCTTTTATCTTTATTTTAATTTTAATGATTAATATTAATGCTTTTGAGACTGCGAAACAGCTCTATTCGGTGT
The DNA here is from genome assembly GCA_964019185.1 of Maratus speculifer. NCBI lineage: Eukaryota > Metazoa > Arthropoda > Arachnida > Araneae > Salticidae > Maratus > Maratus speculifer. The sequence continues at coordinate 196,292,839 of OZ025297.1, forward strand.
ATTTATACATGTATTTGTGTCTTAACAGTGACTTTCTGTTTTGAATATTTTCGTAGCTTGCTGTAGCAATTTGCTAAATAAAAGATTTGTACTATTCTATTTTTTGACCTACTGTGCGCTTCGTAATGATGGATGTCACTATTATCAAATAGTATATTTTAACTTTTGTAAAAATTAAAATGACTAGATATCTAAATTTCAAAATTTTTAAAAATATATCTGAGAATTTATGACAAAATATATGAAAAAGACATTATGCTTATTCTTTTGGGAGAGTCGGCATTTACAGTAAAAGCGAAAAATTTTGGCAAGTAACTTTTTTTTCCTCTCTCTATCAATGAGTTTTTGAATTGCACTATGCGAATTGGTCCATTTTCAAGTACATGAATTATATTCAAAATTCAAATTGAAAATGTGATGCCTTTAAAATGAATTCTTTCATTGTTATAGCTAGATATTAAAATCTTGCTGACTTCTTTCTTATTCTTCTACATATTTATATCAGAATTATAAATTTCCTTAAAATTCCTTTATATGTACTACGCAAATGAAGTATTCAGTATTAATGATCGTATTAAAAATTATTCAAATCGCCACTGATTTCTTATGATCGTATGTGTATTCATTATCAAAATTTGTGTCATATTTACAATCTAAACATACCGCACAGTTCTTTATAGTATATAGAAACAATATACTAGTTCAGTTCACGTAATATCATTAATAATAATAATAATAATAATAATTAAAAGAAGAACAACAAGAAATATGACAATGAAGTTGATGATGAAAAGTAGAAATAGAAGTAGATGAAGAAAAAGTAGGAAATTGTTCTTGTAAAATGTAAAATCGGGTAAAATATTTTCAAAAAAATTCCGAAAATTAAAACAAATGTGAAATAGCGTCTAAGTTTAATTGATTCAACAAAATTCAATATTTAACTAAATATTTAAATAAATGTTATATTTAACTAAATGTTATTTATTAAATAATTCGTAAATTTTCCTTCTAAAAGAGTTATTCTTTTTAACTAAATACAAATTGTTAAAAGGATCCAACATTTAGTTATAGAATTATCAACTATTTAACAAACAGACGATTTCAAGCGTTAAAAAGATCTTCAAGAGCTCACTTAAAATCGATTTTTTTTAAATTATGTTGAATATTTATATTAATTATAATAATTAATTATTTATATTAATTATTATAAGTTGAATATTTTTTTATTTTATAATAAATTTTGAGGCTTTCGCAATGAAAGCTTAATTTCAATTTCTAATACATATTTTATTAATTATAATTAACTGTTTTTTTAAATTAAATAACTTGTTTTACGGAAATATGAATACACTGTGTCAAAAGTATTTAATTTAAAAGTTTATAATGTATACTCGAGTATAAGTCGATCTTTTAACTTTTTACTTGTTATTTGCTAACTTTTTATTTGGTAAACAAAAAGATATAACTTATTATTAATTTTTTTTAATGATACACTTTTTTAAAATTTGTATATTTAATTTATTATTTTCTTATTCGTAGACATACAAAGATAGAATTTTACAGTATTTGAAAGTTTTGTTTCAGCTTTCTTAACTGATTCACGTATAATTCGACACAAGCAAATTTACTTGTCAAAAATTATCAGAAATACCTCGACAAAACTAACAATAAGTATATACGATAATGCTATTTCAATATGCATTACCAGACACGGATAAGAAACCTATTAATCGTCATTTCTTTTATCGTGGTACGCTACATTTTACAGTACACATCAAAGGATTCAAGGGGTTTTAACGGTTTTAGTACCGGAAATTTCGTGAAATGCTAGATGTATAGCTAAACGCATTTTTGGGGGAGGGCGGGTGTCTAAATTCCTTGAATATCCTTGAAGCGTAGCGTACAAACCCTCTACCCTCAAAAAAAAAAAAAAAATTGGTTGCCTGTAAAGTCGGTATACGGGCGAAAGTTTTACGTGACAACGACTTTGAGTTGTAAAATAATTTTAATGTGAATATTCATTCGTATAGTAGGAAGAAGGATGAAATAATAGTAACAATTTAAAACATTTATTTATACAAAGAATTATATTTAAAACATTAATTTATACAAAGAATCTCGCACTGAATTTCATATTAACAAAATTTTATTTTTACCTTTACACATACATACGTATTTATATACAAATATACATACAATAACTTGCAATACACTGTGTTTGTTAAACACATTTTACTTCATGTTTATTGATGTCAAATGTTGAATTTTGTAAACAGCATATTAAAGAATTTTTCAATGAGCAGAATATAACTAAAGTAAAATGGCTTTCACTAATCACATATCATTAGTTTTCCATAATATACCACCGAATTACGAAATAAACTACACTTATTTTCTTTGTACTTTATACTAATAACTAATACATAACGTATTTCGTCTTAGTTTGATACTATCTAAAATTCCTATTAAGCACCGCCCCTTCCTTGCAGCGAATTCACATTCACGTTCAGAAAATGGTCCCACAAGTGACCGGAAAAAGTTAAGAGAAAAGTGAGCGCGTATCGTGAGCGGAGCGTAACGTAACGTAACGCAGTTTCTTGAAGTTTCTCCCGGCAAACCAATTTACAAGACGTTGTCACGTCAAAAAAAAAAAAAAAAAAAATACGTAACGTTACTAATTTTTTCTATGAAACTCGGATTCCTGGAAGTACACTGTAAAAAATTTGTATAGTTACTAATTTTTTGTATGAAACTGGGATTGCTGTAAGTACACTGTAAAAAAAATCTGTAAAGTTACTAAAAGTTTTCTAGGAAACTTGGATTCCTAGAACGTTTCATGCAACTGCAACAGCAAAAATTCATGTAACATATACAGATTTGCACTGAAAATCAAAAAAAAAAAAAAAAAAAAAAAAAAAAAAAAAAAAAAAAAAAAAACTGTAAGATTACTAAGAAAGTTTTAGGAAACTGGGATTCCTAAAATTTTTCATGTAATGCAGCCCATTTTATAGATAAAATTTTAGTAAGATAACTGTAATTTTAGTAGACTCTTTTGTAAAGTTACAGATTTCTGTATCTTTACAAAAATTAGTTTTGTAGATTTATATTTTTTCTTTTACAGTGTAAAAATAAAGTGTTAGTATTTATACAGGTTTCGGCAACGTTGTATCTGTAGTGTTACAGATTTTATTTTACAGTGTAGTTATGTGCCGGCAACGACAAAAATTCATGTAACAGATAGAGCTTTGCACTGTAAATGAAAAAAAAATTGTAATGTTACTAAGAATGTTTTAAGAAACTGGGATGCCTAAGATTTTTTATGTAACTGAAACCCTGGATACGAATAAAATTTCAGTAAAATTACTATAATTTTCGTAGATTTCTTTGTAAAGCTACAGACTTCTGTAACTTTACAAAAACTAGTTTCTGCATGCAAATTTACTTTTTTTTTTTTTTTTTTTTTTTTTTTTTTGGTACAGCGTAGTAAGTTTAGCAGATAAAATTTAGTAAGGACACCGACTTCCCTAACTAAATCTCTGTAGAATTAGAAGTTTTTTTTTTTTTTTTTTTTTTTTTTTCAGATCATGGGGGAAAATCCAATCCAATAGTAATGTATTTATCATTGTACGCTGCATATTAATTGAAAAAAATCTTTGCAACGAAATAATGCATATTGTTACATTTAGTTCAGTTTCAGTTTATGTTGAAGTATATATATATATATATATATATGTTTGCTATTAGTATGTAGAGTATTGCTACCGTAGGCGCCAATGCAGCACTTATCAATTGCAACATACATATACAATTTAAATTTCATGAAAATATTTATTAAGCACCAGGTGCATAATGTATAGGTGCATAATGTAACATTTTTAAAAACAGTAAACATTAAAATAACAATATTGAACAATATAAAAAGATTGAATAATATTTTATGTTGTTCAATATTGTTATTTTAATGTTTACTGTTTTTAAAAATGTTTATACATTATGCACCTGGTGCTTAATAAATATTTTCATGAAATTTAAATTGTATATATATATATATATATATATATATATATATATATATATATATATATATATATATATGTATGTATGTATATATATGTATATATATATATATATATGTGTATATATATATGTAATAAAATTAATGGTGTTATATATATGTATATATATAACTATATGGCATAAACTATTAAATTCAATAGTTCATATATTGTAATACAATTAGTGGTCATATAACTTTTAAAAAAAATGATAATTTTTTGTACACTACTCAAATAGGTATTTTTTCTCAAAGAAATGTAATAAATTTATAGTATTGAATTAGTACTGTTTTCGAATATTATTACCACAATTCATAGTTCGTATCATAAAATCATAAAAATATGAAAATAAAATGATTATGTTTGTGTTTTTAAAGAAATAATTTCATACGAAAACAATAAAACATAATAAAATATTCTACAAAATATAAATATGGTATGATATATATATGTATGTGTGTGTGTGAAGTTTAAATAATTATTGGAACGTCGAAATGCTGGATAATTTAGTTTCTTGTTTCAAATGACTAGAAATTAGGTTTTTGAATAAAGTTTTAGTGAATTTAATAAGTAAAGAAAATAATTTATTAAAGTTTCATTTGCTGTAAAGAGTTTTAAAATCATTTAAAGTTTTATTTTAAAAAAAACTTTCTAAAAATCTTAAATTGCACGCATCATTTAAACATTATTTGAAGTTCTACTCTTACAATTTTCTTATTTATCCAATTATTAAAGATTATTAAAACATAGTGAATGATAGATACTGTTATTGATAGGGTTTTCTTTTTTAAGAATGTACTTTTCACATTACAGAGTGTTTTAAAATGCTCAATAATAGCATTTATTGAATTCAGTCAATAAGATAATGTATTTATCTTGAACCAAATAACACTAAAAATCTTTCAAAGAAAAAGTCAATTTTTCCAAGGTATACTAAGTGTATAATTTTTCAGTTTAAAATGCATATGAAAAAAAATGCATATGAGATATAAGTAAAACATTCCACTGTATGAAAATAAAATTGGATCCAAATTTGATAATTGCTTACATTCTAAAAATATTTTTTAAAAGTATTGCAAGTTTTCCATTTACTACTATTTATTCTAAAACAACAAAATTTTAAAACATTTCGATTGATTAAAGAAATTCGAAAGAAATGCTCCAGTATTAATCACATAACAAAAATTCCTTTAAATTGTTCTGTAAAAATATTTGAATTAAAAGTAGTGCGACAAGTTATCTAAGTAGGCTGCCAGTATTTTTTTTATCAGCGTGAACAAATAACTTAACGTTAATAATGCAATTTATTAAATGACACAAAAACATCACCTTCTGATTGATCACAGTGAAGTAAGATTCATATTCTTTAGTAAATTTTAAATTACACCAGAGTAAGATAAGAAAAAAGAATAGATATCTTGGATCAAATTCAAAAATGAAACATTACGCGACTTTCAACTTTAATTCTTTAACGAGGACCTTTTATTAGAAATTTATATCAAAAAAAAATCTTCAAACTTTTACAAACTATGAAAAGTCAGTGAATTATTTTGAGATGAGCATTGCTCATGTGAAAATTTGGAGCTTAGCCAAATTTTAAAAATTTGGTTTACTTTTTTAGGACAAACCCAAAAACCCACACAAAGATTATTATACTAGATTTTTCATAAGAAAAATTAAATGCTATTTAATGTGAAAGTATTTAAAAGGTTTACAGTAACTATACTTATATTTATATGAACATTACATTCCATTTACATTCCATGTGTTTAAACATTCTTCTAAAAATTTTTATATTTAAATTAAGCATGATAATTACATTGGATTTTTAGAAAATATATTCAAAGTTTTTACTATGAAAATTAAAACATACTAAAACATAAAGTACCACAAAAAATAACTTAATCTGTAATATATTGGGTAATTTTTAATAATTCGTCATAATTTAAAACTAATGGTCAGGTTATTTTCGAATTTAAATTTAAATATTTGTAATCATTTTTTATCACAAGATTGCTGAAGTCGATATTTAATATGGATTATTTTAATTTTTTTGAAATTTCGGTTGCAGATTTTTTTAAAGATGACTTCATTTTCGAAACCGGTTTTGAAATTGAAAATGCTTTTAAAAAATATCTGCAACCAAAATAGAAAAAGTGAAAAAAGCTACTGCAACCAAAATAGAAAAAGTGAAAAAAGCTAATAATAACGAATAATAATAATAATAATAATAATAATAATAATAATAATAATAATAATAATAATAATAATAATAATAATAATAATAATAATAATAATAATGATACAATTAAAACTAACAATTCAGAAACAACCTCTTCATTTGTTTAACTTTACGAAACAGGTGTTTTTAATTGAGTAAAAAGTCCTCTTAAAAAGGAGATATGTCATTTTATACAATGCGATATATTCTTAAATAGTACTGAACACTTTAGTGAATATTACATTTATAATATAAAATATTCCAAAAGATACCAAGTAAAATAAACGAGAAGGTTTTCCGGCAATTCGATATGTTTGAACTATAGCAATATTCATGAACTAGGAAAAGACATTTGCGTACTTACATTATAGGCTGGTATCAAAATATCATAATTTTACCTTTTAAGAAATGCATTTTTAAAAGGACTCAGTAAAATGTAAACTTTTAAAAATTATTTCAGTGTTTTAAATTGTCTTTTTGACATAATACTATATGATTTTATGAAGAAAAATTATTCAACAAACAAAAAAGTTTTTCTTATAAAAAATAATATTTGAAAAGAATAAAAATAATTTTAAACCACATCTTCTACATCTGTTTGAAACAATGTTTATTACATACATTTTTTTTTCGAAAGTTTGTTGTGTAAATGCAAGGGTTGGGCTTAAAAAAGTTAACTAATAGAAAAAAGGATCGTGTCATATGCATAAAGCAGATGCAAAAATACAATACCATGAATAATTTAACATTAAAAAAAACTTTTATTATATATGAATATCCGATCTATAGTACTGTTAAATACACAATACACTGTAAAAACAATCTATAAAATTACTAAATGTTTTCTTGGAAATTGGGATTTTCAGAGTTATTTATGTAGCGGCAAGAACAGAAATTCATGTAACAGATACACTTTTGCATTGTAAATCCAAAAATCTGAAAGGGTACTAAAGTTTTTTTAGGGAAATTGGGATTCCTAACACTTTTTATCTAGGGTTTCAAATGAAATATTAGTATAAAGTTAGTGTAATTTGTTAAGATCCTTTTACAAATATACAGATTTTTATAGTTTTACAAAAACTAGTTTTGTAGTTTCACTTTTTTTTTTTTTTTTTTTTTTTTTTTTTTTTTTTTTTTTTTTTTTGTACGGTGTACAGATAAAATTTTAATACGCGTATAGATATATGCAACCTTATATCTGTAGAATTACATTTTTTACAGTTAAAGAATCATGTGTAAAGAAAACTGAGTCAATTGTAAAACGTATAATATTTATCAACAATTGATCATACAGATCATACAGACAAAAATGAAAAAAACTGAAGAACAAGAAAGCAATTTTTATTCATTTAAATGAAAACTGGAGCAGTAAATGGAATTTTATGTGCATTTTCAACTATTTCATTTAATATTATATTTAATTTACAGTTATTATTACTATATAACTATTACTTTTAATTTTCTCTTGCATGTAATATAATTTTTTCATTGATACATAATATACTTTTATGTAAACTAAAACAATAGAATCTAACAGATATTCATATACTTTTATTAAAAAAGAAAAAAAAACTGAAGGCTATTTGAATGCATAGATTTCTCACATATGTAATGAAAAAGCATATAAAAATGTTTAAATTTCTATCTGAAATACAAAAAAAAATTAATAAAAAATAAATAAAATAAAATAGAATTTTTAAAAAAATGAAGAAAATAAGAACATGCAGAAAAATTATTTAAAGTTTTGATTTGTATAGATAATTGCGTTTGGGGTGTTAAAAATGATTATATTTTCTGGTAATGTTATTTTCGATGGTTAGAAAAAGGATACGTCGGAATATTCATAATTAGATTATAAGATCCTTTTAAAGGTTTTTATTTAATATTAAAAAATTAAAATGAAATTTTTTTAATGATTTTGAGAAAAACTGAGCCCATAACCAAGAAAAATCCATTTTTTAAAGAAATACGAAGAAAAAAAATAACTAGCATTACAATTGCATTTCTATACGATAAAAAAAGTTTTAGACTTACTTATAAATTAGATTTATTCCTTTTTATATAAATTATTTTAAATAAAGTATTTTTTTCTCAAAAGTATGCAAGGAAATATGCAGACAATTCTTTATTAATGTCCGTATTAGAGCTCTGCACGGGCTGGGTCTTAGCACAGAGTCCGTGACCGGAATGTCCCGGTTCGAGCCGATATTTATTAACGACGCTTGGGCCGGTCACGGGCTTTAATTTTTTTCTAAAGTTTTTGACCTACCGGGCTGGGCTCGGGCCTTAGTTTTTCACAGACGAATTAGGCCGGGCAAGGCCTAAATTATTTGTTCTGGGTGACACCGGGACTCATTTCATTCTTCTTAGTTTTCATGGACTAACATATTCAGTCCCGATTGAAGCATCCCGTATGAAAACTATTTTCTCTATGTGCCCATGTCTGTTCAAAAATCAGAAATTTTGGCTTGGTGCAAAAATTTCTGCAAACAAGCATATAATTTAAAATCGCCATTATTCTACAATCAAACATTAAAATTTATTATTTTTAAAGAATCGTAGATTTCTGGGCTTATTAAGATAGAGTTAAACGTATGAAAGAAGAACTTGCCAATGACGAAAATCTTTTTAATTGAAAACTGGAAATTTTTTTTAAAACTTGTTTTAAATTCTTTACTAATGTAAAATGAATATAATTATATGCGAGACAAAAAAAAAATATGTTATACATTTACAGCTGCTAAGGTAACTTGTCTATAATGATTTTTTTTTTTCTTTTCAATGCGATTCCGACTTAGATCTTATTTTTACCATATACCATTTTTTTTTTTTTTTTTAGATTTTTATGTTTTCATTACATAGAATAAGGATTACAAATATTAATGATAACTGAAATATTTACATACAATAAACATAAGTTTATTAAAATCATAAATATTGCAGCCTACAGCACTTTTGCATAAATGAATATTACAAACATGAAAAAATAGAATAATATATTTTTTTGGTCAGAACTCTTCTGTAAGAATAAAAACAAACGTTCTGTAGAAATTCACTCGGGCCAGACCGAGTTCGTGTCAAAATAATAACTTTTATTTCCCGCCGGGCCTGACTCGGGCTGTATTTTTAGCTATTATATCGGACCGGGCCAGACTCGGGCCGAAATTTTAACCTTGATAGCGGGCCGGGTCGGCAAATATTTTTTTCCTTTGGGCAAATATTTTTTTCATTAAAAATATTGACTGATACTACTCTTAGAATATTCACTGGAGGGTACGAAATCTGAATAAAATTAATGGAATATCATATAAACTTTTCTTAAAAATGAGAAAATTAATAAACTAAAGCCTTCCTTATTATTATAGAATATACAAAGTCATTAAATATATTATTTGTAAAGTGTAATATTGTAGTATGCATTTATAGGTGCATTCGTAATTGTATAAATACTTAGCACCTATAGTCGTCGTTCAGTCCGTCCATCTGTCCGTCCGCATATAAAAATGCAAAAACCACCCAACCGAATCGTAAAAATTTAAAACATGTAATTTTTGCATAATTTTGTCGAGTCATTTCAAATTGTATGGAAATAGTATGCATAGTTCAATTATAAGGACAATCAAAATTATTCCGTTACGGCCAATGGGTAAAAATACTTTCAAGTAAATTTGAATCATATTACACTTTTTCGAACATAAGGAAATTGATATGCATCTATAAAGTACATAATAAAATATACATTCTGTACAATCTGTGGTGGAAAGGTTATTTGGAATTCATTTACAGGGCTACAAAAAAGTATTCCATTATACAATGGTAAAGTAGGAAAAAATGTTTGGGGTGCGTTTTAATTATATTAAACTGTTTCATATTTTATGAAACTGACATACGTCTCTATGGTTTACTCAGGATTACTTCCTGTATGATAGAAAAGTAGATATTATTACAGGGACACACAGAAGTTTTCAGATTCTTATACAGTATCCGAAGCATTTTATACTATTACACCAAGATCCGAATATTTTTAAATCTTCGTTATTGTACGAACGCACATCATTTGCAACGTTGGACATTCAATTTCCGACTTATTGTTCTACAAAGCAATCATCCATAGAAAATTCTGTGAAATTTTCTTCAAAATCAGAAAAAAATTAAAATAAATACAAGCATATATTTAATAAAAGTATCAATTAGTTCTGTTTTTATAATTTATATTTTTCTGAATAAAATAAGTCAACAAGATTTTTCTTGCCAATAGTTTAACAGTGTTTCCTCGTAAATAATAGTTGTTCAAATGAATTTAATTCTTAAAGTATTTTCATGTAAGGATAAAAGTATGCAAGCGTGTATTAACATAAATTTTTAAACGCCTGGATGATTAATTAAAACATGTATTCTGAAATGCATCATTCTGGAAATTTTTAAGTGTCTCATAAAATTTTAACTAAATTATGTTCGATGCTTAAATTTCTAACACAAAATTTAATTAACTTACATTCAACGCAGCATATTAAAGATAAGTTAAACAGAGTTCAATTTTAAAAATCTTCTCTAAAATTTCTGATAAGAGCAAGAGGCGAAATTAAATTCGATTGTAGTTTTTTCTTTTGTAATTTAATAATATATTATTTTTAGATAAAGACGTTATAAAGTCATCATTTTCCTATTTTTATGCATATCAGATATTAATTAATAAACCATATCTAGAAAAAATAAATTACGGTATGCGTTTAAAATGTAGTTCTTGTGAAAAATTTACCAACACATTACATCTTGAGACAATTAGATTTGCGGTTAACAATTAAAGCTTTTTTTACAGAGAGAATAAATATCCTTTTAACCTTTTACATGTTAATATTCCCAATTGGAAACGTAAATGTAAAAAATTAGTAAATATTAAATTTCATAAAAATTGACTTGAAAAAAAATTGCGGGAACAGTAAAAAATGACTTGATTTTTTGAAATAGAAATTAAATTTCAATCATTAATGAAAAAAAAAATACAGAAAATCATAAAAATGACGAATGACCAAGGTGAAATAATCAACCATAAAATGATTTTTTTTAAATAGATGACTTGACTTTTTGAAATGGCACTTGCATTTCTATCATTAACAAAGAAATGTAAAGAAAATCATAAAAATGACCAATAACCACCGGAAAATGACCACTGGAAAATGACCACCGGAAAAGATCAATGTTCCCACTTGGGAACATTCTGAGAATTATATATAATTTTTTCCAACATAATAATGACAAATATCCCTAAATTTATCCTTAAACTAATATCCTCTAACCCTTATCCTTAGCATTAGAAAGCGTAATGGGCAAAAATAAATACATAAATAAATAAATAAAAATAAAAATAAACCAGGATCTGAATTTGCCATGAAAATGGTTAAGATCTGACTTTCGCAATTCTGTAGTTAAATTTTTAAATATATATATATATATATATATATATATATATATATATATATATATATATATATATATATATATATATATATATACACTGCTCAAAACAATTAAAGGTTATTGCAGTTTTAGGTGGATTTTATATCTGGGAAACTTTTTAGCTGATTGATACATGGTCGACAGACATAGTAGGTTACATGAGAATAAATTAGACATGTTTGGCAGAAAAAAATGCATTTTATTGCGCATTTGTGTACAAAAGGAAAAAAACACAATTTGTGCATATGAGAAAAAAAGAATAAGAAAAGGTGTTTTCTTCAAAGTAAATCATTTTCAGTAGGGGGTATGATTTCCACGGGCAGACAGCAACGTTGAACACCTTTGAGGCATGGACTCAATGAGGCTATTAATGACGAGTTGGAATATTCTGCCCCACTCTTCCAGAAAAGCTTTTTCCAGTTCTTGGAGAGTTTGTGGAGGTTGTTGGCGGCCAGAAACTCGTGTTCCTAGAGCGTCCCAAACGTGCTTGATTGGATTCATGTTCGGAGAACACGCTGGCCATTCCATTCGAACGATTTCATTCTCGAAAAGGAAATCCTCCTCCAGGTTTGCACGATGTGGCCTGCAGTTATCGTCCATTAAAATGAAGTTATCTCCGATTGCTGCAATGTAAGAGACTACAATAGGTCTGAGGATCTCATCCCTATATCGGCGACCAGTCAGAGCTCCATCTCGAATGATGTAGAGGTCAGTGCGCCCGTCATTGGAGATGCCACCATACAACAACACTCCTCCACAGCCAAATCTGACACTTTCGTGCACGAACGCAGGATTATTCCTACTGCCACGGTCCCTCCAGATGAAAAAACGCCTATTATCCGGATGCACAGAAAAACGAGACTCGTCAGAAAACAGAATATTGCTCCATTCATTTCTCCTCCAGTTTACATGCTCGGTTGCCCACTCCCTGCGGTCGCGACAATGCCTTGATGTTAATCTAACACATACCATCGGTCGGCGAGCATACAGACCTACAGCATGGAGCCGGTTTCGGACAGTCTGAGTTGAAATCGTGGTGCCTGTAGCCGAGCGAAAGTGTCGTTGGAGAAGAGTAGCGTTCATGTTTCGATGTCTCCGAGCTGTTAACGCTAAATACCGATCTTCATTGGGCGTTGTTGCCCGTCTACGACCTTGCCCTGGTCTTCGGCCTGCACATGCACTCTCCAAAAAACGATTCGAGATCCTGGAAATGACACTCTGTGACACTCAATGACTTGCGCTACTTCGGCTTGAGTTTGGCCCCTTTCTAACCTACCAACAATTCTCCAAGCTTCTGAATCTGTCAAATGACTTCGCTGAGACATCGTACTCATCGAAACAAAGCAATCACTGAATGCCGATCATCCTTGTCTTCATTCTCTTTTATCCAGTTGAAAGTCAAATTTCATTCGCTGCCGCTGAAGCGACGTTTTTGACGTCGAACTCAAAATTTGCATACTCCACAGTTTGAAAACCAGAAAAATTTGCATTTGTGATTCTCTTCTTCTATTTTCGGCAAAAAAATTTCGTTTATATCTTTATTTTATATAAAACTTGAAATATCCTTTAATTGTTTTGAGCAGCGTATATACCGGGCCAAACCCGATTTTAGGCCAAACTAGATTGGCCTAAAAATGCCAACTAGATGGGCATTAGGCCTAAATTTAGTCTATCCTAACGCACATCGGATAAACTAGTTTTTCCTAGGCCAAACTAGTCTATCCTAAAGCCCATCGGATAAACTAGTGTTTCCTAGGCCAAACTAGTCTATCCGAATGCACATCGCATAAACTAGCCCATCGCATAAATCTAGTTTATCCGAACGCCCATCGGATAAACTAGATTTTCCTAGGCCAAACTATTTTGGTTGAACGGTCATTAGCATAAACTAGTTTAGCCTGCTATTCATTGGTTTGAATTAGTTTATCCTAGGCCGAACTAGATTGTCCTAGGCCAATTCAATTTGGCATTTTTTTTTTTTTTTATCTAAAGACCGCCATGGCGCCAACTTTCTAATTTTGATCTAATTTAGCCTAGGCCAATGGAGTTTGACGCGATTTTAGCTCACAGACTATCAAAGTATGAGAGCTAATGTGCTCACAGATTATGTGTGTGTGCATGTAACCATGTATGTATATATTTACGTATTTACGCACGTATGTACGTATTGCGATAACTCCTGACAGAAATATTCAATTTGCTTCAAAATTTCGACATAGATTTATCCTGATAACGAACTTTTTTGATTAGTTTCAGGGATTCATTAGATAAGAATAAGGGAAGGGAACAAATGGCTAATCCCCACCCCCCCCTCCTTAATTTCCGTGTCAGTTTACCAATCAAAAGTATCAGATTTTATTAAAATTTTAGGTACAATATCGTTTTGATAAGGTACATCCATGATTAGTTGTGGGTGTTCATTTTTTTACATATAAATAAAGGAGGAATGGGGGGTAACACTCTTAATTTATGTAAATAGGTTTTTCACGGATAATTTACCAATTTGTTTCAAATTCTGTATCTAGGTTTCTTCTGATAAGGCGATTATCTGATTAATTTTGGGGGTTCTGAGTTTAAATATAAAAATAGAGCGCATTATTTTTTCAATTGGATAGAAACTTTTGGTTTTATGAAAAGATTTTTAATTCGTAACAGATATTGGTTTTCACACACATCACTTCACGCGAAATTGTTAATATTAAAAAAGTAAATATCCAAATTCTTTTAAAAATAAGAAAAAGCTTAAATTAAACATAAAACGGGGGGGGGGGTAGACTAAGGGGACGCTAATTTTTTTTTCAAAGCTCAGCGTTTTCTAAAGTTTTCTAAAGTTTTAGCTGTTAATTAAATATTACCATTTTTTGAAACTTTTAGAAACATAATATAACATGATGTTAAATATTTAATATACAATATTGAAATGCCACTATTTTCTATTAGTAATTTTTGTAAAAATGTTAAATTCTTGCCGGAACTTTTTGAAAAATCCGTAACAACGTCTTTCAAATTCTAATTCAATCTGAAAATTGATGAAAATCTGTGTATTAATACTATTTGAGATATTTGAATTATCGCAGAAATCCTAAAATAAAACTGGATAGAAGCGCTACCTATTGATCCACTTACTCTACAAACAAAAGAATATTAATATATATCAGGGACTAACTGAATTTGAAGTTTGGTGAAAATCCGTGCATTTCTTCTTGAGATGGAACTATTGCGATAATCATGAATAATGCACAAAGCAGAGCCACCTGTTGCACGATTTACTCCAAAAACTAAAAAATACTTTTGTACTTTTTTATATAAAGGACTAACAGAATCTGGAGTTTCATGAAAATTCATGCATTAGATCCTGAGATAGAGCTATAGCAATAATCACGAATAATACCGTATAGCTGCACTACCTTTCAAGAGATTTACTCCAAAAACTACCGAATACTAATTTATATCAGGGACTTACTGCATCTAAAGTTTGATGGAAATTCGTGCATTAATTCTTGTGACAAAACTATTTCAGGAATCGGGAAAATTGAGCACAACAGCGCCACCTCTTGAGCAATTAACACGAATACGTAAAAAGATTTAGTTCATATCACGGATTTACTGATTCGGAAGTTTGATGCAAATCCGTAAATTAGTTACTGAAATAGTGTTAATGCCATCTGTTGAACTATTTACATGAAAAAATAATCAGTATCGATTTATATCAGGGATTATCTGAATATAATTTTTTTTAATTCCGTCCATTAGTTCTTGAGATACAGCTATTGTGAAAATTGTGAAAAAAGAAGCATATCATAGCCATGTTCAGTGATTTACTTCAAAATAGAAACAACACCAACTCATGTCAAGGACGAACTGAATCTAAAGATCGGTTGAAATTTGATGGTAGTAGTTATTAAGATAAAGCTAATGCGTAAATCATAAATAATGCAAAACAGTAGCTCCACCTGATGAACGATTTACACCAAAAATTAATCAGCATCAATTTAGATCAGAGACTACCTGAATTTATTTTTTATTAAATTTCGTGCATTAGTTCTTCAGCCGCGTCCCCACAGCCTGCGGCAGCATATAGCAGGTGTGCTGCAAGCGTACTGCCGAATGCCCTCTTCCTTTTCGAATGAACTTCGAAGCGAACAAAGTTTAAATCGTAGCAAGCGTGCTGAGCACGCACCAACGAACGTAACCCTCCTTTTCGAAAGAACCTCGAAGCGAACGAAATTCGAACCATATCCCCGCTGCCCACGTCAGTCCGATAGCGGGCGAAGCCAGCAAGTTTTAACTAAGCCACTTTATATTAGTTCCTCATTCCAACACCAAAAGCGTACTCTATTATTAACAAAACTGTATCTGAATGAAACTCCGTTAAACAACCTATTAGTAGATATGTTACTTGAAGTCGCGGTGCTTTAAATCATAGAATTTCCGGGTACTTCTAGGTTATCCCGCCGACCAAAAAATTATCGCCAAACTATAAGATTAAATGCCAATAATGGATGATCGTGAATGTCACATTCAATGATAATAAATGCGATTTACGTGCTTAAAATGTCATTAAGTGATTTTTATTTCGACTTTTTATTAATATTTTTATTAATAGTCTACAAATTATTTATTTTTTCGTTATTTAAAATGAAAATTATGTCAACATGTATAAATTGGCTATTAGTTTGGCGATTTGTATAATTTGGCGAAATTGGTCGACGGGATAACCTAGAAGTACCAATTTCCGTTACATTTCCTGATTTTGTTCGCAACCACATCCTCTTCCACGCTGAAATGTAACTTTTTTTTAATAAATTTATATCACATGCCATAAACTATAACCAAGTTTCAAAAAGTTCCAGTAAAAATATAACATTTTTACAAAAATTACTATTAGAAAATAGTGATATTTCGATGCAGAATCCTTTTTCTAAACTATTTATCATCATGTGTGTTTCTCTTCGAAGTTCGTTCGCTTCAACATACGTCCGTTTCAAAATTTTATATAACAGAAGGGGTCCGATAGCGGGCGAAGCCGGCTGGTTTGAACTAAACCGCGTCCAAATTCCAACACCAGAGTGCTCGCGTCATATTAGTTACATATTAGTCCGTTATATTAGTCGCGTTATATTAGCCCTACATACATACGTACATACGTACGTACATGGTTACATACACACACACAGAATCTGCGAGCACATTAGCTCTCAGGCTTTGATAGTCTGTAAGCTAAAATCGCGTCAAATTGCATCGGCCTAGGCTAAATTAGATCAAAACTAGAAAGTTGGCGCCGTGGCGGTCTTTAGGTTCAATAAAATCACGCCAAATTGAATTGGCCTAGGACAATCTAGTTCGGCCTAGGATAAACTAATTCAAACGAATGAATAGCAGGTTAAACTAGTTCATCCTAATGACCGTTCGGCCAAACTAGTTTGGCCTAGGAAAATCTAGTTTATCCGATGGGCGTTCGGATAGACTAGTTTGGCCTAGGAAAAACTAGTTTATCCGATGGGCGTTCGGATAGACTAGTTTGGGCTGGGAAAAACTAGTTTATCCGATGGGCGTTAGGATAGACTAGTTTGGCCAAGGAAAAAATAGTTTATCCGATGGGCGTTAGGATAGACTAGTTTGGACTAGGCCAATCTAGTTTGGCCTAAAATCGGGTTTGGCCTGTAACATATATAATATATACACTATCTACCAAAAAGTATTTGTACACTTTCAGTTTTTGACATTTTGTCAAATATTTAAAAATATACTGGTCAGATTCTTCTGGAACTTCAGAAATATAAAGATTATTTTTCACTTTATATTTATTTATATTCATTTGTTAAGCGGGTAATTAGGGGGCCGGAAAAAAAACAAAGAATAATAGAAATATTTGGGATCGCCCTGTACATGAAAATGCACGAAACGACTTATCGCTTTAGAATACAAATATATGAATACAGTAGAATATGTACACTAATTTTTGTGAGAATAGCATGTATATTTATGGCGATAGAGCGATTTTTTTGAAAAATTCAAAAAATTCTGGTATGTTTTTTGTTTATATCATGCTGGGTTTTTGACCAAATTTAACGCAAATTTCAGAAAAATTGGCAAAATGCAGTAGAAAAAATGTAGAGCAATTGGAATATAAATATATTAAATATTTTATGAAATATGAGTAGTTTTATGAAATAATTTTTATCTGCGCATGCGCGAACGATAAAAACAATTCTTTTACATCATTTATTGGTCAATTCTATGGAGTAACTTATAAAAAAAAATCCAATGAAATATCGTGAAAATTCAAAAAGATATCATTATTATAAGTAAGCTGTTTTCACATTGCTCTCTAAAAACGGCTGAATGATAAAGGATTCTCCACAAATTGACATTTTTTATTGACTGACTTTTAGGAAAAAATTAGTATTTAATGTATACAATATCTAATACAATATTTCTGTTAATAAGTATCTTGACATCTGTGATGGAAAAGAATAAAAGCCCTTTTCCTTTTCTATCACAGGTGTCAAGATACTTATTAGCAGCAATATTGTATTCATTAAATAGTACTAATTTTTTCCTAAAAGTCAGTTAATAAAAAATGTCAATTTGTGGAGAATCCCTTATCATTCAGCCGTTTTTAGAGAGCAATGTAAAAACAGCTTACTTATAATAATGATATCTTTTTGAATTTTCACGATATTTGATTGGATTTTTTTTATAAGTTACTCCATAGAATTGACTATTAAATGATGTAAAAGAATTGTTTTTATCGTTCGCGCATGCGCAGATAAAAATTATTTCATAAAACTACTCATATTTCATAAAGTATTAAATATATTTATATTCCAATTGCGCTATATTTTTTTTAATAGATTTTGCCAATTGTTCTGAAATTTGCGTTAAATTTGGTCAAAAACCCTCTATGATATAAACAAAAAACATACCAGAATTTTTTTAATTTTTCAAAAAAATCGCTCTATCGCCATAAATATACATGCTATTCTCACAAAAATTAGTGTACATATTCTACTGTATTCATATATTTGTATTCTAAAGCGATAAGTCGTTTCGTGCATTTTCATGTACAGGGCGATCCCAAATATTTCTATTATTCTTTGTTTTTTTGCCGGCCCCCTAATTACCCGCTTAACAAATGAATGTAAATAAATATAAAGTGAAACATAATCTTTATATTTCTGAAGTTCCAGAAGAATCCGACCAGTATATTTTTAAATATTTGACAAAATGTCAAAAACTGTAAGTGTACAAATACTTTTTGGTAGATAGTGTATAGAGTTCAATATATATATATAAGTTCCAAATATATATATATATATATATATATATTTGGAATTTATAGAGGAGTAAATACCACACAGTTGTGTAGATCCTTCCTTAACGTAAACTGACATTGGTCATTTTTTTAATATTTCTTTTCAATCAAATAGGGGGAACTGGGGCACATCGATACACCCCCTCTACTGCTCATAGGGTCATTACAAGAAGTTTCACAACAGCTCCAAAAGGTGATGCTAGTGCACTCAATTACATACAGAAAGTCTTGGAATGATTCAGTTGTTTCATGAAATGGAATGAGTGATTTATTGTTTTTGTAGATCAAAAGTAAATTTTAGTTGTACAATTGAAATGGCATTATACAACTATTCTTGTGTTTTCAACCGAAAAGAACACTCTCCCTGGCAAGTAAAACTACTCTTTATCAGTTTTTTTTTTTTTTTTTTTTTTTTTTTTTTTTTTTTAGATAAATTACGAAGTATTAAATTTGAGACTCATTTTATTCAAAATGGCTGTATGGGACACATGGTCTTTGGACACATGGGGCTGTATGGTCTTTGTCGGGGCGCATTGATACACCTAAATCCTTTTCTAGTTCATTTTTTCATTACCTTTAATTATTTTTTTTACAATGCACTCCTTAATACAACCATTTTTTGCTAAAAATTTCTAATATTATTTTTTATTGAAGTGAAATAGCTTTAATTCTTTTATATTGGAACATTTTATAGTATTTTTGCAAAGAGAATACGTACGAACTTATCCAACATACAGTACTAGTAGAACTAATTTAAGAAAAGTACGGCATCCTGGAAAATCTCAAATTTATAACAATTCTCCAGAGAAAAAAGTATTTTCTACATGAAAAGTGTTACGTAAGAGAAACAAGCTGCAGAACAGCACAGGATAATTATATTAAAAACAGAATTTTTAATATAATTATCCTTTACTTTCTGTTTATAAACCGATTTATAAACAGAAAATTTGGTAATTTTTCATCTTTCCTAAGAAAGAAGATAATGCTCGGGTTGAAGTACCAGATATTACAAAGTTACTACAACCAACAATCAGACAAGGAACAGCAAGAACATCAGGTCATTATTCATTTCATTTTGATTGCTTTAATATTGCTTACAAATAAAGTGTCGGTGACTTGAATTTTTATAAATAATATAAAATAATTTGCTAACTATTTTTCTATGAAAAATATGCATTGGTGTTATTTTGTCTCCATTTATCTCAGACGTACCAAAGTGTATCAATCTGCCCCGGGGATGGGGCACATTGATACAAATTACTTTTTTTTTTATTACATGCAAAAATAATATATAAAACAACGATTGTACATTTTTCTAACACACTACATAGGTTTTGCTGACATTACATAGAAAGATAACTTGAAATTTCTGCTTTTTAGACACCAAAAAATTTTTTAGAAAAAGCTGTATCAATGTCCCCAGTTTCCCCTATGAGCCTATTAATTAGGATTAAAAACCAAAGCTTTTAATTTCTTCCAAAACTCTTCAGGACTTAGGAACTCAGGGGTAAACTTTTTAAAGTATTTTTTATTTATTGAGTTAAAATTATGTGTTTTTTGTGATGGTTAACCATATCATTTGTTAATCAAATCACATGATAAAACTTCTCATCATTGTTTTTAAAATTTTAAATTTCTTAAAAAAATGAAATAGTTTAAATAGTTGTAACTTAAAGCATTACTTGTAGATTCTTTTCATTTAAATAGACAGAAATATGTAAGTTTCAATTTAGATTAAGCATTTAGAAAAATATTTAAAAAAGTTATAATTTATTTAAAGTAAAAATTTTTAAAAAATGATGAATTTTTTTTAAAGCTCATATTTTCAAAAGTAAATAGTTTTTCAATTTATTAAATCAAAATTAAAATAATTGAAAAAAAGCAGTTCAAGTTCGAACTATTTACCATTCGCCATTCCTAACCTAATAATTTAAATACAAGAATTGCGAAAAAATCCATCTTAAAGAGAAACGGGTTTGCACACGTAATCCATTCTCTTCCATGAAGAGAAAATATATATAGACGCAAAGTACTGAATTTCATACATAAAAGTTTAATATTAAAGTTTGAAAATATTTTTTCAATCAGTTTATATTAAATTCGCAAACATAAATTTCGTTCTCAATACATTGCCAAAATTTCATGGTAAGTAAGTTAATCACATTCCTTTGAATAAATTTAACCTAAGAAACACTTTCTCAAGCAATGAAAAACATTTTTCTCTCATGCTAAACATTAATTTCAAAACGACTTCATCATTAATTAAAACGGGTTTACAGAAGTATTAAGAAATTCTTAGTGTCTCCTACTAGGTTAACGAAATTATGTCGATCTCCCTATTTCTTATTTCAATTGGATTGGGAATGGTTTTGGTGCAGCGTACTACAAACAAATCAACAAAAATCTGTTTAGAAAACCGTAATTAGCTTCAAAATCTCTCGATAAGGCTCTTAACGAATTATATCTTTTAAGGAAAGCAATGAACGAAATTAATTTCTATGTGCAAGATATTTTTTCTTATAAAATTAATTACCATTTTTTAATGTAGACATCATTAAGTCATAATTTATATTTTTATACATATTAGCAGAATATTAATTTATTGCTGAAAAAATCAGGAGAATTTTAATATGAATGGAAATTTTTCATTACATTCCACATCAAAGACAGATTTTTTAGAAAAGGAAATAGAGAAAAGGCTTAAAATTTTACTGTAAAGGAATACAAATTGAATTTCGTACATTATACTGAGTACTGAATTTCATAGATAATACTGACTACTGAATTTCATACATAATAGTTTAATATAAAAATTTTAAAATATTTTTCAATCGGCTTTAATTAAATTCGCTAACACAAATTTCTTCTCAATACATTGCCAAAATTCCATCGTATTAAATTAATCACATTCCTTCGCATAAATTTAATCTAAGAAACATTTTCCTAAGTAATGAATAACCTTTTTCGCTCAAGCTAAACATTAATTTCAAAACGACTGCATCATTAATTAAAACGGGTATACAGAAATATAGAATTTTATGAAATAAGAGATTCTTAGTGTCTCCTACCAGGTTAACTAAATTATATCGAACTGCCTGTTTCTTACTGAAATTGTAATTAATATGCTCTTGGTACAGGCTAATACAAATAAATGAACAAAAATCTATTTTGAAAATTGGAATTAGCTTCAAAGATTCTCCATAAGATCCTTTCCGAAGTATATTTTTTAAAGAAAGCAATGTGAAATTAATTTCAATGTGCAAGTTATTTTTTCTTATAATGTTAATTACTTTTTAGAGGTAGACATAATTAAGTCATCATTTATATTTTTATACAAACTAGCGGATTAATAATTTATTGCTGGAAAAATATGATGAATTTTCACATGTATAGAAAAATGTCAGTGGGAGAAAAATATCTTTAAATTGCCCATCAACGATTAATTTTTTGCAAAAGAAAATTTGCGCAGATTCAATGAAAAGACTTAAACTTTTCTTGTAAAGGGATAAATATATTTTTAGGATATCTAAAATATGCTACATGTGAAAAGTATATTTCATTTAAAGGAATGTTTAAATATGTGGTTAAATAATTTTATCTCATCTTCATTTTTAATTCCAACGTCGAGGTGGTACAAAAATTTCTTTAGAAAGGGTATAAGGGAAACATTGGTACATGAAAAAATCAATAAAGAGTATATTTCTTTAACTTCTATTCTAACAAATTCATCACGTAATATAATGTATTACATCAGTCGGATAAAATTACAAAACCTATACTTACAATTAAAAGAAATACAGCAGAATGTTTTTCATAAAAATGCTACCTGCAATATAAACTTTTAATCTATTTATTTTTCTTTGTAAAAATGTTTCTATAACTGCATGAATAAAAGAATACAGTTACATAAAGTTTCTTTAGCATATTTTGTCAAAATTTTCTACCAACTAAATTAATTATTATATCCTTCGAAGAAAGTTTAATTCTTGGAGCATTTACTTAAGTGATGAATGTCATTTTATAACCATGGCTAACATCAATTTTAAAATGTGTAGCTCAATAATTAAAACAGCATCCTGTTTTCCTTTATTTTCATGCAGTCATTTAATTATTTTTTAATAGTTTAAATAAATTACGCAGATCTTCGTATTTCTTGCTGAAATTTTAATTAATATGCTGAAAAAAATCCAAATAAATAAAGGAAAAAATATTTGAAGCACTTCGCTTTAGAAATAATTTTTTATTCTAATGAAAAGAAGAAACTGCATTGATTTTTTGAATCATATATTTAAAAGAAAAAAATAAAAATTTTTTGTTCCCAGATTTGAAACAATATTCAGTCAATATTTTTATATTTATATAAATGGATAATTAATTATTGAATTACAGGAAAGAAAAAATTCATTTTATTATTCACTAAAAATATATTATCGGGTGTTTCTTATGTATATAGAATATTATATACAATTCTAAAACAAATTTATTACACACACTGTAAAAAAAAAAGGGTCGATCTACTAAAAAAACTTTAGTGATCCTTGTAATTACTAAAAAATTTTTAGTAATCTTAGTCGATTACTAGAAAATCTGTAAGCATTGCTAGAAAAAAGTTAGCAATGGATGGAGTTAATAGTTTTACATTTTTTAATAGCTATTACTAAAACGCACTTGGTGTGGCCTTGATAGCATAGTGGTTATAGTAACGGACTCCAGGCTAAAAGGTCCCGGGTTCGATACCGGACACTGCCACATACGTCCCGAATGTATGTAGTGTAAGTACTCGTTAATAAAGGGGTTATGAAAATCCTGTAAGAGCAGGTAGCAGTTTTTTGGTGCTGCCATCTATTGCGGTTTTGCCAAAAATCCATCGCTTCAGAAGTTTGGATGCAGCTCGAAGGAAGCTGCTGTCCTTCGGGCGCACGTAAAGGTTATTAAAAATAACTTTGGAGCTATTACTAAAATTTTCTTGGTGGCTCATACTAAAAATTTTTAAGTTAGTTATACAAAAAATTCTTTTGTTCAGTTTACAAAAGAAATGCTTGTTTCACTTGCAAAAAAAAAAAGTTTGTGATGGTTACTAAAAAATTCTGTGGAATACAAATTTACTAAAGAATTTTTAGTAACCTCTTGAATTTTTTTTTACAGTGCAGGACTTTGATTCATCTGATTATCTAACTTTTTATTTTCTGCATGCTTGTTTTTGGTCTATTTCACTGAACGGAACAATTTAGGAAACATTATCATAGTATTAATTTTACGAGTTTTTTATCTATCTTTTACTGATATAAGTAGATTTTCGTGGGAAATAAAATAGCTCTATTTGAAATGAAAAAAAGGTAATTTTTTAAAAATATTTTTTTATATTATATTTGTATCTTTAATTAAAACAATGCTGTTTTCTATTAGTATATGCCATGCTATTTCAAATTCAAACATATTGCACGTCAAAATGTTTCAAAACTGTGCTTAAAATATGGATTAAGGTAAGAGATAAATAAAAAAAACACACAAAATAATCCTTCAAGAACAATTACTTATCAATTTTATTCAATAAAAGTTGAAATAATCGAAAAGTTGGAAAAGAATCGAAAATAGCTTATTTTGCCCCTTTGTGACTTCGGAAAGAGGTACCCCCATCTCTCCATTTGCGTTTGTTTGTACAGTGCATGTATATATACATGTAATTTTTTCTATGTGCACTTCTACGTATAATTTTGCCCGATTTCAAAGAAAATAAAATTAAAATAATAATAATATCTTTCATGCCATTTGTGACAAGCTAAAATGTTCACTACTACAATTTCCAATTCTAAGTCTGGAAAAAATGTAAAAGCAGTTATCTAGATTACATTTCCATAGCAGTTTTTTAATGTTGTCCAATTATACGGATTTCTCATTAACCGAATCGGCCTTGATCCCGAATGGTCCATATAATCGGCGCTCTGTAGTATTTTAACATTAATTTTCATATTTTCAGAAATAGACATTTGAAGTATTTAAATTCAGTATCAAGAAACTGAGCAACCAATCTAACATTTTCAATGTTCATTTACAAATAAAATCTAAAATTATTTTATTGAAATTTAAAATATTTGTCGTACGCTAAGTCCTAGACATTAAAAAGTGCGTTCTTACTCTTTTTTCCTTTTCATTTGGCATAAAAAATTATTTTCAAATTAACTTAAAGAAAAATTCTTTATAACAAATAACACATTTCAATTTTGTCAAAATAAATTCATGCACTGAACTTCATTACTTTGTGTTTCAAAAATTATATTAATGTTCAACTTCAGAGGACATTTCCCATATATTCCATGAGTTGGCTAAATATAAAAAAAAATGTAAAAAAAAAAAAAGAAAAGGGAGACATATAGTAATTAAATTCATATTTAGTTTTCATACTAAAGATTTTCTCTATAAGGAAATTGAATTTTGGATTTGTTTCTTGAAACAAGAAATCTAATATACTTATGTTGAATAATTATAAATTGAATCACATTTTAAATAAATTCAAAATGATATCTTTATACATACATCATACTATTAAGATAGTACATTAGATATAATTTTAAAATAAATGTAAATTAATTTTAGACTTTAAAAAATGAAATATATAAATTAAAATAACACTTAAACTGAGAAAACGTATGATTCAGGATCTAGAATTTAAATTGTGGCTATAGAGAAAATGGTTACATATCATCCTTATAAATTCTAGTTCCCTTCGCTAACGAACTCAAGAGTCTTCTACTAGAATTCAATAATGTTTGCTATTTTCTTGTGATCATATTTGTTTAAAGATCTTTCCAATTCGAATACAAGAGGTTAGTTTTAGTAACTGTCATTCTAGGTTCTGAAACCATTTCCATAATTCATGCGATAATTTCTCGCTACTCAAACGATTCATTATCAATTCTTCACCTAGAAAACAAGATGCTAGAAATTCTAAATGATATCTTCTATTTAGCATAGCTTTTACCCTATTTATATAGCTCGGAAATCTTAATTTTTTGTTTAGGTATTCAGAAAATGATTACCTATTCAGTCTAGGTGAAGGTGGTATATATTTTTTTGTTCAGTGTAAGCATCAAATCAGAGTGTAAATGGAAAAAACGATGTTGAAAGCGCGAGAACTTTAAATTTAAAAGCATATACGTTTCAGTAGCTTTTAGCGTGCCATGCCAGTTCAAAACATTATAGAAATTTCCTCAGATGTACGCATAGGGGAGAAGCGGATTCAAGTGAAAGATTTATTGACAAATAGGAAAGTGTGACTTTACAAGTAATAGACAATAGAAAAATAGCACGGAGAATGAAACCGAAAATGCGATGAATGCTGGAAATAATAAGAAAAAATATAGCTTTTATATAATTTTCCTTAATTTCTCTTTAATATTTTCAATTCCATTCTCTATGTTATTTTTTTATCGGCTGTTACACGTAACTGCCGTTTTCCTATTGATAAACATTTCAATTGTATTCATTTCTCTCCCATATATTTGAGAAAATTTCCATCATTCCATTAAAGTTCTACATTATTAACATTGTGTTTTCTTTTTGTATCATTTTGCGCCAAGTGTCATGTTAATAATAACTAAAACAATATATTTCTTTTTTTTCTACTCACAAAACGTAAGTTACGATTTTATGACAGTATTGTACAACTTTCTGAAAAATAAATAAATAAACTTTGAAAGAAAAAATGAAAATTATCATTAAAATATATTGTACAAAACTTCAGATTTTTTTAAAATTTATGTTACTGTTCAACTTCAGATATTTTTTAGTTGTACTCGTTAGGATTAACGTAACGAAGTACATAAATTAAGAAATAAAAAATAAAAATAAGCATGTCTTGATAAAAGTGGTTATTCCTTTGGGAGTCTAAGCGCTTCCATTTGTTTTCATAAGAGTTTTAATAAAACTAATATTGATTTGAATTTTCTTTTGGTTTCTAAAATGCACTTTATATCTCATCATTCTAAATTTATTTTATTTTGTGTTAAAAGCATTTTTCCATACAAACGATTTAAGATGTTTTTGGTAAACGCAAAAATACGTCCAAACTGTTTAAACAAATTCTTTCTTATGAATGTTTCTTGATGTAAAATGAATCTTGGATTCTATCCCAATATCAAGTAAACTAAAGTACTTCGATTATAATATTATCATTTAAATTTCAGTTTGAATAGATTCAAAGTATTATTTTATACATGGAGGTTACTTTAGTTTAAAAAATAGTTTTAAAACAGTAAAAATTATTATCATGCTTAACATTAAAAAATATAATTGTACATATATGCTTGAAAATGAAATTACAAGTTTTAATAGACCGGGAAACGACAGCACAAACAATCAACTAATTGAGTTCAGGGATGGAAATACAGGATTAGTTAAATTACGGTTCGCATATAAAAATGCAATCGGTCTGCTAAGTCATATCTTGATGAAACGCACACGAACACGCACACACACACAAAATGCGATTGACTCATATGCTTACTATTATGTTTTCCTGTTTCTAATCTTCCACGTTTTCATGCTTTTGGGTGCAGATATAAAAATTATTTTAAAAATAAGGGATAATCGATTTTTCTTTTTATTCATGATGGAAATGATTATTTTAATCCGCCAGCACACTCGATGGGATAAAATCTACCTCAATCACATTTTTTTCTAAAAAAAAAAAGTATATATATTTTTTAAGACACTTGTTATCTGTTTTTTAACTTTCAAAGTAAAAGTCGAAAAGGGATAGGTAAAGTAATGTCTTAACTTTGCTTACAAGGCGGGCAGAAATAGGGCTCTTAGAATAAAGAAAAATATCCTCGCGTATGCAGGTGTTTTATATCAAAAGTTAATTTCTTACGGTTTATACATAAAAAAAATAATTTTTAAGAAATAGTAAGATAAAAGCTATTTATATGAATTTATGGAAGATTTGTTAAATTCAATTTACACCCGTTTCATGAAATAACCCATGTTTTAAAGAGTAAAACAAGTCGTTTGTATGCTTTCTGGAGGAAAGAATTTGATTTTCACAGAAATTGGTACAAAATCTGAAAATAAATATGAAAAGCGTGATTTTTTCCCTAAAAAAGAAGTTCTTGTGCGTTTTACAATTCGTAACAGTAGATTTGTTTTTAAGACGTATTTAGCCAAAAATACAATAGGAGAAAAATGATTTGAAATTTATCCCAAGCGTTTGCTAATGCTACAAATGACTACAAAAGCGAAGTGCGATACAGGTTGATGTAATCATTGAGTCGCTTCTGTACAAAAAAAAAATAAATAAATAATTTCGAATATCATTAAAATATATTGTACACTGCATTTCATTATTTTCGTATTGGATAAAATTGGTTCACTTTGTATATAAATCATACAAAATGTAATAACATCTTTTATGTAATTTCTTTCGAATAATTAATATCGTTAAATGCAATTGATTGTGGATTTTTTTTTTTTTTTTTTTTTGAAACAAGTTAAAATACTTCTGTCACATAATTATTAATTGAATTACCTTATATACAATTACTTTTACATCATTTGAATATGAATAATATATAATTTTCATAGATGAAACAGGCTTTTAAACTGATTAATCTTAAATCTAATGTATAAAAATAAAATAGTCTCTAAAGGAAAAAAAACACAATTGTAAATGTTTATCGTAAAATAACTTCAGAAATACCAAGACGGTACTTTTTCGTTTTGTTAATCCGCCAATTATTCCTTTGAAGTAAAGATTAAATCCTTCTTTTAAAAAAATACCATATTTATGCACTGAACTTCATTACTTTCATCTTGAAAAATTGTGTTGCTGTTCAACTTCAAAGATTTTTGCTCTTACTCGTCATGAGTAAGCGTAACATAGTATATAAATTATAAAAAAGACATATATTAATAACATCTGTCAAATAACTTCTTTCTAACGATTAATGTCTCTAAAGGCAAATGAGCCTTGGATTTGTTCCTCATAACAAGCAAACTGAAATACTTGGGTCAAAGCCAGAGCCAGATGATAACTTTATGCTCCCTAAAAGAAAACGCAATGAGAAAGATTTGTTCTCAAGTTTCCCTATTCATTCGTTTCTTTTTTCGTTTTTCGGAATAGTGGAAAAAGTGAATCGAACCGTGAAAAAAGTAAAATCACTTACTACTTGACATTTTTATTGCTTTGCGATGACGTATGGCTGTTGTTTCTATAATGAATTCTTGGCCTTGTGACTTACTAGTGATCATTAAGTGTTCTACATGATTGTGGATATGCGATGTCTTCGTGAAACATATTGATGTGTTTATAAGTTTTGTTCTCGCCATTTCAAGCAGAGAGTTTGTGTTTGCCTAACGGTCTTTAGATAAATTGAAATGACACCATCATTTACGAAAGTAGATATTTATAATGAGTTTTGTTTCGAGAATTATTTATTAATTTTTTATAAATTTAAATGTTACCGAACATTTATGTGATGATAAATTATAAAATTTTTAAATGAATTCAAAATACTACAATACTTATTTATCTTATCTTAATCCCTTTATTTTATCTATCTTAAAAGTATTGTAATGACACCATCATTTACGAAAGTAAAATTTATAATGAATTTTATTTCTTAAATTATTTATTGATTCCTTATAAATTTAGAGGTTACAGAATAGGTGAGGGTGCACTATTTATTGATTGATATATTAAAAAGTTGCTAAATGAATTTAAAATATTGTAATACGAAATTTAATTTTGAAATATTATATTAAATTTTAACCTTCGTTAAATAATATTGTTTTAAAACTGTCTCAGTAAATATTTATGAGAAGTTTTCTGTAAAATCTTTAGAACTTTATAAGTTTTTTAAAAAATATTATTTTTTTAAAGCTATGATAAACACAAATTCCCTTACTTTTAATAAACATTATACATTTGCAATGAGGTAAAGTACTGTTTTTATAATCAGTAATTAATTAATAATTCCTGTGATATACAAGTAACCATTAAGTATTTCACATGATTACAGATCTCTTAGTATCATACATCGATTTGGTTATAATGTCATCCATCTATTATACTTTTGTAATTACTATTTCAAACAGAAGCACAGTGTTTGTGTGAATGTTTTTAGTAACCCTTTCGAATATGATTTTTTTTTCAGTTTTTAGAAAAAAATACTTTTACGTTAATAACATTAACACAAGGTATCCATATAGATTAATTAATGTTTAACAAATATTACATTGGTTGAAAAATGACAAATGTTGTTGTTTTGCATATTATTCAATTAATATTCATATGACAACTGGCTAAGAAAGAATTTTTGGAGAAGTTTAGAAAATATTGTATTACAATAAGATTTAACTTTCAAATACTTTTTTGCGTTTTATTGCACAAAATTCTTTCAAGAAAGTAACTTTTATTTTAAATTTAATGTGAGAAATATGTGCTTAAAAAAATTGTAAACGACGCAAAGAGGATTAAACAAATAATAAAAATTATTGTTATTACTAAATGACTGAATATAAATGAAGCCATATAGTAAATGCATAGACATATACTAATATTGCTATATGTAAATAGTACCAAAAGTATTTCTTAAAAAAAATAATACTCCATTAAAAGACACGTAGTATTACTACTGTACATATATATGGTATACGGTACATACATATGGTATACTAGTACACCAGACTCGAAATGTTCAAACGATACTGACGTCGTCATTTTAAAATCAAGTAAAATTTTTAGTTAGTTTTATACCTTGACTTATTAAATTTTATAAAATGCAGTAAAGATGATTGCTTTTTTAATTTTATTATATACTTTAATTGATATATTATTAAAAAACAAAATACTTTCAAGATAATTTAATAACAAAATTTAATTTTAGAATATAGTTTTTAATTTATAATGTTTTATTTATACACCATATTTAAAATGGTTTAATGTAATTAATTGCTAAGGAATATGCTCATATTTGATATTTATAAAAGAATTTTAAAAAATGTAAAATAATAATAATAAAATTTCATATTTTTTATTTTATTTTATTTTATTTTATTTTGCATTGCATTGCACTGCGTTGGAATATGACTATTGCATCTATAATGAATGTTTAGACTTGATAACAATAAAAATATTGAAATCACTTTGTTTTTAAATGTTTCATTTTAATTGGAGTGGAAATGTATCCGGATATTTTCTGAACTAGACCTAATATATTCATGGTAACCGGTAACTTACGTTTGTTATTGCTAGCTTTACTCCAAAAATTACTTTAGTACATTTACAACACTCCTTCACCCCACCATTATTTCATGCGATCTCATGCGAATCCATTATAGCGAGCCCTTTGCAGTATAGCGAAATAAATGTGCGTTATGTAAATCAGATGTTGACATATTTTTCTCAAAAGCGTAAATAATTTTTAAAAAGTTTTTAAAATTATTTGTCTTATTTTTACACTCTTATCAATTGCAAATAAACATATGTATTGTAAATTTCAGGAGAGTTAAATTAGCTGAAATAAAAAACTAATCAAAATAAAAAACTAATATTTAATTTTAATAACATGATAATCACTAAATATTTTACTTGCTGCATATATTTGTATATAATGCAATTCCAAGATTTAAACAAAAAAAATTATTAAAAATTGTCTTAAATATTTTTTATAGATTTATTCTGGCTCAGTAAATTTCTCCGTTATTAAAGGTGAAATATTTATTAAGAGAAAAAAGTACAATTTTAACAATAGTCTCTTATTTTTTACACGATTTCTCCTTTGGTGTTCAACTGAAACATCACTGAAAAACGCGTAGAAATACGGTAGAAATACGCGTAGAAATATTCTTTATAAATAATAAATTCATTTAGCCAATCGAGTGATAAAAAGCCTAAATCAATCACTCACAGAAGCAGTAACCCCAAAGCTGAGAGAAAATTTAGAATGGGACTTTCATTGTCCGAAGACTCCACCAATTAACCCGCGCTAGATGCAGTTTTGCACAGGGATCCATAGGGGTCTCATACGATAAGCAAATTTTCATTTTGTTAAACTTAATACTATGTGGTTTCTGTCAGGTTATTATAGCACAAGTTGCAAAGCCTGGGTACAACTTATAGGCAGTGTTTTTCATTGTAGGAAATAAAATGCATATTTGGGCATTTTAAATAAAGAAATCACTTCCAGGCTGGGTGATCAATGTATTAAAAAACTACCATGATGTGAAACAATTATGCTGCCTATTCTTAAAACCATTACCAATAAATTTTAAACATAATTTTTTAAAACAACTTTTTAAAAAAAATCTTTCTTTGACCAATTTATAATTGAGTACGTTATATCAAATTATTTTCTACGACAAAAGTTTCTAAATTTTGAATCAAATCGGAAATCTATGATTCTTTAAAATCAAAAAATTGGTAATAAAATTTAGTTTGTCATTTTTTTTTCTTTTTATTATATACTTTTTTTTTGGGGGGGGGGGGTAGAAAATGTCGTAATAATATGCTTTTGGGGAAAAACTACACATCCGTTGATTTCTGTAACGTTTCAGTGTTTAAATCAAACATATTTTTCAGCTAATTCGAGCTTTTATTTTATTTTTGTGTATGTAAGAAATAAATCAAACCAGGGGCATGCTTTTGCGAATATTAAACTTCTGATTAAATTTGACTTTAATGGGCTGCTGTGATTTTAAGAAAAAATTAATAAAAAAAAGAGAAAAAAAATTAAGAATGCATGCAAATTTATATATAATGAAAAAACTCAAAATTTTAGCACGATTTTAGCTGATTTAATAAGTCGTTAAAAATAAAACTGTAAGAGAAAATTGGACCATGAGCATGCTTTTACGAATAATCTTCTGATTAAATTTGTCTTTAATTGACTGTTGTGATTTTAATAAAATTTGATTTAAAAAAGAGTAAAAATTAAGAAAATGTATAAATTCTAACCATAATGTGGAAAATAAAAATTTTAGCATGAATTTAGCTGATTTAAAAAGTTGTTAGAAATAAAACTGCAAGAGAAATGTAAAAAATTACTTTTATAAACTATTATTTCTAAAAGAAAAAGAATGAAAGCAAAAACACTGTTTGAGAAATATAAACGAAGTTCTAAAAAAATCTATCTTAAAAAGAAAAAAAGTTTCAGTTGAACTAGTTTTGAGTTTAAAACTTGAAATCTTGAGAAACAGAAATTTTCATAATTGTATTCGGTCATAGAAACATATATTAATGCTAAGACAACAAATACGTTAGTTATTTATATAAACATTTAAAAAGTGGTTATCACCCTCGACGTTGTCTTACTATCAGCTATTTATATTTCATGTTTAGTTTTGCATCTCCATCTTAATAGGGCTCACTTTTAAACTTTAAGATAAAAACAAATCATAAATTAAGCGTTTTAAATCTTTAACGTACATCAATCCTCCTTGCTTTCATAAATAAAACAAATAGTTCTCATATTCTTCTAATGATAATAAAAAAATTAAAGATAATAAATAATAATAATAACCCTTGTATTTTTCTTGGGAAAAGTAAATTTCTTATGAAACATACCAGTCAGCCATGGGAACACATATTAATACTATATACAATAAATGGGTTAATCATTAATAAAAACATTAAAAATATACTTATCTCGCTCGATGTTGCCTTACAATAAGTTATTCATATTACATATTTTGTTTTGATCTTCATCTTCATACCGTTAGTTTTTAAACTTTAAGATAAAACTAAATCATAATTAAACTGGTTAAAATCTAAAACGTATATCAGTCTTCCTTACTTTTGTAAATTGAAAAAAAAATAGAATTCACATCTTTCGTTGATAATTTATAAAACAAAAAATTCGCATCCTTCTTAAGAAAAGTAAATTTCTCCTGAAAATATTAACATTGCTTTGCATATTGTTAAAAATATACATTTAAACCTTTAGACATGAAACTGTGTATGCAATAAAAGAATCCATGTCAACAAATATCTCATAATTTCTCAAAATTTATTCAGAAAAAATATTTATACTACATTTTAAAATCATTTCCCAGAAAATAAGAAAGCTTCCAAAATAAGAAAGCTAAAGCGAAACATTAAAGAAACATTTGCCAAAATTATAGGGCATAAAAGAACAAATCAAAATAAAAGACTAAGACAAAAGGCTGAAATTAAAGTTCAAAACAACTGTACATTTGACGTGACCTCGATATATGTAAAAAAAAATGAACACTATTTCTCTAATATCACATAGCCTAAAAACAATAAAATATCTGGAGTTTAATGATTATTATTTCGATTAAATATATTCCGTGTATCTACGTCTTCAAGATGTTTGAACATGTCAAGAAGATACGGAGCTTAAATATTTTATTTTTAATGCTTGTACTCACCAGCTGTATTTAAATAATTCATTCCAAAAAGTTCTTATCTCTGGAATGCTGGTTAATTTTAAAATTTATTTGCTTTTGGCGGAAAACTTATCTGGCATTTCTCCAAAAGTTTTCTGAAATATTAATTAAAAGTGTTTTCTCTTTAACATGCGTGCAGGGAATGGGTTTAATTTAAACAGTTGTAACTTTCCCCGAAGGATTATTTTTTGAGTAGCAGCTGAAATGCGGTACAATTGGATGCATTTTTATTTTAAATACTTTCAGTTTATTTCATATTTTAAAGGCTCAAATATTCCATATAGTTATGATGTCTCTTTATACTAAATTAAGCTTTTGATACATTTTATAATAAATGCTGTGTTTTTTATTACTTGTACTTTTATGCTAAGAAATAATTATATAGTCTGCAAGATCAATAATTTTAATTAACGTACAATGTAAAATATTTGCTTTTGACAATTACCAAGAATCTTAATCAACACCCATATTATGTCTGGTATAATAATAAAAATTCAACGTTAATTAGCATAGGTGATAATGGCTAATTAGCATTTTAAATCAACCAGTAAAATAATTTAATAGCAAAGTATTAAACAAAACAGGAATTATTATAAAATCAGAAATTACTATGTTTTTAGCTTGTTTAATTAATGAGAAAT
The DNA here is from genome assembly GCA_964019185.1 of Maratus speculifer. Classification (NCBI taxonomy): domain Eukaryota; kingdom Metazoa; phylum Arthropoda; class Arachnida; order Araneae; family Salticidae; genus Maratus; species Maratus speculifer. The sequence goes on from OZ025297.1 coordinate 196,327,936, forward strand.
ATTTAAATACATCTATTTATCTCATATTTTACATGTTTGAATGATTGAGTAGCAGCTGAAACACGGTACAAGTGGATGCATTTTTATTTTAAATACTTTCAGTTTATTACATATTTAAAAGGCTCAGATATTCCATATAATTATGATGTCTCTTTATACTAAAATAAACTTTTGATACATTTTATAACAAATGCTGTGCTTTTTATTACTTGTACTTTTATCTTGAGAAATAATTTAATAGTATGCAAGATCAATATTTTTAATCAACGTATAATGTAAAATATCTGCATTTGATAATTACCAAGAATTTTCTTCAACATCCCTATTATGTCTGATATAATAAGAAGAATTCAACGTTAATTATCATAGGTGATAATGGCTAATCAGCAATTTGGATTAACCAGTTAAATAATTGAATAGCAAATTATTAAGCAAAACAGGATTAATTATAAAATTAGAAATTGCTATGTTTTTTAGCTTATTTAATTAATGAAAAATATTTAAATACATTTATTTATCTCATATTTTACATGTTTGAATAATACACATACGTATATGTGAATTCTTAATTTAATTAAATATGAATGCTTTGTGCGATTATAATGCATAAATAAATTATTAATATGAATGCCAATTTTAATAGAAAAAAAATAATATTTCGTAATTAAAAATTATATTTATCTTAAAGTATTTATTAACATAATTTTCTTTCACTGGAATGCTAATTTAATACATTAAACTTTTTAAAATAATCATATCGATTAAAAAAATACATGCGTAGAGTTTTTATTCCCTAGATGTAATTTTGGTTAAAATAATAGTATTTATTTAAACTAAAATTAAATAAAAGAATTATAAATAAATAAATAAAAATGTTTAAAACGCCAAACAACTTATTTCTTCTAGCAGACTGATTTCGGTAACCATAGCATATATTGTTAAAAATCTGCAACTTTTGCTGCATAGTCATTCCACGGATTTTATAAGAATCGATTACTTGACGAAATTACCACCGCGCACGTGTGTATAACGCACATCCTGTACTTTACGAGAAAAAATGGAGATTTTTTAAAATCTCGTATATAACGCGCACCATAAATTTAATATGCAAATGAATGAATGACTAAATGAATTTCAGTAAAGAAAGTTGAAACAAACATTACATTAGGCCAGAGAACAAGGCGAAAATACATTTTTAGACTTCGGGTGAGGAGTGAATGACGAGAAGGGAGGGTGCAGTGAGTGACAGCAATGAGAATTGCTAATTTGCGTTTAAATAATGTTACTAGATCTGTTCTATAAAAAACGTGCAAGGAGTGAAATAAAGATACAGAAATAGTTAAACTTCAATTAATTAGATTTTCTGAGTTTTAAAGTTTTCTTTGAATGTATTTCTTGATCCATATGTGTATCGTGTGATTATATCCAGCAGTAAAAGGTTATTCCTTGTATAACGCGCATACCTAGGAATTTTGTCCTAATTTTTTGAAAAAAAAAGTGCGCGTTATACACGAATAAATACGGTATTGAACATTCTCATTAGACAGAAATGAGATGTTCTATAAAAATGGGGAAGTGACTATGCAACAAATGTTGCAAATTTTTAACAGTATACCGTTATCAGTGTAAAATACAATATCCTCCACCTCCTTCTCTTAAACTGAACTCTGCTTGAACCTCCGATTTTTTTACCCAACATCAGGCAAAATTCAGAAAGGCAATATCGATTCAAAATTAAATAGATACGCATACACATACAACAGTGTTTTATTCTCTGTGTGGTACTTAAGTATTGCGGTGGGGAAGAGGGCATCCCCCAAGGAGCAATGAGATGTCCACCCGGTAGATTTAAGATTTTATGCTTTTAATGATCATAATAGGAATTCTTTCTCCTTCCATCCCGGAACAATATAATGTCTCATCTATCTGCAAACTATTTTGTACAAACATTTAAAAAGGTGGAGGGTTATGAACAGAACAGCGTAGAAGATGTAGAAGAAAGGCTTGAGTCTGAAAAAGATCTCAAGCTTGATACATTATTTGACGAGGATATAAGTAGGACTTAAACTGATGGTGTTCAGTACGAAAATGATGTTTGTGATGATGATTCAGTTAATGTTAACATTGCTATATTTCCACATAGGGTAAAAGCATTACAGTTGGCGCTACCTTATGTTGAGTAAAGGCTAATAGCTTCCTCGGTTAAACCTATGCTGCAAGAAAATCATGAGAAAATGAGAAATTATGCTGCAAAATGTCAGGCATCTAATCTTTATCAGAAGAAAGTCACTGATATATTTAGGTTTGATTAATTTAAATACACATAATATTGAAGTACTTCAACTACTGATATGTGTGGCACGAATTTAATTTGTATCGAATAGTTTTGATTATTTACTGAAATTACTGATATTTATTTTAATTTAATTAATTACATGTAGTATGCATGCCACAAAATATAGGAGATATATATCTTTTAAAACTACACAAATTCAAAAACTAAATACACCATACGCATTTAGTTAATTAAATTACACATATATTTATTTTATTTTGTTATTTATTTTTCCGGTTTAACCGGGTTTTCTCTTAACCAGCTACTTTCAGTCCCGTTTAGGCAGGCTACTATATAATCATATTTTGATATTTAATCATATTTTACACTGAGAACGGTATGATACGGCTACCGAAACTAGTTTGCAAGGGAAAAAATGTTTAAGTGTTTTAAATGTTGTTTATTCTTATTTATAATATATTGCGTGGAGTAATTTCTCATTGTTACTTAAATATAAGCATATTTATGTTACATTTTAAACATTTGGTTAAATTTTAGATAACTCCTATGACAAAAGTTAGTTTTTAACTACTTGAAACCACTTTTGTTCTCGGTCGAGAATAGAGATATCGAGAAATATCTTATTATTTGTAATACCAGAATTTTATGGAATTTTTCTGTTTCCACGGTGACAAAAAACTATTAAAAGTTACAAAAAATTAATAATTCAAGAACAAATTGAGATGAATCTTTCAAACAAATTGCAATTAAAGGTACATGCGATGTTTAGAAGTTTTAAAATACCTGCAGTAGCGAAAATTGTAAAACTGAAATTTCATTTAAACTTTTAAAATGTTCCATTCGCAGAAGGGCTTTGCTTTGCGCACAGATATGTTTGTCCTTTAGTTATTATAGAAGATATAATGGGTAGAAATACTATATAAAACATCGAATGAATTCAGAAAAAATATCACTATCACCTTTTTTTTTTAAATAAATAAGTAAATAAACCTTTAGGAAGAAAATTATTGCATAAATAATACTCTCTTCTTGGTATTTCCGCTTGTTTTAACTCTAATTGTAAAATAAACATATATTGTTTCGAAAAAATATAGATTTATCTATCTATCTATCTATATATATATATATATTTATATATATATATACACTGGACAAAATTTAAGGACGAGTCCCAAAATGTCAATTTTCAACGGATTTTCAAATGATAATTTTCATTCGAATTTTCAAAAGGAAGTAATTTCATTCGAATAATTACTATTCCTGCATACCAGCTAGTTCATATAACATCTCATTCTGGTCATACATGGTCATAAGAGACACAGTCACTACGGCGAAACAAAAAATAGGAAATTCCATACGTCTCTTTTATGGGTCTCAAATCACTACTATATGTGACTCCACTGGCAGATCATTGTGACTGCTGCTTTGTGTCGAGTCACCAGGTGACTTTACAATGTCGTTTCATTGAGACTCTCGTGTGACCTCTCATATGGAGACTCAATTTCAAAGTCATTATGAATGTTGTATTATGATAAATTACCAAATAATGTCACATTAAAGTCACATGATGACTTTCTGTCACAAGACTTTGTCAAATGTGGACAGAGACCCTTCTGTGAAGTAACCACTGTGAAAAGTGGTGAAAAGTCACCATATGACTTTAATGGAACATTATTTGGTATTTGACCATGTGTGACCAGAATGAGATGTTATACGGACTTGCTGTTATGCAGGGATAGTAATTATTCGAATTATATTACTTCCTTTTGAATATTCGAGTGAAAATTATCGCTTGAAAATCTCTTGAAAATTAGCATTTTGGGACTCGCCCTTAAATTTTTCACACCAGTATACAAATATATATATATATATATATATATATAATTTTAAAGTCTTAAATTTTAGGACAACTATAAAGACATCAAAGGTTTCTGGTTTCTTTTTGTATGTTCTGTCATAACTGTTGTCAAAGCATATAATGAAATTGATGGAAACCTTTAGAATAACCGCTGTGTCAAAAGTTTTTTTTCTGATTTTCATTTTAAAATTTTCTCTAACTTTAAAGCAACAAAGAGTTTTTAATAAAAAAAATATATATATGCATCTGTTACTTTTAAATAAATATTTCCGAAACAATAGCTGAGAAAAACTGTTGTAAAATGTAAAAAATGTGAATAGCTAAGTGTAGTTAAAGGAAAATTTGAATAATCTTTTGCAACATTCTTTAGGAGGAAAATGACTATATAAATAATAATCTCTTCCAGATATTTCCCCTTTACTTAACTGTAACTGTAAAACAAACATACATTGTTTCCAAAAAGTATAGATTTTTTTAAATATAAATATAATTAAGATAAAAGTCTTAAATTTTAGGATAACTACAAAGACATCAAAGTTTTCTGGTTTGTGTTTGTCTGTTCTGCCATAACTGTTGTAAAAGCGTACGATGAAATTGACGTACACCTTTAGAATAACCTCTGTGTAAAAAGTTATTTTTCTGATTTTTATTTTGGAATTTTCACTAACTTTAAAGCAATAAAGAGTTTTCAATGAAAAAAAAAACATGTACATCAGTTAATTTTAAATAAGTATTTCCGAAACAATAGCTGAGAAAAACTGTCGATAAATGTGAATAATCTTTAGCAATATTCTGTGAAATACTAACGTTAATAACTTTAGAATTTAAAAAAAAACTTATTGGTTAACAAGTGCTTTTAACTATCTGGATTTAACAAAATTAACATAGAATTTTATTAAAAATGTGCCTAAATTTGTTCAGAGAAGAAAAAAAATTTAGACATTTATGGGCGATATTGGTTGATTACAAACATAAAGGAGACTCATATATACTGTAAAAAAAAAAAAAAAAAAAAAAAAAAAAAAAAAAAATCTGTAAAGTTATTAAAATTTTTCGAGTAGACTTGTATTCCAAGAGACTTTCATGTAACTGTAACAACAAAAAATCATGTAACTATTAGTCGGTTACATGAAATTTTGCTATTATTGTTAAATGAAAAGTACTTGGAATGCAAGTTTACTAGAAAAATTTTAGTAGCTTAACAGATTTTTTTTTTTTTTTTTTTACTGTGTACACCATAAAAAAATTCTGTAAAGTTACAAAACATTTTTTTAGGAAACTGGGATTCCTAGAACTTTTTATGTAACGGCAACAACATAAATTCATGTAACACATACAGATTTTTGCAGAAAATAAAAAATCTGTTAGGTTACTAAGATTCTTTTGGGAAACTGGGATGCCAAGAACTTTTTTATGTAACTGCAACTTAGGTTACAGACAAAATTTTAGTAAGATTGCTGTAATTTTTATATATATACTTTTTTTTTATAAAGTTGTAGAAATCTGTAGCTTTACAAAAACTAATTTTGTAGATTTACAGATCTTTCTATACTGAATACAGATAAAATTTTAGTAAACGGAGAGGTTTCTGTTAATATACTTCTGTAGAGTTACAGAATTTTTTTTTACAGTGTGCTATTCAAAATCTCAATTAGCTATTCTGATTGAGAGAAAAGATTCAACCGCGAGATAAAAATAATAAAATTTGAAGCGTCGTGAAATTGAAAACCATTACGTGATAAACAATGTAAACAATAGATATTCCGACAGTGATAGCTAAAATTTTAAAGATTTTAATTTTCACTCCGCACTCAACCCTTCAATTTTCTTTGAACAGGTACTGAACAGGTAATTATTTGTCTGAGGCATCCTACTTGCAACCAACTTCCCACCCAGTGTACACATAAAATGTCTAGTTACTGTGTGAGCCATTGTGAAAAGGTTAAGATGTAGTAAATACTAATTAAAATACAAAAATAAAAATAAAAATAAAAATAAATTAAGAAATAAGAAAAATATCAAAAAATGGATAAATTTAATTAAAAAAATTGAGAAAAATAATGAAAGTTAAATGAAGGTATATAGTTAAAACGTTACAAAAAAGTAAATAATTTGGATTAAAAATTGGATTAAATAAATTAATAAAAGTAAGTAAGTTGTTTTTATAACTGTAGTTATAAAAACTACTGAATAATCGAGATAGTATTTATTATTAAAAATGATTAAAACCCATTTCTCTATATATTTATATAAAATTTATTTTTAAAAAAGAAAAATAAAAACTTTAAAAAGCGTGTTTTTTTTATGTTTTCCTATGTGAAGTTCGTCTTTTCCTTTGTTTAGACCGTAGCTTTGCCCTACTCTGGTACATTTTCTTTTAACTCTTTTCTCTCAATCCTTATGTATTTAAATATATATCTATTTTATATATTTTTAATGTATTCAATATACTTTTCTAAAGCTAAAAGTATCTTTCAGAAACTTCTCCTGGCGATTTTGGTTATGTCACATCCAGCCCAAGAATACGGCAATACAATAACGGGTCTCTTGTCATCTGGGACGTAGAAGTGGCAGATAAAGGATTCTATTTATGTCAAGCAAACAATGGTATCGGAGCCGCATTGAGCAAAGTTGTATTCCTGGATGTCCAAGGTACATTTCAAACACATTTCTTTTAAGATTTTTTTTCTCAATTTTAATAAATAATAGTATATATTTAGCTGGAGAATTATTACTGTGATCTTTATCATGAAAGTTTTCTGACAAGCCGACTAAAAATTCCAAATGATTTTTTTTTTTAGTTATTTTAAATTTATGTATTATTTTCTTGTGTAGCAACCGATGCGTAGCTTTTTAATTACATGAGATTATTCGATTTTTTTAATGTAAAATAAATTTAATTTTGTACTATATTAACAAAAGTATTTATCATATTATTTACATTAACTCTCTTATTATGAGCAAAAAATCATATTTATAACGTAAATTAATTAAAAATTACGCAAATTATGTTTTGAAAAACACGTGATTTTTATGCAATTATAATACAATACAAAGAAGAAAAGAATGATGACTATTCACCGGTCGAGATGATTTGGTCTAAAAAATTGCTTTTTATGTACCGTAAATCGGAGTTACTTTGTTATATTTCAGACATATTTTTGTACATGACATTTTAATATTATTATTCTAATTCGGATCTAAAATATATACTGTACTATTGACCTAACAATTCCCTTCAACATCAAAACGGATTCAAATGAATACAAGAAGTATTGTAACAAATAAGAAATAAAAAATGAGATGACAAAGTTACCATGGGTTTGGGGTAATTGTGTCACCTAGCTATGAATATGCTTTAAATAATCGCTATTGACTACCTCATTCCTTCAGATATCGATGTAAAATAAAAAAGTGCACCCGTTTATTTAAACGATTTTTCACGACATTAAACGAACTGTATTTAAACTGTATTGTTAAACGAACTGTATTTAAACTGTATTGTTAAACGAACAAGCATTTAGACGATTAATTTTTACGATTTACTACAAAAGATATGAATTTCCAATGTTTTTTCTCTGGGTAAAACCATTAATCGTATCATCATCTGAAGTGTAGTTAGTTAATATAGAGATAATTACTGATTTTCCATTAAGGTATTTTTTAGTTAATTTCTTTACACCGTTCTTGATTAAGAGAAAAGCACAATCAGACACGACTCTGAAAATGTTGGAAATCAATTCTTTTCTTCTTGAGTAGTTGATGGTCATGGAAGGATTGTTAGATGACATACAGATTTGATGTGTCTTCCTGGGCACCTACTGACAAGAGTACTACGTAGTATTTGGAATGTTTCGACAGCTAGTTTTCTAATTATGCTGTTTCTGACAACTATCACATTTGTCAAATTGTCTTTAGCACAATTGCGATAATGTCGGTCTCTGGTGGTTTTTTTCCGAGGTCCTCATTTTTCACTTAATGAATAAGATTTGTTAGAAAAGCGAGAATTAATCACTTGAATGAAACTCATCAATAAGCTTGCATAAAAGAATAATAATCCTATCTATCTATAAGATTACAAAGGTGTAAATGTAGCTCCGGTTTACGTTATATTTTAGTATGCGTGGAAAGATACTTTTAATCTAAGCATGCACACTGAGTGTCTATTCAGATTTCAAGCTCTAAACCTCATGTATTCCCACATTCCACCCATTTACAGTTTAAATAAATTCAGAATAAAATTATTTCACATCTATCAAAAATCTTTTCGAAATTTCTATAATAAATTCAGTAACTGTTGAAGTAGGGCACATCAATATTTGCATTCCTTTTTAAATGGTAATGTGAACTAAAAAATTATAAAGGGCACGTGTAACGTATTGACAAGTGACATGAAGTATTTTTTTTTAATTTAACATCACGTATTTTAACTTAAATTAGTGATATAAATGAGTTTTTTTCTTCTCTTTTACGGTAAGTTTACATATTTTTGCTTATATATAAACAAAAAAAATTAAATTCATGAATAAATTAATTTTGAAGACCTAATTAACTTTTTACATATTTTTTGAACGATATGTTTCTTCAATACACTTTTGTACAAAACTGTTCAATATATTACCTAAAATTTATTGTGGTGTCGGAAAACACATTATTTGTGAATTACAAGAAGCAGTATTCATTTTAGTTACAAATACTTTATTAACCTTTCGAGCTGATGTACTATTAATAGTACATGCCTTTATATATATATATTTTTTTTTTTTTTAACAAATACTTTTTTACTATTTGCATGCAGTAATGTTAGTATATGTATGTATTTATTATATGACTTCATTTATGTTTAAGCATTTAGTAATAATAATAAATATTATTATTTATTTCATTCTCTATGTGTCGTTTGCGATTCTTTTTTTTAAACATATATTTTACTATTAAGATTTAAAATAAAAGTTGCTTTCCAGAAAGTATCATGTGTAATAAAGCGCAAAAAGTATTAGAAAGTTGTAATATAAGTTAATACTTATTGTAATACAATAATTTCTAAACGTTTCTAAAAACATTTCCTTAACTTACTGTCATATGGATAGGAAATGAATAGCACACAAAACAACAGCATTCGTTATGTTTCAGAGAATGAAATACCCTTTAAACATTGATTAATCTATTTGGGTAACTAGGTTAATATTATTAACATAAAAGCAATTTTTTCTCAAAACTGAATAAAAGTTCGGACCTGAAAAGGGTAAAAAACTTTGAAAGTTCTAAAAAAATTAAAAACATATTTTTTATTATTTAAAAAAAAATCACTCAGACCTATAATGCTACATATTTTTTAAGAAACAAGTTAAATACACAATTTTTGCATGTTTAAAACATTTAAGAGAAATATAATTTTAGAAAAGTGTACAAATCTTTAAAAACAGATTTTGAGAAAAAGGCAAAAAAAATATATGCGCATCCATTGTGCTTAAAATATATTATTTGTAAAATTTCCAGTACCATAATATTGTATGTCCATATTCATTAAGCAATATAATCTTTTAGGCTCTATTTCTTAGAGCGATAATTGAAAAAAAAACTATTCTGCGTCCACGTCCACATTAAATTGATTTGAAAAAAAAAATTTAATCATTTATTATTTAATCATTATGAAGTAAGTCATATCCGTTAATTTTTTTTTTACTTTACTTTTTTTATGAAAATGGAAAAATTCTGATTACAGAAATGACATTCAAAAAAGAAAAAAAATCGTATATTAGAAACTAATTGAAATTTTAAAATTCTGAGCGTTTTTGAGACAAAATCAGATCTGTACATATAGCTGATGGAAATTTTAACTGATGGGGATTGTGTTACATTCATATTCTGGGAATAAATTGTGAAATACCATTTTCTTTCATTGTTATACCATACTATAAGAACTATAAATATCATTTTCAATGAACATCGTCATGTTTCTAAATAAAAAGCCCAAAAAATATTTTTTTTTCTTTAAAAAGAAATGTTTATTTTGTTGCATGAAAATTTAAGAAGTTTTGATATTTTATAAATATAGGTAAAAATAACTAACTCAAAGTTGATTAAAATTTTCCTGAATAAGAAAAACTTAGCAAAATAAAACTTGTCTATATGTATGAACATTCAATTCCTCTAATTTTATTACGAACTGTAAAGAATTGATAAGTTTTAAAGCTTATTATAAATCTTTTTTTTTTTTTTTTTTTTTTTTTTTTTTTTTGTAAAAGAATTATTTAACAAATGCTTCATTACATTTCTAAAAATTTCTTACTAGCATTATCATTGTCTTTTAAAATTAGTTCCACCTAAATTTGAAGAAGCCTATCAAAGTCGAGCAATAAAAGAAGGTGACAATGTAAGTCTAAAATGCACAGCTCAGGGGAATACTCCAATTGCAATTACTTGGCACAGAAATAAAACACCACTACCGAAGGGCTCAAAGTCTCGGTAAGTAAAAATATTTCCGTGATTTGAAACATTTATTTATTTATTTATTTCAATGAAAGTAAAATAATATCATGCACGATCCACACTGTAAAAAAAAATTCAAGAGGTTACTAAAAAATCTTTAGTAAATTTGTATTCCACAGTATTTTTTAGTAACCATTACAAACTTTTTTTTTGCAAGTGAAACAAGCATTTCTTTTGTAAACTGAACAAAATAATTTTTTGTATAACTAACTTAAAAATTTTTAGTATGAGCCATCAAGAAAATTTTAGTAAAGGCTCCAAAATGGTTTTTAATAACCTTTACGTGCGCCCGAAGGACAGGAGCTGCATCCAAACTTCTTAAGCTATAGATTTTCGGCAAAACCGCAATAGATGGCAGCACCAAAAATGCTACCTGCTCTGACAGGATTTTCATAATCACTTTATTAACGAGTACTTACACTACATACATTCGGGACGTATTTGACGGTGTCGAACCCGGGACCTCTTAGCTTGGAATCCGTTACTATAACCACTATGCTATCAAGGCCACACCAAGTGAGTTTTAGTAATAGCTATTAAAAATGTAAAACTATTAAATCTATCCATTGCTAACTTTTTTCTAGTAATTCTTACAGATTTTCTAGTAACCGACTAAGATTACTAAAAATTTTTTAGTAATTACAAGGATCACTAAAGTTTTTTTAGTAGATCGACCCTTTTTTTTTTTACAGTGCAGGAATGTAAAACCATCAAAACATTTCTTTGCATAAACATATTCAAGACTGCCATAAATTAACTTCAATATCATTATTATTTCGTATTTTCATGAATGAATGAAATGAAATGAATATAAATGTAGTATCTAACAACTGAAACAACGAAATAGGTCCGAAGAATAATAATAAATGGGAATTTAATTACATGAATTTTTATTCATGTTACTAATAAGATGTAAGTCAAACAGTGTGAAAACGTATCCAGGAAAGGTTCAAACCTGGGTCTTTTTTTCAACACACCAACGCCATGTCAATAAAACCACATGGATAGACATATATTCATTCATGCTGGATTTATTTCGACTCATGTTTTCCGTAAGATAGGGGTTCTGAATTTAGCCTTACTAACAAGGGTAACAAATTTGTTTTGGTGTTTAAGCATTTAAAAAATTAATTGATAATAAATGTAAAATATTAATAAAAAATTTAAATTCCTTCAAAAATTTGCAAATTGGGTTTTAAAAAATTACAATGTATTCACATTTTTGGCATGGAAAAAACTGGTGTATTTTCAAAAGTAGAGTTTATTCGGAAACCCTAGCCGAATATCATAGCCACAAAATAAGGCAAGCAAAATTTTCTGGAAATTCTACTTTCGAGGCCATTTATTAGACTATTAACATAGATTTTTTTTAAACATTTAAAAAAATAATTAATAATAAATATAAAATATAAAAAAAATAAATTCTTTCAAAAATTTGTGAATTGGGTTTGTTACGACAATATATTCTCATTTTGTCATGAAAAAACTGGCCTATTTCTAAAAGTAGAGTTCATTCGACAACCATAGCTAAATGTCATAATCCCAAAATAAGGAAAGCTAAAAATTCTTTGCGCCATATTTGCAAACTTAACTTTTGGCGTGAAATAAATAAGTAAAAATTAAATAATAAAAAAAAAATTAATTTAAAAAATTATATAAAATATAATTTTAACAGAGAAGTTTTATCGGATTTCTATCTTTTATGTATAGTGGTTAAAAAATGCACGAGTTCTCGATGCTAGGCGGGAACAGCACCAAAAAAGTTTCTCTAGTACGATATATAAGTGGAAGCTTCCAATCCACATGTGTTGTTCTTAATTGTCAAAGAGTTGACGTGCGGAACAAAAATGCCCGGTTCGAAACTTTGGAAGGGTATTATTTCGCTGTATTGGGTTTAGGTTTTATTATCAATGTGAATAAATAATTCACATAATTAAATTCATATTTATGAATGTAGTATTTTAAAGCCGGGTAATAGATTCTGGAAGATGTAATAAGAAAATAATTATTTTATTAAAATCTGTATGACTGCAATAGAGTTATCCATTTAACTTAGTATATAAAAAAACTGGGTAACGAGATTACATTTTTCCTAGTATTAAAAACATTCCAAAAAATATTATTATTATTATTTTAATTCACTTATTTTAATTTATTAATTACTAATTTCTATTTTATTTGTATTTATTTTGTTTAATTATTTTATTTATTTATTTGTATTACTTATGCATTTATTATTATTATAGTAATTTTCTATTATTTTTTGGCTCTTTTTTTAGTATTATTCAAGTTAATTCAAATTTCTTTTTGTGTTCTGTTTTTCTTTATTTGGCTCTCTTTGCGTGATTAGCTGATACTTTACCTTTTCTTATTGATTTTTTTTTAAATATATTCCTTTTTTTCCTCTGTTTTCCTCCGGCCTTCAAAGTTGTAGGACATCTACATTGCGTTTGAAGAAGAAAGAAAAGTTCTGTCGAAGTTACTGTTTCCATATATTCATGGTATTTTTATGAAGCTTTTGGCTTCATTTTAATCGAGAAAATAATTTTGAAAATGGCAGGAATTGAACGTAAAATATTTTTTCAAACATATATATTTTTAATGAATCTTTTTTTTTTTAGGTACACTTTTCGAGAGATTGCTGATGATAACAGGGTGACTTCAGAAATGGTTGTTGTTGCAGCAACCAGAGCTGAAAGTGGGATGTACACCTGCGCGGCTACAAATGAATTTGGATACGATGAAGCAACTTTCCAATTAGTTGTTCAAGGTAATTCTGAAATTCTCTTTTAAAATTTTTGTACCCCTTGTTATTATTACATAAATACAAATGCCATTTCCCTTTTTATAAAGGTTTTAGAAAAAAGTGCACATAAATAAAGATAAGAATTTTTTTCTAATATGTTCAATCTCTTTTTTTTTTTAACTATCATACTGTATCTTGATTTACGATATTAAAGATTTTTCTTAAAATATAAAGATTGATTTTGTTCACCCTTTGATCTCAATCTTTCATTGTCCCTTGAATGTTTTGGGATACAGCTTATAAAAGTTTGTTTTAAAAATCCTCCAAAAAAAAAAAATCTTCATATTTCTGCAGTATGTGTGTGGTAATTATTTTTCAAAAAGATTCAAAATGAATGATTGAAAATTTCTGAAAGTAAACACCCACTAACCTATAAAATACTATTCTAAGAAAAAAAATATTTTAAACTTTCGTCATTGTAACACGTTACAATTTGAAATTTCCAAAATTACCCTTTCATTTTTTACTCTGATATCTAATAGATAAAATATAACTTCAATATACATAACGATAATTTTAAAAGAATTTATTTTGGGATTTTTAAACCAATGCCAGTATTGCAATTTTTAAAGCACATCCAGCAGCATCTAAATGAAGGTTAATCACATTGTTAATCGGCTTTATAATTCTAACACAAATGATACTACCATTCATCACTGTATTTGCATTGTAAAGAAAAAACCATTGAATTTACGCCAAAAGCTGGCAACATTGAGGGCAGCAATGTTGCCAGGAGTTTTTACCGTAAAAATTAGAGTAAATTTAAATGTAAATATTTTTATTACATCTAATTTTACTGCAACTTTTACGGCAACATTGCTGCCAGCAGTTTTTGCTGCAAATTACAGTGTGGAACTTGGCCGTCATAAAAATGCACTCACTAAATGCCCGATACATAGAAATTCAGAATAAATTTATATGATAATTTAGTGATATTTGAAGCAGCCGAATGCCATCTATTCTTTTTACATTCTCGTGTAATTTAAATTAAGATTCTACATCCTAGCAATATTTCAATGTACCACTGATATAGATTTTTACATAGCTTTTCAAAAGCATAATTACAATCACTATTATCTATTTTATTTTTTATTTTTATTTCTTCACAAATGTGTTACTTTATTTATCTCCGTAAACAAGTTCTCGTGCGTTGTATGAAAATAAAAATTTTCACGAAAGTTAGCATCATATTTCTTGTTAATTCCCTGTGGCCTAGACAGCTTAAAAAATAATTTCTCGCAAAGACAAATGTATTTTTCTTTCAAAACAAGATTATGTAGCAAAGTGATAAATGATTATAAAATGCTAATAAGACTTCGTAATTATAAATATTTTATTCTTAGATTTTTTTTTTCTTTTTATGCCATGAATCTTTATTATGAAATATATGTTTACGAAAGTATGTTTTATGCGAAAAACTTGAATGTTATATTCATATAATTGAAACATTTTAAAAAATCACTTGCTTTGCGCATATTTAAAATTTCTACTGTTTTTTACAAAAATAATTTATTTTATTTTGCTTAAATATTTTTATTAAAAATAATACGGTACAAAATTTAAAGGGTCGATTTCTTTTAAAAACAGAAATTTCCGAAAAATAAAAACTTTAAAATAGAAGTATATTGAAAAAAAAAAGAATAATAACAAAAAAACATAAATAATCTTTCATTTGATTTGTTTTAAATTGAATATATTACAGTTATAATCAAATCATTTATTGAATAGCATTTGTATTATTCTAAAAATATCAAGCATTCTTTGATACTTTTTCAGCATTTTCCATTAAAAAAATTGTTAAAAATACTTACAAGCTGACATAAACGTATTTCATTATTTAAAAGAATGCAGTAAATATCAGTTGAAAATTGTTTGTAAGAAAAAAATCTAATTCTCGTTATAATAGATTTAAAATATGAAATTATTTTAATATAAAATTAAAACTGTGATTAAATTTGACGTTTAAGAGTTCCATTTTTAGTAAACATCGAAATCCTTCTTATGGTAAGAAATAATAATAATTTAATTTACGTTTTCTTTAAAATACAAAAAACAGTGTTAAATTTATTGTTATACAAATTTAAAGCTATTTAGATTTTTTTTAAGGGACGATGCAGAAAACTACACTTGTATCGCTTACAACCAGATGAATCTAGATTGTTAATAAAATAATTGTTAAAAATACTTACAAGCTGATAAAAATCTCTTTTCCGACTTAATACTGTATCAGATGACAATCAGTTGTTTGTAAGAAAAATTTTATCTCTCATTCTAACAGAAATAAAATATAAAATTTTAACTGCAATTAAACTTGACATTTATAGTCTCCATTTTGCATTTATGTAATCTCTGGTTTTAAATGTTTATTTTAAACTTTTTTAAAAACATTTTTACTTTTCATAATTTTTAATATAAACAAAAGAAATTTTTACATTATTAAATGTATCACATTTCGTAAAAATTAATATTTCACGACAAAATTGTTGCTAGCATTCAAAACTCCGTTTTTACAGAAATCTTTCATATTCACATTGTCTTGGTGCATAATAATTAAAGAATCCGCAAACGATGTTTGAAGAAAAGACAGTCAGAATTACACAGGCACAAGTCATTTTGATCTCACAAAACTGATAAAGAGGAGAACTTCTTTACCGTAACATCTAGAATCTTAAAATGAAGATAATTAAAGTTTCACTTAAATGATTCATCATTAGACTTATATACGAAACATTAGTTTTATAGTAAACGTTGCAAAATGAAATACATTGTTTCTTTTTGAAAGAAATTCTAATTCCTGTCATTTCTAAACTTATATAATAAAGATAATAAAACTTTGACTTAATTAACTTACTATTAGACTTATAATTTAAACATGAGTTATAAAATTTATATTGCAAGAAAATAAAATATAACATTTCTTTTAAAAACAATTTCTAATTCCTCTAATTTTAAGAATTATGATTAATGAAGACAATTAAATTTTTACTTTAATAATTTATTATTAGATTTATAAATAAAACATTAGTTCCATAATTAATGTTCCAAAATAAAAAATAATGTTTATTTCCAAAGAAATTCTAAACTTTCTCATTTCCTTTAAGATAAACATATAAAAGCTTCGCGTTTAATTCACGTGAGGAGTTAAGAAAAAATAATTTGGTGTTTCAGAGATAATCATTTATTAGCAAAATATGTGACAAACTGATCATACATTTAAAATGATATTATGGTACACAGATACGTGAAAAGTGTGTAGTAAAAAGATCTTAAATTTTCTGACATATTCTGGCATTAAGAAATAATTAATAAAAACTGTACCATTGTTATTCCTTATTCCTTATACTTTTCAAAGTTTAAACTTTTTCCAAACAATCGCTACAGTTATATAGATTATATAACTGTATAAAATATATAAAAACTTTACGTATACACTTTATTATTATTTTTGTTATAGTCGGATCTTTTTAGTTTTTCACCCATCTGACGAAACATATTGGATTAAGTCCTCCGTCTGTCTGTCCGTCACAAACTCCGTACACAAAAACTGCATTAGTCAGATACTTCAAATTTCTTGTACCTGCTGCTGAATACACTGTGCCATACGGCCAATCATAAAATTTTGAAAAAAGTTTATTATTTTAGTAATATCAATTTTATCAATGTCATTTGTTTATATTTTGCGATTTAAATTTTAAAAGAGAACCTTAATTCCAGTGTCTTTCATGTATACATCATAGCCTGGAGATAAAACATCTCGCTACCAAACAGGAGATTCATAGTTCAAAATCCGGTGCTTGAACTTGAATTTCTCATCCTAAGATGGATTTAATTAAAAGAAACTTCGTATTTTAGTCAATTTAAAGGTTTATATTACTTTTTTTTATAACGACATTAAAGATATATTTCGAAATTTAATTTTCTTTCTAATTAAAAACTATAGAAAATGTTAATAGTTCAGCAATTCAAATTTCGTCTAAGCAATTTTTCTCTATTTCAGAAATTTAAATATTTACTTATATCTCCACTACATTTTTTTAAATTTCGGCTTTTCAAAAAAAATTAATTTTGGACTTAAAAAAATAATTGATTTGAATATTTTTAATTTGATTAAAATACATAATTTCCTTTTAAAAATATTTTAAGATTAAAGTTATTGGTGTTGCTATCTACTTAAGACTTCTGTAGTTATAGTTTAAAATAAATTTGAATTTGTTAATTAAAGGATTTTTTTAAAACATTAAACGCGAAATCCTCTTTGCGATATGCAATCACACATAACCACTTGCACATAGAATCATACAATAATATATAGAATCATACAATATTTTGCGTTTTCTAGAATAAGCAATATAAGTTTCCTGCTAATTACCGTAAAGCATCGAAAATAACCACCTTCAAATACCAAACCTTCCTAATATATATATGCAACTTTTATTTTTGGAAATTTCCATTTATACTCCCTCCCCATCAAAATATCCTCCCTATTTGCCTGCCCTCTTCAAAAAACCCCGATTCTAAGTCCTTTTTTACACCATTATAATTTCCCTGCGTTCTAAAGAAGGACTTACTTTCGGCACCTTACGGTATTTTAGAAATTTCTCGCTGCATATTAAATATAGAGTATTTATCTTTTTTTATTATTATTTATACCTTATGCTTCTTTTAAATGATTATACGATTGTCTATTTTTTAAGAGCCTTACGGTTTATTTATTGAAGCTGAAATAAGAAATATACGCGTTAGTAAAATTATTTTTAGAGTGAGTAGTTACTTTCAGAGAAACAGTTTCTGCAATTGAAAAAATATTTTCATTTAAAAATAGGTAGTTTTCAAAGGAAAAAAATAATAACAGTTATCAACTGCATTATATTTAACATTCCCCCGAGCACTACAAACCATACTACATTTTTAGACCATAAATATTCTACAGTTACTTGCATTTAAAATACTCTTTGTGTTTAGGAAAATTGCCAGTATCAAAAACAGATAGATTTATAATAAAGACTTTCAATCTTCTCCATTCTAAAATGAATGTTATAATTTTCTAAAATTAAGTACTAACATTTCCAATGAAACATATTCGACAAAGCATTGGAAAAATTGCACTGATAAAACTAAGTTCTATTTTTTTAACAACGTTAACACTTATTTACGAAGGAAAACCTTTACAGTTGTAAAATAAATAAAATCTGATGCACACACAAAAAATAAATAAAATTTGTTTTACACAATAAAAATAAATGAACAAATCTATTTTGTTTTCAAAATAAGCGTTTTAGTTGCTTTGCGGCCGAATTCCTTTCGGTAATATTAAGTCTATGGGCATTTGATGCACTGATGAACTGAGAAAAAAGTGACATGCTTTAAGAAGAGAACACGGAAAAAAGAACTTAAAATACCAACTCCATGAGGATTGATTGACTCCATGAGGAGGACAATTTTGAATATAAGAATGCATCAAACCCGCATAGACTTAACATTACTGCGGAAATCTGGCCGCTGAGTCACTACCTTTAAGTATTTTTGATATATGAAATTGGGAAATGTAAGTCACAGCACATTTAGTCATTTTATAGAAATCTAAATGTGTCCTTAACAATGCTGTGTTGATCCCTTTCTGCACAAACTAAACTGAGCTTTACTTTACAGCAACGGACAATTTTCGCTTTGGTACAGCTTTCATAATCGTTTAAATCTTTGAATTAGAAGAAATATGTGCCAAAGAAAAGTGTAATATGCAGATACTAAAACGAAAAGTTTTGTCTAGATTTCAAAAAGCATTCTTGGTCAAGTTTTTTTTAGTATATCGTTTGCTGGCGAAATAAATGCATAAATTAGATTGCGTAGGTTTGGTTTTAAAGTCACTAGGTATGAGAATGTGTGAAAGTATTCAAAATCTTTCTACTTTAAAATTTAAATTACAGTTCTTCCCTTTAGTGGATAACAGATAATTAATTTGCCAGTACATAAATAATAAATGGAGTACTTGTAATAAAATATACCTGATAAAATAGTATCATTTTAGTTCTCTAAACGTTTATTCGACAAACAATGAAGATTTCCATAAATTAAATGGAAGAAAATAAAAAACAATTTAAAGAAAATTTAAGAATTTAATAACAGTTTTCGAAAACTTAAATTGCCTCAATAATCAAAATATGTAACAAAAAAAATTATTTAGAGACACATTATTTATTTAACAGCTGTGATATAATTTAAAATTAGTATTCTATTTCATGCTGCAAACTTATGAAATTTATTAGCTTTCCGCAATGTGGATTCTGTGAATAATTAATGCTGATTTTACATATTAAAATCAGAAATATATGTCATTATACTTAGTTAACCACCCTACAGAAATATAAATATACCCATAACAGTTTATCACTTCCGTAATGTTAATCACACCTTTACAGCGCTTACTAAGTCCTGCTTCATACCGGTAGTGAATTCTCATTCAGGAATGGTTTCTATAATCGCTGAAATGTTCCCTGTATAAACGTTGAGAAATGGCGGGAAGAGACAAATAAATATCTATGTTGTTTCGAAAATGCTGTTCGAACAAGATAAAGAAATGAGTTCTCGGTCAAGTTATGTAGATGTATCATTTATGGGAGAGTCATGAAAATGTGTTAGGTAGCTTCAATTTGATCTCACTGATACTGGACATGTGAATATTTAAAAATTCTTAAGAATCATTAGCTTTAAAATTTACGATTCTCTTAATTCCTTAAAAAATAATAGCAAACTAATATGCAAGCACCTGTATATTTGCAGATGCTCTGTCTAATATCAAGTTCAACAAGATATCTGTTATAAAATATTCAAGGAGAAGCCAAAAGAAGTATGGAAATCAAATCCTTTAAAAAATTTCTTTGTAAACTAATCAATTCAAAGCTCTGCTCTCGAAACTGGTAAACAGGAGGGGCTGGGTTCTAACCCAATCGAGCCCATCGGCCTAATCATTCTGAGTTTTCGTTGTTTTATTCGAACCTTGTATAAACCTAAATATGGAGTAAGTTCCCTTAGAAAGACTCAAACGGATGGCATCCCTCCTCTTAAAACCTATATTCCCCGTGTTGATAGT
Organism: Maratus speculifer; assembly: GCA_964019185.1. Classification (NCBI taxonomy): domain Eukaryota; kingdom Metazoa; phylum Arthropoda; class Arachnida; order Araneae; family Salticidae; genus Maratus; species Maratus speculifer. Next base: position 196,348,475 of record OZ025297.1, read on the forward strand.
AGCCGTCATAAACACAACCAACCAATCAATTATTCAAATTTGAAATATTTTATTTTTTAACAACATTTTTCGAAAATTGAAACGATTGTTGCATAAATTGAGTAATTGAAGAAAAAAAATATACCAACTATAAAACTTATTAAAAATTTAACCTGAAACTACTTTCGAAGATTATTTTCTAGCTATACGGTGAAGAAAATATCAACATATTGCCTGCTTTAATAAGAAACTTGGAATAAAGAAGCTTTTTTGTTGTCGCAATTGCGTTCATATTGCGAGCATCGAAATTTGCTTAACGATCACTGAACAGATTCAGATTTTTTTTACATTACAATTTTTGCATACCAAGAACAAATTTAATATAAAAGAATTCATCGGGTCGTGTACTTATAGAAAAAAAGCAGGGTAACGTCCAATATTTTAACATTTGATTGTCAACTTCTTTTCGAACAATGAGCGATATTCCAAAGTTTTCCCTCGAAGGAGATGGAGTAAGAGAAAACAAATTTTATTGGTCCTACGATATGGACATTTTTTTTTATAGAAATAGAATACTTTTTTAAATAATGAAGTGGGGACATAAGAGCAATAAAATTAGATATATCAAGAAATTTTAGAAGAAAAGTTGATGGGAATTGTAATGTCGTCGTTATAATATTTCTTAACTTCCTCATTCATTTTACAGAAAGTATAAATACGATTATTGCAAACAACGCAATGTGAGCACAATACTGTAAACAAAGTAGTTTCTTTGGTTCGAGTTTCTTATTAAAAGCAAACAATAAATAGGTATTTTCTTCGCCGTAGTCAGAAAATATTTCGGAAGCCTTCTATACAGTTTATACATAATAACGGTTGGGCCGACGGCTGCGATTGGGTTTGAACCCAGCACCTACCGTTTACGAGCTTGGAGGAAATAATCTCTCGGCCACTGCTAAGACTATAATTTTTAAGGAAAAGTATGCGAAGATGTGTAAAATGTGTAAAATGTCATCGTTTTTCGCTATCTATAACATCATTTTCACTACTTATATTTGACTGTAGCATATTTCACTATAAATAAATAAATATATATATATATATTAAATGTAATAAAAACCCACAGGCAGTTTTGTATAAAATTTATTTAAAAATCAGTAAAAAAAAACTTTAGCAAAAAAATATCAAGATTTAAAAAAGTATTGGGGATTTCAAAAAATTAAATTTTTCTACACCTTTTAAAAATTTTAATTAAATATGCAACGAAATTTTCTTCTCTAAAATTCATTGTTTTTTTAATATACAGTGAATTCACCATTTGAACGACATTTAAAATAAATAAACAAGAATAATCAAAATTTAAACTGTCCACTTAAATTGTGTATGACTGTCAGAAAAAATACTAGCATGAGTAGCTATTCTTTTTCTGAAATATGCAAAATAGCGTTCAATAAGTAGCTAAAAATATTGGCAGCAAGTTATTTTGATTAATAAAGTGTTGTTTGACGTTTTTTGTTAAAGTTATATTATTCAATATATATATATATATGTATATATATATATATATATTTTACTGGCAAGCAGTTTTATGATATGAATTTTTAACTAAATTAAAATAAAGTTAATAAAGAGAAAAACAAAAAAGTTCAAATTACAATAAAACAATAATGATATAATAAGTAAATCGCCGTAATATTCAAAATATTTGTTGTGTAATTGCTGATAAAAATAAATAACTTTTAAAAATAATTTGTTAACAATTAGAATTTTTTATTTACAAAAAAAAAACTGTCTGCAATTATTAAATATATGAAATTGGGGATTTATTTATTTTATTTTATTTTAGACTATTATTAAAAAAAAAACATTATTTAATTTTCCCTTCTTCAAAAGATAAGAATAAAAAGTTCAAAAAGTTTAAATATATATTTTTTGTTAAATCCCAACTATATAGTCATTCTTAGTTAAAATAAAGCTATAAATATATTTTAATTACAAAGACGATATTAATTTGTGAAGATAACGCTTAACAATTATTAAATACATACAATAAATTATTCTGTTGCATATTGCAAACTAAGAAAATTAATATTGCCTTCCGCAGTGTAAATGCTAATTGTATTTAAAACCTTCATGATATATGAAAATGAGGAACGAAGTCACTACACACATTTAATCACCTTATTGAACTCCAAACGTGCCCTTAAAGTGGTAAAAATTTAAAGGTTTATCACTTGCGTAATGTTAATCATGTCTTTTCAACGCCAATTAAATCTTGCTTCATATCTGAGGACAATTTTCACTCAGGTATAGTTTCCATAATAGCTGAAATGTGCCTGCATAAACGTGGAAGAAATGTGGGAGGAAACGACTAATTATCTCTGCAGTTACCGAAAACGCTGTTCTAGCCAGATAAGGGAATGAATACTTGGTCAAGATATTTAGAGGAAAGATGCAGTGGAGCATTAAAAACATTCATTAGAATGTGTGAGATTCGTTTCACTGTTACAGAAAATTTGAATATTTGAAAATGTTTAAAATCTTTCGAGGTTAAAATTTACTCTTTATTTCTGTGGTGAAATATGTCTAATAATAAATTATTATGATAATATTACAGTACCTGTGATTATTTCGTGTAGTATTCATTTTGAAATTGCAACAAAACCATCAGATATTGTTAAATATATAAAATTATAGATGCACGTTTTTACTTTTATTTTAAAATATTATTTAAAAAATATTTTAGTTACCTCTTCTTTAAAAGATAATAATGAAAAAGTCAAAAATAGTAAATATATTTTTTTTGTTGAATCACAACCATGTATTCATGCTTAGTTAAAAAAAAAAATAAATAAATACATCTTAATTACAAAGACACTATTAATTTTCGAAGATAACGTTAAACAATTGTTAAATACATAAAATAAATTATTCTTTTGCATATTGCAAATTAAGAAATTTAATTGCCTTCCGCAATATAAATGCTAATTGTGTTTAAAACCTTCATGATGTATGAAAATGAGGAATATAAGTCACTACACATATTTACTCACCTTATTCAAATCTAAACGTTCCCTTAAAGGTTTATCACTTGCGTAATGTTAATCATGCCTTTTCAACGCCAATTAAATCTTGCTTCATATCTGAGGATAATTTTCACTTAGGTATAGTTTCCATAATAGCTGATATGTGCCTGCATAAACGCGGAAGAAATGTGGGAGGACACGACTAATTATCTCTGCAGTTACCGAAAACGCTGTTCCAGCCAGATAAGGGAATAAATACTTGGTCAAGATATTTAGAGGAAAGATGCATTGGAGCATTAAAAACATTCATTAGAATGTGTGAGATTCGTTTCACTGTTAGAGAACATATGAATATTTGAAAATGTTTAAAATCTTTCGAGGTTAAAATTTATTTTCCATTTCTGTTTTAAAATGTCTAATAATAAATTAGCATGATATTAGTCTAGTATTTATGATTATTTTGTGTAGTATTCATTTTGAAATTATACTTGCGATGCGTACTTATTAGGTGACACAGATTTTTATTACGTTCTATCAACAAAAATTACATAAAATAAATAAAAATAAAAGAATCATCATGTTTATTATTATAGGCAGACATGCAGCTTCACAAACCTTCACCTTATTGAATTGGCGGCTAAAATTTCAGGATTAGGGAGCATTCGATTCACATATTAGAATGCAACTGGTCTTACAAGTCATATTCTCGTGGAAAACACTTGCAAAGCCGATTTTAGTGTTTTACTGGTAAACTTCCTGCTCATCTTCCTCCATCTCTTCATATCTTTCAGTGCAAGAAAGCACAACGATAGACCTAACGATCAACCACTAAAATCAAGTTCGGAGGTGTTTTCCACCAAAATAAGGCTTAGCAGACCAGTTTCAGTTTAACATATGAATCGAATTCTGACTAATCCTGCAATTTCAGCTGTCTATTTGATGAGGTGATTGTCTGTGCTGTCGCTCGTTTGTCTATAATAATAAGCATGACTATTCTTTTTTTCTTTCTTTTCGTTTCTTTTCTTTTATAATGTTTTTGTTTGAGGGTAGAAAGTAACAAAAAAACTATGTCACCTAATAGGTATATACAAATAAATATACATTTTATCAGAAGTATGAAATTCCTGAATAGATAAAACTCGGTTCACATATCAGAGATAATGCAGCCGCGACTCAAGAAAAGTGTGCTGGAAATCCATTTCTCTTCAAGAGTTAGGATCGTATGACGACCCTCAGAATGGGGGTGTTTTCCAAGGCACTCACTGACAAGAGTATTACGTGTTATTTGGAATGTTGTAACAGATAGATTTTTACTTATGCTATTACTGGCAGCTGCTATTGCGTTTGCCACAATGTCTCCGTTATAACTGCGATAATTCCGGCTACCTGATGTTTTTCAGTAGGTCCTCATTTTTCTCTTACTAAGACCCGTAAAAAAAGGCAAAGATTAATCATATGCATAAAACACACCAATAAATATACAGGGTATATCTAAACTCTTGAGCAAAACTTTAAGAGGTGATAGTACAAAGGTCAAGACAAACAATATTAAATAGGAAACTAAGGGCCCCAAACGTCTTCTGAAGGCGATAGGCCCTATTAAAGTTTAGATTCCAAAATTTCAAATAATTATAAAAAACGAAAAAAATGGTGGATTCGTTTGCGGTTTTCACTAAAACTATTCTTTATGTCAGTATCTTCTTGAAAATAAATTTTAAAGATAAAGTTCAAAAAATGCTGATAGAGGAGCTTTAGAGTGGTTATGTAGCGCAAACTGAACTGTGTTCAGCAGTTGAAATTTGAACCCTCCTCCCCATCCTTAACATAGTTCAGTTATGCCCAACATTTGTGTCGTAGACCAGGCATAAATTACTACCCCCTACGTGTAAAAAAACGATAAAGGGAGGACAAAATTAAATAAAAACTTTATTCATAACATGAACAATTTCTCCGCGGAAAATAACAAGAAATAACTTATAGTTACAAACCGATTACGTAGTAACGTCCGTGTCACCCGATTGGACGGTCATAGTACAGAAGGAAGGAACTTCCAGATGGCTGTGATCGAAAGGGCTATAATAACCCTGGTTGTCCACATTCATCGTGTTTTCGTGTTTGACTGTAGTAAGGATGAAAAGTTATACTAATCAGGAAATGGCCGATATACATTTCATTTACGGAGCTGCGGATGGGAATGCCTTGGAGGCCCGGCGATTGTACGAGGAACGATTCCCTTCGAAACGCTTACCGGACCAAAAAATTTACGCTTGCACCGGCCTCACGCAGAAACCGGTTCGTTTGTCAGCAGGATCCACGACACTGGGCGTACCAGGAGTGCGAGGACACCAAAACTCAAATTCGCAAACACTCAACAACCCAGCGCGCTTGAAGCCAACATCTCTAGCCAAGGGCTTTGGCGAAAAATTGAACTTCGACACGCATACTTGAATACTGCTAGTATCGTAGTTTGAAATTTGCATTGCAAATATTTATATCCACTTTATATGAATATTTTAGATACGCTTACAGAATTCAAAGATATCTTTTTTTTCTGTAGCAGATTATTTCAGTCTACACAAGTTGTCCTATTATTACAGTAGTTGAATACTGATGCTGTTACAATAGGATTACCGTTAAAAAGCTAGGATGACGCTGGAAAATTTAAAATGCATGTTTTGAGCGTTATGAAGGTATAATAGTTGAAACAATAAGCTGCATAGTTAATCAAGATAGATCAACGTAATTCAAAAATATTTGTACAAACTTTGTTTGTCTTTTTTTTTTACCAGATTTACTTTAGAACTTCAGACTTGCACGCACATTTTCATTTTCTCCCGAAAGCGCTTGGCTATAGAGGTGTGCGTGAAGCACGCTGGGACGTTGAATGTTTGCGAATTAGCCACCGGGACTTTAAGAGATGGTGTCAAGGAGCAACCAGAAATGAGCACGCGGGCTCTATCCACTGCCTCAAATGTGAGCCCGATGAAGGTTTGGCGAGTGTTAGGAGACGAGGGCCTTCGAACCTATCATGCACAGTAGGGTGGAGCGAAAAAAAAAAATTTTTTTAATCAAAAACGGGTAGGGGCCAAAAGTTGCCTTTATAATAGTACATCAACGGTGTGAAATATTAACGCTGAAAAAAAATGTCTTGAGTCTGCGCTTTTGGCTCAAAAGTCGGAATTTTGGGTAAAATTTGGCAATTTTACAAAAAAAATAAAAATTTTCTATGTAACTGGTTATGATTTAAAAGTGTCATTTAAACCTTTATTTTTAAAGATTTAAAATATTGAAACGATAAGTTAACGTCAACATTCTGTATAGGTGGAGCAAAACTGACAACTTTCAGTAAAAAATGGGTGTTACAACACATAACGAATCATTGATTTGAGTGCAGCTCTTTGCTAGTTGTTTTCACAACTACCCAGGACATACCACGTGGAGGTGGCTGCATATCATGTCCCACCCAGGCCCAGCCCAACCACCCTACCATCTGAGCACAATGTTTTATTTATAGATTAAATTGCGACTTTTTATCAAAGACTGGCATAAGTTTTCTATGTACCAACCTATTCTTGATGTATCCATCTCTTCTGTCGTACCCACAGACTTTCGATGATGCTTCTGTGACCTCTTTTACGTGTCTTTCTACTGCTTGCGTATGAGAAGGCATACAAAATAACGCAGTAGGTAAGCTGTTGATCGAATCTGTGCAGCCATTCATTATTTTTATCAAAATTGCATCCGATAAATGCATAGTGATTGGAGGTTCTGTTATCGCAACAGTATTCCAATCAATTAAACTTATATAATCTTCTGCTTGAAAGTTGATTCTTGGGATTTCAAATTTGCGTATATTATCATTTACCGTACCTCTTGCATTTATTATATGTTGAGCAGCTAGCATTTTAATGTGATGGCGGTCATCGGTGAGCATTGTAATTAAAATATTCTCTGGGTGTGCAAAGTATGCATTGTCCTGAATAACTTTTTTTGCTATTTCTTTTATGCTTTTTTCTGTTTTGTTTACTAGCTGAATTATTTTCCATAAGTTTTTTGATCCATTTTTTAGATATGGATTACATTTGATAGTAAACCATCCTGGGGCATAAACTTGGGTTACATAGTTTGTCAGTAAACGTAGAGACTCTGATGGGCACTCAGTACTTACATAAAGGCGAAGAATTCTATTCGCCGTTGTGAGCCATCTTGCGTGGGATAATTTACCTGGGCTCCTATTTGCTAATTCATCTGAACAATATCCTGATGAAATAGCTTTGCAAATGTCCAGCAGGTATTTCTGGTCCGTGCTGAGTGCCTTTTCCTCGATTTCAGGAAATAATTTATCCAAATTAGTCTCTATGGGTTCAAAAACTGCAATAGGAAGTGAATGGCATGTGGATAAAGATTTTCCTATTGGTCCAGTGAATCCATGTGGGCCAGAAGTTTTCCCATCGATTTCGTTTAATAAATGCCGGAGAGGCAATTCATTGGAGTGGAGCTGGCATATGATCCATTGTAATGGTCTTGCAAGCTTTTCTTCCATTCGACGGATCACTCCAGTGTGCTTTCCCGTATTCACAGGGCACCCATCACAACCTAAGCCTGAAAGGCTTGATAAATCGATACTTTCATCTTCTAAAAACTTCCACATACATTTAAAAACATCTTTTGACGCACCGGATGAAGAAGTTGCATGCCCCAAATATTTGGAGCCAGGCTCCTCTAAGATAGTAACATGCTCTTCTTTCTTAACTCTGCGATACGCATGTTTACCACTACTTTTTTCTATATACATTGTATCATCTTTTCGGGAGTCAAAATATAAGGCTCTTACTTCTTCTTTAGGGTGCTGTTCTTTACGTTGAGACGAACGAGTTGATTGGCGTTCACGCCTTACTTTGCTTCTATCTATCACTGGTACAGGTACATTAGGTTTTCCAGTGCCCTTTGATATACGTGCGTAATCCTGGAGAACCGCCGAAGCAATGGCTGCAGCAAACCGATCGGAAATTCCATACCTGTCACATGTCTTAGAAAAAGTGTCAAGCTTCATTCTAGTTTGGGTATTGGAAGATGAAGATGGGAATTCAATTATATCTATCCTTGAATCACTGCATACAGATTCATTTTCTTCAGTTTCACTTGGGGCCTCTTCTAATTGCGGTACTTCTTGATTTAATCTTCTTTCTACTATTTTTTTTCTTCCTACGGATTTTTTTCTTTCGGCTAATTTTTTTCTTTCTATTTTTCTTCTTTCAACCATTTTTTTTCTTTCTTCTATTTCTTTATATTTTAATGTGGTTTTGGTATCAACACCACTAATCATCATGAGACGTTTTGTGCGTTGGTCCACAAGAAAATCTCGTTCGAGATTCGGAACCCTTTCTTCTATCAAACACGAACATAGTTCAAAATCAGGACACTTACATGCTGCAACATCAAACAGTTTATTTAATTCATCTAAGTATGCTGTTTTAAGAGCAACAAAATTAGCTTTAGAACGAGATTTTTTCAATTTTTGGATTGAATCCAGTTCTTTTCGTAACTTGATTTCTATTGTCCTTCGAGAATTTATAGGAATGGATGCTTTTTTCCAAATCCTTTCAACTTTTTCTAAAACAGCACTACTTATAGTTTTGAAAGACGGATTCTTATCTTTCTTCTCAGCCTTTTCTTTATGCCACAAAAAGTTATAATATCTAACTACATCACAACGTGTAGGTAACACTGATTCATTCAACTCCTGATTACTTCCCACAATAGGATCATCTTCTCGCCTTGTGTGAGACATTTCTACGACACACTCGCTTCAAAGTAACTAAGACACTGAAGCTGAAATTGAAAGTCAATAACGAAGCAACAGATATTTTCTGGCACGTAACACCACTGGACAGTAGAAGGTCATGGGTCAGCTGCACTCCCTCCCTTTTTTTATAGTTTATGGGTGAGTATATTTTCCGCCCACTACCCCATTTTCCCCGAGCGGATGCATGACTGAAAAAAGGATCAAACCTGGACGTAAATTGATCCCACAACTCGTAAAGAATTCAGCTTTACGTGGTGTAGTACACAGTGAAAACAGATCTTTTTTTACTGAAAATATCCAACTTCGCTGAAGTTATACACATTGAAGGTATCATTTTATCGTTTCAATATTTTAAATCTTTAAAAATAAAGGTTTAAATGACACTTTTAAATCATAACCAGTTACATAGAAAATTTTTATTTTTTTTTGTAAAATTGCCAAATTTTACCCAAAATTCCGACTTTTGAGCCAAAAGCGCAGACTCAAGACATTTTTTTTCAGCGTTAATATTTCACACCGTTAATGTACTATTATAAAGGCAACTTTTGGCACCTACCCGTTTTTGATAAAAAAAAAATTTTTTTTTCCGCTCCACCCTAATGCACAGCGTATGCACTCCTTGTAAGCAACTGACCATCAGCCATGGGTCGATTTTTCACGATGGTTCCTCCAACAGTTGAATGCGCAACCAGACTTTGCCGCACACGTGCTATTCACCAATGAATGCAGTTTCAGTCGAGAAGGCATTTTCAATGTGCGCAATGCACACAACAGGACGTACACGAGCCCACACTTCACACGTCCTCATTCATATCAACAGCGTTTCAGTGTCAATGTTTGGACCGGAATTATCTATGATAATTTATTCGGGTCATACATTCTGCCAAGGCGCCTGGACGGCGGTACATATTTGATATTCCTGCAAGATGTGCTTCCGGTTCTACTGCAGAGTATTTCAGCCAACAAAAAGGCTGGTATGTAGTTCCAACATGACGGAGCGCCTGCACATTTCAGCTCAGATGTGCGGAATGCATTGGATGCATCATATCCAGGTCAATGGATTGGACCAGATGGCCCGATAAATTGGACGGCACGCTCGCCTGACCTCTCCTTCCTAGACTTCTTCCTCTGGAGGCATATGAAGAGCCTTGTCTACGCAAGCCCCGCCGACTCCGACGAGGACCTCGTTGCTAGGATTGTCGTCGTAGCAGGTGATATCCGGGAGATGCCCGGGGTATTTGCTAATATTCGCAACTCCCTCAGCCGGCGATGTGAAGCCTGCATCGTTGCTGGTGGGGTTTTTCGAGCAGTTTTTGTGATTCTGCACGAACATCATGCGTGTACCTACGTCTCATTCCATATTGCGCACTATATGCATACATGTATACATGGATGGATATATTTCTTTAATACTTATATTTTAAGTTACATATATGTATTTTTTACAAATGATACTTGACGGGGTTTACCCTGATTTATTTATTTTTTTTTTTTTAAATTAATTACGTTTTCTATCAATTTAAAATGCATTTACAATAATTCATAAAAGATAATAAAATTTTATTTAAGTAAATCATTTGGTATAAATCTTTAAAATATGCAGTGCTTTAATTTTATGAATATTTATTTTATTTAATATTAACGTACGTTCGAAGTTTTACTTTGATTTGATAATTAATAAATACAATTAAATAAATATGCAACCATTTAATTATAATAAAAATGGTTGCATTAACAATTGTTATTTTTGTTTTATAATTTACAAGAAAAACTCTAAATGGAAATTTATTTAAAAAACATTTTTTGATAAATAAAAGATCATTAAATAGTTTTATAAATTTAAAAAAAAACTTGCTTACACATATTTCCTTATTTTTTAAGTTTTAAAAAAAAATCCAAATATTAGAAACATATCTAATGTTAGCATATTAGAATCGTAAATACGAAAATGAAATATATATGAAAAAACTATATTTCTACTAATTTTCAAAACAAAAAATTAACTATAATATTAAAGAATAAATATTTTAATTTAAATAATATCTATCAATAAAAATATTAAATGTAATTGTTTACTTATACCTCATTATATTTAATTTATTATGTAACTCATTATTTTAGTTTTAAATTAAAGTATTTTTTATTTAATATTAAAAGAATTTGAAAAGATGTAAAAAAATAATGCATATAAATAAAAAGAAATATGCATTCTATTGACATTATTTGAATCTGTGTAGCTTTATATTTTCATTAATCTGAAACAAATAATGTTTGTTTATTTGATTATAAAATAATTTCTTTTTCCCATCTAAATTTTAAAGGTAAAATTTCTTTTAATTACAATTTGAATAAGCATTTGTATATTTTTACATAAGTTTTGAATGTCTTCGTTAAGCAAAAAGATAAAGAAAAAATAACATATAAAATATTTATATAAAAAAGAGTTATATACTCATGAATAAATAAATTAATATATCAAATATTTAATTATTTTACAGAAAATAAAATGTATTTCATTACTGAGTAACACATAAACATTGCATAATTAAATTACAATTACAATACATAAAATAGTTATATAATACGTAATTTTTCCTTCTAAGCGATGATCAAAGTTATTGCATTTTAAACACTCAGGCATTAAATTACTTTAATTATCTTCTCACGCAAATGAATTTTTATGGATGAATGAATATTTTTCAGTGTTGTGCACTTTCGAATCCTTGCCTTGTTGCCACATACATAAAAGTAGTGTAGAAGGAAGAAACTAATTGTAACTATAGTATTCAGAAATTCTGTTTCCACCTGACTGGACAATGTAATGAAATACTCATGCTCAATACATTTTAGTATTAAAACAGCTGAAGCGTTAAAGAGATATATTGTATATTTAAAAATACGCTGTGTTAAAGCAAATGTTTAAAGTATTTCCAAAACATAAAAGTATTAAAAAATCTTTCTTTTGTAAAAAAAATAATAATAATAATAATAATAATAATAAATAAAAAAATAAATAAATAAATAAAATAATAAAATAAATAAAAAATAAAATAAAATAAAATAAATGTTCTGTGTTTTAATGAAATTTTAAAAAAAGTAAATACCGGATGTAAACAGTTATAGGAATATAAATATTTTGAGAGACAATTACTTTAAACATTATTAGAAATTTTAAATATTACGTTAATTTAAATTTATTTTTTCATATTTTAACAAAAGCCTTTATTTAGTATGTTGATTCGAAGTGAAAAATACTTGCAAAATTTCCTTATTTTAGAAAATATTTTTAAACAATCCGAATTAATAAATTAAATAATTAAAGATACATAAATTGGTGCTCTAGAATATAAAAATTTTAAATTATTAAACTATTTACAACAGTTTATTTTAAAACAATATTTTACGCATTTTAATGTTTCAAGTATCATAATTTTATAATATATAATACGTTTTTCTGAGATTAGATAAAATCAATATAAATTCGATGAGAAATGGCAGATGACAGATGACAGAAATATGATAAATCAAGGATAGTTGACCCACTTAATCCTCTCCCTTGTTTTTTTTTTTTTTTTTTTACAGCAATATTTTTTGTATGTTTTTGTCTAATGATTTTGTAGTGATTGTGCAATTATTTTAACCTACCTGCACCAAATTTTATGTAGAACTTCATAAAAGTATTACTGCAATCTAAATATCAAATAAAAAGGCATTTTCGGGGAATTGATTAATTATTTTGGCAGTTTGTCATGGACCTCGGGTTCAGATTCCCCATTTGGTGTAAATAAATACTCTAGACAATAGTTCTGGACGTAAGAAGAAATACGACTGCAACATATAAATTAACACATTATTCCATACGTGTCCCAACAATGTTCACTAAAATTTTCATGAAAAATCTCTAATGAATATATTATATTTATCTACTAGCATCTCTGTCTTATGAGAAATTACAATAAAAGTCAAATTTACTTTTTTTATGAATATAACTTTTATTTGAAGAAACAAATTGCTGTAACGTCGTCTACTGCGCTCTCTTTACAACGACTGAGAGTAGAAGAACGTCACCAACTTCTGAAATACTGCAAATAGGGGATTTAACACGACTGGGTGTCTAACCCGGATTTACCCTGCATAGAATTTAAGGCTTCTGTCTTTGCAGACAAAGACACTTGCCAGCTAATTGTATGAGGAGGATATTTTCTAATATCTCGTTTGCAATTCGATATTTTTAAACATATTTTTTTCCATTGGATGAAGAATAAAATCACTATAACGTCGTCTACTACGCTTTTTTTATAACGACTGAGAGTAGAAGAACGTCTACACACCGAAAGCATCAACGAAGATCCACCTCTACATCGCTTATACACTTTTACATTTTATTGTATTTTTTACGATACTATAGTTTTACGCTCATACTTTTTCGAATTCGATTTAAGATACTTTTTTTATAAAGTTATTTTCACTTTCAAAAACGGTTCTGAAAATGAAAGTGGCCTCCAAAAAATATTAGGAAACAAAATTGAGAAAGTAATAGAAGAAGCTGTGTAGAGATATTCCTCCTCTATCCAATACAAAAAAGTCGTAATGCAAACTAGTCATTGGAAAATAACTTCACTATATGATTAGCATTAGCTTGATAGTGTCATAACCCACAGGAACAGGGTCCTTAACCTATTAAAAATAAAAGTAGGGATATTCCAGCAACTGTATTTTACAGGACGACATAATTCCGTTTATGATATTCCAGTTAAATTAGTTATAGAAACTTCATTCAAATATGCTTTAAATAACTGTTAAATAAATTAAAATATATATATATAAGATATAAATAGAAATGAGTATGTTTTTTTTATTGATTGTGGTCTTATATGAAAAATATAAAAAATTGTCTGAGTTGCCTATTTTATTTTATTTAAATAATCAAACAGTAATAATAATAAAAAAAAACTGGAAATGCTAATGTTTCAAAAAAACTCTTTACAAAAATGCTAATAGAGATATTTAATAAATATGCTCTTTAATTGGATAAAGTAAGATTATTTTATCGGTCATTACAAAGTTAGTGTTATTACAAAGAACGCTTCTATATACAATGGTTTAATATTAATGTTCCCTAAACTATAAATTCACAATAATGCAGCTTCAAAATAGCTTTTTATGCAGATTTTTCTTTGCACCTGATGAAGAAAGACTTGGATCTTCCGAAAAGCTTAACACATTTTAAAATTTTTGGCCGTGTTTTAAGAAGATCGTATAGCTCTTACAATTAATTATTCTAGATTAATAAACATTTCTATATTTTACGATTTTATTGTAAAGTATGTTAAAATTTTTGATCGACTTCCACTAAATGTGGTAAAATATCTAAATGTCTACACTGCTTATTTCTCCAGATGAAAACATATGATTAGTTATTATTTCTAATAAAAATTAGATGCAAAAAGTTAAAAAGGACTGCTTTCTATATGTCAGTTAGTTATAAAAATGAGCGATAAACTTAAAGCGTTCTGTATTTGTAAGAAATTAATAATATTTCGTAGTAGTATATTCATTAGTAATTATTCTGAAACATAACTGCAATAATATAGTTTCAAGGAAAAGAAAAAAACGCTTTAATATTTAGTAATTATTATGAAACATAACAGTAATAACTTAGATTTTAAAAAAAAAGAAAAAAACTTTTTTGTAAAGTAATATGTTCATTAAACACACGTACAACGCAAAAAAAAAAAAAAAAAAAAAAAAAAAAAAAAAAAACTTTTGAAAGTTACTACATTTTTTCAAGGAAATTAGAATTTCTAGAGCTTTTTATGTAATGGTAACAGCTAAAATCATTTAAAATATCCTATTGCATGAATTGTTGCTGTTATCATTGCATAAAATGTTGTCGAAATCCCAATTTTCTAAAAAGTTTAGTAACTTTACATTTTTTACATTGTATGCTAAAATTTTCAAGGTGTCATCTGTTCAGTGTCATATAAATTATAACTTGATGATTCTAGATATCATTTTTAAAGTTGATCTCAAGACAAAGATTTCACAAATTTGTGTTAAAATGTCACCATCCTGAAAGAATATTAAACAAAAAAAAGCGTAAATTTAATTTACAATTAATTCAAGAATGTCAGTGATTAAAAATGCAAGTGATTAAGAATTCAAATGATGATTCTTAAGCAAATAATTATTTTACGACTTTTATAACTATTCACCATTTGCCTATGTAAAAACATTCGTATTTGGTTGTTGCTTATATTTCTGATAAAATTAGATATAAGATAAGGATTTAGTTTTTGTTTATGACGGCCATTATTAGCACGAGGGATATAAGCCCTAATGGGGGAGGGCTCCGTGGGGGTCTTTCTAAGGGAACATAATCCGTACTTACGAAAGGAAATCGAAGGCTCAAAGACGACCACGGAAAACTCCGAACGATTAGGCCGACGGTCGTGATTAGATTCGAATCCAGCACCGCATTAAAACTAGATTTTCATGCATTTTCTTTACTCTCTATTTAGTATTTTTATTCACTTTTATGCAAACTAAATAAATGTGTGTATGTTAGCTTTTATAAATTATCCTTTTTTCCTAGATTTTAAAAATTAAGTGGTTTAAAAATACGTCCATTTAATTATTTTTTGGCGTTAGATTAATAATGCTAAAAATGACAAGCTTTGTAATCGGAGCATGCATGTTGAAAGTAACAGCTGCTTCAGATTGATCCATTTTTGTAAAATCAATTCATTTACGTCACTACGTTTTAAAACCGTCATTTTCGCTAGATAATGACAAACTTGTAACATTTATCTACTGTAGACATTAACAGACATGTTAATTAAAGGGAATATCGTTTGCAGAATTAATAAGTCTGAAGCATCTTATACACACTATTATTTTTAACACAATCAAACTGATTGTTAAAGTTAAGTAAGTTTCAATTAAATTCAATTCATCTTATACACATTTTAATTTCATTAAAAATTATAATTTTAAAGCATGTAAAAATTAACTTCCATAAAGTTTGTAAATATATATATTTATTATTATTATTATTATTATTAAAATAGAAAACGAAACCAGAAAATGTCATTCTTTCAATTGTTTTATTTGCTATGTAAATTTATTGTTTATTAAATGAATTAACTTTTGATTTTTACTAATTTATTATGAAATTTCATATCAAAATATTTCTCAGTATGCTTTGAAAAAATTTCAAATCTATAATATCGACATTATAAAGGGCAAATTTATCTGTATTAAAAGTTGACGTTAATTTTCGAATAGCAGCAATATGCTATGAAATTTTGTTTTTTTAATTCTCGGTACTGCATTTGTTTTAGATTTTAGCTAAATCCCACATTTAATATTTTTACACTGTTGCATAATGTAAAAAATATGCTTTAAAACGCAATTTTTTTGTGAACTATCTTTATTTGACTGATTTATTATATTTCTTAAATTATCTTTCAAGCATGATTTTTTTGTAATTTATCAGTAGTGCTTAGCGGTTCGATTACACAATAATAATCACCTTTTTACAGATAAAGCAATAAAAATTGTTCAGGGTTATTTCTGAAAAAATTCCATAATGAATTTAAAACTTCCTCTATAAATAAAAAACAAAATAATATTTTTTAAACCCAACAAATTTAACATAATATAATGGGTTAATTAAAATTTTTACATCATCAAGTAAGAAAAAAAACGTTCAAACGAAATCTGTCTGCAAACTTTATTTCAGTTTACTGATTATCTGTGATTTCAAAAACAATTTTCAAGCATAAAATATATGTTATTTATATTCGTCGCGTGAAGTTCGATTATGTCAGTTTTCCATTAAAACAATGAATGAAACAATGAAAAAGCTCAGATTTTTTTTACAGCTAATATTACTACATGATTAACCCCTTGCGGATGGTATACGTGCCACTTAATGGGCAAAAAATCTTCAATTATTCTCACCCGTTATTTTTAGTTCAAAGTTTACTTTATTTAATGAGATCCTTTTTGCGATTCAATTACAAAAAAAAAATATTTCTTTTTAAAAACCAGTCATAAAATGTTAAAAATTAAGAAAATGCATCCCGTCACGAAGAGATTAGAGCATTGAAATGATTAGAATAGAAAAGGCTGCCGTAAGTAGCGAAATCTTGAGCTAAAAACTATTATCATGTGGTTAATACAAAAATATTACTTTTGATAAATTTCAAAACTTTAGCTGATTTCATAATTAATATTTTTCACATAAAAATTCTTTTGTGGTTATAATGGACAATCTAAAAAATATGTTACATATAAAAAAAATTATTACAGATTACACACAATTATATAAAAGACATACAGTTATTTATAATACTATTATTGAATTCAGTACATTTACATAAACTTAATTTACATTAGATACATTTTTTAAATGCTGATTTTAACTTATACAGTGTGACTTGGGAGTCCTGAAATAAATTCCATAGTACATATTAAGAACAAAACAAATCTCATTAAATAAAATTTAGTTTATTTTAACTTTCTTCTATCTTTAAAAGAAAAAATATTGAATTCGTGAAAATTTTCAAAATCCGGTTTTCGACGGATTTTTCACGATTTAAGGGCCAGAGAAACCTAAAAACATGTTTTTACAAAATGTCTGTCTATGAGTCTGCCAATCTGTCTGTCAGTCAGTCAATCTGTCTGTATATTAGAAAAATTTTCTGAGTGCTTTATCTCAAGAACTAATGCACGAAATTTCAGAAAACTTTAGATTCCGTTTGACTGTGATATAAACTAGATATGATTAGTTTTTGGTGTATATTGCTCAACAGGTGAGGCTGCTAAGCTGCATTAATTACAATAGCTATATCTTAAGAATTAGAGCATGGATTTTCATAAAACTATAGATTTAGTTAGTACTTGATATAGCATAATGCTGATTACATTTTGGTGCAAATCGCACTACGGGTAGCACTGCCATTATGCATTATTCGTAATTATTGCAATAGTTCTAGCTCAAGAAATAAAACACGGAATCTCACAAAACTTTAGATTGTGTGAGACCTTGATATAAATTTAATAAGAATAGATTTTGGTGTATATCGTCAAAAGGTAGCGCTAATATGCTACATTATTTAAAATTTCCACAATAGTCATATCTCAAGAACTAGTGTATAAATTTTCATAAATTTTATATTTAGTTATTATCCGATATAACATGGTGCTGATTACATTTTGGTCAAATCGCTCAACAAGTGGCGCTGCCATGGTGCATTATTCGTGATTATCGCATTAGTTCTGTCTCAAGAACTAATGCACGAAATTTTCTAAAACTTCAGATTCAGAAGTCCCTGGTATAGATTAGTATTGTTCAGTTTTTGGTGTAAATAGCCCCACAGAGGGCGCTCCTATGCTGCTTTTCACGATTTCTCAATAAATATATCTCAAGAACTAATGCATGGATTTTCATCAAAATTCAGATTCAATTAGTATCTGATGAAACATTGATTCTCATTAGTTTTTGGTGAACATCACCCGACAGTTAGCTCTTTTATGCACATTTTTTATTTTAAGATTTTGCAATAGCTCTTTTTCAAAAACTAATGCACGGATTTTAATTAATTTCAGATTCAATTATGAATTGACATAAATTGTTGCTGGCTAAATTTTGTTTTAAACAATCTAACCGGTAGCGCTGCCATATTGTATTTTTCTGGAAGTATTAACATACATAAGATTGAAGAAAGTTTTGAGACTGCCATATCCGACTAGTTTTATAAATGATTTTCACACATTTATACAACAATAAGAAAAAATTAATATACATTCTAAAATTTAACTAAAATATGCTATTAGAAAATTCAAAATTCTTCTCTCCTTTGTGTCTTTAAATAAATAAATGAATCATCTGCATTCAAAGATCACATATGGAATATATTACAGCATCACTTATATTAAGCTAACGGAATAGAATTTCTGAGAGAATTCTGTGAAAATTCTGCTTGTATGAACCGCTTATTTAACAACCATGTTACCAGTAAGAGATTATTAGTGGAATAAAGTTTCATTCTGATAGCCTTTGTTGGGAATTACATTAAAATAATTTTGAAATAATTTATACTTCAAAATATCTAGTTATTGAAGACTTGATGCATCGCAAATGATCTTAAATATTAAATTAACAAAGACAGTTGTAACAATAATATAAGTTTTCAATAATAGCGGACAAACCAGATGTTTCCCGGACTCAATCTGACCCAAAATTGCCAAGAAAAATTATCCCCGTGCCTATAGGCAGTGTAAAGTAAGGAAATCTACCCGGGATTTTTTCGCGGGCTGCACATGGTTACAATCTTCGAGTAATAACTGGACCAATCCGTGAGAGATACTACAAAGAGTGAAACAATAAAATTCGTCAAAAATTATTTACTCAGATAAAATTTAAATTTTAGATTTCTCGCCGCTATTAAAAGAAGAATAGTTTTTAAATTATTTTATCAAGGACGTATCTATTTTCATATCTATTGGTTTGAAAAGCATTTTATTGCCACTAAGTCTAAAAATACGCCAAAGGACGTTATTGGTTCAATTTTTAAAAGGGGGGGGGGGTGAATACCATTGTTTATAATATTTTATATCATCGAACTAAAAAAAATGCAGCAAGGTCATATGTGGAAGTCACCCATCGTTGTCGATTGAAAAAAACAAACGGTCGCTTAGAAACAAATTTATAATATAAAAGGTAACTGAAAGAATTCGAATACAGAAACGTGGCTTTCAATATCTCGGACGGAGATTTCTGATATTTTTAACACATATAATTTTTTTAATAAATTCAAGGCTCAATAAGTGTGTTTTAAAATGTTTTATGAAAACTTCCTGTAAACAAGGGCGTAAAAGAAAAGTTTAAATTAATAAGCTAACATACAGAAACTGATTCATAGAAAAAGAAGTATCGATTTTTGGTAAAATTGGTACATTCAAATAATATTGTTATGTAAACAAAAAATATTTAACAAACACTTTACAAATTGTGAATAAATTTCATTAAAAAGAGAACAAATATATTATATTGGGTTAAAAGTTTGATTTTATGACTCCTACAAAATAGCCAACGCCCACTATCTGCGAAATTCATTCAAATAAGAATTTTTTTTTTCTTCCAATCTAAAATAACAATACCAGTAATACAAAGTCGAAAATTTGTTTGAAAGAGTTCGTTTATGAGATCACAGTTACACTCTGTTTTATTTTCGTCTATTTAACTAAATTTGTAAGCCTTTATTCGCGATAGATTTCTCTAGTAAGCACACACATATACTCAGACATTAATTTTGATACGTTGCTGATCTGTTAAAAAGATAGAATAACAGAAATTACTTTATAAAAAAGGTAATTAAATAGTACATAAAAATATTAAGTATATATGTATAAATATGAGTGGGTGTAACAAAGTTCTGAATATAATACGCAAACACTGAAAATTTATCTATAAATGAACGTGTTCTCTCTTTTACTACGAGAAATCTTTCCTATTAAAATCATGACATATTAGTGAATAATAGGCGTCTAGAAAACTTTCATTTGATTTTAAATGTGTTATTGACTGTCAAATAAGAAATGCAAAATAATGGTCACTATACTGAATTATCAAGAAGATATTAATACACGGTAAGATTTATTTTTCATTATTTTTTTTTTATTTTTTTTTTTTTTAAGTAGGAATATCTACAGTAAAAAATGAACGGTTTAAGGAATCATGCGTAAAAAGTAATAAAATTTCGATCATTGGTATGGTATATTTTTATAGATTAAGAAACATTTATTTTTCTACAGTAAACAGAATGTGATGTTTTTGGATCGTACTACAGATATCAAATTAGAATTCAATTCTTCCATTAAGAAACCACTTTGAAATCGGAAAAAAAAGAGTTGGAAAACATTCAGTTTCTTATTGCGCATCTGGTAATCACATCTACATTCTTATTGGGAAAAAAGTGGGAAAAATATACTTCTAGATAAAAAAGCGGCAGAAGGAGGATAGAAAAGTATCAATCTATTGAAGTGAAACATTAATTATTGATATTTTGATAATAAATAATTTAAGAATTTAGTTTTTAATGTGGATTGTTATTTCGAAAAGCATAAAAAATAATTAAAATAAATGTTAATGATTAATCTTTATTTAGGTTCTAAAGAAAGCTTGACAATATAACTTGCGAAATATTGAAGTTTCAATGAAAAAAAGTTTTTCATATGCTATTATTGATGAATATAATTCCAAAAAACAATCTGAAATTGTTCCACACACACACACATAGAGAGAAATACATAGATATAGATCATTTAAAAAGAATAACGTACATTAATTTTCAATTTTCTGGAACATTCATTAATACGACATGAAAATTTTGCAAATCCAGTAGTTTAAAATTAAAAATTACGCATGAAATCTAGAAAATAAACAAAATATTTAAAGATACAAATATCATTTTTAGCAAAGAGAATGATATTTTTTTTTTACTTTTGCGCATTTTTTCGGGAAAATTAAAAGTCAAGTTGTCAGTCAACAAATGTTAATAGAAATTTTTCTTTTCCTTAACTATTCTGATTTATTCGTAATAAAATTTTAGAAATTTTTATACACGCGATCATCTTTTTTTTAAGGTGATTCTGCTTTTCTTCGTCTCTTCCGATCTTGCATAAAATTCTTTTTAAATCATGCGACATCAGTTACCATGGTTGCAAAAATTATTAACGCCATTGAATAAATAGGACGAACGAACAAGCAATCAGTTTTTTCTAAAGAATCTGCATAAAAAAGTAATTAGAATCTACTGAATCAATAATTTAAAAATTGTTTGGGTTTTAATAAAAGATGAAAATATTCGTTTTTAGATACAAAAAAGATAATTAGCTCTTGTTTATTGTTATTGTTATTAGTTATTTATTTTCTTATTTATTTTTAATTTGTTATTTTTAAAGTACATTTTAAGATATGTATAAAATATGGTTGAAATTTCTTTGTAAACTAGAAAATTCTTAAACAGAAGTGTTAAAATAAACTTTTGAAAAAATGGAAAATAAATTATTTCGTAGTTACAACAATAAAAGAAAAGTCGAAATTTTAGAACGTTTTACTATCTTGCATTAACTTGGTGTTAGCTTATAAGCTACATTGGAGCAGGATTGTCACCACCAGTTTTCTCGAACAAGAATTATTACTTTGAATAATTATCAATATCATTATCATTATCAATTATCATTATTTTTCATATTGATTCGAAAGTTCCAGAAAACACCTTCTACTTACAAACATCACTTATTTATAATATTAGTATGCATTTATACATACAATAATATTTATTTTAAACTACATAAATTCGAAGTAGTTTTGTTCATAGACACTTGTTACAAAAAATAACAATAACAATTTGGTCTACTAGTCTTTTTCATTACTATTTATGCAATTATAATTACAAAAAAATGTACAATCATTCTAAAAAAAGTAAACACCCCTACTAACTTTTTTATAAATTATCGTAGAAAAAAGTTACTGGAACCGAACGATTGAAATTAAAGTCTACTTTTAAATTATGTGTATAAAATGTGCTTAGAGGGCAGTCTACACGTTAAAGCAAATCCTAACTTTGTTTTATTTTTTTCAATAACAGTACTCAATTCTGACAGCATGAATGAACTCTATACTCTTCCATTATACTAAAAACAAATTTGTACAATATCGTATTCGTATGGTAAGTTGCATGTAATTCGTACGATACAAGAAGAGGATTTACCTTGGCTTCCTGGGTTATAGAGTATGAGGGAAAACAGATTTTTCCTGAAATAGATAACAATAGATTTTTTTTTTACACTTTGACACATCTTTAAAAACTACTCACCAACAATTCCGAAAATCATACGTATATGAAAAACAGTAATTAGTTTGATAGTAAATAATAATAGAATTTTGAAATGTATTTAAAGATAAATTTTTGTATTGATTTCGATCTAGATGATAACAACAAAAGAAACCACTAAACATCACTATTTAAAGTTACACTATTTTATTTTAATCCTTTTAGTGGTTTAAATGAACAGTTTAATCTCATGTCTTAAATTTGTATATTATTTATATTTTATTGATTAGATTATTAATTGATAATTGTTTTGTTTTCATTAAGTCATATAAATTATAAACAAATGCTGAGCCATTTATATTAATTTAAGTTCAAACAGATTTATATTACCTAATCGTCTGCATATGGTACACGTAGAATTTAAAAAAAAATCCTGCCAAAAAAGTTGGTTTAAAAAATTTAAAAATAGTAAATAACGATATATTTTAGCAACAACTTTTTATACAAAATTAAAGAAAATTTTATTTGACAGTGCATTTTTTTCTGTTTTTGGTGGCTTAGAAATTTAAATTTTTTAATGTTTAGATGTTCTAAAACGTTTTATTGAAAGTTAATTTGATCCTTTGGTGTTGCCATTGTGAAAATGACGTCAGCTTTGCGAACTGAAACGTTTGTCCTTTATAATATAGATAAAATAGTATGTTTATTGGTCTTTGTATTATTAGCCATCATTTATATTCATTAGTGAATTGTGCGTATAATTTTATGCAAATTTTATATAGAAAATTTGATTTTATATTTTAGTCTTAATTTTTGATTTCTTTGATTTTATTAAAATTAGCTTTCAAATACACTGTTTTTAAACATTCGTTTTAAACCTTTCAATATCTAACTTTTATTATTATTTTTTTTTTAATATCATTCAATCAAATAAACTGACATTATCCTAGTGAATGCTAATTTAGCAAATTTAGCATTCTTCTCAGTAACGTTAAAATAAATCACTCAGATATGATATAATAAATCCTTTGAGTTACTTTAAAATTCAAGTGATGCCGCAAATTTAAATTTTAAAACACATCAAAAACTCATAGATAAACTTCTCTAAAATTCGACTCAATGTTCTACTTTAGCGAACCCTGCTTTGAATAATCTTTGGCATTTCTAAATGCATGACTTTCGTAGGAATATTCAAATTAACATTAAAATAATACGGAAAAGCATTTAAATAAGCATTTGCTAATAATAGAAGAAATTCCGGAAATTTTAAATAGATTTGTTTTTGAAAGGTAATGCATTTCAGATGATATACAGACGTATACTATTTATCAGGAGGAAAAATATACTGTAAAAAAAAATAATAAAATAAAATAAAATCGTTAAATTTACGGGCAAAACTGCTGGCAGCAATGTTGGCAGCAGTTTTTGCAGTAAAACTCTCAGTAAAATAAGATATATTTTTTTATTACATAATGCAATTTTTACGGCAAAAACTGCAGGCAACATTGCTGTGCCGTAAATTTAACGGATATATATATATATATATATATATATATATATATATATATATACACATATTTTTTACAGTGTACAAAAATGTTAAAAATTATTAAACACATGTAATAGATATTCCCTGAACTATTTCCGATAAGTAAGACATATGGTAACCATTGCTTTTAATCTCTAATATTATCGTTTTAAATAGTATCGCTCAGTAATAGTATGGTTTAAATATTATCATATTAGATATAGTTATATATCTAATAGTATCATTTTACTAAACTTTGGAAGAGTAAACTATGATATAATAGTAAAATTATTATTTTAATATTAGCATAGTTTTATGAAATTATAGTAAATCATATAATTTTGTTGAAAAACGCTGAAGATATTAACGAAAGGCGTTGAATAGTTTTCTAACTCTGTTATTTCAAAAAACATTTTTAGAAAAATCACATTTTACATTTTTTTTTGTTGTTGCTGTTGTTGTTATTGTTGTTGTTGTTGTTTGTTTGTTTGTTTTTATTTTTAAAAAGTTTAAATGTAAAAATAGCGAAAAAGAGTCTTTTTATAAGCATTCAATTATTTTCATTACTATTTATAAGTTATAATCATAGTATATTATTATCAGTCATTTTGTTGGACATTTTATAGAACAGGCCTGTCGAAATTTTCTGTAAGCAGCGGAACCCGTCAGATAGTTGTAAACATTGAAGGGAACTAATGTTAATATGATTAAAATCATTCAACAATATTATCACCCTCTTAAAGTCTGCAGAGTTTTTTCTTGCAGGGGCTAAATTCTACAAGTAATTTTGCACACTAACCTTAATCGTTAAATCATAGATGTCAACATCTCTTAATTATTGCGGAGTCTGATCGTTGACAAACATGTTTCCAACCTGAAAGTTTATTTAACAAACAGTTTTAAAATGAAATCTAGTAAGTACTTTTTGAAACAGGACACATTTTCTTATAAACATTTGAACATCAAATCATGTTTTAAACTTGATTTCCTTGTATCAGACCCTGGAGTTAAGATATGGTGGAGATACTAGTTAAGATATGGTGGAATCTATGGTTAAATCCAGAATTTCTGTGATAAAAATAGCGAACATTTATTAATCGAAAATATTGATGGAAGTTTGCTACTGTGTTAATCACGCCCTCAATAGTGGTAATCTTACATGTCGCAGATGTCTTATATGTTGTAAATGTATTTCATTTCGATAGACATAAGGTATCTACGATTAATAAATTCTACGTAAAAGTAGTTTGAACAGATAATGTTAAAAAGTAAATTCAGAATGATATTTTTTTGCAAAGAACAACATTGGGCGTAAGAGCCACGTAAAATATTTTTTTACGAGGATGAGTCTGAAACACTTTAATAATAATTAAAAGTATTTATCCAAACACTATTTAATTTTTTAAAAAAAAATTTTTAATAGTTATCTTTACCTCAACAACTTAAGTGACATATGAAAAAGTGACAAGAAAACCTTTAAAGAGAGGGCATTGTGGCGGCTTTGACATATACATCCATTATTGAATGCATGCATGATTTAAAAAAAAATCTTCTATCATATAAATTTTGATTTTACATTTTATAAATTCAATCTCATTTTTTTCTTTTGTTTTTCTTATAAACCGGGAAGCGGCAGCACAGACAATCAATTTATGGTATTCACGGCTGAAATATCAGAATTATTTGAAACTCAGTTCGCAAATTAAAATGCTTTAAGGGTGTATTTCGATTAAAACTACCTAGTTTCCGATTTATTTTTGAATTCGCTTTTGCTCTCAAACGCATCAAACTTGCAGATTTTGTTATTTAGAAAGTACACAAAGTACCGTGATTGTCAATTTTTTGATAAATTTAGAAAATATTGCAAAAAAAGCGATCAAAAACAGCATTTTGAACAGATTTTTCTGAAGCCGGAGATCGGTTAAAAAAAAAGGTCATGCTGAGAAGGTAAATGTTTATAAATCGAATTCTAATGAATTGAGAGAAAAAAAAAACATCACACGGCACCTTATACGCCTCTTCAAAAATCTCCTCAGTAGGTTTCATGTTTCTACTTTTTAAAATGTGTCTGAAATCGTATCGGAAAATTTCGAGCTGTTGAATTTGAAAAAGCGTTTTTCCGAATACACCCTTAACAGTTTCAGCTTCAGCTAGGTGGGAAAGCCTACCAAATGGCTTAAGCACAACAAGCCCCACCTAAAACGCTTTAAATTGCGCCGAATTATATCTCTGTGGAGTATACCCGAAAACACAATTTTAGAGGTTGACTCATATGTTCACCATTGTGTTTTCCTGCTCCCAAAGATATGAAACCATGGATAAGGAGTTGGAGCATGAAAAAACAATACTAAACATACCAGTCTACTGCTAAAATTGACATTCCATGCGTTCTTCACTCAGATATATTTGACAGACCGATTGTGTTTTAAAATGCACGTCGAGATTTCAGCCGTGAACTTGATGCGGTGATTATGTGTGCTAGCGTCTCCATATCTATTAAAATCAGTTTTGACTGTACACCGTTTTTAAACATTTGTATTTAATCTTCCAATATTATTATATTTATTTTCTAAATGTCATTCAAACATACAAAGTTGCATTATCAAAATGAAAACTAATTGAGCAAATTCAGCATTCATATCGTTAAAGCCTGAAAATAAATCACGTAAATACAATATAATGTATCCTTATTCTTTAAGTTACTTCTAAATTCTGATGATGCCGTAAATTTAAATTTTAAAGTACATCAAAACCTCGAAGGCAAATTTCTCTCAAAATTCGACTTCATATTATATTTAGCGAATGCTGTTTAGAATAATCTTTAGCATCTCTGAATAAATGACGTTCGTAGGAATAATTAAATTTATATTAAAATAATCTAGAGCAGCTTTAAAATAAGTTCTTGATAATAATAGTAGAAATACCGGAAAATTTGCATAATTTTCTTTTCATAGCATGAGGGGGGTGGGAAGGCTCCATACTGAAAGTTTGGAAATTAGCAAACAGTTAACAATTGTAACAGTTTTGTGTTTTTACTTAAACTTTTATTCAAATGTATGTTCCTAAGTTTAACTGTGTAGTCACTTTGAAGGGCTTTGAGTTGTCTTCAACTGTACACCTAGATTATTGATGATTATCTTGCAATAAATCAGGCATCGGGAGGAATTGGCTAAATGTAGTATAGAAATTACGTAACAATATTTTATTAATGTAAATGATTAATATTTTAAATTAATTTTGAACAAAAAGTAGTATTAATCGCATTAAACTTTAAATAATATTTTGAGTTTAATATTATGAAGAGAAAAATAAAAAAAAATAAAATTATTAAAGAGAACTTTAAAAAGTTTAAAGATTTATAAGCACAGTTTAAATTTTTATAACTTCTCTTTTACTATTTTATTTAGTTTTAATTTTTATCTTCATATTATTATAGTTAAATTATTGTTTAAAATTAAATCAATTTAATATCACCTTAAAAAATAAGTTAAAATATTAAAATATCACATTAATAAAATCCATAAATCTTGTGTGCATGATTTCATGTAAATTTTCTAATGAAATGAATTTTATTTCACACTTTAAATTTTTAAACTTTTTTTCTTTAGATTTTATTAAATTTCGTTTTAACTATACACTGTTTTTAAACATTTATTTTAAAAATTTCATTATTATTATTGTTTTTTTTTATTTCCATGCATACAAAGTAACATTAACAGAATGAAAACTTATTGAACAAATTTAGCATTATTATTGCTAAAGCTATAAAATAAATCACTTCAATGCAATATAATCTATCTTTCATCTTTAAGTTACATTTAAATTCTGGTGATGCCGTAAATTTAAATTTTAAAGTACATCAAAACCTCGAAGGCAAATTTCTATCAAAATTCGACTCCATGTCCTATTTAGCGGATGCTGTTTGGAATAATCTTCAGCATCTCTAAATAAATTATGTTCATAGGAATATTCAAATTTATGTTAAAATATTTAAGAGTCGCTTTTAAATAAATTATTGATGATAATAGTAGAAATACTGGAAAATTAGCAAATTTTATTTTTTTAATGTAACACATTTTAGAAAAAAGGGGTGGGGGGTCTCCTTACTGAAAGTTATTCGCAAACAGTCAAAAATTGTAATAGTTTTGTATTTGTACTTAATCTATTACTTAAATGTACATTAGGGTGGAGCGAAAAAAAAAAAATTTTTAAATCAAAAACGGGTAGGGGCCAAAAGTTGCCTTTATAATAGTACATCAACGGTGTGAAATATTAACGCTGAAAAAAAATGTCTTGAGTCTGCGCTTTTGGCTCAAAAGTCGGAATTTTGGGTAAAATTTGGCAATTTTACAAAAAAAAATAAAAATTTTCTATGTAACTGGTTATGATTTAAAAGTGTCATTTAAACCTTTATTTTTAAAGATTTAAAATATTGAAACGATAAGTTAACGTCAACATTCTGTATAGGTGGAGCAAAACTGACAACTTTCAGTAAAAAATGGGTGTTACAACACATAACGAATCATTGATTTGAGTGCAGCTCTTTGCTAGTTGTTTTCACAACTACCCAGGACATACCACGTGGAGGTGGCTGCATATCATGTCCCACCCAGGCCCAGCCCAACCACCCTACCATCTGAGCACAATGTTTTATTTATAGATTAAATTGCGACTTTTTATCAAAGACTGGCATAAGTTTTCTATGTACCAACCTATTCTTGATGTATCCATCTCTTCTGTCGTACCCACAGACTTTCGATGATGCTTCTGTGACCTCTTTTACGTGTCTTTCTACTGCTTGCGTATGAGAAGGCATACAAAATAACGCAGTAGGTAAGCTGTTGATCGAATCTGTGCAGCCATTCATTATTTTTATCAAAATTGCATCCGATAAATGCATAGTGATTGGAGGTTCTGTTATCGCAACAGTATTCCAATCAATTAAACTTATATAATCTTCTGCTTGAAAGTTGATTCTTGGGATTTCAAATTTGCGTATATTATCATTTACCGTACCTCTTGCATTTATTATATGTTGAGCAGCTAGCATTTTAATTTGATGGCGGTCATCGGTGAGCATTGTAATTAAAATATTCTCTGGGTGTGCAAAGTGTGCATTGTCCTGAATAACTTTTTTTGCTATTTCTTTTATGCTTTTTTCTGTTTTGTTTACTAGCTGAATTATTTTCCATAAGTTTTTTGATCCATTTTTTAGATATGGATTACATTTGATAGTAAACCATCCTGGGGCATAAACTTGGGTTACATAGTTTGTCAGTAAACGTAGAGACTCTGATGGGCACTCAGTACTTACATAAAGGCGAAGAATTCTATTCGCCGTTGTGAGCCATCTTGCGTGGGATAATTTACCTGGGCTCCTATTTGCTAATTCATCTGAACAATATCCTGATGAAATAGCTTTGCAAATGTCCAGCAGGTATTTCTGGTCCGTGCTGAGTGCCTTTTCCTCGATTTCAGGAAATAATTTATCCAAATTAGTCTCTATGGGTTCAAAAACTGCAATAGGAAGTGAATGGCATGTGGATAAAGATTTTCCTATTGGTCCAGTGAATCCATGTGGGCCAGAAGTTTTCCCATCGATTTCGTTTAATAAATGCCGGAGAGGCAATTCATTGGAGTGGAGCTGGCATATGATCCATTGTAATGGTCTTGCAAGCTTTTCTTCCATTCGACGGATCACTCCAGTGTGCTTTCCCGTATTCACAGGGCACCCATCACAACCTAAGCCTGAAAGGCTTGATAAATCGATACTTTCATCTTCTAAAAACTTCCACATACATTTAAAAACATCTTTTGACGCACCGGATGAAGAAGTTGCATGCCCCAAATATTTGGAGCCAGGCTCCTCTAAGATAGTAACATGCTCTTCTTTCTTAACTCTGCGATACGCATGTTTACCACTACTTTTTTCTATATACATTGTATCATCTTTTCGGGAGTCAAAATATAAGGCTCTTACTTCTTCTTTAGGGTGCTGTTCTTTACGTTGAGACGAACGAGTTGATTGGCGTTCACGCCTTACTTTGCTTCTATCTATCACTGGTACAGGTACATTAGGTTTTCCAGTGCCCTTTGATATACGTGCGTAATCCTGGAGAACCGCCGAAGCAATGGCTGCAGCAAACCGATCGGAAATTCCATACCTGTCACATGTCTTAGAAAAAGTGTCAAGCTTCATTCTAGTTTGGGTATTGGAAGATGAAGATGGGAATTCAATTATATCTATCCTTGAATCACTGCATACAGATTCATTTTCTTCAGTTTCACTTGGGGCCTCTTCTAATTGCGGTACTTCTTGATTTAATCTTCTTTCTACTATTTTTTTTCTTCCTACGGATTTTTTTCTTTCGGCTAATTTTTTTCTTTCTATTTTTCTTCTTTCAACCATTTTTTTTCTTTCTTCTATTTCTTTATATTTTAATGTGGTTTTGGTATCAACACCACTAATCATCATGAGACGTTTTGTGCGTTGGTCCACAAGAAAATCTCGTTCGAGATTCGGAACCCTTTCTTCTATCAAACACGAACATAGTTCAAAATCAGGACACTTACATGCTGCAACATCAAACAGTTTATTTAATTCATCTAAGTATGCTGTTTTAAGAGCAACAAAATTAGCTTTAGAACGAGATTTTTTCAATTTTTGGATTGAATCCAGTTCTTTTCGTAACTTGATTTCTATTGTCCTTCGAGAATTTATAGGAATGGATGCTTTTTTCCAAATCCTTTCAACTTTTTCTAAAACAGCACTACTTATAGTTTTGAAAGACGGATTCTTATCTTTCTTCTCAGCCTTTTCTTTATGCCACAAAAAGTTATAATATCTAACTACATCACAACGTGTAGGTAACACTGATTCATTCAACTCCTGATTACTTCCCACAATAGGATCATCTTCTCGCCTTGTGTGAGACATTTCTACGACACACTCGCTTCAAAGTAACTAAGACACTGAAGCTGAAATTGAAAGTCAATAACGAAGCAACAGATATTTTCTGGCACGTAACACCACTGGACAGTAGAAGGTCATGGGTCAGCTGCACTCCCTCCCTTTTTTTATAGTTTATGGGTGAGTATATTTTCCGCCCACTACCCCATTTTCCCCGAGCGGATGCATGACTGAAAAAAGGATCAAACCTGGACGTAAATTGATCCCACAACTCGTAAAGAATTCAGCTTTACGTGGTGTAGTACACAGTGAAAACAGATCTTTTTTTACTGAAAATATCCAACTTCGCTGAAGTTATACACATTGAAGGTATCATTTTATCGTTTCAATATTTTAAATCTTTAAAAATAAAGGTTTAAATGACACTTTTAAATCATAACCAGTTACATAGAAAATTTTTATTTTTTTTGTAAAATTGCCAAATTTTACCCAAAATTCCGACTTTTGAGCCAAAAGCGCAGACTCAAGACATTTTTTTTCAGCGTTAATATTTCACACCGTTAATGTACTATTATAAAGGCAACTTTTGGCACCTACCCGTTTTTGATAAAAAAAATTTTTTTTTTTTCGCTCCACCCTAATGTACATATGTATGTTTAACAGTGTAGTCACTTTGAAGAGCTTTCAAGTTGGCTTCAACTTTATGCTCAGTCTATTAATGAATCGTTTGCAATTAATGAGCTATTGGGAGGAATATTCTAACTGTAGTATAAAAACTTCATAATAAGATTTTATTAATATAAAAGTGTAATATTTTGATATAAAAATTTATGTTTGGGAAATCCCAAATATAAAAGTTTATATTTAACAAAAAAATGTATTAAATTGATTTAACTTCAAATAAAAATTTAAGTGTAATAATATGCAGTGAAAAATGAGAATAAAAAAATTGTAAAATAGAAGTTTAAAAAGTTTAGAGTTACAAGCACAGTTTAAACATGTTAACTGCCAAAATTGAGTTTTCGGGTTTTTTCCACAAAGATATGACGAGTCAGACTGATTGCGTTTTGATGTGCAAATCAAGTTGTAACTAATGCTAGATTTACATCCGGGTATGAACCCGATGAGGTGATTGTCTGTGTTGATGCGTCCCGGTCTATTATAGTTACAAGTGTTTTATACATGAAATATGTACTTTATTTTGATTGACATAAGTTTTCCACAATAAATAAATTCTATGGAAAAATAATGTGAAAATATAATATAAAACAGTAAATTTAGAATGACATTTTTGACAGAGATAGCGAGATTTCGGATAGAAGCAACGTAAAATTTTTTGTACGAGATGGGTTCTGAAAATCTTTAGTAATAAGTATTTATTAGAAAATCATTTACTTTTTGAAAAGGCATTCTTTAAAATTTATCCTTGACTTTACTAAAAGTTAGTGACATACAAAAAAGGAGCAAGAAAACCTGCAAAGAGTGGGCGCCACATTGTACTTATTATTTAGTAAATGTGTGCTTGATTTTATGTAAATTTTCTATCATAATGAATTCGATTTCACATTTTAAATTTTCAAACTTATTTTTCTATAGTTTTTACGAAAATTCGTTTTCCCTATTCATGCTTTTAAAATATTTGTTTCAAACCTTTCAATATTAAAACTTTTTTTTTATAGATAATTCAATAATATAAAGCAACGTTAACAAAATGAATACTAATTCTTCAAATTTGATATTTTTTTCGTTAAAGTCATAAAATAAATTACTTAAATACAATATAATGTATGCTTCATCTTTGAGTTACTTCTAAATTCTGGTGATGCCGTAAATTTAAATTTTAAAGTACTTAAAAACGTGAAAGGCAAATTTCTCTCAAAATTCGAGTCCATGATCTACTTTAGCGGATACTGTTTAGAATAATCTTTAGCATTCCTAAATAAATAAAGTTCGTAGGAATATTCAAATTTATGTTAAAATATGCCAGAGCAGCTTTTGAATAAGCGCTTGCTCATAATAGAAGAAATACCGGAAATCTTGCATAGTTTCCTTTTTTAACTACAATATATTTTAGAAGATAAACGTACTATATTTGAGCAGAAGTTTAAGTACAATTACGAATTTGCTAGAAATAGTTAACTACTTGTTACAGACATTTTCTGACCTGCTTACGATAAGTTAAACGTCTACGTAAGATAAACATCACTTCGAATATCTAATAGCATCATTTTTTATGCATTGCGAAGTTTGAGTGAAGGAAATAATTTATGTTGAAAACGATAAATATGTTAACAAGAAATATTGAAAAGTTTTCTAACTACTTTATCTAAGAAAGTACTTTTAGAGAAATTACATTTTATAAATAATATTTTTTTCGGTTTTTAATTAAAAGAACTGTTTAAAAGTAAAACTAGTGAAAAAATACACTTTTGTAAGTCTCCAGTTAGTTTCTTTGCTATTTATGCGACTATAATTATCCAAGTAAATTACATGCCAGTTTTGTAGACACATCAGTACAATAGAAATCGTAATTTGAAAGTTTTTTCCGCCAGCAACCTTCTGTTGGTAGTGTCACCGAAGTAAATATAGCTTATGTTTGTTATGTTTTAGCAAGTTTAATCACCATCAATTTACTTTTTAAACAGGTTCGATACGTCCTCATATTGCATTAAAATCGCTATTTAGAACGTTTTTACAACTTTTTTCGCGCATTTTTACACTTTTAAAATTTCGTATTTTTTTAGCAAATGTTCATAGCGATCATTTATCTCGATCACCCCCGACTTATCTCGGGGCAAACGGTGAAGTGGCTAAATTTTGTATTGTTCGGAAAATGCTCTTGGTGATAATTTTTTATAATTAACATGTCAAATTTCATGTTTCTAGGCTCTTTAATAACACAAAATAGTGTATAGATAACACAGTATAGAACACACAATATAACATAATATTAATAACACAATATTAATAACACAGTATAGATATGTATTATTATTGGTCTTTTATTGGCTGTCATATGAATAACCATTAATGAATGCGTATATAATTTTATATATTTTTTCTATTTTAAGCAATACGATTTTATATTTTTAATTTTCAATCTTAATTACTTTTATTTTATTAAAATTAGTTTTCAATATGCACAATTATTAATTTTTTTAATCCTTCCAATAATAAACTTTTTTTTAAATGTAATTCAA
Source organism: Maratus speculifer (assembly GCA_964019185.1). Taxonomy (NCBI): domain Eukaryota; kingdom Metazoa; phylum Arthropoda; class Arachnida; order Araneae; family Salticidae; genus Maratus; species Maratus speculifer. Next base: position 196,382,771 of record OZ025297.1, read on the forward strand.
TCATATAAACTAATGTTATCAAAGCTAACCCCAATAAAATCATATACTAAATCACTTAGGTATTACATTATATATGCTTGTTTTTCAGTTCCTTTACAATTCTGGCTATGCCATAAATTTAAATTTTAAATAATTATATCAAGAACTCGAAGGCAAATTTCTCTCAAAATTCGAGTCCGTGTTCATCTTTAACAGAATATACGTTCAATAATACCCAAAATTTCTAAATATACTACAGTATTTTGTAGAAATATTTAAATTCATGTAAAATATTTCGATACAAATTTTAAATAAGTGGTTGCTAATATTAGAAAAAATATCGGATATTTTGCATAATTTTCTTTATGGAATGTAGTACGTTTTAAGTCTTAAACATAGGTATATGGAACCAGTAGCGTAGTGGTCAGAGCATCTGACTGCGGCACCGCAGGTTGACAGTTTGACATCCGACTGGGCACGGTTCACTCCGCTTTCATCCATTCGGGGTCTACAAAATGAGTACTAAGCTTTGCTTGGTAACTTAACACCGAGGATCTCGCGTTAGGCCGCGCACCAGAACAAAATGCGCGTTGTATAGCAGTTTGGGGCGCAGGGTCTAGTAAGCAGGGATTGGGCGCTCTTGGCGCTAATCCTTCATGGATTGTAATGATACAGAGTTTATTTATATAGATATGTTGGCTAGAAAATCAAAACTGCTACACATTGTTGACTGCGTGTAATCGACATTTTCTAAAATCTTTCCGATACATTAAAAATTTACATAAATTAAGCATTATTTCAAATCTCTATATAGTGTCGTTTTGCATGCATTTCTACGATTAAGAATATTGAAGGAAGTCAATTATGTTCAAATGTCTAATATATTACTAAACAGAGAAAATGAAGAAGTTTCTAAACTACGGTTTTGAAGAAAGTATTTTTAGAAAAATCACATTTTACAATCGAATTATTTCTTTTTAGATGATTTAGTTAAAAAAATCATTAAAAGTAAATGTATGTGTACTGAATTTTATCCGCATGATAAATGTCGTAATTATGCACAGATCGTCTTCAAACTCGCCATAAACATTGAGATGGTTACTAACTCGGCAGGGATTGGAATTGGACACATTCTGTCCAAGGGGGTAGAAATGGGGAGGGTTAAAATTTTGAATGCTGCCTTAACATGATTCTTATAATCTCAATTCTTACAGAAAAAGTACAGGAAAAAAATAAACGTTTTTTAGAACAACAGTTGCTAATAGTTAAAAAATAAAACTTTTAGAAATTCAAATACTTTTCTATTAAGAATTGTCACGTAAAACATGAAAATTAAATAAATAGTTCGAGGAATTCTAAAAAATAAATATTTTATTAGAACTTTTCTTTAGCAAGATTTCCATGTGAAAGGTGAAAATGAAATAAATAGTTTGACAAATTTTAAAGAATGTAAATATAACGTCATATTGAAAATATAATGGATATCGCCAGATAAATATGTAACGCCACGGTAGTTTAAAAAAGTATTGAAACATGATAAAATCTTGACTATGGAAATATTGGTATATTTTAACATTTTCAGGTTCTCTTAATTTGTTTTTGCTATTTATAAATCAATTCCATATACATGCGTACATGCATATATGGAATTCCATATATATGCGTATCTGTGTGTACATTAAATTTTTCACAAAAGGTTCAAGTCTCCAGAGCTCATTTTTAGTGAAGAACTGGGTTATCTCTAAACTTTATTTAGTTTTTACTGGCGAAATTATTAACAAACTTCAGACTCTACCTGTGCATGTAATCCAAGATGGCGATTTTTTTTTTCAATCTTAAATTATTTTTTATATTGAAATTAAGTTTTAAGATAAACCGATTTTAAACATTTATTTTAAACAATTAAATACTATTTATTTATTTATTGTTTTTTACTTTTTTTATATATAACATTCAGTCATGCAAACTAACATTATCGAGGTAAATACTAATTTAGCATTATCTCCAGTAAAAAAACAAAATAAATCACTTAGATATGATACAGTTTATACTTCATCTTTAATTCGCTTAAAGTTCTCGTGATGCTGCAAATTTATATTTTAAAGTACATTAAGACTTAAAAGGCAAATGTTTTTCAAAATTTGACTCAGTGTTCTACTTTAGTGGTTTCTGCTCGGAATAATCATTAGCATTTCTAAATATACGACGTACGTAAAAATATTGAAATTTTATGTTAAAAAGTTTCGAAACAGCTTTTAAAAAAGTAATTGCTAATAATAGAAAAAATACAAGAAATTGTGTACAATTCTCTTTTTTTTATGTAATGCATTTCACATGATATATTAACGGATAGATCAGGAGATTGGATACAAATACAAAACAGCAGCGAATTGTTAACTACGTGTAATAGACCTTTTCTGAACTATTTCCGATAACTGAAACATTTACATAAGGTAATCGTTACTTCAGATCTCTGATACTATCGTTTAGCATGAATTACTAAGATTGAGAATATCGAAGGAAATAATTTATCTTGGAAATGCTAAAGATATAAAACAGGGGTATTGAAGAGGTTTCTAAACTTTGTTATTAAAGAAAGTATTTTTAGAGAATCACATTTTATAATTTATTTATTATTTTTCAATTATTTTTTAATAATAATAAAGATAATAAAAAAGATAGCGAATGAAACGCCCTTTTAAAACATTCAGTTATTTTCACTGCTATTTATGAGACTTTAATTATGATACATTACTACTGGCCTTTTTTGGACATCACATATGGATCCAATAGTGAATGCGTGTATAATTTTATGTAAATTTTCTGTCAGAAGAAATTCGATTTTATAATTTTTATTTTCAATCTCAATTTCTTTGCTTTTATTAAAATTTGTTTTTGCGGGAACTTGTTTTAAATTTTTCAATATGTTAAACATTTATTTTTAAATATTAAATCATGTAACTTAATGATATCATAATGAATATTAATTTAGTAAATTTAGGATAATTACCGTTAAAGTCATAAAATAAATCATTTAAATGCGATATAATGTATGATTCATCTTTGAGTTGCCTTTAAATTCTGATGATACCATAAATTTAAATTTTAAAGTACACCAGATCTCAAGTGCAATTTTTTCTCGAAATTCAACTCCATTTTTTGCTTCAGCGTATTCAGCGTAGAATACTCTCTAGCATTTATAAATGTATGACGATCGTAGGAATATTCAAATTTGTGCTAAATCATTCCGGTGTAGCTTTAAGATAAGCGATTGTTAAAAGAATGAGAAATACCGGTATTTACATAATTTCTTTTCCAAATATAATGCATTTAAAAATATGTACCCACATATATTTGATTGGAAGGTTAGATTGAAATACAAAACTGTTACAATTTGCTAACTACGTTAATAACATTTTCTTAATTATATCCGATAAATGAAATATAATTTTTTCAAACAAAATGCATTTAAAAATATATACAGACATATATTTGATTGGATGGTTAGATTGAAATACAAAACTGTTACAAATAGTTAACTACGTGTAATAATATTTTCTTAACAATATCCGATAAATGAATCATTTACATAATATAAGCATTACTTTGAATCTTTAATATTGACAGTTTGCATGCATTACCATGTTCTTAAACAGTGTAGGAATTAATTTATGTTATAAACGCTAACGGTACAGTAGAACAGCGATTATCGTAATTCTAATAAACCGAATTTTCAATTATCCGAACAGCCTATTTCTCGTAATTTTTTAAAACCGAACTTCTAATTATCCGATGAATCTATTTCTCTGAAATTAAATATTCTTAACCGAACTTCCGACTGTCCAAACACCCTGTTAATCTCTCTTTTTTTTTTCTTCTTCAGATTTTTCTTGTGAAATCGAACCCTCGATTAGCGTATTATTAAAAATAATAACGACGAAAATGAAACTGAAGAAAATAATAATGAATACTCTGAAAAAGATTTACGTCCAACCTCATTAAGAATTGTATGAATGTTTGGAAACAGATATAACATGATTAGAAAGATAGAAGAATGTTGATCTTATCCAACTATTGCATTTAAACCTTTCGGGTCTGTTCTTTTTCTTTCTTTCTTTTGAATAAAAAAAAATTGCTTTAAATACATTAATACCAAATATATAAATAAATTTATTAGAATTTAACGAATATTTCATTCTCTGAAACATAACGAATGTTGTTTTTGCGTCATATTCATATGACAATAGGCTAAGGAAGACTTTTTGGAGATATTCATAAAATGTCATAGTACAACAAAAACTGATATCATAAATTTCTAATATTTTTTTCACATTATTACAAATAATTCTATCAAGAAAGTAAGAATTACTTTTAAATTAAAAAGTGAAATATTTGTTTAAAATAAAAGAATCGCAAGCATACAACGGAAATTAAGTAAATATTTATTACTATTATTATTACTAAATGCCTAAACATTAATGAAGTCACATAGTAAATGCATAGACACATACTAACATTACTACATGTAAACAGTAACAAAAGTAATTGTTAAAATAAAATAATATTCAATTAAAAGACATATACTGTCAATATATCAGCATTTCCGAATGGATTATGAATAATTTATGATATAGTCGTCTTTAAAAGAGTTTCTTTTTTGAAGCAAATACCAATATAAAGCCTTTTTTATTAAATTACACTAATCAACAAAAAAAATTACTTTTTTATATCGAAAATTATTGAAATTATCGAACTTTATTGAAATAATGATTCGTGTTCTGTGTGCTAGAAGTAGTGTAGAAAGTCAAATAAAACATTTCTATCACGTCATAATTTTATGATATAGCAATATTTATTTTTTTTTTAACTTTTTTTGCAGATTTTAATTTGAAACTAATTTTTTTTTTTTTGGTACTTTGCGGTTAAGGTTTCCCTAATTACAGGTACCAACCAGCAGTAGTCTGCCAACATCGCAGGGATCCATTTTCCTTGATATCATTTTTCAATAACAGCTATATCTTTTTGAAATCACTTTCCGTGTTCATCACTCATAGCTCCCATATTTTCGGGAAAAAAATCTAGATGCGAATCCACAAAATGTATTTTCAAAGACATGTTGCAGTTCATTTTATGAAAAGCTTGTAACATTTTCTCAACAAGGTTAACATATTGCGCGGATTTATGGTTACCTAAAAAGTTTTCAGTGACTGCAACGAACGATGTCCAGGCTTCCTTTTCTACATCATTTATGCATGTAGTGAATGTTGGATCTTTTATTGTAATAAATTTACGATATAAAAAAAGTTATTTTTCTGTTGACTAGTGTTATAATCTCACGTGTTCTGGCGATTATATAAAAAAAGGAAAAACATTTAATTTTTTTTAAAAGTGAAAAATAAATAAATAAAAAGACAAAATAAAAAAAATAATTAAAAAAAATTTAAACATGCGAGCGCTAACTGATGCTACCAGTTTTAAATAAGTATAAAGCTTTTAGTGTAGTTTGGAACATCTGTAATATTTCATTTTAATCTATCCGAATAGTGATTGGGCCGAACTTGTTTGGATAAACGGCGTAGTGCTGTATTAATGTAAGATATTGAAAAGATTTCTAAACTATATTGTTTAAGGAAGTATTTTTAGAGAATTTATCGCTGTCCAGTTTATTGCCCATCATATGTATATCCAATAGTAAAGCGTGCATTATTTTACGTAAATATTCTATCATAAGACATTTCTTTTTCACATTTTTAATTTTCATGCTTATCTGTTATTATTTTGCGAATATATACTGTTTTTAAACAAATAAATATTAATCCCATATCTTTAAAATTTCATTCAATAATACAATTTAACTTTATTAAAATGAATAACATTTAAGCAAAATTAGCATTCTTCCCAATAAAATCATAAAATAAAACACTTAAATATGAAATTGTAGATGCTTCAACTTTGAGTTACTTTTAAATTCTGGTGATTCCGTAATACATATTATAATGTCCATGGAAACCTCAAAGTCAAATTTCTCTTAAAATGCAACTCCATACTCTATTTTAGTAGACTCCTTTTGGAATAATATTTACCGCGTCTAAATTTATGACAGACGTAGGAATATTCAAATTCGTGTTAAAATATTCCGGTGTAGCTTTTAAATAAACGATTGCTAATTATGGGAGGAATTCCAGAAATGTTTCATAATTTTCTTTTTGAAATGTAATACATTTTACAAGATATACGTACATATATTTATTTGATCAGAATATTTGATACAAATACAAAACTATTACAAATTGTTAACTAAGTATAGAACTTCTCTGAACAATTTCCGATAAGCTAAACTTCTACATGAGATAGCATTATTACGAAGATCTCATAGTATCGTTTTAAATGCATTGCTAAGTTTGAGAAGAATGAAGGAAGTAATTTATGTAGAAAATGAATAGGATATTAAACAGAGATACTGAAGATATTTCTAAATTATGCTATTTAAGAAAGCATTTTAAAAGAAATCATATTGTAATTGATTTATTTTCTTTTTCAGTGCTTCAGTTAAAAAAATTTTTATAGTAAAAACTATATAGTATTTATATTGAAAAAGTGACTTATCCTTGTATAAGCATGTAATATATATCTCTAAAATCACACCTACAAATCAGGTTTTATTTCGCAAAAAGTTTTGTGACAATGTATAAATTTGGCATGAACAACAATCTCGATCATGCAAAATTCCCTTTTTTTATGTTTTGTAGTAAGCGGAGTTAGCGTATTAATTATTTTTTATTAGTTTTCCTCTCTATTTATTTTTAACTTTTTGCAACGAATTTATAAATTAAATTCATAAATCCTAATAACATTTTAACTATCTAAAAGCGGAGTTAAATATTTCAGGATAACTGTTTTATTTGTAAGTGTTTAAAGTCTTTTATGAGTAGCTTTTAAACATTTCGTAGCACAATGATAAATGACTAATAATATGTTCCATATCACTTCCAATCATGAGTCACTTGCAAATTCTGTCATGAAACGTAACTCATTTTAGTTTGAAATGTTTACTCCATTAGTTTTCCTAACTATCTCATTGTAGGCTGAGATTCCAACTGCCAAAGGATGCAAACTTATCATTTAAAATCACTCTCGTAAATCAATTCACAAGATCATTATTTCGTTGTCATTTATATACGGTTTATGTTTACAGAGAGTGTTTGGAATTATTTAAACAAATGAAGAGTATCTATTGGCAGAATTCATAAGTTCATATTGATCATTCTGTTAGAAATAAATATGACTTTAGTCGATAAATTTGTAATACAGAGTAGATCAAGATAAAAAAAAAAATAATTAAAGAGCATATATATGTATAAGATTGTGAGGATTCTGGCGCGTTATTGGAAACATTCAATCAAATGCATTAAAACTCCTACAGATTCAGTTCAACATAGTAGTTGTGCGTCAAAACATTTTAATTCTATGAACAGTGGAGACCTTGTTGATGTTTTGAATAATCGTGAAGTCAACTCAAGTAGGCAGTAGAATAAACTTGTTGTTGGGGTACATCTTAATACTTACCCATCATGGATATGCATAATACAAAGTATGCAAATAAAAAACGTGCAAACTACTAATGAAATTCGTCGCAATTTCAAAATAAAATTTAAATGCATATTTAAATATTTTTAACGTATAGTAATACTTTATTACAGAATTGTGGGTGTTACTTGGTTATCCCATCTACCCGTTTCAACAAATTATGTAAATCATCAAACTACTCGTAAATTATACAAAAGGGCATAATTTTTAATTTAAATATCGGAAAAATCAAATAAATTAGTAAAAGATTATTAAAAATAAATTCCATTTAATGACCACTTGTGAAATTTTAGTGAAATAAAACATTATTTATAGGCGTGATTTTCGAGATAAATAGTGATTGATTATAAAAGGTTATGTCATTTTCCCCCTATTTTCATTTATATTTAAATTTTTTAAACTAAAGCAGCGAAAAGGGAATAAATCTATTATAAAATATGATTTCTCTAAAAATAACAAAATTAAAAAACCTCTTCAATATATATATAATGTGCTTAATATCTTTAGAGTTTTCTATATAAATTATTTCCTTCACCATTCTCAAACTTAGCAATGCATGCAAAACGATAACGTGTAACAAACACGTGTAGCGTGTTTAATGTCAACTAAATGTGACATTTACGGTAAGCCATTAATAGCATTAAATATTATGATTTGACGATAGTTTTTTGTTCGACGGGTTAATCAAGTATTATCGAATTGCTTAAAAGATACATCCTTATAACCAAAATATTCCAAGATAACCAAGATTCCAAAAATAATAATTAGATTAACTAACAGTTTACTGCGTCGGATTAAGCATCTTATTTCCAATTAAAAAATATATTTGAACTGAAATTAAAATTAAATACAGATTCATAAAAAATCGAAGATTGTGGAAAATATGATTACTAATATCTCTGCATCTAATAATATGATCAACTTCATTCTTCATGCAAATTTTTCTTTTATTGGTCTTTAAATTCACTCCTTGGAATTAAAAAGAAAAATCGAAAATTTTTATAAACATCAGGACAAATATTTTGAATGTCCAAAAAAAATAGTTCCCGATAATCGAGGTTACTAATATTCAATGGACTTCTTTTCATTATTACATACTAAATACACACCAAATTTCAAATCTCCATCTCAATATATTTAAAGATAAAGCGTTTACAGGCACACAAACAGACATGTGGCAAATTATTTTTCTAAAAATAAGATTTTCCGAATCTTCTGTGTCTAAAATGTGTAAATCCATAATAATTTTTTTTTTGATTTTCAAAACGATTGCAAGATTTACCTATACACTACGTATGATGGATAAGTAATGAGGGATTTCTCCGTGTTGAAATAATGTGTTTTATCTTCAATGTTTTTATAAGCAGCATATCATCTAAAACAACCCCCACCATTCATTGCCAAATTCAGGTCTTATGATGTTACGAACCATCGTTGGTGTTAAAAGAAATTAAAATAAAAAAATTATGGTTATCAGAAACTACCAGTCAGGAGGGATGTTAACGAGAAGGAGAAAAAAAAATCAAATCTCTAATGGTTCGTTCCAGCATCGACTTTTTGTCAATCTCTCACACGAACACAAATCTTGACGTCGGGTGCATTCTGGCGTAGGGAGAAAAAATAAAGGCACACGTGATTACATCGTTTGGTTCCGTCAATTAGTTCTTCAGATATAACTATTATTAAAATCGTGTAAATCCTAAAAAATGCAGCATGGCAGTGCCACCTGTTGGCAAATCATACCAAAATATAATCAGAAACAGCTACTGTAAAAATTTAACTAATCCGTAACGTGATGAAAATACATGAGATAGTTCGTGAGATAGAACAACTGCAGAAATCGTAAAAACTGCAGCATAGCAGTGCCATCTTTTAAGTGTTTTAAAAAACGAAACTGATAAGCACCAATTTACAGTAAGATATAACTTATTCTGAAATTCGATGAAAATCCTTGCATTGGTTCAAGAGACAGAGCTTTTGCAACAGAACATTTTACCATCGGTCGTTCAGAGTTTTCCGTGGTTTTCTTCGAACCTTGGATTTCTTTCTTTAATACCGGTTAGATTCCCTTAGAAAGATTCCCACGGAGGGAATCCCTCCTTTTGGGCCTATATCCCAAGTGCCGATAATCGACCGTCAAAAATTAAACAAAATCAAACCTTTTATAACTGGCAAACATAAATTTCTTAATTTTAAACCGTCAAAATGTAGTTGAAAAAAATTCTACTAGAACATTCTTAATTGCAGTATAGTCTTTGGCAAAAGATAAGAAAAAGAATTTATTGGGCATTCACCTGAGTTTTATTATTATTATTATTATTATTATTATTTCTTACTATCTTTTCATTTTTAACTGTTCTATTCAAAATGTTATTTCTAATACTTTTAAACAAAAAGGGAAGAAAACCCTGAGAGATTAAGCTCATTTACATCAAGAACACTTTTTTTAATAAACTATTTCAGTTATTTTAATTCTTGATGATATTTTTAAAATGATTGAAAAGGGCAAATTCCTAACTTACTTAAAGAAATGAATGTAAAAATAACTTTTGACTTTGAAATGTAAAACGCTTCAAGCAGAAAGCATAGTTGAAATCTCCATATCGTTTTTATGCGAGGTTTTTAACAGTTTTTAAATTTTTCAAAGAGCTATTTTAAATATTTTGTAAGTAATTTGTGAATTATTTTTTCCGGTAGAATTTCCCGATCTCTCTTAATTTGCATAGGAATTTAGGTTCTAAAGTGCAAAGAATTTTTTAGAAATATTTTCACTAAATTTTTACAAAAAGAACCTTTTTATTTTATTTTAAATTTGAATGAAAATGTTTAAAAACTATTGATTACGAAAACTATTAAAGATTCGGAATTATTAAAAAAATATTAAGTATATTCTTACCTTAATTATACGAAAGCGTAAAGAAAATTTTAAAAACAGAAAAATAGTTTTATTTAACTGCTGACATATGTTTCAACTCATTACCGAGGCATTTTCAAAACAAATTAAAAATGATATTCAAAAATTCCCACGATTCATAGTGCATTTAACTGAAATACCATCATCATCATCAGTGCCATTTTCATGCGACGCACGTAATTTTTTCTTTTACTTGGATTTTTAATTTCTTTTTTTTTTTTAAACCATTGAGCAACTCGTGGCACAGTTAGGGTAGGTTGAATGATTTTATATCGTTACATATAAAATGATTGCGCCTTAGAATCTCTATTGTTTCTCTTATAATGGATAGATAACATTGTTTGGAGGGAAAAAAATTACGCCTTTTTTACAATTAAGTAAGAATATATTAATACAAGGTCTTATTTAGTTATACGTTTAATAATATGAAGGTTACAATCTGAAGAATCTTAGTTTAAAATGTTAACTAAAGTTTTATTACTATCATTTTTATAAAATACATATTTCTAGAGATTCATACTACAATTTTTAATTAAATATTTTGACCTATCTTTATTTTCAGATATTTTGAAAGAATTGAAATAACTTGATTAAGATTTGAAAATTTTCAATATTTAACAGGTTATATCTACTAAGAACAACAATATCTCCGTGCAGTACTATAATATTTAGCTTGTCCTAGTGGTGCACTTTCAAATTCTATAAAGAAAAAGTTTGGGGTACTATTGTTTAAATAAGATATTAACTGCGGAAAATGGACAAAAACGCCATTTTGACTGTACTTTGCGGCAACATAACAATGTAAAGTAACAATGTTACATGGAAACAAATAAATTTTAATATGTTGATAGGGTTATACTAACAGTTTACGTCAAAAGAATTTTGGAATGTTGTTGCTTGCTAGAGATATAGTGTTCCAAATATACAAGCATTTCATTTTTCATGAAAAATGGTACTCACAACCTTGAACTTTGACATTTTCTATAGAAAAAAGGATTTTTTTCAGAGCTTCAAAATTGCAGATTATTCATTAAATATGATTTACATCAACATAAAGAAATATCAAAGAAATTAAAAAATACAACTATCAACATATCATTTTTTGTCTGAATTTCAAAAAATTTCATTTTTTATCTCTTAAAAGTTGATGGCTTCAAAGTTTACGAGATCTCTAATGTCAGAATGCTCATTAATAGTACCGTAAAATGGGGTGAATAGGAACAGCGGGGTGAATAGGAACGAAACTTCCCAGTCATACAAATAAATTCATTATAAATATATGTGATGATATTTTTAGTTGCCAATTTTTTTATAAGAAGGTTATAACATTAAGAATTGGGAAATTCAGTTTTTACATGTTTGCACAACTATTGAGGTACATAAAAAAATTTCAAGAGGATCCTCAAAAATCTCATTTTTGTAACGTCTTCAAAACTTTGTATGTAACTACAGTGTTTTTCGTATTCTGAACCTAAGAGGGAGGATTTTTAATTAATGATAGTCCTGTTAACGATATTCAGTATAAAATTCTACTTATTTCTAAACTACATAATGAAAAAATGAAAAATGGCTTGTAACATCAGAGGTTTAAGATTTACGGGGTGAATTGGAACACGTTTTCTCTCTTGGTTAATTTTTCTATTCAATAATAGTTTCATGTAATATATGAAAACATATGTATGAATATGTATTGTAACAATACTTTGTTTGTTCTAATTAATTGAAGAGTTTAAGGGTGCCAAGAAATTGCTTGGTTAAACGAAAAAGTCAACGCCTAATCCAACAGACATGGAACATACAATAAAAGACTTTTAAAATAGCAAATTAATTAGAAAAACTGTACAGAATTATTCTCTGACATCCACAACATTACACAAACATCTTAAAATGAAAAACCAATTATAAAAGAGAGAGATGCAAACAGTATTATGGGCTGGAGATGAGGGCGTATTAGTAGATCGTATTATTACACGCAGCGATTGGAGCAACACAATAGATTCACTTACTCAATGACTGCTAGTAAAGGATAACACATAACAGGGCTAAATTTGCATTAAATTCTACATTTCCAATTCGAATATAATTTCTTAAAATAAATTTTAATTTTTCTTGTTTAAAAGTTGTTTTCTAATTTTTTAAAAGGCATATCTTTACTTGTACATAAAATAAAGGCTTGGTTTCACAGTAATTACGTGTTCCTATTCCCCCCTTATCATTATTACCTGTTTTTATTAACCCTATTAAAGTTTGAATCGGAATAAATAAAGATTATAGCATTTGCTCCGATTCACCCCTATCTGCGGGGTGAATCGGAACACCATTGAAAATCTAAATAATGTATATATAAACAGTAAAAATGCTTCGTTTTTGCTTAAAAAAGTAAAGAAAAAAACAAGACCGAAGTTTCTAGTAGAACAATTAAAAAATTAAACAAGTAAGAAAAATCATGCGTTAAGCATATATTATGAAGCACTTTCCAACACTTAATGAAATCTTTAACAAAACTTTGTTATTTAAGGAAATAATAGTGTATAGCCAAATATACCCAAATATGTATTCCAGTACATTAGAACAGCCCTGTATTTCATATGTTAGTATATACATTAGCTTAGCAAGAAAATACCCAGTAGCTTGAAATTTCTTTTTCAGCAATTCATACTATTAGATGGAAACATACTTGACTACTTTTGTTCAGCCCTGTAGTTTACATTGTGCCTTTATTACACGTCAGCATTAGGCTAAAATTTATTGTAAACTGAAACACTTTTAAAACAACTGAAATCACATTCTCATAAATCATCATTCATAGGCGTCCATGTACCGAATTCTTTGCGTGGCCCTGTATATCCCTTTACCTATATTCTGCAAACATTTCTCAGTAAACTGAATGCAGCTCAGCGTAAAAATGCATAGCTTATTTAAGAACCACGTTTAAATAATTTACGCTCATATCCTGAATAAAATTTCATATAATTATTCAGGTGAGCTCTTTTGGGTAGCCCTGTATATCAACTATAACATTTATACACACCATATAATGTGCATATATTTAGCGAAATATAAACGCGAATATCATAATTAAAATGAATTTCATCCCTCCATCAGCCATATACGGTAGACATATACCATAGACATATACGGTACTTCGGAAAGAATATACTATTTGAAATCTTTTGTATGGCCCTGTAAATGCTATGTACTTCATATTATGAAAGACAGTAGCGTATAATTTATACTAAGCTTCAGTGACATATATCAATTTTATTATACATGAAAAAGCTTAATATATTTAAAATATGTCACACATAATTCCCCCTTTTACCATTATCTAATGGAATTCTTTTGTGTGACCCTGTAAATGAATAATAGCTACATTTTCACCTTATATTTTATAGGATGCATATTTTAATATGTTTGGCAGGGTATAACATCTTTAAAATTCCTTTGAAATGATTTTTCCCCATAGGCTGTAATGTAATAGGAAACTTTTGATTCGCCCTGTAGATAAACTAATCATGGTAGAAACTTCATTTTCGATAGGACTTGTGCTAGGGTAAACGTCAATAACGTCCTAAAATTTCATGGCAATCCGAGTATATGAACGATTTTTCCCCATGGGCCGTAATGTAATGGAAAACTTTTGATTCGCCCTGTAGATAAACTAATCATGGTAGATACTTCATTTTCAGTAGGGTTCGTGCTAGGGTAAGCCTCAATAGCTTCCTAAAATTTCATGGCAATCTGAGTATATTAACGATTTTTCCCCATAGGCCGTAATGTAATGGGAAACTTTTGATTCGCCCTGTAGATAAACTAATCTTGGTAGATACTTCATTTTCAATAGGGTTCGTGCTAGGGTAAACCTCAATAACGTATAAAAATTTCATAGAAATCCGAGTATATTTACAGGAGTTAGAGCGTGGACAGACGGACAGACGGACAGACGGCCATCCGGCCAGACGGACAGACGGACAGACGGACAGACGGCCATCCGGCCAGACGGACAGACGGACAGACGGACAGACGGCCATCCGGCCAGACGGACAGACGGACAGACGGCCATCCGGCCAGACGGACAGACGGCCAGACAAACCGAATGCATAAGCACTTTTCAACTTTGTTGGAAAGTGCTAAAAATCAGTTGTTGCTTTTTTTTAACGTTAAAGTTCAAAAGTGTTCCGATTCACCCCATTTTACAGTAAAATATATGGTCACTTGAGAAGAATTTACCGCATACATCTGGATTTCTTTTGGTCAAGCGCCTTATTTGAGGCGCAATTAAAACTTGCATATCGATTTCCAAATAATAATGTTTTAAATAAGGAATTTTGCACAAAACTCATGGTATCAGACATTAGTTTTTATTTAAATATATATATGCATTTTCCAACTACCCGCTCTTTTAATTCAAATAGCCTTTCTTTAAAATGTTTTAAAATCTTTAATCAAGTTAAATAAGCATTAGCCATAAACAAGTCTCTTTAAGTAATTTCATTAAAAAAAAAAATGTTTTAGTTCCAATTATGTAATTTGCGCAGCTAAATATTGTAGACTTCTCAAGAGTTGTATATATTTAATACTCTTTGAATTACATTCAAATATATTTAAAATTAAATTAATACTTTTTTACATCTGAATTATCTGTTATATTTCCAGAAAAACAATTAAAATTGAAAATTATAGTTATGTTTGATTGATTTTAGTAAGTACAAGATTTTTTCCTATTACAGGTGTTCCAGATCCACCAATCAATTTGACCGTTGCCAACGTCACAAGTCGTACGGCTACAGTTCAGTGGGAAGTGCCTTTTAATGGAAACAGCCATATAACGGGTAGCAGTGTACAGTATAAAGTAGCAGAAGGTAAGATGTTATTATTAGTATTTTTTTTTTTTTTTAATTTAAGGCAGTTAATTTGGGACACGCAAAAGTCAGTTTTTGTGGGTTAGAAGAAGAAATTAAGACTTATACCAGAAAAATTGTTTAAAAAAAACGTCCGACAGTCTTTTTACATTATTGTGCATTGTGTTATACAAGAAGTTTTGTAAAGAAAACAAAGGGAAATGTTACCATAAAAAATATTGTTAATCTGCTATTATAGTAATTTTTATTAACATCTTCAGGTTTCCTAGCGGTCTCTTTTTTATAGAGACAATATAGTCTTAACCTTGGTTTATCTTACTATTACCATAAAGTAGTAAAAACCTAACTTAAAAATTAAGTTGTTATTATTATTAATTAAAAAAAAATTGAAAAGTGTTTATATATATATATATATACACTATATTGCCATTGATTATTGGACACTTGCGATTTTAGACATTTTACTAAATATCTAGAAAAATACATGAGGAATCATCTCGAACCTCTTAGTGTATAAATATAATAGTATACGCCATACATTGCCGTGAATATTTTTTTACCTAAACTACATAGGGGATCGTCAACAAATTAAAAAAAGAATGAATATCTTTTGAATAACCCTGTAAAAACTAATGTAGCAAAAGCGCTCAAACTCTAGATTATGATCGAATGCCTTATTGTAATACACTGTGTTCATTTTTATGCAAATAGCATGCATACTCGCAAAGTAATTAAGGTTTTTATAAAAATGGTCCCAAATTTTTCCAAGTTTTTTCCTTATAATTTTCAGAGTTCTTAATATAAAATAATATTTTTTTCAGAAAATATGACAAACAACATTGCAGACAGTGCCCTGTAATCAGAATTAAAAAATAATAAAAATTGTATGAAAAATGAGTAGGTTTACTAAATAATTTTTTACTGCGCATGCGTCAAAGATATCAAAATTTCATTTGCATATTATGTTAGTTAAATGTATAGAGCAACTTTTGTAAAAGTCTCAAAATCATAGTTTGAAAATTCTGAAAGCAATCGTCTATAGAAAAAGGACAAAATCCGTTGTTTCCAAAATGAAGCAAAAAAATGAGGGATTTTATCCAAATGTAGTAGTACATCCCGTATTGTGTATTCTATATTGACACTAATCAATGAATACATGGATACAACCCCTCTTGTTTTTGCTTCATTTTGGGAATAACGGATTTTCAACTAATTCAATTGACGATTATTTTCAGAATTTTCAAGTTATGATTTTGTGACTTTCACAAAAGTTGCTCTATACATTTAACTAACATAATATGCAAATGAAATTTTGATATCGTTGACGCATGCGCAGTAAAAAATTATTTAGTAAACCTACTCATTTTGTACAAAATTTTCATTATTTTTTAATTCTGATTACAAAGTACTGTGTGCAATGTTGTTTGTCATATTTTCTGAAAAAAAATATTATTTTATATTAAGAACTCTGAAAATTATAAGGAAAAAACTTGGAAAAATTATGGACCATTTTTATAAAAACCTTAATTACTCTGCGAGTATGCATGCTATTTGCATAAAAATGAACAAGGCGTATTACAATAAGGCATTCAATCATAATCTAGAGTTTGAGCGCTTTTGCTACATTAGTCTTGACAGGGTTATTCAAAAGTTATTCATTCTTTTTTAATTTGTTGACGGTCCCCTATGGAGTTTCGGTAAAAAATATTCACTGCGATGTATGGCGTATACTATTATATTTACACACTAAGAGTTTCGAGATGATTCCTCATGTATTTTTCTAGATATTTAGTAAAATGTCTAAAATAGCAAGTGTCCAATAATCAATGGCAATATAGTGTATATTGTGTCATAATAAATGGCACTCGTTTTCTGAGCTGCCCTGATGAGCTTTGTCCGCCAGTTTTGTTAACTGTGATTATATCTCTTAAACTTTGCAGTTTATTTTATTTAAAATTTTCTCCTTTCTTAACTTTAAATTTGTAATATTACTTACAATTAACTTCTTTTACTACCACATTTTACACAAATTATTTTTTTTATTAAACTTTATTTTTATAATTCCTTATTATGTAGTTTTTATGCTTCAGTTAGTATATTTCTCCTGACAGCTGATTAGTCATAAGGAATTCATCAATAGACCGGGTGTAAAGTTGATGACAACACGAAAGCCCCTCAAAGTGACAATACAGTCAAACACTGTTAAAGTAAAAACCAGCTTCATTTTAAGTCTTTTATTGTGTGTCTTGTAGTAATCTGCCATAAAAATAATTTTTTTTAAATGTGGTAGATAAAAAAAAAGACTGTTCGAATTTTGCTTTTTAAACTTAAATTATGGTGTCTATAAGAGATGTATTTTACCCACCGTTAGTTTTTTTTTTTTTTTTTTTTTTTTTTTTGCCTTTTATTATTATTATTATTATTAATGATTTTTTTTCTCTTTTTATATTGTAAAATTTTTAAGTATCTAAAATATGCTTTTATCTCTATTTTTCTTTTTAGTCGTAGTAAATGGTCGATGCGTTAAAATCAATGAGCACATTTTACTTCAAACAGAACATTGTATTTTTTTAATACAACTAAGTAAGTCAAATGCATTCGTGACTATATTGATCTACCATTTTGTTGGAAAAAATTCAGTTGTTGATTGATAATTTAATTGGTAACCGTATGTAGTAACTAATTTGCGCTGGATCTCTACTCCGGTACTATTTTACTTTCAGGGAACATTGAAATACTAGAAGTATATCATATAAGTATACAAATAAAATGCACTGAATTTCAGCAATGAAAATGCCGATGTCTAGATAGCTATGTATCAGCATATAAATACATTCTAAATTAAAATAATTTTATTTTTCTTGAGAAAAAACATACTGTAAATTTTGCAAATAATGTATGACACACACATATGCGAATGGAGCGGACGGGTATTATGTTGCAATTGTTTGTATTTAAGCAGCTTTCCCCGTATGTAAGTTGAATTTTAAAATAATTCAGTACATTTTAGGATATTAAGTTTAGTATTGAAAACAATATCAAGGGGCGAATAGTAAAAAAGAAAAAAAAACAATGAGAAAATGTGTTAAATATCAGGATTTTCTTAAAGAGAAATTCGTCTTATTTAATCAATTTATACTACTTAAAATATTTTCTATAAGAAAATATTAGTAGTTCTCCCTTTTATTATCTGTGCTTTTCCCAGATCACCCGCCATCCTGAATATATATACTATACTTTGTTTGAAATATTTAACTTCATTTTTCAGATAGTTGGAAAGGTCATACTTCACAGCTCATTGTCTCAGGTTCAGACAACAGTGCAACATTACGGGGTTTGCATCCTGTTACTACATATCATCTCAGGGTTATAACTGAAAACACAATTGGCAAAAGTAGGCCGAGTCCAATCATCAATGTCACGACATTAGTAGAAGGTAAGCAAGTGTAAAATTCTTCATAATACTTTTTTGATATCTCTATATATTTGTGACGTGGCTGGATATGCCACCGGTGATATGTTGGTCAAATGAGGACATAGTTTAAGTAAAGTTAAATTCCAACACTTTATTTACTGTCTCTGGGAAATGGGAAATGGAGCTAAAGTTCAATATTGCTAGTAACTACACACAATACTATGAGATTAAGGTATAACACATACTCACATCCACGGCTAAGTCCAGCTCAGAGCACTCTTCCCGGCTCAACTTTGAGGTCGCGGCTTAATGCTACTTTAATCTATAAGAAAACAGCCCGTGGCTGCACAAAATCTTTTATTCTCAAATACTCAAAGTGCTAATTAACTCTTACCCGATTTGATTGCAGAGACTCCTCTACCTTTAACTCTTAGGCAATCCCAGCTCACCTAGCCACTCAACATATGCTATCTCGGTTCACAACACACCTCGCTGGCTCTCCTCGCCTTAAATTTGTTAAATTCTCCCATAATGAAGATTTCATTTAACATATTTTTCTAGCTATTTATTTATTTACTATTATAATTTTTTTACAAAAAATGTAAAAGTTCTAAAAATTTAGAGATTTTCTACTTACATACTGTCTTTTTTCACAGTCAGACTTGTTCTAAACGCGTGTTCTTTCAAAAAAATAAATATAGTTTAAAAAAACTAAAAAACGCGCTCTTTAAGTATATCAAACTAAAAAGCGAAAAATAATTCGTACTATAAGCTGAAAACGAAAATAGATGAAAAATACTATGTTACTATAAAATCATTGTTATTATAGAAATCAATTAATAAGCAATAAATAAAATTATCGTGGAAAAAAAGCGTGGGGTGCTACATCTACCATGCTCCATCTATCAGTTCTTAAGAAGCACCCCACGCTTTATTCCACGATAATTTTATTTATTGCTTATTAATTGATTTCTATAATAACAATGATTTTATAGTAATATAGTATTTCTCATCTATTTTCGTTTTCAGCTTATAGTACGAATTATTTTTCAATTTATAGTTTGATATACTTAAAAAGCGTGTTTTTTAGTTTTTTAAAACTATATTTATTTTTTACTTTTTAGTTTGATATACTTTAAAAGCGTGGTTTTTAGTTTTTTTAAACTATATTTATATTTAATGCAAAAACCAAATTAATCGGTTGGATAGTTTCAGAGTAATTGGTGAACATACATAGAAAAAATACGTACGCGTCGAATTGATAACTTCCTCTTCCTTTTCTGAAGCCGGTTAAAAATAAAAATTGTAATACGGAATTTTTTTTAAATTTTACATAGATATAAATAATGTCAGGAGTAGGGTTCGAACCCACATTCTCTTTCGAAAAACAGAGCTTCAATCCGGCGCCTTAGAACGCTCGGCCATGCTGTCTGCCCTCCATTCAGTGAAAGTATTCAACAATTTTAATTAGCGAAAAATCACTAATTTTATTAGTTTTTGCCTAATTGCTAAAAAAGTACTGAACCAATTTCGATGAAACTGAAGTGGTACCAATTCAAGAGCATCGTCTTTCATTTAACACCAAAACCAAGTTAATCGGTTGCATGGTTTCGAAATAATCGGTGAACATACATAAAATAAGGAGAGTTACAAACTCACAAACATACAGGTGAAGTTAATAAAAGCGTGGTAAAAATTGTATATATATAATGCCATCATGTGTGCGTTTGCCTATGCAGAATCGCAGTTCGCCAGGGATGTATATTTAAGTTAAATACCTAAAGGTATAGTTAAACAAAACCATACGATTTAATAGTAAAGACGGTCTATCTCAAAATCAGGCAAATGTTTTTAATTCACCGTTTACCAGCTTTGAAAGTAGAACCTCTCAGCCGCTGATAGAAATCTTTTTAATATAAATAACGATCTTGACTGAAATTATTTTCACAACGATTTCCATCTTACAGTGTGTTTAAAGTTGAAATTAAACATTTAGAATATAAAAAAATTCGGTAAGAAATTGAGCTAAAAATAACCTATGAAAATGACGTCATTACATTGCTAAAAATTTTAAACATTTCCGAATATAAAACATATTATTTAGAAATATTAGTGTAAATACATATTTATCGACGATTTTGAAAGCTTTTTACAACCGCCAACCACATTATGAATAAGAATAAAGAAATGGCTCAAAAACATTCAACTTTTAAAAATTATTAGGAGACTTTCTATACAAAATTCGAAGAAAACTACGGAAAACATCGAAAGATTAGAACGATGTGTGCGATTGGATTCGAACCCAACACCTCCATCTACCAACTTTGAGATAAGAACCTTTCTTTCTTTCTTTCTAACCGATAATCAGGCCCCTACCTGCCGAGTTATCTCAGCTTAACGAGTTAGATACCTGGTATTGGGACGGGTGACCGCCTAATTGCCGCGTGTCGGCAATAAACCTTATTTCTCTGCTTCGCATGTCATTATTTCTCAAGTACTTGCTTCTCGTTGAACATACTTTGCTTCACCTGTTATTTAATGTTACATCCTGTTGTTTGAACTACAAATGGCTACTGAAGATGGTTTCGTAATTTAGAACTTTGATCGGAAGACGAGAGAGATAAGAACCTCTCATCCGCTGGTGGGGTACCATATAATTTAAAAAAAAAAACCGCTTTAATTCTAAAATCACTTTCATATTACAGTGTATATAAAGTTCAAATTAATTATATTTTCTGTCCAACACTTGCTTAGTAAAAAAAAAGCTAAATTAAAAAAATGAAATTTTCGGTCTGTAATCATCTTATATATCAGAACAAATTAAATATCTGAATAACCTGTAATTTTTCAAAATTAATGAAAAAGACTTATTTAAATTTACAATCAATAATTGATCCCAATTATTTGTATCTCTCAGAACGTCTTTTTTTAAATTTCAGATTCATCAAAAAATCATCATTCAATTATTTAAAATTTAATGCCAGTATAATGGGTTGTGCACAGATTTAAATGCCTATATAAAAAAGTCTAATAACTATTTCCTTATTTTAAATTTAGAGATTTTTGAAATAAAACAAAAGTTTTTCTAGTTATTGAAATAAGTTATACGACAAGATATAATGATTTTTAAATTTTCTTTTACATCACAGTTTTACAAAATAGTTTTGTTCAAACTTCAGCATACAATTAACACTATGCTTAATAAAGTTTTACGTAACTTTATTTTGCTTAATAAAGTTAAAGTACGTAACACATTAAAATTTTCTATTTTTCTTTTTTTGGTTTAGCTGGAAGGTTTTTTAAATGGTATTTAGATTAACACTTTATGTCCTAGAGCAGAGAAATTTTTATCTCCCTTAGAATCCCAGAAAAACGCCCGACATTTCACCCCCCTCCCAAGAAAGGTGAGGCGGCTCGCTTTAGCTATTCATACGGGTAAACGGAAAAAAAGTGACCGGAAAAAAAGTTATCGGAAAAAAAAGTGACATAAACTACAAAAGCGGAAAAAAGTGACACGGAAAAAAAGTGACGCGGAAAAAAGTGACAAGGAAAAAAAGTTACCGGAAAAAAGTGACAAGGAATTGATTTTGGGGATTTATTATTGATTTTGGGGATTCATTGGTTAAGTATGAAAGGGGGATCGGGGGGGCTCATAGATTAGGTAAATGGATTTTTCATGCTGAATTAACTGTTTTGGTTCAATTTTTGGATATACGTTCATCCTGAAAAGACGCTTGCCTGATTAGTTTTGGGAAGGAACGATTACCCCCCCCCCCTCCGTCCTCAATTAGATGAATGGGTTTTTACGCATAATTATCCAACGTGTGTCAAATTTGCATATAGGATCTTTTCGATAAGGCTTATGTATAGTATAAAATGCCTGAAGAGATTCTAGGAGTTTAAGGGTTAAGTATAGAGAGGGAACGGGGGGTAACCTTTCTTAAATTAAATTAATGGCTTTTTAAGCATAATTATCCGATTTGCTTAAAATTTTGGACATAAGGTTATTATAATAAGACGTATCTTAGATTAGTTATGGGTTCTTCTGCTTATTATAAAGGGTGGGACGAGCAATTCTCCCCCTCAAACTAGATAAGTATGTTTTTATGCAGAATTATCCCATGTATTTCAATTTTTAAATTTTGGTTCTTTCTGGTAAGGTGCATTCCGGAATAGTTTTAAGGATTTAATGGCTAAGTATAAAGAGGAGAAGGAGGAAACCCCTCTTAAATTAAATAAATGGTTTTTTATGCAGAATTATTCGATTTGCTTCGAATTTTGACATGGGTTCATTATGATAAGACGTATTTCTGATTAGTTATGGGGTTCTATTGGTAATTAAAAAGGAGGGCGGGTGATTACTATACCCACCTTAAGTTAGATTTAAAAAATTATGCACACTTATCCGATGCATTTCAAATTTTGGATATAGGATCTTTCTCATAAAGTGAATTCCTGAATAGTTTTATGGGTTTAATGGCTATGTATAGAGGGGGAACGGGGAATAAATCCCCTTAAATTAAATAAATGGCTTTTTACGCAGAATCATCCGATTTGCTTGAAATTTTGGATGTATGTTCATTATAAGAAGGCGAATCTCTGATTAATTATGGGGTTCTTTTGATAATTAAATAGGGGAAGCGGGCGATTAATCCTCCACTCTTTATATAAAATAAATTGTTTTTTTCTTTCACAACTATTCAACTTATTTCAAATTTTGGATATAGGTTCTTCCTGATAAAGTAAATCCCTGAATAGTTTTAAGGTTTTAATGGCTAAGTATAGAGCGATGAACGGCGGATAACTCACAATTAATCAGGATTTCGCCTTATCATAATGAATGCCCAGTTAAAATTTGAATCAAATCAGATAATTCTGCGTAAAAAGCCATTTATTAATTTAAGGGGGGGGGGTGTATCATCCGTTCCCCCAGTATTTACTTAGCCATTAAACTTTTAAAATTATTCCGGGATTCACTTTATGAGAAAGAACATATATCCAAAATATGAAATATATCGGATAAGTGAGCATAAAAAACAATTTATCTAATTTAAGGGGGGGGGGGGGAATAATCACCCGCCCCAATTTTTAATTAACAAAATAGCCCCATATGTAATCAGGGATACGCCTTATCATAATGGGTCTATAATCCAAAATTTGAAGCAAATCTGATAATTCTGCGTAAAAAGAAATTTAATTTAAGGTGGGTTATATTCTATTCCCCTTTTATACTTAGATATTAAATCCTTAAAACTATTCAGAGAGCCACCTTATCAGAAAGAACCTATATTTAAAATTTGAAATACATGGGATAATTCTGCATAAAAACCTATTTTTCTAGCTTAAGGGGGATATAATTGCTCGCCCCCCCCCCTTTATAATAAGCAGAAGAACCCCATAACTAATCAGAGATACGTCTTATCATAATGAACCTATGTCCAAAATTCTAAGC